>OZ017739.1:365027700-365627700 GCA_963969285.1 Odontomyia ornata | reverse complement strand
ATCTATTTCTACTCAAATATATTCAAAAGTTCTAATGTGCACTTTTTATTAGGTTTTGTACGTTTATGACATTTTCTTTTTCAACCGAAAGGAACTCCGAATCTGAGGGAGTGTGTTTATTCATTAAGTATAATAAAATGAAATTTAAATAAAATAATTGATATAATTTGAATAATTATATAAGAAAAGTATTAATAAATAAATTAAATCAAAAGGACTCACCGCATGTTCCGTCGAGCGCTCGATGGGTGCTGGATACGTCCTGTAAATCTTCGTTTTTGATTAACTTAAACGCTACAATGTACTTCGATAATGGTCTAAGGCCGACTAATTCACCTATCACTATAAAAGTTCTTTGGCCGAATGCCATTCAAAATTTAGTAATCAAATCACTTGAAACGGGCGCTAGTGTGAATCCGTTTTCAAGAATTGTTCGTAATTCTTCTCATCCATAAGTTTATCAATTTCTGAAGTTTCGCTGAGCTTCACTTTGAATAACCAGCCTTTTCATAGCACGATGTATTTCTTGACCCTGGGGTATCCTCAACTGATGTGTTCTTCTCTAACACAGTTCCTGACACAGGAGAATATAATTCACTCGCTAGCGGTGGGTGCAGAACACAAAATCATTTCGATGATTGTGGGGCCAGTTGAATACGCTGCAACACGAGGAACTGTCGATCCGATGCGCTTTGAATGTCAGGAATGGCGAACGTGTTTCCGTTAACCAGCTCGTCCCAGACAATGATCAGTAGAGCGGGGGGGGGGGGTTGCCGAAGCCTTGAAAACGAACCAAACGCGGCATCCGCTAATTAGTACTGCTCCAGTGCTGGTTCTTCGGACGGATTGAAATCGTCATCGAAATGGGGCTTGGGTATTATATGTGTACGAGTAGTTATCAATCGCTGTAATCACGGCAGACCATGGAGTAATTGCGGCTTGTCCTCAATTCAAATGGCGTTGGGTACCCGTATTTATCCTTGCACTATCAACACCGTGATTGCATTGAGAAAGTTTTGGTCAGCTCTAGGTGCACGGCGACTGGTAATAATTAATAAAAAAGTTCACCTCACCAGAGTATTCCCCGCAAATTTCAATTGTTGCCTGTTTCGACTCACCAACAAGTTCGTAAACACACTCTCTTATTTTAAATTCTATCACGCGCGCAGATAACAGATATTTGTTCTTCGCACCTCCGAATAATTTTATTTTATAGTTCCAAATAGTTTTAGATTAAGTTTATGTTGAATCGTCATTTGAAGCGTTTGCACTTTATAAAAATGATTTAATACACATGCCTTGTTTTAACTACTAGTGTGCAATATTTTAGTTTCGAATAATAATTTTAATTTAATTTTAGGTAGGGTTGCGTTTGAGCCATTAAAAGTTTAATATATTAACAATTGGTCAAGAACTTAGTGAACTTGTTATGTCCCGCAAAATAAACAGATATGACATTGTATAACTTGTATAGAATGCCTATCGCCTCCTCAGGAGTCACCACTGAATCACTAAAAGCTGGCATTTGACTTTCGTTCAGGGAATCTGATTCCAAGGAATGTTCACGTACTCCCGCAAGGTTCCGGAATCCTTCAAGTCTTCTCGCTAATCCTTTTGCAGTGACCTTCTAAGTTCTTGTCCTTTTGCTTTTGCCACGCTCCTTACGAAATGTTCGAGGCAGCCAATGTGCGTTCGGGATCGTCTTGTGCGATCGTATAGCGCCTGCGATGGCACTTTCGTAATCCTCAGGATCTTCAAGGCCAACGTAAACAAATCAGTTTGGCTTTAAAAAATAGCATTTCCGGGAAGTCATCGTTTTTGAGTGTTTTGTTTTTTTCTTCGGAAAGGTCAGTTGTTGCGAGGATGTGCTGGGTACGTGAAATCTGGAGAAGAATCCGATAAGTGCAACAAGAATCTAATTATCCTTTTTATTCGGAATACCAGAAAATTGTAGCAATAAACTTTTAATTTCCTGCAGCAGCTCAAGGGGAACGTCTATTAATGCGTAGATTGATTCCGGGAACACAGTTACCAAATTTTTAAGCTCTCTTCAGCATGCCAACTCTCTCTGCGAACACTTTGATACGCCTTTGTGCTATTTTTATCACTTATTCGTTGAGTTCACAATCACGTTGCAAGAAATTGAACTGTTTCCGGGCGCCAGGAGAGCACAAAGGACAACTTGAATCGATCAATTCCTGTTTAGCATTTCAGTTGGAACTCCCACTTTTAAGTCGGCTGACGGACAGTATCCAAAATGCAAGAGTTTGAAAACGAGATTTCCTTCGACATCACTTTAAGCTCTTCTCAATAAACCGGAACTTTCTTTGCTCGATGAAGAGATTTATAGTCTAACATAAAATCCAACTAATCTATTGCACTCTCTCGGGATGGGATTAGCAATTATCTCCTTCAGCAAAACGAGACTTCTTAAGAGCGTCACGCGCTTTCGACGATGTGAGGTATTCTACATCAAGACTGAGAAATTTCGTCTCTTTCGTCCGCACATTAGTGACCACTCAAATGTCACCAGCAGGACGTACCGTTTTCCGGGGCTTTAAGAAAAAAGCCGTATCATTTACATGCACTGCTGCGTCGTCAATGCCTTCTTAATCCCGTTACACAATTGCTACTAATGATAAAGAAAATAATTCGAAAAACGGTTAATCCTCCCGCAATCAAGCAACTTTCCAAAGAATGAGCACGACCCCAACAACGTTCCAATTATGAAAGTTTTCCTGATGGTAGAACTAATAGGTATCCACAATAAGGTGATGTTTATCACTTTTAAAACACGCTTTCATCATTTCAATCTTCGTCACTTGGTGACAAATTATTTACGAAATCACGAAATACATATAATTAAATATAGCGTGGCGACTAGCTTTTCAACATTCACAAACAACTGCTCGTTCTCTCCCTTCGCGTCTTTTTTCCCGTCGTCCCGATCACCGTCCCCGTTTCGGATTTTGAGCTAACACTCATACACCAAGTGTGCACTCACTGACACATAGAACTCGTTTGACGAGAAACTCGCCAACAGCGCTTGCCTGCCGTTATTTTCTAATCGTCCGCACTCTGCTGCGAAACCGTAAGAAACTAAATCGAATTGGAGCACAAGCGTGTGTAAGCACCTCGCGATAAAATTTGCACTTCGATTTTTCTTCTGCGTGCGTTTATTCGCATATCCACTAACTCTTGTGTGAATCAAGAGAACTTCGCGCACTCGTAGTCGGTACACGCGATAATTTTGCCTTTTTTTTCCTCGCGCCGTCCGCACTGGTTGACGATCGTGACCCGACTCGCCGGCGCGAGCAAGTTCCCCCATCGCCCAAACAACGGCAAACCCTCGAACCAACACACTCTGCAAACCGTTCTCTCGCTCGTTCACACACACTTGTTTGGGACTAGCCAACATTCCTCTCACACTTAAAAATATTTGGAACTCGACTTTCCGCTAGAAATCAGATTTCTAATCAATTCCCTGAGACAATTTTCATTTCTTCACTGAATAATGTACATTTGTGTTTAACATACCGCGCAAGTCTCATTGCCCCGGCACACTCCACTTAACTCCATGCAATCTTTTCTTTCAGTCGCGACGGAAGAGTCAATCTTCCTCACGCCATGGCAAATTCAAATGCACCTTTCTTCTTTCCCTTCGTCTAACATCCCGTACACTCCCTGCATTAAATTGAACTTGCCGGATGAAATTAATCATGCAAAATACACAAATTCACGCCAAATTTTAAGCATTTCACAGCACAACAATTCAATAAAATGACCTTTCGATGGTGTTTTGCCGCCGCGCGCACACTCCGGCGCTCGTCAGTTGCAATCATTTATTTGCTACACTCGCGCATGCTGTGTCCAATGCACTTAAAAATAGCGAGTCATTCTCAAAAACATCAGCTATTAAATTTTGATATTTTTGATGCACCTTCATATATTCTCGACAAATTGAATGTGAATATTTTCACCTTTCAGCGTAAATATTGTTTCAATGCCCTCATTTTTGATATGATCGAGGAACATTTGTTTGAGCATATCCTGCAATCGATCTGGTATGGGTTTCAGGAGGACATAAATATTCCGTAGATCTTTTCGTTTCTCTTGTGATACCATATCTTTGCATTCAGAATAGAGGAAATCAAGATGGTCATTTATAAATCGCTCTTCACACTCCTGAACTCTTCAGTTACTACAACGTATTGTGCATTGTGTCCGAATTTCTTTAAATAGGAAAAAGGTGAATGAGCAGCATAAGTAAATGGATATGCTTGCATATAAACTAAAGCACATAAATATCTTTACGTAAAGTACATATAATCCAACGAGGTTTGTAATTTTCTAGCATATGCTAATCTATAAAAATATTTTATCTGTGGTCTTTTATAGTATTCAACATTACCCGACGAGCTTTGGCGGACTGACCGAACTAGCTACATACACAACATATGGAATTCAAACTGAAAATGCTTTGAACAGTATCAAACAACATAATGACTAATGTATAAAAGCCGGCAAATTCAAATGCACAATAATCTAGAAATGTTGGAAAATTTAAGTGGTATGAATCACTATTTGGACATGAGCTGGTCATTTTTCACAATTTATTTTTGGCTTGCATCCAAAAAAAAAGCCAAGATGACAAACAATAATGCACTCGTATTCAAAAAAATATCCAATTTATCATTATTTTTATGCTTTATCTTATCATCGTGATCGTAGCAATTGAACATGCAAAATATATATATATATATATATATATATATATATATATATATATATATATAAATAACACCATAAAAGGGTACTCACCCGCATGGTCTTCCGAGCGCTCGACGACGATGCAGATGGTCCTGTGATTCCGATTCTGTAACATCTATTTTAGAAGCTATTACTTCCATCAAATTGTAATTCTTATACTTGTAGTAGTCTGGTAAAACACTGAGGCAACAAATTCCTTTTATCACTTCTACTAGAATACACAAATCCGGATTTCTCAAATCTAACTTATAGGCAGAATTTTTAGCAGTAACTAACTCAGTTATTTTTCCTATTAACAAGTCTCGATCAACTTTATTGTTGAATCGCTTGTTGATAACAATTGAAAAGCTTCCGGCACTAGAAACAAAATATTTATCGATTAAAGAACTGCAAGCAAAAACTATGTCCACAACGTTAGCGCGGCAAACGATTGGTACTGGATAAACCTGAGTACGTATCTAGTGGCAGGAGAATTTTCTTGATAAATCCTTTTTAATAAGCTCAACTCCAATCTCAATCGGATCTTCAAATGCGGTTTTGATAAATATACAATTTTTCACTCCTGTATCCGCAGCCTGAAAGTTTGTAATGCTATGCTTTTTCAATAGCTCTAGGTCTATCTCTCGTCTCAAGCAGTCGGTAATGTCCATTTCAGATATCATAGGTTCTGTAGCTGGTTGACATGCTTCCGCCAATTGTCCATTTAGAATGTTGTAAGATTCACGGATGCACTCGTTTTCTTTGAAATTACATGTCACCAAAAACCCTTTCTGTCCAAACGCTAACTGGTGCCGTTTCCTATTATTATATGAGACGCAACATGACGACGAGGCGGATTGTTTTGACGACGAGAAATTTTGGTGATGCAGTGTGTTTGTGGGACTATTGCTGTTGGGGCGTTGCCGCGGAGACGCAGTCGAGCCAATCGGGGCACTCAATTGGTGATTAAACTCCGTTTTACGGCGATGAATGTTGGTCAAACAAAATATTTAATCCCGTTCAAAGAACCGCTTCCACTCGTGTCGTCCGATTGATTCGCCTGACTCTGCCGTGAGTCTATCGGAAAATCCCATGGATTTGGGTCCGAACTGCTCCGATTATGGGCAACTATCTCCTGTACTGAAATATCACCAGCACCGGCACTAATTCCCACACGTGGGTTCCCTATCAAGTCTCCTTCACTCAATGACAACTGTCCTGTTAGATGTATTTCATCGTACCAGATCAATCTCAAATCGTACCGGTTCGATCGCAAACTGTTCTAGTTCAATCGGAAATTGTTCCAATTCAATCTGCAATCGTACCGGTTCGATCGTTTCAATTGATCTGGGACATTTTATGTTTGAGTTTTTCTTTAACCCTTTAACTGCTCGATTACTACATCTACTTTTCTCGATATTCATTCACAAGTTGTTGAACAGCTTTGATTTTAACGTATCGCCAATGTGATCATCATTGGTAGCGTTAGCTGATAATCTCATCATTTATACGGCAAAGCTGTAATAGTTCAGAGCAATCTTCAAAAAATATTTAATGATGTGCAGCTCAACACAGACAACTGGCCAATGAAAATTAATGCGCAGAAGTGCGAAACAATTTTGTTTCGAACAACGCTACAGGGGGTGTTGATAACTGATTTGAGATGGTAAAGAAGAGTTACGTTCGAGCCCACCACGAGATGGCCCATCGTAAAAAATACAATGTCATATGAGAGTATTAGCTATAAGGTTATAAATAGTATTGTTTGGATAATGTTCGTTCCTTTTTGTAGTAGTGATAGAGCAAATAAGATCAAATAAAACAACAGTTGCTCAAATTTCAAACCAGCGTTTTAAAGACAACAGGTTAAATTCTGCCGAGCACGTTTTATTCAATAGCTCGGGTTACAAAAAAGCCACAAAATTTTATTCTATCTTCGAAATCACTTGAAGGATTGAATTTTAGACGCTGCCCTTGACCTGCCAATTTCTATTTACTTTGCCTAACAAGCTGCAAGTTGATGACCGATAAAGAGTCCTTGAGACGATTAAGCCAGAGAAAGAATAAGGGCGTTTCGCCAGTGCGATTTATTGATTTCAGCAACATGCCAATTGAAGGCTCCCCATTCAATACGCCTACAGCAACTAGTCAAGAACCGCCAACGTCACCAAACAACGCAACCGCCTCTACTATGCCAACCGCTTTGTCTGAAAACAGTGATATTAATTTAGATGCAATATCAAGGGAATACGGTCGTAAGTTGCTTGACAGGAAAAACGAGTTTGGCCGGCAAATGCATGTCATGCAGGCGATACTCATCTCAAATAACCAGCAGCTACAAGGAACTGCAAGTCATCTTCGAGAAGAAATCAGTCAATATATAATGCCGACGCAGCAAATATCACACAAGATGCAGCAGCTATCACAGCCGACGCAGCAGCTATTACAGCAGATATCACAACCGACACAGCAGCCATCACAGACAACTCAGCAGCTATCACAACATATATCGCAACCAACTCAGAGGATGCAACAGCCATCACAGCCGATGCAGCAGCTTTCGCAACTAATGCAGCAACTGTCACAGCCGTCAACACAGCTAGTACAGCAGCCATCACAGCTGGTGGAGCAGCAATCACAGCCTACGCAGCATCTGTCAAACTCAATGCAGCAATCAACACAACAGCAACACAGCCGATGCAGCAGCTTTCGCAACTAATGCAGCAACTGTCACAGCCGTCAACACAGCTAGTACAGCAGCCATCACAGCTGGTGGAGCAGCAATCACAGCCTACGCAGCATCTGTCAAACTCAATGCAGCAATCAACACAATTTGTTCCGCAGTCTTCTTTTATGCCATCAGTTCAGATGCCATCCATGATGCAGCCGCCTCAAGGAATCACACAATCAGGTCAGTTTGACCTAACTGCGCAACAATTGCAGCGCAATACTCCGTTTTCCTTACCTAAAACAGTATGTAATGAATCATGCGACGCCGCTGGCGACCACTACTAACACACTTTGCTGCTAGGTGGCTTGTCATTTCACGTTGGTTGCGACGAGCGCACATCCCACGTCAATTTTGTCGTGGGATGTCAAGAGGATATGACAGCCACATGGGAGTGAAGTGGGGACGTAGTGGCCGCCACCCATGAAGAAGTCCCGGAGTGTGCCGACAGTTCCACAAAGGTTAAATCGGTCAAATTCAACTCAACCAATGATGTTGAATATTGGCAATTCGAATGAGTATACCGACGTCATACATTATAATACACTTCCCATTTATTTCCCGAACCCAGTGTACAACTTGAATGTGGGTGAGAATATTCGTGGGCAGGCTAATCCAGACAGAACACCGAGCGTCGCTTCTAATACGGTATATGCAGCCAAAACGGTGCCAACAAGCATCAAAAGGTTTAAAAATAACAGGAAGAAGAACTTTCCCACAAAATGGTCATCACAGATATCCATCGACTATTCAAAAGTAGTAGTAAATTTATCAGAAATTGGAATAGGTAAGTCGGTGAATACAAAGTTTGTTTTTCCGCTTCGAATTAAAATAACGTTTTTGTAATAGTTACACTAACCGCGGATATCATCAATCAATCTATACAGTATATAAATCCATGCAGAGAACGTGAACTAGATCTACGAGGATACAAAACACCGCAAATAGAAAATTTGGGAGCTACACTGGACCAATTCGATACTATAGTCTTCTCTGATAATGATCTACGCAAACGTGATGGATGTCCGTATTTGCCTAGATTAAAGTGCCTGCTATTAAACAACAACCGGATAATACGAATGGACGATTACTTGCATGAATCTATCCCCAATTTGGGGTCAGTAGTTCTTACGGGTAACAATATTCAAGAGTTGGGCGATTTGGAACCATTCACGCACCTCAAAAGGCTGGAAACATTGTGCTTGCTTGGAAGCCCCGTATCTTCAAAGCCATATTACAGTGTGTATGTTGCATATAAGTTAAATCCGATCTAATCTGAAGGACTTATGAAGTAAACTTGCCACTAATGTAAAGAACGATAACATGCCGGAAGTCCCGCGGAAGAGTTTCTTTAGTTGATATCGGGAAAAACATGAACTTATTGTTGCGTTTTCAACGAAATTCGAGCGTTTCCATAATCCTAGGTATATACATGTCATGTATGAAAATATGATCAACATAGACGGTGCAAGTGAAACATCTTGATCGAAAGAAAAATGTTTACGATGATATCCATAGTGTGTGTAGAAGTGATATATTCCGTGGAACGTACAAACGGGGTAAAGTAACAATGAGAACAGTTTCAATTTAGTAATCAAGGACATCTGGTTTATATTATTAGTACCGCAATTTTTAAATAAAACTTTTATAACCGTCAAATTATATTTAATATCATGCAATTACTATTCAATAAAACATAAGCAAATTACAATAATGAGAAAGATGGTGGTGCGAGTGATGAGATTAAGAGGATTAAGAGGAGTAGTGATTTACTTAAATTCCCGGTCGAACGATATTCAGTAAGGACTATTCCATTTTTTTTATTTTATATGTATGAAATATTGGATGATCTTGCCTACTTACTTTTAAGATCTGAATTAGCACGATAATTTTACCCAAATGCAATATTATTTATACTTACGATGAAAGAGAGAAAATATCTTTGTATTTGTAAATTTTTCCAATTAGGAGGCGATATTGAATTTAATTAAATTCTAAGATATTGCTAGGGAAATCAATTAAATTTGAATCAATTTGGAAGCTTTTCGAGATTGAAAACGATGCGCATAAATCAATATTACCTTTTTTATTAATATATCAAAGAAAAAAAAAGGAATGAAGAGAAAGACAAAACACACCAATAACATAATTATATAAAGCTGTAGTATATTTACACTATGGAAAAACGGGCATTAATATATAATCATCCATTGATATGTGAATTAATATCTGGTGAATTTTTAGAAATTTTAATGAAATTAAGAATTTATGACTGTCATATTTGCAATGTTGAAGCTTAATAATAAATAACTCATAATACAAATAATAATACAAAATAATTTGAACACTATAATATCTAACAAATAATACTGAGAAAAAATACGAACAATCATAATAAATAACCAATAATAATAAGACCTCATACTAAGCATGTTAATGAATACCAAATAATACAAACAATAATAAGGCATAATAGATATCATAATAATAAATAGCAACCAATGATACAAATGACAATAATTGAGATATTGATGAAAGTCAAATTCAGTATTTTTTGCGAGTCTTTTTCTTCTCTTCATACTACAAAATAAAGTACAATAGTGTGTAAACAAACTACCGAGGAAAATTTGTAACCTTTAAAATTGAGAAATTAAACAAAACTATTGAAAATAATTTTTGGGCCGCCACTTAGGTGCAAGAAAGTTAACACTTGTTAACTTTGATTCTTCCAGCTTTTTCTAATTGAAAACTTCCAGTCAATGGCCCATTAAAATTTCCAAATTCGGTCACCTTTGTATAAATTTCAAAAGGAAAGTGTCCTTACGCGAAAATTACCTTCAAAGTAATTTTTAAAAGAGAAATTGAAGGTTTATATCGGAGGTATATGAACTTACATGAAATGATTTCCTACATTTCTTGCAGTGAACGAGGCGGTTCAATGAACGTAGTTGCTAAATATTACAATCCTTTTAAGAATTAACAAAAAGTTTTATATTATACCCCTAAAACATTGATAATTATACCCTATTATTGTTTACATAAGGTTGTAAACAATTTTTGTTAGAAACCAGTACGGAATTTGTTCGATTAACTATAAATTGAACAGGTCACCAATTTAGTATTGAGATGCAAGAAATAAAAAGAATAATATGAATTGCTAATTAAAAACACGACTTTCCTTTCCAGTGGCTCTTTCTTTCAGCGGGAAATAGAGCGTAGGGTAGGTATGCCGTCGCAAGGGTAGGGTTTGAGAAAATCCGCTGAGGTCGGTTTTGCTTCGCGCGCGGTACGCGGTGCCTTTGTTGTTTTGCCTTGTTATTAGCGTAGCTTTCGTCGGGTTGAGTTAGCGTAGCATATTTTTCGGTACCGCGTCGGAAATTCGGGAACGCAAAGTAAAAATTAGATTTTTGTCCTCGACTGATTAAATGAAGAAATACGGAGTAACGTAAAGTAGGTTTTCTCTCCGTATGGTTTTGTTTTGTGACGCGTTTGAAAATGGGCATGTATTGGTGGCTGAAGATTGCAGATGAGCGTAATCCATTCGGAGACCCGCAACCGAAATCCTCTCCGATCTAGCTGGCCGACAAGTACCCACCGCGTGAATGGATTACGGTGCACGGATTGGTTGACCGGTGGGTACCATCCGTTGGCACTACTCAGACTTAACGTCTAGAACCGATGAGAGGTCGGTATACAAACACAAAAAAGTGTACCCGCTGCCACGATTTTCAGGTTATCCTGAGGAATGGCAGACGTTTTCCGAAGCATTTAGTACGACTACTGCTGAGTTTGAATGCTCGCAACTACATAATATTATGCGTTTACGTGAATCACTAAGAGGCCGTGCTGGAAATACTGTTGAATCTTTACGGTGCAGCTCTAGTAATGTTCCTGCAATTATGGAAACACTAAAGGAAACTTTTGGAAGGCCGGATCAACTAATTAAAAGCCAAATTGAGAAGATACGTGCTGTGCCCCTATTTATTGAAGGCAACCCGGACGCTTTGATTGAATTTGCAAACAAGATGGTTAATATGGCAGCATTTTTACAGAGTGCTCACGGCAAACATCACCTTGCCAATCCAACATTGTTAAGTGAGCTCGTCGAAAAACTGCCACTCTCGCGACAAATGCAGTGGGCTGAAAAATGTATCTTGCTTGAGCGGCCACCAACGTTGCTTGAGTTTAGTCTATGGTTTAAATGCTTGCGACGCCTAGCAAATATGGCGTTGGATGAGCTGCCAACATCATCCTTGCTGACACCAGCGAAAAACCCTTACCCTTTAAAGCACTTTGCCGGAGTAAGCGTAGCGCAAACAAAATGTTGCGCCTGCGATGAGCAGTGCCCCACGCTAAATAATTGGAAATTTTTCTCACAGTTAACTGTGGATACTCGCTGGGCAAAAGTTAAAAAAAGTCAAGTTTGTTTTTCTTGCTTGAAGAAGCGCCACCAGATGAATAACTGCAGGCAGCGGCGTCGCTGCGGAGTCAACGGATGTTAGATGTTACACCACCAGCCACTTCATGCTAAGCAAGAGCAACAAATTGAGATCCAACAGGTACCAGCAACACACACATCTCGCATAGTGCCGCCAGGAGGTCGCAATTGCCATGCAGACGGTCACGAAAGAAGTGGGAAAATTTTGTTCCAAGTACTGCCAGTGAAGATACATGGACCCTTTAAAATCATCACCGCATACGCATTTGTTGATGAATTGGCAAACGTCTCGATGGTAGACCAGAACCTTGCCCGATGATTAGGTATCCATGGGCAACACAATGTTTTAGACATGCAGTGGCTTAATAATTGAACAACGTCGCAACGAACTGAAATAGTGAACCTACGTATAAGCGGAGTGGACAAAGCCGCAAAAATTTTTAATATGAAAAATGTTTATACGTCATTGTATTTAGCATTGCCAGCGCAGACTTTTAAGTATAGTGAGTTAAATGAAAAGAATTGTCAGCATCTCGTAGGGTTGCCAATACAGGAGTAAAGCGATATACAACCACAAATAATTCTAAGCCTGGCTCACGCCTTTCTTATTGTACCAGTTGAACACCACGTATATTATTGTCGGCTGAATCGATAGCAGTGAAAACTCGGTTAGGTTGGATGGTGTATAGACCGACAGAAATTAAACGGATCAAGTCAGATACAAGACGTGCCCTAGCAGAGATGCACAAGATTATGTCGAATTATTTTGATGCTGAAAATTTTGGTCTGAAGCCGAAAATAAAGAAAATTGCTTCAAAAGATGACGAAAGATCGTTGAATATTTTGGAGTTATCAACGATGAGACTCGATGCTAGATATGAGGCTGGACTCCTTTGGAAAGAGTTTGTTCCACCTTTTCCAGATTCTTATTCAATGGCCATGTGAAGATTAGAAGGTGTTGAAAGAAAAATCCTTCGAGATACGCAATACGCCAACGAATATTGCAGTAAAATCAATGATTATATAAGAAAAGGCTACGCCCGTACACTAACTATCGCTGAAGCAGGTCAATCGTCAGAGAAAACGTTTTACTTGCCACACTTTGGCAGATAAAACCCAAACAAACAAGGATTACGTCTAGTTTTTGATGCCGCAGCTGAGGTTCAAAATATTTCACCACTGATTAAAATTTTATTCAAAATTAGGTAGGTACCAGTGGCAGTCTGTAGACACATAAAAGAGATGTTTCGCCAAGTGGCTATCTTAAAAAGAGATCAGAATATTCAACGTTTTCTGTGGAGAGATGGTGACGTGACTAAGCCAGCTGAGGTGTACGTGAAGGAGCGTTTGATTTTCGGTGCCACATGTTCGCCCACAATAGCGCAATATATAAAAAATATCGATGCCAAAAATTTCGAAGAGGATTTTCCCCGTGCAGTTGAGGCAATCATAGAAAGACATTATGTTGCTGACTATGTGGATTGTTTCCAGTCAGAAGTCGATGCCATAAATGTAACACAAGCCGTCATCAAAATAAACCGAGCTGGTGGGTTTGAATTACTAAACATAGTTTCTAACTCGGACAAAGTTAAAGCCGCTGTTTTAAACGCTGCTGGCGACTCAAGAGAAACGGTCAACATAGAAGATGAATTGGAGAGAATCCTAGGCATGCACTGGCTGTCACAGCCGGATGTTTTTATTTTCAAGTTGCAATTCCATAAAGTACTGAAAGAAATATTGAGCTTTAGTAGAAAGCCCATCTAACGCGAAGTGCTTTGTGTGAATATGTTCGTTTTCGATCCATTCGGTTTTTTAGCTGACTTGATGGTGTCAGTGGAAAGCAGGATTGCAGTGGGACGAAACTTTAATTGACGACTTATACCGTCGCTGGAAACTTTGGATGGAGCAGCTGCCAATAGTGAGCCAGTTCAGAGTACCACGATGTTACTTCGTAGATTTTGAAAAGACGCAGGTGGATCTATACGTCTTTGTTGATGCAAGCGAGGAGGCAATGGCTGCGGTAACGTATTAGAGGAGGATAAGTGTGAATAAACTGAAAGTAGCATTTGTCGCAGGAAAAAATTCGTGTACCCACCCACCCGGTACCACACTATACCGAAGCTGGAACTACACCCAGCAGTATTGGGCGTGAGGCTTAAGGCAACAATCGTGAAGTGCCGCACAGTCGAAATAAACAAATTTGTTTTTTGGACTAACTCAAATACAGTGATAAGGTGGATCAGACCACCGTAAATGTAAACAATATGTTGCAAATCGGGTGTCGGAAATTATGGATGGTAGTGGAGTCAAGGACTGGCGATGGTGTCCAGGTTCTATCAACCCGGCTGATGAGGCAACAAGGGCAAAGTTTCCGAGAAACTACGCAGCAAATAGAATTTGGCTAAATCGGCCTGATTTAAAAAAAATGAGGAAAAGCAGTGGCCACAAACATTTTCGACAGATTACATCAACAATAAAAGCGACGAAGAATTACTCGTAAGAGCCAAACATTATCTTTTGGCAGCGTGGCAAATAAATTTGATTGTACCAGATATTAAAAGATTTTCGAAATATAACAGATTAAAAGAGTGGTGGCTTGGGTATTTCGGTATTTTGATAATCTGCGTAGGAAAATACGACAAGCACCAAGAGTAAATGGAGAGCAGACATCTTCCGAAGAATTTGCAGCCGACAAATATTTATGTCGTTGGGCACAGATGCAATCTTTTGGAAGTGAGCGTGTACGCTCACAACGCGGTGAACCAATTTCAAAGAGCAGATAATATCCTTCGCGTAAATGGAAGAATAGGTTAGGCTCTAGAGTTGCCAGAAGATACAAGGCAGCAGATCATCTTAGCTAAAAATCATGCGATGACTTTCCTGATTGTACAATATTTTCATACGAAACTTCATCACATCAACCATTTATATCTTGTGAACTCACTAGAAGCTGTTCAGCATAAGTTGACCCGTATTGTGTTCTTCAAATTCAACTAAGCTTATGAGTCTTATGAGCGTCGTCTATCCATACATCGTCTCCCTTCTCTGTCGTCCCGTAGAACCTTCTTGGATCAATATTTCCTGTATAAGTTGTACCACCAACAAATTGCTTCCACTCTAAGCGACGACTTGCACTACAGACTGTATGCACGTCCTAGTCGGTCTAATAATATTCTCGAGGTTCCGTACGCCCGGAAAGATTTATATTTTCAGTCAATTATGCCGCGAATCATCTATGCACGTCCTACTTTGTTTTTAACAATAAAATAAAGGCGTTACTTTTTGCGAATAGTGATTGATGTTTCCTTATCACTCAATTTTTTCAATTTTTTTAAACTTTGATCTAGACTCTAACTTCATTTCTTACATGTTTTAATTAACTTTTTTCTGCTTGATTTTGTTGTATTAATCTGTCTTACTCTAAACTATATTTAATTGTCTAAGTCTTATGGTAATTGGATTTCTGTCTGTTAAATAGATTTAAATAAATAAATAAATGAACCATGCAACAGTAGTCAATGAGATTAGACAACGTTTTTGAGTTCCTGCATTGAGAAGCTTGGTGAGTACTGTGCAATCGTAGTGTATATTCCGCCAAATTCGTAAGGCGAAACCTAACAGCCAGAAATGGGTGAACTTCCTGCGAAGCGGCTGACTCCATACGTTCGACCGTTTTCGTATATGGGGCTAGATTTTTTTGGCACTACAATTGTGACAAAAAGGTGGGTTGCACTATTTAAAACTCGTGCTATCCATTTAGAAATTGCGGCTGATCTCTCAAGCGACGCTTGTCTTGTTTGCATTAGAAATTTTATGAATAGAAGAGGTGTTCCGGTTCAAATTCGCAGTGACAATGGAACTAACTTTGTCGAAATAAGCAAAGAGTTGCAAGGTGCTCTGGGTTTTCTCGACGACGACCATATGAAAGCCGAGCTTAGTCCACTCGGAATCGAATGGAAATCCAACACCCCTTCTAATCCGAGCGAAGGTGGAATATGGGAAAGAATGATTCAGTCAGTGAAAAAGGCGTTAACGGTAATATTGGCTGAACAATCACTACGTCTGGAAACGCTGCAAAGCTTCTTGATCGAGGTTGAAAACATAGTCAATGCTCGGCCACTTACTCACCTGCCTGTGCCGCCAGAAGAACCGGACCCCCTTACCCCGAACCATTTCTTGCTTGGCTGCACAAATTCTACACAAACGCCATCGAAGTTTGAACCAAAATTTATGAATTTGCAAAAGCAGTGGCGTCTTGCTCAGAATCTGAAAAATGGAATGTGGCATCAATGGATAAAGGAGTACTTGCTAGAATTGACCCGCCGATTGAAATGGTGCCAGCCATCCGAGCCTATACGAACCGGTTGCTTCGTATTTATATGTAATGTAGATCTTCCGCGAAATAAACGGAGGCGTGGCAGAGTGTGCAAGCTACATTATGGAAAGGATGGAGTGGTACGTTCAGCTGACGTGAGCACGAGCACAGGGATCCTAAAGAGACCAGTGTCAAAGTTGGCAGTTCTAGATATCGAGACATTAACAGAAGATGATAAATCCACCCACTCCGGGTCAATTCACGGGGGTGGGGATGTTGATAATTGATTTGAGATGGTAAAGCAGAGTTACGTTTGAGCCCAGCACGAGATGGCCCATCGTAGGAAATACAATGTTGTCATATGAGAGTATTAGTTGTAAGGTTATAAATAGTACTGTTTGAAAAATGTTCGTTCTTTTTCTTAGCAGTGATAGAGCGAATAAGATCAAATAAAAGAACCGTTGCTCGAATTTCAAACCAGCGTTTTAAAGACAACAGGTTAAATTCTGCTGAGCACGTTTTATTCAATAGCTTGAGTTACAAAGAGATCTGAAACGTAATTGGAAGGATTTCCACATTATGGCTGGCGAGGGTAGTTCAGAACGGGTTCCACATAAATCTTGTGTTCGATACCTCGGTGTTCATCTCGATGAGTATCTGTACTATACTGAACATGTCAAAATCATGCTCAGTAAAGCACTAAAAGTAGTCTTGGCCCTACGAAAACTCTTTCATTTCAAAAACATTGATCAAAAGGTCAAAATTATCTGTTACAAGACCCTGGTTAGACCAGTTTTGACATATGGATGTCAGATCAGGTACAACCCAAGTGCTAGTATTATGGAAAGACTAAGAGTCTTCGTGCATGTACTGGTTTGTACAGAAAGCCTGAGACGGATTTGAAGCACTATATATCGAATAGAAAAATTGATCAAACTGCTAAAGTGGTAAGAGTCGATATCTTCATATTGAAACTTGTTCGATATCATATCACAAGATCTGTAACTGTGAATGAAAGCCCTTGGATTTTACAGCCGTTCCATCCTACAGACGGGTATATTGAGACTTGCCTCGCTACTGGACTCGTTCCTCCAGAAGCATTCGTGTATTTGGACATGAATCGATATGTTATTGTTTCTGACGGTGTCCTAATCAAATATCACATATATAGACGGGCCACCGATAAGAAGATAAAATATCCTCCGAATTTGAGTTCACGAGACCAACAATTCTAATGGAGATACTCATTTGCTGGATTCGTTGAGGCTGGCCGAGCTCAGACAGGGCAATCTAGGTATTGGTGGCTGAATGACAATGTCTAAATTAATCGTTTTGTTTTCTGTTTTTGTGTTTCTCGTTGCTTAGCCTTTGAGTTTCAGCGAATTATTGCTACATATAGTGTTGTTGTTTATTTGTGTTAAAAATTAGGGATAGGTTTCAATATTTATGATAGGTATAGTTATTTTTACTATATTAGGCTTAGAGATAAGGTTTAACGCTTAGGTTAGGAATATTGTGATAGCATTATAGTAGGATAAGATAAAGTTTTTGATTGAATTTGATTAGAATCAGGTTATAACATATTAGATGTAGGATAAAAGTTCACTGTTGTGTTGAAATTATAAATAAGTTTTGAATATTGTTGGTTGGTGTTTTCTGCTTTTTCCAATTGAATCATAAAATATGTAATAATTATAATTAATTTGAATTTATTGTTTTTTTGATTAAATGTTATGATTGATAACGTATAAATTTAGAGAGCCATTTTGGCCTTTAAGCTTTAGTATTTTGATTGTTTGGAATTTGGTTTATATTCTTTGATAAGCATTAAATAAAGCGCTTTTGACTTTGATGCTCCTAATTATTCATTTCAGTTTTTCACTTAAATCTCAATTACATTTCTAATTTTGATCAAAGTGAGAATGACGCGTTATGCTTCGATTAAACGGTTAAATTATTGAATCAAAAATGTTGAATCACACATGATGAAATCCGACGAATTCCAATTAAAGCATTTTGTCCGTTTAAAAAAAATTATATTACTTTTGCCGCAAAGACGAAATTATAAATCCCACTCTTTTTATTAATATGCCAAACAAAACTGTATTAATATGACTAAAAATAATCAAATGATTCATCGGCATGAATTTGAGGAGGTTGCTAGAATATTGTATTTGTTTCTTTTGTTTATTTAATTTTCTTTTCATAATTTTTATTTTGAACAGCAACGAAAGAAATTCGGAGGCGCTTTTCACACATGTGATGAAGAAGAATAAGAAATGAGTTCTCATTGTTATGATGTACAAGCTCGATGTTGGAAGAAATGATTTTTGGCGAGTTTTCTAGCATTTGCCAAATGGCTAAATATTTTGGATGTAATTCGAATTCAGATCGATGAACACAATTGTACTCGTGAATTGGTGTGTGTAAGAATAATGAATATTCAGGTTTATTCTCGAACTTTGATGCGACAAATGTACTCGTATTTGCATATATGTAGAATCAATACGATATTAAAAGAAGTTAGTTCGTCACATCATTAACACGACCTGAGAGGCATGAGAAATTATTTTAATTATAGAATGTTGTATGTACAATACATATGAAAGAGATTAAAAAAATGTTGTTCTGTGCATTCTAATGGTCGCAAGTGCGAAAAGATCTTGAAGTGGCCAAGCTATTAGTTCAATTGGGATGTATTGAATATTTGGTGATTAACACATTTGGTTTGCTCCACTTGATCCGTAAGCACTCTAAATAATAATGAAAATGTATAATTATTATTTAACAAGAATTTTTCGGTTTTGTCCTGAAATTAAAAACAGTAGGATTACTTCGAAATAAGGACTAGATTCATTAAAGCTGTACGTAGAAAGTTGTTGAGGCTAACTCTTTTGCCTTTTAAGGACATTAAAAATTTTCAAAAATTTACAGTCGTCTTTTCTTAAACCAAAGGTAAAATTTTTGAGCACGATAATGAGAAATCCTCTTCTCATAGGCGCGTTACCTACTAATATGTATTGATGTGAACAGAAGAAACGAAAATGTATGAAAAAATATGCACAATCCTCTGTAGTTGACATTTTTGGCCTGGAAAAATTCATGGAAGAAGATCTTGGGGAATACTTTGTCAAAATATGCTTTAGATTGCAAAATTTGCTTATCTTGATCAATCTTATGTAAATATTAACATGGATGTTTGTGTGTAACCAAACGGTAGAACTCGAGAACAAGTCGGCCGATTGAGCTGAAATTTACGCCGAATATGTTTCTTAATAAGCAGTTTTTTTAAAAATCCGATGGGTGGCGCACAAGCAGACTAAAAAAATATTTTTGACACACTATAGCTCGACAATTATTTGGCTTTGATGTTTTATTTAATATCATAGCTCTCTTGGAGGCTAGCATTCTTTGGGGAGTTCCGCCCCCACGTACCCGAGGAAACTCCGCAGGGGGAATGCCGGTCGACATGACCACTCTTGGAGGCTAGCATTCTTTGGGGAGTTCCGCCCCCACGTACCCGAGGAAATTCCCGCAGGGAGAAAGCCGGTCGACAAGAACATTCTTGGAGGCTAGCATTCTTTGGGGAGTGCCGCCCCCACGGACCCGAGGATATGGGGGGTGCCGTGGAGGTTCCCTCTTATTGTATCTGGACTACGCTTTGGACAACGAACTGGAATTGACGCTTTGGGCTGGCGGATGTGATGGTTTGGACCTAGTTGCTTTGCACAGTAGCGCCGAGGTGAAACTCGTGTGTGAACGGCTCCAATTCAACTATCATACCGTCTCCGTCCCGGTAAAACCTTGGCAGGCCTCGGAGTACGTTCGAAGTTCGCACCATTGGGTTGGTGGTGTAGGTTCGGTTGAGACGGACTCCCGATTAGCGCTGGTCTGGCTCTGAGCACTTGTCCCCATAAGGGCTTGTGCCAACCCTGGCATGGCCTCCCTGCTCTGCAAAGATAACCATGGGACCAAAAAGGCGACTACACACACGAACGGAGATAGCGGCTCCGAGGGGGACCCAATAAAATAGAGCAAACAAATGAAACCACAAGCAAACAGGACGCTAGCACGGAGAACGCTTTCAGGCAAAAACCGCTGTTAGCAAGAACACCGATTAAACAAGACACCGATTGCGGGGGGAGGCAGCAAACCCCAGAAACACTGTCAAAGTCAACATCACAGGTTAAATCATCGGAGACAGACCACAGACGGACTAACGAACGAAAGAAGGCAGAGTGCGTTGTGCAACCTGGCATCATTGCGGCCTTTGGGGGCAGTAGAAGGACTATGCGCACCCCGGAGCGCCCAGTGCAAGACGTACACAATCCGGATCAAGCTGCGACACCAACAGAGGCCAGTGTAAGACTGGGGGAGGGAGAAGTTTTGCCGTTGGCCGACGCCACTTCAAACGCGACCCAAGCGATAGAAGCAAAAGGGCTAGGAAACGGGGGCCTCTCCCAAGAGGTGGCGCCAAATAACACAATCGCCCTTGACCGCGCCGAAGAGGAGCGGCTTACTCGGAAAGCGGGGAATATCGTCAAACAACTGAGGGCTGCCTGCGAAGTGCAGAAAAACATAGGCAAGAGTGTCAAGAATGGCATTCTTGAACTGGAGGAGCTTTTTGGAAGCATAACGCACTACAGGCGGAGGTGGCTTGCAACCGAAAAGCACCAAAAAGACACGCTCTCCCTCGAGGCATCAGTGGGTCCTAGCAGCAGCAAAAGAATGGCCGGTAGCCCAATTGAAGGTGACTGTGAGAAAAGGAGGAAGGACGAGACCATAAACGAAGTTGACACTCCAGGCGAGGAGTTTCATGTGGTGCGAAACAAGGCAGCGAAAAAAGCGGCCAAAAAGCTACTACTAGAAAAAACAGACAAAGAGCTCAACCACGAAAAGAACAAAGAACCCCTCGATATACCGCAGAAAACAAAAAGCCAACCGCGGCGCAAACCCTTGTGAGAGGCACTGCTTATTAAACCCACTAAGGGCCGAACCTACGCAGATGTCCTCCGTGAAATTAAAGGAGCGGTCAAGCCAGACGACACCAAAACTGCCATCAAAGCAGTTCGACCAACCCGGACCGGTGGCTTGCTGGTGGAATTCGGGCCAGAGGCCACAAACAAAGATGCATTCCGTGACGCGGTTCAAAAGGTTCTTGGAGATGCGGCAACGGTTGCCTCGCTCGAACCAATGGCCACCCTGGAAATCAGGGACCTCGACTGCGTCACGGACAAAGCTGAAGTAGAGGATGCCATTAGGAGGGAGTTCCCCAGCTTAAGTGAAGTCAAGGCAAGATTGACGCGTGAAAACACAAGGGGGCAACGCATGGCTATTGTCGAACTAGCTGATAAAGACGCCCAGCAAATCCTGGCGAAGGGCAAAATTAAGATAGGTTGGGTGATCTGCAGGATACGGAGAAGAGCGATCCCTATCCGCTGCTTCAGATGCCTCGAATACGGACACACCGCGTATGGTTGTAGGGGACCCGACAGGAGATCTCTGTGCTACAAATGTGGTGAAACGGGGCACAAAAGGAAGGAGTGCACGAACGAGGCAAAATGCATTCTTTGCAAGGATGCTAAGCTAGCACCCGGCGACCTCAAACATGAGCCAGGACAGGGAGATGCTGGGTTTTCAAGGAGGCCCTAACTAAAGCCAAACCGATACTCAAATGATCCGTATCCTGCAGGTCAATTTGCACCGAAGCACAAACGCCCAGGACCTACTTGAGCAGTTTGCGAGGGATAAGAAAGCTGACCTCCTGTTGCTGAGCGAGCAACATCATAACAAGGACTCGCAAGCGTGGTACCCTGACAAAACTGGTACCTCGGCCATCTGGGTTCGAGACAGCGCCCGCCTTCAGGTGCAGGGCCATGGACGCGGGGATGGTTTTGTGTGGGTGCGGTGTTCAGGGATAACATATTTCAGTGTTTATTTGACGCCTAACGAGGCAATGCGATCTTTTCGAACCAAACTCGATGCCCTGGAGGACGCTGTCTCGAACACAGAGGGCCACATGCTGGTCGGGGGAGACTTCAACGCTAGAGCCATCGAATGGGGTATGCCACAATCCGACCCAAGGGGAAAGCAAATCTTGGACATGGCGGCCAGAACAGCGCTTTTTGTCCTAAATACTGGTAACACCCCTACTTTCCGCCGCTGGGGTTGCGTAGGAACCATACCCGATGTGACACTCGCTTCGGAGTCCCTGGTACCTAGAGTACACAACTGGCGAGTACTAGAGGACTACTCGGCTAGTGATCACCAGTATATAGCTGTTGAGATTCACGACGGTGCCACTCTGCGTGCATATGCCCAAACTTCAATCCTCGGATGGAGGACTGGGAGGATGGACGTCGAGAGGTTCACTGACGCGCTTACGGCAGGCGCACCGTTGCTGGGAGCTCCGCCAGGGAGTGGAGGGCCTACAGCCAAGGACTTGGTGAACTCAACTATGAGTACCATCATAGCTGCTTGCGAGTCTTCCATGCCCCGTCGGAGACCCCGACATGGTAAGCCTCCAGTATACTGGTGGTCAAATGAGATCGCCGAACAAAGAAGCGAGTGTCACAAACTTCGGCGAGAGGCCCAGCGGGCGCGAACACGGGAGGATGCAGACACTAAGCTAGCAGCATACAGGTCCGGCAGGAAATATCTTCGCAGGCTTATTAACAAGAGCAAGGCCCGATGCTGGCAAGACCTCGTGGATGATGTAAATAGGGATCCGTGGGGCCTTGGCTACAAGCTGGTCATGGGGAAACTTGGTGCCCTACGGAAGCCTTGTATACATGACGCGGAAAAGATGGACGCGATAGTGCGGGGACTCTTCCCCATCCCGTCCCGTCCGTGTTGACGCTGTCCATGGTGAAACAGCAGTCGAGTGCCCACTCTTCACACGGCTGGAACTGGAGGAGGCAGTCCTCTCCCTGAAAGCGAGGAAGGCTCCAGGTCCAGATGGTGTTCCAGCTGAGGTTTTGCAGCTCATCTATCACCATTGTCCTGACTTGCTGCTCAGCACATTCAACGCTTGCCTACGGGACGGGGTTTTCCCGGTACGATGGAAGGTGGCGAGGCTCGTGCTGGTCAGCAAGGGGAAGGGAAATCCCGAATCGCCGTCTGCATACCGCCCGTTATGCATGCTAGACACGGCTGGGAAAGTGCTAGAGAAACTCATCAAGGGAAGACTCACTGACGCGATTCGTGCTGCTGGGGACCTATCTCCTCGGCAGTACGGCTTTAGAGCAGGACGTTCTACCATTGATGCGATTGCAGAGGTGGTGAACGCGGTCCAAAAGGCAGAGGCATATAGTCGCACCAAGCGACGGATCGTCCTGTTGGTGACACTCGACGTCAGGAATGCCTTCAACTCCGCTAGATGGGTGGATATTCTGGATACGCTGGAAAACTCTTTCCAAGTTCCAGAATATCTAATGCGGCTTTTGAGGAACTACCTCAAGGACCGAAGCCTGCTCTACGACACGACACAGGGCCAACGAAGGATGGCGGTTACATCGGGTGTTGCCCAGGGATCTATCCTTGGTCCGGACCTGTGGAACGTGTCTTACGACGGGCTACTGAGACTTGAGATGCCAGATGAGTCGCGCTTGGTCGGCTATGCGGATGATGTTGCGGCCCTGGTCACCGGACGCACCGTTGAACAAGCGCAACTTAGGCTAGGTATGCTAATGCGCCGAGTGAGGGACTGGATGACTACTCGCGGGCTCAGTCTAGCACTGGAGAAAACCGAAGTGGTCATCTTGACAAAAAAGAGAATCCCTAGAGTAAGGATGATCAGTATTGGAGATATACAGATCGAATCGAAGCCAGCGGTGAAGTACCTGGGGCTACTGATCGACTCGAAGATGAGTTTCTCTGAGCAAATCAGGGCAACGGCTGAGAAGGCTGCTTCGGGAATATCGGCCCTGAGTCGACTTATGGCCAACGTAGGGGGACCCAGCCCATCAAGAAGACGCCTCTTGATGAGTGCTGTAGGGTCAGTGCTACTGTACGGAGCAGAGGTATGGGGCGACGCTCTCAGCAAGGAGGTATACCGAAAACGATTGGCACAGGTACAGAGAAGAGGAGCACTGAGAATTGCATCTTCGTATCCAACAGTCTCCGACTCGGCGGTGAGAGTGATTGCAGGCGTGATACCTGTCGCCCTCCTTGCTAGAGAGCGCCGCGCTATTTACCTGCGCCAAAACGAGGATACGAGGGAGATGGTTGTCCGCGAGGAGAGACACCGCTCGCTCAACGATTGGCAGCAGTCTTGGAGGAATTGCACGAAGGGAAGGTAGACTGCGCGCCTCATCCCGGATGTGAGACCGTGGCTAAATCGAAGGCATGGTGAGACTGACTTCTATCTGACCCAGCTTTTGAGCGGGCACGGGTGTTTTCAGTCTTACCTGCACAAGATCGGTAAGTCACGGTCTCCCGATTGTCGGTTTTGCCCAGGAGAGGAGGACAATGCCTGTCACACATTTTTTGCGTGTACCAAATGGGCCAGGCTGCGAAGGGAACTCTACAGGGAGATGGGAGAGCTCACCCCGGCTAATATAGTTGCGGTGATGCTCGAATCGGTTGACAAATGGAACCAGGTGGCACATTATGCTCGGGCAGTCCTAAAATATAAAAGGGACTCACAGCAGCCGGAGGCACTGGGGCTGGGGGATCGCTCTTCTGGCAATTCCTCTTCCCCCCTCCCCTCCCGCTAGGAAAGGGACTCCCCAGCTTGAAGGCGCCCCATGGCGTAACAAAACGAGACCTGGCCCGAAGTAATGTGTCAAACGGTTCCAGGCTAGGTTCTCAGATTGACAGGGGAGGTGTTTAGTGGGTAGTCCAAAGGTATCCTCCATGGGAGTCCCACACTGCCAGACTCGGCGGGCATAAATGCCTTCACCTCCCTACCACAAAAAAAAAAAAAAAAAAAATATCATAGTTTCAAGAAAGTCTGGTGGGTGGCAAAATAAAAATAAAAATGGGTTCAATTACACAAAATGGAGTTCAGTTCACATCCATTAAATTTCGTGAACTTACGCTCTTAGCCGCTATACACGCCTATGTAGATCCGAATCAGAAGGATGACCATTTTTGTCCTAATACCACATTAAAACCTCTTCAAACCATTACCCTTTCCGTTCTCTTACCGAACTGGCATTCCCTCCTGCTGGTTTGTCAGTTCTATTCTCTATTTCACGCATGTCGTTGGTGTGCTGTTTCCTTCTGTGGTCAGTCACTCAAGATTACTCCCGTAGGTGAGTGTCGGGAGTGGCGAGAAAAACATCTTTTCAAACAGGGAGACGACCGAAGTTGCCCGATAAAAACCCTGAATGAGTCGACGGTGAGTGTGTCAGAAGACCAGAAGGTTAACCTTCTTTTAGAGTCCTCTGAGACACTGGACGCCGTCTTAAGATACCCTCTTCAAACTCAGCCTGGGAGTTATACTGGAAGGACGACTGCCTCTATATTTTGTGAAGGAAGACTTTAGTGTAACGAGGTATTATAAATGTCAAAAATTCAATCACAAAGCATCAAAGTGTGAAGGGGAGCAAATATGTGTAAAATGTGGAGGAAAGCATGACCTAAAGGGCTGCGAAAACACGATTGAGATGTGCTCCAACTGCATTGGTAACAATAATAACGATGATCTTTCTCACAAAGCTGCCTCGATAGAGTTTCCGGAGCTTCAAAGCAGAATATTGATCGCCAGGGGGAGCACCGACTACAACTTCGATGATTGCTAATCTTTCAAATCAATCAAGTGGAACAAATTTAACACCCATGTATGCTAATATAAGAAGCTTAAGACACAAGCTAAATGATATTCAGATCTACCTGTAGCAAAATCCTGACATAGATTTGATTATTCTCAATGAAATCTGGATTTACCCAGAAGCAGCACGATTTTACAATATTGAAGGATATAATGCGGTATTCTCCTGCAGACCTGGAAGAGGTGGCGGTACAGCAATGTACGTAAAAAATACAATCAATTTCGTTACCAAGAGAGTGACGCCTGATAAACATAACGTTATAATAATTGAAATTCGCCATGCAGGTAAAAAAATAAAATTAGTGACGTACTACAACCCCAATCGTATGAATGCGCAAGATTTTTGCACAGTACTAGATACATTATTCTCAACTGAAAAAAAATTTAATCACAGTAGCGGACACAAACATTGATGTACTAATTGAATCACCAGAATCAAGGATTTATAAGGATACGCTAGAAACGAATGGAGTGATAATCATAAATAACAACTAAACTCGCCCAGTGTCAAATACCTGTCTGGATCATAGAGCAACCAATGATTTAAAAGTCGCTGAAAGCATGACATACACATTTGAAGACTTGCCGGAGCTGGATCACCGTGTGTTAAAAATAGCTATTCAAGAACAAACGCTGATCAAACAGAAGACGATCTACAAAACGTTCATATATCTAGACAAGGAGCTCTTTAAATCAAGCATACGAGAATTACTGAAAAAGCGGAAACAAAATAGTATTATTGAACTCAAAAATGTCATCATATCTGCTAAGCAAAGCTCTACAATTGAGAAAAAAATCAAGTGTCGACAATGGTCTTGGATAAAGAAAAATGTAATTGATGCAAGTATTAAGCAAGTTGAGTAAGCAGGAGAGTGCTCCTACCAGAAGGTCTTTGTAAACATGCTAGGGTTAGAAACAAGTTTTCTAATAGCGTGAATCGATAGCTTGAATTATTCATCCAATACTTGGATATGAAATCGTTCAAATTTATGCAAAAGATGCACAGTTTCTTTCATAAGCACAGTGCAGCCGCCATTTTGATCTAGCTTAAATGAATTTCGATTTTTGATGTATTTGTTGCCCTTGTACTCATAAAGGCCCACATTCGTGATAATTTTCACAAATTTTTGGTACATTTGGCATTCCCCTAGACCCCCTAGTTCATAAAATGTCAGATTCTAAAAGTTCTTATCAAGACCTTTCATTTGATACCCCACTCGACTACCTTTGATTAAAAAAAAATTTTAAGGGCTAATTCGTTATTATGGGGAACTCCCTTAAAAATTTTGTAAATTTTTGGTAAGACCTTAATTTTTGAGAGACCATCACTTCTGACCTTTTCACAAAGTTTAAGCATTCTAGCTTATATAGTTTCTCAGGAAACTAGCTGTGACGCACGGACAGATGGACAGACGGACAGAAGGACAGGCGGACAGACAGGTCGCGAAACTAGTAGGTCTTTGTAAAAAATTTTTTTTACAAAGGCCTAAAAAAGGAAGGCATACATGGACTACACGAATAAAATGGAAACCAGGCTTTCAATTTTGTATATATGCAAGCGAACAAAGAATCGAAACGACTGGTGGAAGAGGCTAAATCCTTATATTTCTCAAGAAAACAGCGGCTGGCAACTCCCATGAAACATGGAAAATAATAAATGAGATAAAGGATAACTCTTCAACCCAGAATTATCACAAAACGTTCACTTGAATCCTGATGGGCCCTCTAATACATCGAGTCCACGTGACTCGGCGAACTCAGTAAATGATTTTTTTTCAACAATTGGTGGAAGAATCACTAAAGAAATCGTTGCCAGTTCAGCAAGCAATTTAAATACTACAAATATCTCAATGAATTCGATCCTTTACATTCATCAAACAAATAAAAGGGAAGTCTTAAATGTAATCAATGGATTGAAAAAGAATACGGCGCTAGGCATCGATAGCATCACGATGAATGAGATTAGTATAATAAAGGAGGACACAGCCGAGATTATGGCAAATTTTATAAACGTGCATATTAGGAATGGGTCATTTCCGGAAGAAGAAAAACGTGCAAAAACAGTTCCTATATTTAAGGTTGGTGATCATTTTGACCCGAATAACGATCGCCCGGTTGCGCTTCTGCAGGATTTAGTAAAATATTTGAAAAAATACTAAACAATCGATTGACATCACTCTTAGTTGAAAACTCTATCGTAAGCCAACATCAGTTTGGTTTTCAAAAGAACAAGAGTACTTATGATGCCCTACATTCTGTCACACGTTTCATAAATCTAGGACTTGACAGAGGTGATTATGTTATCGCAATTTTTGTGAATTTGAAAAAAGCATTTGATACAGTTGATCATGACCTCTTGCTTCGTAAACTTAAATCGTATGGTATTCAGGGTAGTCCTAAGCAGTTGTTTAAGAGTTACTAGGAGGGAAGATAGCAGAGAACTTTAATCAACAATGTCCTGAGTGATCGAGCACCTACAAAAACAGGAGTTCCTCAAGGCTCAATACTTGGCCCAACGTTGTTTCTGCTATACACAAATAATCTAAATGCATGTGGGCTAACGGGATATCACAAATTATATGCTGATGAAACAGTTCTACTTTATTCAGGACGAGACAAAATGCCATTGAGAACACTATCAACGAGGATCTAGGAAAATTTCATCAGTAGTTAATTGAAAACAAACTAGTATTGAACACTTCAAAGACAAAATATATTGTTTTTAAGCAAAAGAACAAAGGAGACATCGATGTCGAACTAAATATTAACGGCAAAAAATTGCAAAGAGTGCTAGAAATGAAATATCTTGGTCTTATTGTAGACCATCGTCTGGCCTGGTTGCCACACATAAATAGCTTAAGGAGGCAATTAGCCCCAATAATAGGATTGTTAAAAAGATATGAGTCTTTTCCAATGCACATCAAGAAACTTGTTCTAAATGCGTTTGTCCTGACGAAATTAAATTATGGAGTACTTATTTGGAGTCAATCAGCAAAGCAACATTTAAATAGGATATCCAGGCTGCTGACCAAAGCGTATAAAAATATTCTGAAACTGCCAATGCTTACTTAAACTAGTTTGGTTTACCGATTAGCAAAATCATAAACCTTTAGTCAAATCATTATAATGGAGAAAGCTAAGTTCATCTACAAAAATTCATGGAATGGAACGATCACCATTAATTAAGGTATCACGGATCAACCCATATAATGTGAGGAATGCAGATCAATTCGTAATACCTTTTGCCAGAACGGATCGTCTAAAGGACGATGCAACGAATGATGCTCTGCGTATATATAACAATCTACCAGAAATGGTTAAGAAAGCAAACTCACTTTTGGTATTTAAGAAAAGACCAAGGGAGCATTTAATGAGCATTGATTGAAGCGTGGACCTGGAATTCTGCTTTTATGAGCCCAGTATCTTAGGGCGTTTTTGACCCTATCGGCGAGATACTAAAGTGACAGTTACTCAGAGTTTTTTTTTTGAATGCACCGTTTATGAAAAGCATTAGTTCACATTATATTGTGTGCCCCCTTATACTGATGTATTAAACATTGCCTGAGTGACACAAAGGACGAAGTGACGTAATGTGAATGTAGATCGCATGAGCGTTGTGCGATGACGAAAGAGTGACGGAGAGAGTGGTAGGGAATGGAGGTATTTATAAAAAATAAATAAAAAATAAAATTTTTAAACTCAAAATTAAAAACAAAGAAATCAACATATCCATAGACTGACTGAAACCCGCATGTATCATACAGGATACATATAATAACATTCCACATGCAAACGCACACGTAGCTTTTAATTTATAAATATTTCAGAAACAGAACATATTTACGAGGGTGGTCCGATAAGTTAACAAAAGAAAAACGAAAATTTCGGAAAAATGAGAGTTTGTTTCTCAACATAATCTCCTCTTAGCTCGATAAATTTGACCCGCCTTCTCCGTCTTTTTTAACCCGTCTGAAAAATACGTTTTCTCCATGTCTGCAAAGCAGGCCTTCCTGGCGGCAATGACCGCCTCATTCGACTAAAATTTCTGCCTGGCGAGTGACTTTTTCAAGTTTGGAAACAAAAAGAAGTCACACGGGGGCAAATCTGGAGAATACGGTGGGTGAGATAGTAGTTCATAGCCAAGTTTGACCAATTTGGTCATGGCGATGGCGGAGGTGTGAGCCGGTGCGTTGTTATGGTGGAAGAGCACTTTTCCTTGGCTGAATGGGTCCTTTTTTTCTGCAATTCAGCGTCAAATCGGCCCAAAAATTCGGCATAGGAGAGCCCTGTGACTGCTATGCCCTTCTCCATGTAGTCGATGCAGATCACACCTTGTGAATCACAGAAAACGGTGGTCATCACCTTTTCGGTTGATAGGGTAGAATTCAGCTTCTTCTATTTTGACTGTTCCTTGTTCTCTGGTGTGTACCAATGGAGCCATGTTTCGTCGGTTGTCACAAAATGACGCAAAAATTTCTTCGGATTACGCTTCTGCGTCAAACACTGCTCTGAAGTGGTCTCATGGTTGTGTTTGCTATCCAGAGTGAGCAAACTTGGCCCCCATTGCGCCGACAGCTTTCTTATGCTCAAAATTTCATGCAGGATACGACCCTTGTGGTCTTTTGAGATGCCTACTGTCTCAACTATCTTGCTCACCTTCAATTGGCGCTCTGCCAATACGAGCTCGTGGATTTTTGTCACGTTAACCTCCGTAATAGCCGTTTTCGAGGCACTTGGATGTTATTTATGAAAAAACCGGCATGTGACCACTTTGGAACTCGTTAAACCAATTTTTTCCGGTCGCCATCTCAGAAGTAGAGTCATTGTATGCAGCATCTAAGCACTCGTTGATTTCGCTTCGCGATTTTCCTTCCAAAAACAAAAATCGAATCACCAACCAATATTGCTCTTTCTCCATTTTTCTAAAATCCGCGAATTTTCCGTCAGATTGTTCAATCATCTCATATTTCTTACGATAAAATATAATATAGTATATCTTCAATTCTTTCTAAACCGTTCTTTCCTTAAGAAGAATTAACTCTTGGAATTATGCAGCAAAATAAGGATCACAATATCTTAAAACATAAAATTACATATCATTTATATAATATTTATCTTGACGTTATCCCGTTTTATTTTTATTTAGCTGATTCTTTATTTTCTCGTCTTCCCGCGCTTTCTATATGAATGTGAACTTTTTTCATGAAAAATACAATTTTACTTCTAATATTAAATAGATTATGCTTTTTTAATTTTTCCTTTTAAATTTATAATAAATGTAAAGAATACTCACCCAGTCATCCTCTAACGAGCGCTCGTGTTTGGTGCGGGTAAGGACCTGTAATTTTAAAAATGTTCCTTGGAATCGAACTTTAACTAGTAATCGAGACTCCAATATCGCTTTCCAATGAATTATAACAAGTGAACATTTAACGTACCAGCTTGGATCGCAAAGTTTATAGATCTAATGTATCATATATTGGATGTGTCGATTTCAGCGGATTCACCCTTTGCTGTTGTTGTTGCTGCATTTGTTGCCGTTGTAACAGGATCAGCACAGCAAAGGCTGCTATCTTAAATAATTTCGCGTCCTCGGACCGGCGCAAAGTCTTGGTTACTCAGGTGAGTGCCGTGGAGCTCATGGAATTGGGCAGTCACCAACCTCACAACCTCGATGACAGAATTATAAATAACTGCTAAACACCACAACCATGTGGACACCGGAATAATAGTTCATCAACAGTCATTGATGGACACAGTTTACGATAGTTCACTTTTTCGTACGTTTTTTATTCTAATTTATACCCTTTAGCTGGTACAATTTCCGTCTTTTACGTAAGCGCGCGAATGAGAACAACAAAAAAACACTGGCAAACGATACAAACAAACTCCCGCACACTTCGCTTGGACTCGTTCCTCTTCTCCCTTACAACTCAATAAATTATTCCTGTGGCGTGCGTGAAAATATACGGCAAACAATTATAAACCTGCAATATATAATTGAGATATGTGAATTCCACTAGGGAATTTGTCAAAGATTAAGATATTCGTAGGAATTTCACTTGGGGTGCAAACCATCGCCCGATACGTGGTTTGTAGAGAAGCGACACACACGTTTAGACCTTTCGCACGGAAGTCGTCGACTCAACTCCCCGAGACGAAATTATCACACAACCGCGCGTATTCCTCCACCTCTAATCATCAATTCCGCTTCACTCGACGAGCCTCTTCATGGTGATAATGGAAGGTTCTCGTCGGCACAATCTACCAATTGCTTCGCTAGATTGTGTGCAAAGGAGGTCACCATTAGAAAATTTTGTATTTGCAATTTTTTTAAATATTTTCTTTAGAAAATCTTTTTATTGTTAATGGTAGCGGTGGCAGTGGCAGGGCTTATTGCAGATTAGTAATAAGAATGCTAATAAGTTGCGTACTACATTGTTCCGCACTTATTGCGTGGTTATTTCTATGAGATGGTAATTTCTTCGCAAAGGTCCTTCGCCCAGTTTGCCTAGGTGGCTGCTCGATAACTACAAGCATTAATGACAACTAAAAACTTTGTGGGCTTGATCGATCTTTCCACACAAGCTATATTTTTTTTAGAACGTGTTCAATTTGAACATTGATACAAAATTCAAAATAAAGATAAACATTTCCAAAATATTGTAAAACAAAAAAAAGCATCCAAATTTGAACATAACCAGCTGTATTCAAATAAATAAGATAAATAGGGTTCTCAAAAATTTATGAGATAAAATAACAAAAAAAAAGAAGCAGGAAAAATAAATGAAAAGGCAGTAAGATAAATGTAATATTACTATTAATAATGATGTACTAATACAAATATGTAGCTAAACTTTTTAATTGGATCATTTCACCCTTTTCACATCAACTTAATGTAAATCTATACGACAAATTTGCTCTACATTTGAAGCTTATCTAACGTCGCGCGGATATGGATCACTCTTTCGGATGGCTCCGATAGCTTTTTAAATTACTTTTTATGGAATTGTTTGCAGCTACATATAAATGAATTGCATATTTTGAATAATAATTTTTCTGAAAAATTATTAGAGACGCAAAATGTTAGAAGAAGGTGGTTTCGATGTGTGCACTAATTCTCCTCAGGCCATCACTCTTAGATACACACCGGTGATGGCGACCACCTACGCCACTGACACGACAGGCAGATTTCTACACCCTACGCCACTCACGTCGACAGTTCGTGAGCGACTTTTAAACTAATGGCTGCCACTGAACCGCGACTTGACATGTGTATCCCACCCGGCTCGTGCTGGCCTTCAGTTCTACGTTGGCAGAATTCATAAAAATCGCTTACAACGAGTCCCGGATGTATTGGTGCAATTGCTGCCGTGTGTTCTGCAGCCATTATAGAGTGTTTGACGGCTGAGGTTCTTGAATTGGCAGGGAGTACGAGAAGGATTTGAAAAGAACATAAAGTTGTGCTGCCTTCGGATAGCGAAAAGACTCAACGTCTGGGACTCCTCTATCGGATTATCCCTGACAATCAACCACAGATACTCTATGTTGGACAGAATTTCATTTACATGGTGCTGTTTATCTACTCGATGAAGTCATACATACAGTGACAATCGATGGACCCAGAATTGTAGAGTGAATTATCGTAAGGTGAAAACCATTGCAACATAACGCAGAGATTCACCGGTTATCCAAAGATATTCAAATAGTAGTCTATAAGCATAACGTTAGACAACATCCAATGCATCGCAGAAGGTATCATAATTAAACTCATCAAATTTGCCTTGTTATCGTAAGATTTTGTCACCCTATTAGTTATAAACAAAACATATTTCCATTTGCAATCGGAATAGAATTAGAAGGACCAATTGTGTGAGTATTTTGGAAAAACGTTTATCACAATGAATATCAATGGCCAATTTTGACAAGCCTCTGTTTATTTTTGCTAGGCAAGCGAATCGCACAAAAGTGTGTTGGAATGGAAATTATGCCTGCTATAATGCCAAGGTGGCTTAAGTGCTATTTAATCTCGTTGACGTAGACTTAGTTTTAGAATTTCTGGTTACTAAGTTAACAACCGGGGCATACACATTATTGAAACAAACAAGGAATTGATGCTTAACATTTTTTTTTGGCCCATCTGCTTTACACCGGACAGCATAGTCGATTGCCTGCAATTTGAATATGAGACGATATATGCAATATATACGAGTACTCTGCATCAATTTTATTTAATGAATACCTTAGTGTAATTGATGCAACCTATTGATTTATACCATATGTACCGTTTCTGTTATTCAAATGGGATTTTGTTGAACAGATTTTTAAAGATTGACATGATTTCAGGATGATCAAAATTTCTTTGAATGACCTCAAAAAAACAGTTTCTATATCTTCAATTTTAATCACATCAACTTGATTTTGTCGGTACCCAAATGCAAAGTTCCATTTAAATCTTTGACAACCTATACAATCACTCAAGGGCAGATATATTTATTTAGTTATAAAAATAGACAATAGCGAAGGAAATTTGTTACAGAAATACCTCATCCACAACTCACATCAATACAACAGAACGGTTTTCTTTTTATTATATAAATATTATAGCAAATCAAGTTATTTACATACATTCATTCTCCACCCACGCTCACTGCAATAGAACGGGTTTTTTTATACTTTACATACACCAATACCCTATCAAAAACAATTACACACAACCCACACTTCCAAAAGCCAATTAATGCAGGAGCCAGAATTTCTTGTTAATTAGAATATTTGTTATAATATTAACACCGCTTAAAATTATAGACAAACACAACTATAGCCGTAATATTCAGCCAAAATAAACCTCTAAACATTTTTGATTGACATTGAACATTTAAAAATTAAAATTTAATTTTCAAAAGCAAAAATCTTAAAACACTTTTACCTCTGGCAAAAGTTGACATAAATAAGAAATAGTTACAAGCATATTTTCTGTCTACTACATGTTAATTAAAAATATATACTCTCTTTTCTTTGCTTATTCTCTGGCTTTTACTGCATTCAAGTAAGATGCAGAAGATTGCGTCTCAATTGTTTTGTTTTTGGATACATTAATCCTAAGCATTAAATATCGTAAAATCCGGATGTAAAAGCTCGTATTAAGTTTACTTGGATTGTAATATTTTGATATACAGGAAGAATAAAGTCATTGATCAATGACCAGAAAATAAAATGTAAATAAAGCAACGCAGTCAATAAAATCTTCCATTTGGATAAAAAAAAGGCTAGAAACGCGGTTTACAAAATTTTGAATTCTTTTTCTATAATTTGGTTTTTATGCGGTTTCCATTGATCTTCTTTTGCAATTAAATTGTTCATTCTTTCATATGACTAATATGATGCCTTAATGTTAAGGTTTAACTTGATTAATAATATCGTTGTTTTTTACAATGCATATGTTATGAAGTATAAATATTCGAATACTTTTTGTCAGTAGTAATAATAATTTTTTTTCAGACAATTGGAATTCGATAAATATAAAAATATGAATGCTAGGCTAACCTCCTTCTTCTTAGCACTACAATCCCTCTCGGGCCTTCGCGTCCTACAAACAGCGCCTTTAACTGGCTCGGTCCATTGACCGCGTCTTCCAATTTCGAAATCCCAGCAGCGATGAACTGCCTTCGTCAACCGAGTCTGGCCAGCGTTTCCTCGGTTTCCCCACTGGCCTCCGGCCTTCAGTTCTCCCAACGATTACCTTCTTGGTTACCCGTTGTTCGCCCATACGATTCATGTGTCCAGCCCATTGCAGCTTCCGCAGTCTTACAATCGTTGAGACCTCCGGATCGTCAAAAATTTCATACAAATCATGGTTGTATCGAATTTGACATTGGTCCCCATCAAGCTTCTCTCCGATTATTCGCCTCAGGATCCGTCGCTCAAAGGCGTTCAATATATTTGCGGATGCTTGGGTTAGGGTCCATATTTCACACCCATAACATAATACAGCTCTTATCACAGATTTTTATACTTGGAGCTTTGTTTTTCTGTGTATGAAGCTTGTCTTCCAGATCATCAATACTGAATAAAATATCTTATTTGCATGCTGTATTCTTCGGCGTATTTAGTCTCTTTCATTGCCCATTTTCGTTATTTTGGCGCCTAAATACACAAATTCGCCAACATTTTCGATACTGTACTGAACCTAGTGTTTCCTTTCCAGTAAAACCGTTTTTTTCCCAGCAAGATAATGAACGAAGACTATGCCGCCGAGAGGGTAGGGTTCCAGTAATCCGCGAATGTTCGGTTTTGCGTTACGATCGGTAGGTGGTGCCGTTGCTTGTGTTGTGTGTTTTTATTAGAGTAGATTTTTTTCGGTTTTGTATTCGAGTAGCGTATTTCGGGCACCGCGTCGGTGATATTCGGGAGCACGTATTGTTTTAGCGGTTGTTTTTGTTTCCTTTCTCCGCCCTGAAAAGATGTAATTTAGGTAGCTGAGTTTTTGTATTTCGGACTTGGTCTACTCGCGTAAGACCCACGACCGAAACTCCTCTCCGAACTAGCTAGCTAGCCAGTAGTCACCACGGAGTAGCCTAAGAGTGCCCGGACTTGTCGACCTGATGGGTACAGTTCATTATCACGTTCCAAGACTTCACGTCTAGAACCGATGAGTGGTTAGTTTCGATCTCCTTCGAAAAATCTCAAACGTTCAAGGCGTGTTCTAAATTATTACAAATATAAATAATCTAAATTATTACAAATATATTGGCAACTTACTTAGTTTGAACATCCATCATTTAAGCAAATGACCATGCATAGGTTTAAGTTTGTAACCTAAGACAAGGGAACAATATCATACACCTAGTTATTAAAAATAATACTGCTAGATGCAAGGCTGTTAAAATAAATAAAGATCAATTGCTGAGTTAACACAGTCTTTCCTTTTCAGCAAATCTGTTCTTTTTCAGAGGGATGCGACGGTGAAGGTGAGTATGCCACCGAGAGGGTAGAGTTTCGATGATCCGCGAATGGTCGGTTTCGTGTTGTAATGATTTTCTCCTTTTCAGATCGAACGCGGAACCGACCTCTCATCGGTTCTAGACGTTAAGTCTGAGTAGTGCCAACGGATGGTACCAACAGGTCAACCAATCCGTGCACCGTAACCCATTCACGTGGTGACTGCTTGTCGGCCAGCTAGTTCGGAGAGGATTTCGGTCGCGGGTCTCCGAATGGGTTACGCTCAATTACAATATTTCAGTCACCTGGACATGCCCGTTTTCCAAACGCGTCAATAACTACTCATCCAGAACGGAAAACCTACGTTACTTTAGTTCTGGATGTGATCTCTCCACAGATCTCAAATCAAAACTCTACAAAATCCTATAGGCGCGTTACCGAATCACCGACGCGGTACCGAAAAATATGCTACTCGAAATTAAACCGACTAAAACTACTCTAAGGAAATGACGAAACAATCAAAGGTACCGCGTAGCGCGCGCGACGCGAAACCGACCTCAGCGGATTTGTCGAAACCCTACCCTCGCGACGGCATACCTACCCTACACTCTCTGTTCCCCCTGAAAAAGAACGAGCCACTGAAAAGGAAAGTCGTTAGTTATCTTTTTAGCAATTCATCTTTAATACTACAATTTTTAAACGATACTATAATGGTGAAAACACTATTAACAATTTAAGATTAAACTTTCATCTTATAATTATACATATTCATGACAGTCGAGGAATATTTCGTTTCTTTTTTCATAGAACCACAATCAAAAAGAAAATATGGAATAAGAACGATTGAAGATTTAATAAAAAATTAGTGTAAATTTGAAGTGAAAGATAATTCAACTAAATTAAGAAAAGTTATGTAAATTATGTTTTTGTTTTTGCTTCTTGTGTAAATGTGTTTTAAACTAACATACTCGTAGATATCGTTTTGAATATTTCTTATATATAAATGTCAAATAATCTTCTCTTATCTATCTCATTCACATACTCGTAATTAGATCGCGACAATTCATAAGTCGAAAGGGAAGGATTTTACATCATAGCGGGCATAATATGTTTCCAACATGAGATGGCTGATATATTTGATTAAACTGATATTTCATCCGAGTTAATAGATCAGCATGAAAATAAAATTATGATTTCACTTGGTTAAATTTCGCTTGTGATCACCTTTTTTTTTATGTTACAACTTAATAAACGATTAATATAATATTCTGTAAAAATTTTATGTCTGATTTTAGAAGTGTAATCGTTTAAAAACCATCATTTCAAGACAAGCCAAATGTTATCGTCTGTATGTAGATTGTTCGCATCTTTATTTAATTTATCAACTAAATAAACATCAAATTCATGTCCTAAGAGATCCCTGGTCATTGAGGATTGTTTTGAATAATAATAAGGGTTAAACACAAGTCCAAGGTATGAGACTCAAAAGTTAGATCTATCAATTATTGATGACTAATATTACATGTTGTTTAGTTATTCTTAGTTCATTTAAATTATCTAGGTGTATGTATAGTAAACATTAAATTTTCGCATTTCCAGATTATATCTTGCAGCCATATTACTTTAAAATTTGTTTCTTCATATTGATAGAATATAAAAAGGGAAATGAAAATATGGGTGGACAAATACACATAAAAACACTTCAAATCCTATATAATTCTTTGAATTTATATAAAATAGATAACATAACTATGCCTTTATCAGTGCCTAGCCTTTGAATTACTTATGCTTAAGCTTATCTACTTGTTGTGAGAGTACATTTATTTAATTGTCTAAAAACCGACATACTATATTATATTTATATTTCTACTTTACTTTTTCACGGTTTGATCCTTACAAACGAAAATAAAAATAATTTTAGCGGTTTTAGAAGATGCGATCAATTTTACTGAATTGTGTGGTATGGATTTTTACGTCTTTAAAAATGTCATTCGATTTAGATTTAAACGATCAGAAGCACATTGAAATGAAACGTAGCGCAAAAAAAAGAGGAGAAAACATCCGTCGAATCAAATTTCAGTCGATGTTGTGTGTCAATGCAAAATTGTAGCGAGAAGTAAAACGCGAAATTTATATGAAGAAAGAAAATTAGCGACTCAGACTACGGGGCCAAGAAGTCAAAAACAATCCCTTGCAACTTTAGGAAAACAATTAGATATAGAGACGGGAATCAGTTAAACTTATTTGAACGATCTAAAGTAAATTATTTCACAAGAAGGGTTGTATACTACTAAATGTGGAAAAATTGAATCTACAGCACATAAATGTCAAAGATATGCACTCACATGGTAAGTGGCTTGGTGGATTTCAAGCAGCGCGACAAAACTTTTGAGAAAACTCTCTATAAAAACTCGAATACAAATAAAATGTAACATCTGGAAATCGATTTGATGAGATTATGGCAAGGGTTGAAGCAGCTTGATATTCCGCGTTTCTCGATTTGAGATTCACTTCCTCCTTCCACAGTCTAATTAGCATTTCATCCTAATTCGAGCCCTTTGTTATGTGATGACCGAAAATTGGTGACAATTGAGATCAATTAAATAAAATTCTACGTGCTGCAATTTTGCGCTGAGCACTATGCACTGGATCGCCAATATGGATTGCGCAAGTACTTGGCGGTCATTGCAATCACCTTCACGTATTAGCGAATTACGCGTAACTTATTACCCTTTTGCCAAATATACGTGATAGTTTTAAATTTGACGACACAACTCACTATTCATGCGTACATACATACGTAAGTATATTCCCTCGTAGGTGTCATTGGCCTTACTCCTTACTTGCTCTAATCACGCCCAATTGCTCTAATTGATGAGTAATAAAAGGAAGTAACTGAAAGTCAGTTGTATAGATTCCACTTTGTTTTGCATTCTTTACGTAATTTCGCCTCCAATGTTGTCGTCTAAATTGAAATCCTTGCTTAAACTTTGAAAATCTGTAAGCAACAATACATTTAATTGCATAAAAAAAATTGAAAATCTGTAAAACCTCTTACTAGTTTTTCATCACCCCTAGGACCGCGCCAAGTCACTGCCGACACCACACCATGACCTTTTTCGCCATGTGGCTGTCAAGCTCAACCGATTGTCACCTCGGACAAAACAGAGGTGTGTGGAATGGCACGCCATATGGCGGCAATGTACCTCTCCAGTTGTCGCCAGTGGCATAGTTTTCTCGGTGGCCACGGTGGAGGGGCATTCCCAGATGGCTATGTCTCGAAATGTGCCGGGGTTTGGATTAATTCTATATTTCGAATATTTATATCCACAGATCTAAATATTTGGACAGAAAAAAAAATATTTTCTGCGCAACGATATCCGCACGACAGATGAAGTCCGCTGGCACTTCGAGGACATATCCATCTGGCCGGTTGCAAGGGTTCGGGATCGGAATCACTTCGATTCCCGGGCGTAGGCGTCACATTACACATTCCCCCCCCCCCCCCCAAAATCGAAGTAATTACGATCCCGTCTCCTATATATAAGGTCTTGGTTAGGGCCGTGGCGGGTCGAAGGTCGGTTCCGAGGAATAGGCTACACCTATGTTCGTGAAGACTCGCCAGTGACTATATAGTAGGGAGTCAGGTGTTATTCGGGGGCCTTCGTCTAGGCAGAGATTGGGGTAAGCCAAGGTTTCTCGTGGGAAATAGTTGCACTTCATCGTCTAAGGTCTTTTGCGTGGTAGATTCCCAGGGTTTTACCAGTCATGTCCGCGATGAGGTATCGGGTGGGGCTTATTACTTGTAGGACTCGACATTTCACGAATTTCTTGTCTAGTTTGGCATTGTAATGTCGGGTGGCATCGCTCTGCCGGAAGTTTCGACGATATATTTCGTCGCCTACCTTAAAGCCAGAAGGATGAGATCGCAAGTTGTACCGCTCCTCTCCCATCCGTCGACTTTCTTCAATCTTCTCCCGCAGTTGCTCTCGCAGAAGTTGGAGCTTGTCGTGCGGTTCCAGAACCACGATTGGGTCCTCTAGCGATTTCAGTTGCCGCAATAGCCGGTAAGCGCTCCCATGACAGAGCATGTACTGGCCAAACACTGCGAAATACGGCGAAATGCCGGTAGTGGCGTGGTACGACGAGCGCAGCGCACTAGTGATGGCGGACAATTTGCGATCCCAGTCCTTCTGATTCGGGTGGACATAGGCGCGGATGGCCGCTATGAGCGTACGGTTCAGTCGTTCGGATGCGTTGGCTTGTGGTGAATAGACGGCAGTTCGTTGGTGGATGATGCCGTATTTGGACATTAGGTCTCGGAACTTGCTGGAGGTGAACTGGACCCCATTGTCGGAGACAAGTTTCTCCGGAACTCCAAACATGTGAAAGACTCGGTTCTCCAAGAAGCTGATTATAGGTCCTGTGTGCATGTTACGTAGTGGTTCTATGATAGGGAATTTAGAGAGCTGGTCCAGGACCACGACAGCTCCCGTGTGACCAGAAGCAGATCGAGGGTAAGGACCGATAAGATCAATGTACAAGCGCTGAAACACGCGTTCGGGGACCTCAACCTTACCCATGGGTGGCCGAAGAATGGTGTTGGGCGCTTTAGTGCACTTGCATAGCTCACAGGAGGCTACGTACGCTTTTATCTGTTGTGCCATCTTAGGCCAAAAGAAGCAGGTTTTCAACCGCCTAAGTGTACGACCGTATCCGCCGTAAGCACTCGATGGGTGGTCATGAGCCCGTCTGATAAGATCAGTGGTTAATTCTTCGGGCACCCACAACTTCCACTGTTCTTCTTCTTGTATGGGGTCTCCGGATGCGTGTCCCATCCGCTTATAAATAAATCCATCCGTCAACCGCAGTTCAGGAAGCTGGGGCAGTTGATTCTGGATAGTGTGAATCAGTTGTGTGTAGGTTGCTGACTTGAAGGCAGGATGGTCCAGATCGATCAATTGGGGGCTGTCGTCCTCTTGGACCAACTCGGCTCCTTCAGGGGCGAACATTCTGGATAGGGTGTCGGGGACTACATGCTGGCTTCCTTTTCGGTGGCGGATTGTGAAGTCAAATGACTGTAGTTTCAGTGCCCACCTGGCCAATCTGCCGTTGAGATCAGTCTGGCTCATGAGCCATTTCAGAGAAGCGTGATCCGTAACGATTTCAAAGGTGTGTCCCTCCACATAGGCTCGGAAGCGTTTCACTGCCAACACCGCCGCTAAACATTCCTGCTCGGAGACCGTGTAATTTCGCTGGGCTGGGTTCAGCTTGTGAGACATGAAGGCTATAGGTCTCTCCTCGCCGTCTTGTGCAACCTGGACTAAGACTGCTCCCACCCCATGTTGACTCGCGTCACAATGGATTGAGAATGGTTTGTCAAAGTCCGGGCTGTGCAGTACGGGGGCTGTAGTCAGACTCTTCTTTAGCTCTTCAAAGGCTCGCAAGCTGGACTCTTCCCAGACGAATTTACGTCCCTTACGCAGCATGTCGGTCAAAGGAGTGGTAATGGTGGCATAGTCACGTAAAAAACGCTGGTACCATCCGCATAAGCCTAAGAATCGGCGTAACTGTTTGGTGGTCTTGGGTAGTGGAAAAACGTCAATCGCTTGAGTCTTTTCCGGATCGGTCTTGATATGGCCATGCCCAATGATGTGACCTAAATACTTCACCTCCGTCATCACGAACTGGCTCTTCCTTAGGTTGATGGTTAATCTTGCCCTCCGGATGTGTAGAGCCACCTCCTGAAGCAGGTCGATGTGTTCGTCAAAGGTCTCGGTTATAAGCAACAGATCGTCCAAGTAAACGAAAACTTGGTGCCGCAAATGAGGTGGTATCACCTTGTCCATAAGGCGCGTCATTGTTTGGGGGGCATTACACAATCCGAATGGCATGGTCACGAATTGATATAAGGGCCGACCTGGGACTGTGAAGGCTGTTTTCTCCTTTGAACCGGGGTCTAAAGGAATTTGCCAGAAGGCGTCCTTGAGGTCTAAGCTCGTGATGAAATGGGCTTTAGGCAACCGACTCAAAATGCCTTCAATCAACGGTAGAGGGTATGCGTCCTTGACTGTGATGGCGTTCAAGCGTCTGGCATCTAAGCATAACCGGACCTTGTTCGGCTTGACAACTAAGGTGACTGGGGAAGCCCACGCGCTCTGTGATTCTTCGATTACGCCTAATGCTAGCATTCGATCCACTTCGGCATATAACGATTTTTCCTTCGCCGGAGATATGGCGAAATGTCTCTGTTTTATGGGTTTAGCATCCCCCACATCTATAGTGTGGAACACCAGGGCAGTCCGCCCGAGACCTTCTTTCTCGTGCGATGGAAAAGCCGATATAGCCGAGTCAAGACGCAGTTGCTGAGTTACATCCAGTGTATGCCGTAATAAGTTAGTGGGTTGAGATTGGTCAGGAACGGTGGTGACGGACTCCAGGGTCGAACCGGAAAATAGTGCCGGGGCCAAGTTGAATTTTCGAACGAAATCCACTCCTAAATAAAGATTCTGGGTTGACTGAGGTATGATGAAAAATTCCATAGGTTTAGTTACTCCTTTAAAGGTGACATCCGTCATAATTTTTCCCACTACAGAGTGACGAGTTCCGTCCGCCGTGCTTAACCAGGAGGTGAAATGACGGATTTGGTCCGCGTACCTTGCCAGTACCTCCCCTGCAAACTCGGCAGATATGCAATTCACACTGGCTCCCGTATCGACTAAGCCTGATACTCGTTTTTGCAGGAGGTGTACTGACGCATATGGCCGGACATCATCCCTCAATAATTCGTCTAAGTATATGTCCTTCAACACTTTCCTCGACTGCCTGACTTTTCTCCAGAAGCTCCGCATCCGACGCGTGGCTCGCTTGCTTCGCGGTGGGACAGTTGTGGCCAATTCCTCATGGAAGATGCGCTGTCGAGTAGCCAAATAATTCCGCAGCCTGACATGAAAAGGTTTTACATGCCAAGGAACTTTCGCCTCGCTATCATTCCCTTGCGCGTTGGCATCGGCGAAGGACGGCGTTGGTTGTGGAACTTCGGGAGAATTGTGGTTAGCGGTGCGAGTCAGCAGAATTGGAGTCATGTTGGAAGCTGGGTCATTGCTAGTGATGGGGTCAAGATTGGTTCGTCCGGGGCTTAGGAGTGCCGACGGGTGGTCGCGGCACTCGGTGGCAAGTTTTTTCGCCCTTTGCAATTTGCACAGTCAGGTGCGTATGTGTCGGCCTTCCCGCATCGGTAGCAGAAAAGCGTCGGCTCCGCTGGACATGCATAGAACCGATGTCCCGGTTGTCGGCAGTTCCAACAGACCGTCGGGCTTGTAATTGCTTCAAGGGAGGGTCGATCAATCAAGGCTGGGTCCTCAAGCTCCGGTGGTGCTCCGCTCCTCGGTACTGGTACTGGATCAGCAAGCAGGTGGTCAGCTGCCATCAACTCCGCGGTGTGATGATTTCGGGGATTTGGTCCCGTTATGCGAGGTTGTGGACGGAAGGTACCACGCCGCTCATCCAAGTGTTCTTGTCTACGGGCATGGAGGCGCAATCCCTGTATGGTGTTGATGGGAAAATGCAGAAGGCTGTTCTGGAGATCCCAGCGCATATTCTCTCTGATAATTTCTACCAGTTCGTCCTCGGGCATGGTATTTCGCAAGCGAGTGCTCAATCTCACTATACTTGTGTAGTACTGGTCGAACGGTTCGTGAGCGCCTTGTTTCCGTTTCTTTATTTGCTCCCTTAGCTCTCTCTCAGTGAAGCCATCCTCAAATCGATTGCGGAAGGCTGCACTGAAAGAGTGCCAAGTGGGACGTGGCGTTGATTCTTTAAAGCTCCAGTACCAGTCGGCAGCGTCGCCGCTGAACAAAAGATGTGCATGCCGGAGGAAGGCCGAGGAATCACCTCCCAGGGTGCTGGATACCAACGCCTGAATCCGGAAAAGGAACCGGTCCGCCGATATCATATCGTTGAACCCTGTAAAGTTCAGGCGCCAACTCTCCATGATACGAGGCGTCGGGTCTCGAAAAAGTATCAATGCGTTCCCGGGGGGAATCACATCATCGATTGACCTGTTGTACTGAACTGCCTCGGGGGCTAGAGGTACCAACGGAGGTCCGGTACTGTGTCGTGGTCTATATTCGGGAGCTCTGGGATCCATTCCTGAGTTCCTTGGAGGTGGGACCCATTGCTCGGATTGTCGGGAGGGGGGCATCGCCACACTGGGATTTGGCTCCCAGCCAAGCGGAGTTCTCACGCGACTGGGTGGTTGGCTCATAGGGAGATTCTGGAGCTTTCCCTCCAGGTTGCCAATCCTCTCCGACATATCCCTCATCAACGCCACGAGGGTGTCAATGGAGTGGGCGGAAGGCATGGGTGTCACTTCGGACACGACACTTGCGGCCGGAACTTCACCGCCTACGGCTCCTTGCAGGTCTAAAAGTGGTTGGGACTGTTCGGCCTCTGGAACTCCTTTCGCCACTGCTCCACGCGTTGGTAGGGGCGTTCCGAGGGGGACGTCTAGGGCGGTCCGCTCGTTGGTCGCCGACATAATGTGCAACTCTCTGACGTGAGGAGGAGCTGTTGTACACAGGCACGATGGAATAGATGTCCACAATCCAATCGCACGCTGTGTACGCCCTCCACTACGTCTTCGAAGCAGATCCCGCAGTTAGCTGGTTGGACCGTTTTAGATCGGGTCCAACGCTTATCTGGGGTCCGCTTCGTTGCCATGTTTGTTCTTGCTAGTTTTTTTGTGTGGTTGCTAATATTGAGAAGAAAAAAAAATATAAAATACACTTATTTCTACTATAAACCTAATAAACCTAATATATATATATATAGAAAACCTAAGAATACGTTAGTAGCCGATAGTGGCGAGCTAATGATAAGTGGAGAAAAAAAATATTTGACAGTCACTTTCCTTTCCAGTAGTCGACTCCTTCAATGGGAAAAGAGAGTGCGTGGTAATCTGCCGAAGAAAGGGTGCTTTTGGTCGATTTACTAAATTTAACCCCATACCCACATACATTACAAACCGTTTCTAATCTACGTTAAATGACTCGACGAGACAAGTGGTATAGCTACCGTAACAGCTTAGTACGCGGTCAAAACTCCCGACGCGTGGAAGCATTCCGGGCTTCGCAACTCCAGCATACGCCACCGAACGTTGAACCGATACCACTCGTCTATCACGCATACGAAATAATTAGAATCCTTCCGCGACATAAAGGCAAGGTAGCCTTCTATTTTCTTGAGAGTCCATGCTGATAGGTAAACCCATCAGACTGGCAGTTCCATCAAGAAAATAGAAGGTCCTTACAGGGGTTAGCCTAGGACAACACATCGGAAGGATTCTGTCGCGAAGAAAAAAAAAATCAAACAAAGGAGAGCGGAAGCTACAACTCACGTGAAGCGACTTCTAATGTGTATCACACAACTCCACTGCTCCTGATAGTGGGACTCGAGTACCAAAGTACTTTACATCCTCCGTAAAGGACCAACTCATCAGAAGACGCGAAGTTCTTTCCCCCTTAGGATGTTTTAGGCCCCACGTTGGGCGCCATTTGTAATGATTTTCTCCTTTTCAGATCGAACGCGGAACCGACCTCTCATCGGTTCTAGACGTTAAGTCTGAGTAGTGCCAACGGATGGTACCAACAGGTCAACCAATCCGTGCACCGTAACCCATTCACGTGGTGACTGCTTGTCGGCCAGCTAGTTCGGAGAGGATTTCGGTCGCGGGTCTCCGAATAGGTTACGCTCAATTACAATATTTCAGTCACCTGGACATGCCCGTTTTCCAAACGCGTCAATAACTACTCATCCAGAACGGGAAACCTACGTTACTTTAGTTCTGGATGTGATCTCTCCACAGATCTCAAATCAAAACTCTACAAAATCCTATAGGCGCGTTACCGAATCACCGACGCGGTACCGAAAAATATGCTACTCGAAATTAAACCGACTAAAACTACTCTAAGGAAATGACGAAACAATCAAAGGTACCGCGTAGCGCGCGCGACGCGAAACCGACCTCAGCGGATTTGTCGAAACCCTACCCTCGCGACGGCATACCTACCCTACACTCTCTGTTCCCCCTGAAAAAGAACGAGCCACTGAAAAGGAAAGTCGTTAGTTATCTTTTTAGCAATTCATCTTTAATACTACAATTTTTAAACGATACTATAATGGTGAAAACACTATTAACAATTTAAGATTAAACTTTCATCTTATAATTATACATATTCATGACAGTCGAGGAATATTTCGTTTCTTTTTTCATAGAACCACAATCAAAAAGAAAATATGGAATAAGAACGATTGAAGATTTAATAAAAAATTAGTGTAAATTTGAAGTGAAAGATAATTCAACTAAATTAAGAAAAGTTATGTAAATTATGTTTTTGTTTTTGCTTCTTGTGTAAATGTGTTTTAAACTAACATACTCGTAGATATCGTTTTGAATATTTCTTATATATAAATGTCAAATAATCTTCTCTTATCTATCTCATTCACATACTCGTAATTAGATCGCGACAATTCATAAGTCGAAAGGGAAGGATTTTACATCATAGCGGGCATAATATGTTTCCAACATGAGATGGCTGATATATTTGATTAAACTGATATTTCATCCGAGTTAATAGATCAGCATGAAAATAAAATTATGATTTCACTTGGTTCTTATTTAATTTCGTTGTAAAATATTCCGATTAAATTTCGCTTGTGATCACCTTTTTTTTTATGTTACAACTTAATAAACGATTAATATAATATTCTGTAAAAATTTTATGTCTGATTTTAGAAGTGTAATCGTTTAAAAACCATCATTTCAAGACAAGCCAAATGTTATCGTCTGTATGTAGATTGTTCGCATCTTTATTTAATTTATCAACTAAATAAACATCAAATTCATGTCCTAAGAGATCCCTGGTCATTGAGGATTGTTTTGAATAATAATAAGGGTTAAACACAAGTCTAAGGTATGAGACTCAAAAGTTAGATCTATCAATTATTGATGACTAATATTACATGTTGTTTAGTTATTCTTAGTTCATTTAAATTATCTAGGTGTATGTATAGTAAACATTAAATTTTCGCATTTCCAGATTATATCTTGCAGCCATATTACTTTAAAATTTGTTTCTTCATATTGATAGAATATAAAAAGGGAAATGAAAATATGGGTGGACAAATACACATAAAAACACTTCAAATCCTATATAATTCTTTGAATTTATATAAAATAGATAACATAACTATGCCTTTATCAGTGCCTAGCCTTTGAATTACTTATGCTTAAGCTTATCTACTTGTTGTGAGAGTACATTTATTTAATTGTCTAAAAACCGACATACTATATTATATTTATATTTCTACTTTACTTTTTCACGGTTTGATCCTTACAAACGAAAATAAAAATAATTTTAGCGGTTTTAGAAGATGCGATCAATTTTACTGAATTGTGTGGTATGGATTTTTACGTCTTTAAAAATGTCATTCGATTTAGATTTAAACGATCAGAAGCACATTAAAATGAAACGTAGCGCAAAAAAAAAAGAGGAGAAAACATCCGTCGAATCAAATTTCAGTCGATGTTGTGTGTCAATGCAAAATTGTAGCGAGAAGTAAAACGCGAAATTTATATGAAGAAAGAAAATTAGCGACTCAGACTACGGGGCCAAGAAGTCAAAAACAATCCCTTGCAACTTTAGGAAAACAATTAGATATAGAGACGGGAATCAGTTAAACTTATTTGAACGATCTAAAGTAAATTATTTCACAAGAAGGGTTGTATACTACTAAATGTGGAAAAATTGAATCTACAGCACATAAATGTCAAAGATATGCACTCACATGGTAAGTGGCTTGGTGGATTTCAAGCAGCGCGACAAAACTTTTGAGAAAACTCTCTATAAAAACTCGAATACAAATAAAATGTAACATCTGGAAATCGATTTGATGAGATTATGGCAAGGCTTGAAGCAGCTTGATATTCCGCGTTTCTTGATTTGAGATTCACTTCCTCCTTCCACAGTCTAATTAGCATTTCATCCTAATTCGAGCCCTTTGTTATGTGATGACCGAAAATTGGTGACAATTGAGATCAATTAAATAAAATTCTACGTGCTGCAATTTTGCGCTGAGCACTATGCACTGGATCGCCAATATGGATTGCGCAAGTACTTGGCGGTCATTGCAATCACCTTCACGTATTAGCGAATTACGCGTAACTTATTACCCTTTTGCCAAATATACGTGATAGTTTTAAATTTGACGACACAACTCACTATTCATGCGTATATACATACGTAAGTATATTCCCTCGTAGGTGTCATTGGCCTTACTCCTTACTTGCTCTAATCACGCCCAATTGCTCTAATTGATGAGTAATAAAAGGAAGTAACTGAAAGTCAGTTGTATAGATTCCACTTTGTTTTGCATTCTTTACGTAATTTCGCCTCCAATGTTGTCGTCTAAATTGAAATCCTTGCTTAAACTTTGAAAATCTGTAAGCAACAATACATTTAATTGCATAAAAAAAATTGAAAATCTGTAAAACCTCTTACTAGTTTTTCATCACCCCTAGGACCGCGCCAAGTCGCTGCCGACACCACACCATGACCTTTTTCGCCATGTGGCTGTCAAGCTCAACCGGTTGTCACCTCGGACAAAACAGAGGTGTGTGGAATGGCACGCCATATGGCGGCAATGTACCTCTCCAGTTGTCGCCAGTGGCATAGTTTTCTCGATGGCCACGGTGGAGGGGCATTCCCAGATGGCTATGTCTCGAAATGTGCCGGGGTTTGGATTAATTCTATATTTCGAATATTTATATCCACAGATCTAAATATTTGGACAGAAAAAAAAATATTTTCTGCGCAACGATATCCGCACGACAGATGAAGTCCGCTGGCACTTCGAGGACATATCCATCTGGCCGGTTGCAAGGGTTCGGGATCGGAATCACTTCGATTCCCGGGCGTAGGCGTCACATTACAGTGTTGCAGTCGGTATGTGGTGTCATAATTTGATTTTTGCGTTTTTTTTTGTTAGAGTAGATTGATTCGGTTCGAATTCGAGTAGTTTATTTCGGGCACTGCGTCGGTAAATATTCAAGAGCGCGTGTTTTTGGTTAAAAGTTTAGTATTGTTCATTTTGATGAATCAAAAGGAAATGGAAGTAAAGTAAATTAAAGTCTAGTCGGTGGAAGTTGTTCAACGCGTTTTAAATCGGGCATTTGAATCGGTGGCTCATTTTTATACTTGACTTAGTCTGCTCGCGTAAGATCTGCGACTGAAACTCCTCTCTGAACTAGCTAGCCTGCAAGCAGCCACCTTGGAGTAGACTAAGGGTGTTCGAACTTGTTGACCTGATGGGTAAAGTCAGTTGATACGTCCCCAGATTTCACGTCTATAACCGATAAGAGGTCGACTTAGATTTCCTTCGGGAAATCTCTCGAACGAACGAGAATTAAATGGAAAAAACATTACAGTTTTTTTTACAATTAGTTCAAAATTATTTATTTAATGAGTATTGAGTTTTTTAACTATATATTTCGAACTCATATATTGTTTTTTTTTTCAACAAAACGTCGGACTATGTAATTCCGTTTTCCAAAACAAATTTGTTTCTTCTCAAAATTGATTTTTGTTGAATGTAGTTAGAATTTTATTAATTTTTATGGTAAAATACAACATGTTTTATCAGAAAAAATAAATGTAGTAAAAAGCAGAACTATAAAGAATTCACCTTATTGAAAAATATTATTATGCATTTATATAACTTTGATACGCTTCTAAGGAAGGACTAAATAGTCTTATACCTGCGTCGCACTACCCAGGTCGATTTTTATTTATAAATAATAATGCGGTTTTTTACAAGAAAATTAATTCCACTCCGATATTAAGCTGCAGCCGCCACTGCTGGATGGATAGTGTGATTATTATGAGTGGGCTTAAAATCAGTTCGAAAAGCCACTAGGAATAAAACTCTTCATCGCCAATATACTTTGAACCCAAGAATTTGTCGTTCATCGTGATAGTTGTGACAATTCATTGGTCCATGCAGAATTGGTTTCCTCATGAATGCTTTACCCCATAAATCCATTTATCGTATTACTTGCGTTACACATTTATCACAAACATTCATCTGTGAATTCTTCTAGAAACACGCTCGATAGCAAATACTTCCCATTTGAGAACAATATCAAATGACTAATGACCTTACGCATTCTATTTACTACAAAACGCCCACCATTTAGCGTACTAATTCACAAATAGACACTCTTACTAATCTCTCCATTGACAAAATACGCACGAAAAAAATGTTTCGTAGATCTGAAATCACCAACCATAACCGTACAAAAGATACTCAGATACAAGTCCACGAGCGAGATACACTCAAGCTCAAAAGCTCCGAGTTAAATACAAACGCTCATTGACAAAAGCTCTCAGTTGTGATAGAAACGTCATAGAATCAAATTGGATTCCAATTGGAATTGTTCGTGTGAAAATCTACTAAGCCGCTGCAGTGAAGATACAAAGATATTTTACAAATAGATTCTTGTCTGGTGCATTCAGTTCCAATCCGAACGCAATTAGATACGGAAAAGTGACTTGCATTGTTGATAGTCAGTGACTGTGATCGATTTGTATTTAATAGTTTGGTGTGGTTAAGGGACCGGTAAATTAAGCGAAAAAGGAACCGAGAAAAATGTCTGCTGAAGGAAATAAGCGCAATATTCCCATCAAATTGGGAGACTTCTCAGTCATCGACACGGAGTTTTCGAGCATTCGGGAACGTTTCGACGCCGAAATGCGGAAAATGGAAGAGGAAATGGCCAAATTCCGACACGAACTAATGAACCGCGAGGCTAATTTCTTCGAATCGACTACCAGGTAGGTTGCATGCACGCTGTATTCTAGAGTTAGGGGTTAGCAGTATGCAAATGAGGTGTTGCTTTAAGTCCAGTGGAGTTCCATATCAAAGTATGAGATCAGTGTCGAGGTTGTGAGTTGAGTACAGCGCTCGTTAAAAAATCGTGAAGTTCAATTTGAAATGAAAAAGTCTTCTAAGTAGAAATGCAACGTAATTAAAATAGAATCATTCGTATAAGTCAATCAATAGGACTCGATTGGTGCCGGTAATGATGCAGGTGTGTTAATCAAAGAATCACGATGCATTTGCAAGGGGGGCACAGTAATTAGCAGCTTGCTTCCTGCAATCGTCAGGCGGACAGCGATCGTAGGCCACAGCATTTCAAATACCAATCATAACTTGCAGACGTACTTATATGGTGCGGCAGATATTTCCGCGCTCCAATAATTCGAAATCAATCGTTCCCTCTTTGAATTACCTGTCCCAGCTGCCATGCACCACTCACTGCTGCCCACATACCTTGTCAACCTGGCGGTGTTGCTACCTTTCTGCAGTCTATAAAAGTCGCAAAGTCGAGAAGTCTCGAAGCCGCCAACATGCCGTTCTGTGTTGCGCTCTTCTGCGCCAATTATTATCTACGTAGGTACTACTTGCGTATCTGATTGTGAGACTGATTTCGGAGGCTTATGCAATTCCAACGTGAAGACCAGTTCGTGCGGCCTTCAGACTACAGATCTGCTGGAGCCCTAAGAGTCTAAACTGTCTGGTAGTCATTCTGCAGTGCCACCGTCTGTTTTTGTACATATGGTATAATAATTCCTCGTATACTCGTTAGCTGATAGACTTTGAGCTCACGTAGAAGTGGGCGCCCCACACTACCGACCCCACGCAATCCCACATTTCTTTCCCGAAGTGTCGTGATCAGCAGAGGCAACGAAAATTTCGCTTCCTGTAATGGTCTTTTAGTCTCCAGCCAAAGATTGTACCATATTAAATACACTGACGTCACAACAATAATAATATGTTTAATTTCGATGACTTTGTTGCCGCTCGCGAACATTTGGTGCGGCATATCTTCACGATGAATCAGAACTTATTTGAATATGTGATGATTCTCGCGCTGGGGATGTAGGAAAAGCTCTCGATCAACCATTTTGCTGGGATCTTCCAAGAGTCTTTCTGCCATGTCTAATAATAACCAGACCACACGTTGAATATTTTTTTTCACAGAGAGAGCATAAATCTTTGAAAAGAGGAGGAAGAAGAAGAGTAATCAAATTTCGTGAAAATCTTGCCTCGAATTCACCAGATTCTTATAGACGGCTTAAGCATTACTGTTTTGACTTTGAAATCCTTTGTGGGTCATTAACCGATGAAAATCCTTTTGCACTCGTTACATATCAAACGGTATAATGATAAATGTGGGTTGAATGTGGCGGGAGTGAATTTGAAGGAAGTATAAAAACGCAAGATTTATCTGCAACAGCTGCGAGAAAATGAGTCGTTTTAGTAACGACATTATGGATTACACTTTTGAATATATCGTTGCCTTCATTGCACTCAATTAAACCGCTTATGCTAATTTGTGCACATGCTTGTTTGTTTCAGAATTTAGATTTGAATGTGCAAGTAAGTAGATAGGCACTGAGGCGTATCCGTTTATTGCATTAACTTTGCAATGTGTAGACTGTGCATCTGGTGCAGATGTGTTTAAACCTTTCGAACCCCGACTTAGGGTTGAAGTTATGAATTTTTTTCGGAAAAATTTCTCACGGTATTCCATCAATTCCAACATAAGACATTTCATTTATTTTAGTAGACAAAACAGTCCATGGAAATGCCATTTTTTCAATAAATAACATTTTGGTTATTGAAATATACTCAAGAGGTTGGTCGTCCTTTCGATTACTGTTTGTCAAACAATTTTACACAAGGAATCAATGGCTGTGAATTTTTCAGAGCACCCAAAACTGATAGGTTTTACTATCAGTTTCGCGTCCGGTCCATTGAGAATCAAGAAATAGAGGGGCTAGTCCCATACAAGAAACTAAACTCAAATTCCGTAGCGGGTTGTCAAATTGGTACGAGTTAGCTCTCTTGTATCGTAACGCCAAAATTGAAGGATAACATTAATTAAATATTATATGTTCAAATATAGGGTTTTGCATTAGGGACATAACAATTTCGTATCTTTATATGAACGCACCCTTAAACTTTTTTAATGAACTGTCAATGTCAAAACGTTAGTTAAAGTCAACACTTTTATCATATTGAAGAAAAGTTCACGAACCAGCAACGTTTGAAAATTATTAAAAATTACTTTTATCGAAAAATCATCTTCAGCGATGAAGCTCATTTCTGGCTCAATGGCTTTGTTAATAAGCAAACTATGCGCTATTGGTTAGCAACAAATCCACATGTGCTTCTCGAGACACGATTGCATCCGCAAAAAATTACTGTTTGGTGCGGTTTTCATGCCAGGGATGTGATTGGGCGGTATTTTTTCGTGGATGAAAACAACCGTCAATGGAGAGCGCTATCGTGTAATGTTGGAAGATTATTTGTGGCCAGAATTGGATGAACTTGACATCAACGATATGTGGTTTCAAAAAGACGGTGCCACTAGCCACACAACAGCACGCCTCATAATCAATTTATTGAAATTTATTTATTTATTGTTATGTCCTTTATGGAAAACCCTATCTATAAATTCGTTATACTTTGGCGCCAAACGGACCCATAACATTCCCATAACGCTTAGACATCACCCCTTTTTTTTGTAGTATGGAGGTGAAGGCATTTACGCCCGCCGAGTCTGGCAGTGTGGGACTCCCATGGAAGATACCCTTGGACTACCCACTAAACACCTCCCCTGTCAATCTGAGAACCTAGCCTGGAACCGTTTGACACATTACTTCGGGCTAAGCCTCGTTTCTCTACGCGTTTAGGCGCCACCGGGCTACAGGGATCCCTTTTCCAGCGGAAGGAGGGGAAGGGAGAGGGATTTCTAGAAAAGAGACCCCTCCACCCTGGACGCCTCCAGGCGCTCATATATTTTCCTTTTTATCTTAAGGACTGCCCGAGCGTAATGTGCCACACAGTTCCATTTGTCAACGGATGTGAGCATCTCTCCAGTGAGTTCATCCGGAGAGAGATCTCCCATTTTTTCAATGAGGTCACGGCGCTGCCTTTCCCACCTCTTACATTGTATTTTGTCTAAAGTATTATTTACTTTTTCCGCCTTTCATCATAGACTCTTTGCTACGAACTGTGCTTTCTTCGTCGAAGGGGATGTTGTTAGAAAGTCATAATGCGTAAAGCCACTCCATTTCTTGTTCCTCAATGGTCCTATCTGTCCGCCTGCCCGTCCGTACGTGCGGGACAGCAATTTCTTTTCAGAATCTATAGAAGCTACAATCGTCAAAGTTTGTGAAAAACTTCGAAGTAGTGGTCTCTCAAAAGTTTAAGTTAATCAACAATTTCAAAAGTTTTTAGGGAATGTCTATCTATGTGCTAAAGTAACCTTTAAAAAATTATTCTTATAAAAGATAATTGTGTAGGGTATTGAATACAAAATCTTGCTTAGAGCTTTTAGGATTTGAAATCAAAACCTCAGTTTGTGAATTAAGTGGTTCAGGGGAGGCAAAAAGTATGAGTAATTTTTGTACATTTGCATAGAAATCGTTCAATTAAAAAGTTTTATCGAAAGAATACATTCTTAATTTTCAGCAAAAAAAAAATGAAAAGCGATTATCTGGGCTAAATTTAATTTTTCTGCAAACTATTAATTTTGATTTATAATTTTTTTCAATCTAGAATGTTCTTCTTAACTGGTTAAAAAGACCAGAGAAATCGTTATGGCAATGAGCCTGTAATAATCAATGTAATGACTGAAAAGATGATAGGATGTTGCATTGGATGGCGCTTGTTCTTAAGGGGTTTAAAATACGAATTTTACAAAGAACTAAAATTTTACACCCTATATGTCTGCCCGTGCATCACAGCACATTTTGTCAGAAACTAAAGAGGCTACCAATACCGAATTTCATTAAAAGGTCAGAAGTGGTTATTCCTCACAAGTTTTGACCTTACGAGCATATTCAAATGCTTTTAAGTGGGGCCGCCTCATATGTCAAAACGAATTTATGCATGAAAGATAGTCTTTAGTCTTGGTAAGAATTTTTAGAATCGGAATTCATTGTTCAAAAAACCTATGCATGGCAAAAATTGCAAAACACTCTTGAGATAAACTTACAATCTATGATAACAAACTGAATGGTAGATCGCATTCAATTTCTGCGACATAATATATGATGTTCTCAAGTTCAAGGAAGAGCTCAATTCCTTAAAACTCGAATTGAACAGGCTGAATAGTTACTATACTCTTGCCGGTGACGTGAATGCCAGGCACACATCATGGCTGAACGCCAACAATAATCCAAGAGGTGTATTCCTGAAATCGCAGGGAACAGAGAATCAAATTGAATACAGGTGCAATATACGAGTATAGAGGTCGGAGCTCCTAACATACCCTAGGACAAATTCATATTTAGACCTCTGCATTGCTGACACGAGGATAAACAACAAGAAATCTTGTGGTGTTGACGGTATTCCAAATAAAGTTCTCCGACATTTTCCTGAGGATACTAAAAGGAATTGTTGCATATTGTTCAACAATATGTTGAGCAATTCATATTTCCCAGATTAGTGGAAAAAGGCTAATGTATTTCCGATCTTGAAGAGAGGAAAAGAATCTGCGAGCCCAAAAAGCTATCGCGCAATCAGCTTACTGCCTAACATCAGCAAGGTGCTTAGGATGATACTAAACAATGCATTAAACACCCACATTAAGAAATTGAGTTTATGCCGAATTGCCAATTTGGTTTTCACGCCAGGCGTTCGACCATACATGCGATAACGAAAGTAACCTCAGACATCTGTTGGAAACTAAATGATTGAGAGTGTGTTGGAGCATATCCCATTGATATGGAGAAAGCCCTTGATACCGGCGATACGTGGAGTAATGTTTAAACTCCTTCAGGACAAGCACCTCAGGCACCTTGTCGCCATGACGTGCAATATGTTATACGGGGCATTATTTGCTGTAACTAATGGCAACCTGACGACAGTGCGCGACTTCAAGGTCTGGAATGGTCTACAGCAGTGAATAGTTACTGCGCCTCTGTTTTTATCAGCATTCACTCGTAAGTAGGGAATGCAAATCTCGCGAGATTGGGGCTGAAGCGAGATCCCGCGAGTTTATAAATAACATTACTGGGAGATCTCGCCAGTTTCGAGATCCCACGAGATTGGCTGTTTTGTGTGTTTGTTTTTTTTTTGCGTATAATCAGAATATTTGAATAAATTAGGAAAATTATAAGCATTATAAGATGACTATTTATTTTCACGAATTTTTTCAATAGACTTATGTGGATCAAAAATTGTTGTATCTGGCTATAATTTTTTAATAAACTTCTAACTAGTAAACGTTGACGTACCTACCTATCAAATAACAAATGAAAGAAACAACCAGTCTTCTCTTCTAATATCAAACAAAAATCTTTAAGTAATAAAACAATTCTTCTATAACAATTCAAATAACGAGAAGTCAAAAAAATGCAACTTATTATCTAAGTTGAGTTGACTATTAAACAAAGAGATTATAATCAATTGTATAAAACGATATCTACTCAGTAGATGCATTAGATATTACAGATTAATTAACAAAATATTCCAATTAGTCAGACTATTAGAAATGACAGATTAATAAACAAAATATATCAATCAAATGAGAGATTTGTTCAGTTCAAATCACAAGCCATCATTACAAATTATTTTGAAAGTAGCTCCTTAAGAAGCACAAAATGTCCATAGAATCGTCTGGTAAACGGCTTCTTATTTTGTTGGACAGATAACCAGCCACTGAGAGGGCTCTTTTGGATTCAACACTAGTTGGAACCACAGATCTCAGGCAGTGATCCACGAACTATAAAAGTTCACCTTTTGACCCCCCAGACTCGTATAATTTAATTTCCTTTTTGATTAATGCCTCCAGAGAACTCGTAGTTCGTTTTCTGTCTCTGTGTTCTTTGCACGCAGCAGTCAATGTTTCCTGAGGTTCTTTTTGCAATGAATTACTCTTGCGTGTCTCAGAAAGAGATGAAAGCGGTTCATTATTGTCATCATCAAATTCAGCTATATCATTAGCGGAGGCATCTGATGTTGATACGATCGACCAAGATGGATCTGAATTTGTCTGTGTCTGTGAATTAGTCAGACTGTGTTGCGGACGGAAACGCTCTATAAGTGATTTAATGTCAGTTTGAATCACGTTTTTCGGAGGCAATTTAAATGTTTCGTCATTCGCAAAATCTTCTTTATCCGCTTGGCATTTAGCTGGATCTCTAATATACAACATGCATGCTGTCAAATTCTTACGACGCTCAATAATGCGCTTTCTCAAGGAGCCAGCTAATTTTTCTGCCAATGGTGATTTTAACTCTTCCAGTTTGCAAATCATAAACCTAAGTGTTGTTTCTGCGATAGCCATGTCTGAATCTTGACGACAGTTTTACAGGTTGAAATGCCTTGTCTAAGTTCGCTAAAACCGCATGTTCTTCCGCATTCAAAGAGTAGTTCGGATCAGCTTCCAGGCTGAGGTCGATCAAAGCTTTGCCGATATACAACTTGATTCTAATAAATGTATAAATCATGTCTGCTAGGCTCGACCATCGAGTTTTACCATCCAGTTGTAACTTAATATCTTTTCCAAATTCTTGCTTTACGTCTATTTGCAGAGTATCATTTTTAGTAGGTGATCTTTTATAAAGTTTAACCAATTTCCTAACTTTCTCAATAATACCCGCATATTATGCATCTAGGTCTACTTCTATTCTGGGCATAGAGCAATGAAAACATCATCTTCTGAGTCTGAGCCTGCGCTAGAAATTTCGTCCATTTTCAAAGGAATCTCATCGTTGTTTTTCTCATTTTCAGACTCTATCACAGGTAGCTCAACATCAGTTTGTTTTTTATAAATAGTATCTATTATGCCAAGTTAAACTCCATGGGTATAGCAGAGCTGATGTGAAAGTGATATCAATCGACCCAACTTTTTCATCACACTTGCCCTATCTGTAGTAATATTGATAATATCTTTTTCCAGAATAAGGCCACATTCGATTGACTTTGTTTTCAAAATACTGACACCACTTTCAGCAGGCATACTTCCAAAGACGCAAATCAGCCCCAAGCTCCAAAATAGAGCATTGCTGTACAAAAATGTGTGTACAGTTACATTCATGTATCGCTTGTTCATAGAACAAGTCCAGTCATCAAACATCAATCTATAATTGTGTTTTGGGACATAGGTAGTTTGTGCCCCGAAGAATTGAAGAGATCTCTCATATCTTTGGAAGTACAGAAAACACGGAAAGGTAATCCATCTTTGGCTACCATTCTTGATACTTTTTTCTTCATAGAAGTATCTTCTAGCGGGAGGAAATGAACAGTAATTTTTTGCGTCTTCTTTCTTGCTTGTGGCACTGGTGCCGGCGATCCTGGTGATTCTGGATTAACATTCGACGTACATGCGGATGCTGTTACTAATTCCATGTTTTGATTAGTAGCCTGAGTATTTGATGATGGTGGTGGCAACGGCAAGGGTTATATGACATTCTTCGTTTTCATGTCAATTTTATCAATCGACTTTAAATGCACATATAAGCCACACGGAGATTGATCTCTGGTTTTACGAATCTTCTTACAAAGTTTGCACTTAGCACTGAATCTATTTTCCGCTCTCAAAAAGTATTTCCATACTTCCGACACACTCTCATAGTCTTTATAAACAATATTCACTAACATCGTTCGTTATTCCGCTTGTAAATCACATAAAAAATTTTTTTGCATAAATCAAAAAATACTCGAATCCAATCAAACTCTAATCACGTTAACAAGCACCAACTATTAGTAAACAAAACAAATGCTCGCTGATGGCGCTGCACGCTGGCTCATTTTTCGACCAATCGCACGCACGAATGAATCTGATGGACACGCGGTCCCACGGCCGCTACCTTGGGCCGCCGCTTCCCACGCGCTAAACGAAACCGACAGATCGTAAATCCGTCCATGTCAGTCCGCACTTCGAATAAGACCTTTTTATGCTCGAGTGCAATCTCTTTTTTCGTCCGAGACTAATCTCGCGAAAAAAGGCCGATATCTCGTAAGTTCGAGATTGCATTCCCTATTTGCAACCTATTTACCGGCTTTGATTGTAACGTCTCGCCAACGCGATCATTGGTAGCGTTTGCTGATGATCTGATCATCTACATGGCCGACCGAAAAGCTACAATAGTTCAGAGAAATCTTCAAAAAATGTTTAATGATGTGCAGCTCTACACAGACAACTGGCCAATGGAAATCAATGCGTCGAAGTGCGAAACAATTTTGTTGCGGACAACGCTGCTGGGGGCCAGTCAAGCCCTGAAACATAATTGGTAGGATTTCCACATTATGGCTGGTGAGGGTAGTTCAGAACGGGTTCCACATAAATCCTGTGTTCGATACCTCGATGTTCATCTCAATCAGTATCTGTACTACACTGAGCATGTCAAAATCATGCTCAGTTAAGCACAAAAAGTAATCATGACTCTTGACGACTCTTTCATTTCAGATACATTGATCAAAAGGTCAAAGTTATATGTTACAAGACCCTGGTTAGACCAGTTTTGACATATGGATGTCAGATCTGGTACAACTAGAGTTCTAGTACTATGGAAAGATTAAGAGTTTTCGAAAGGAAATTTCTTCGTGCATATACTAGTTTATACAGAAAGCCTGAGACGGATTGAAAACACTATATATCGAATAGAAAAATTTATCAAACTGCTATAGCGACAGGAGTCGATATCTTCATGTTGAGGCTTTTTCGGAATCATATCGCAAGATCTGTAACTATGAGCGAAAACCTCTGGTTTCACAGCTGCTCCTCTCTATAGACGGGTATACTGAGACTTATCTCGCTACTGGCTGCGTTCCTCCAGAAGCATTCGCGTATTTGTGCATGAATCGATATGTTTTTGATTATATATCACATATATAGACGGGCCACTGATAAGAAGATAAAATATCCTCCGAATTTGAGTTCATAAGACCAAAACTTCGAATGTAGATACTTATTTGCTAGATTCGTTGAAGCTGGTCGAACTGAGACGGAGCAATCTAGGTATGGGTGGCTGAATGGCAATGTCTAAATTATTCGTGTTTATTTTCTGTTTTTGTGCTTTTCGTTAATTAGTTTTTGAGTTTCAGCTCATTATTCCTACATTTAGTGTCGTTGTTTATTTGTGTTAAAAAAATAGGGGTAGGTTAGGTATATGCTATGTTTATCATATTAGGTTTAGAGATAAGATTAAACGCTTAGGTAAGGATTATTGTGATAGCATTTTTTAGTATAAGGTAAAGCTTTTAATTGAATTTTATTAGAATTAGGTGTAGGACGAAAGTTTACTGTTGTGTCAAAATTATAAATAATTTTGGAATAGTGTTGGTTGGTTTTTTTCTCTTTTTTCCGACCGAAACATAAAATATGTAATAATCTTAATTAATTTGAATTTGCTATGGTTTTTTGATCGAATGTCTTTAACTAATAACGTATAAATTTAGAGAGCCATTTGGGCTATTCAGTTCAGTTATTATTGGTTTGGATTTGCTTTATATATTTTTTTTTTTAAATTTATAACGATTAGTATTGAATAAAGCGCTTTTGATTTTGACTTCAGTTAGTTTAGGTTAAAAATCTGGGAAAAGAAGACTATTGACGTCAGTATTGGCAAGCTTATTTCCCACTATTACTATGCTGGCCTTATGTTGGACTGTCACACAGTACATGGGATATACATATATCTTTACTTAAATTTAGTAAATCATTTAACCGCGGGTGTTAACGAATATTACCTATATATTAACCAACAGCCTAATCGACGTCAAAGTTAAATTAATACCTTAATGACTCATTTTTTCGCTATTCAATGTTCATTTAATCCATAAATTCACTTTTTACCTTCTATTCTTTGTACTCTCCAACGAACTCTCACATGACATATAATTTACATGTCGCAAGCCATAATGATTGTTGAAATTCTGTCACGTATCTAAATCGCAGACATACAATACGTATCATTCAGATACAAGCTCGCCGAGCTTTATAACATCCCACTCCACACTTTTATTTCATTTTTCGCCAACTGATTTTTTCAATTTTGCTTGCTTTTGGTTCAGTGACCTTTTTCCTTGTGCTTACAACTCTTGTTTCTTTGTACAGTATATGGTAACAAAACTCCAAAGAGACCAAATTCGCGGTGAATCACAATTGATATGTGCGAATTAAGCTTTCGGCAAAAAGCGCAGCTATGAAATAACTAAATATTTATTATCTGCGAAACCTTATCCAAAAGTCAATTTAAATTTGACAGCAAAAATAAGATTCTAACAAACAGAAAATAACCGAGAATGGTTAGAAAAAAGTTCAGCAACCGATCAATTGGTTTGAAAGTTTGCCGATTTTTAATAGCCCGTGAAAAAACAAAAAGAAGTTTGCGAATTCTTCGCTTCCTCCTAGATAACCGCAGATACTCGTACATAGATGTATCTGATGTGTGTAATTGCAAAAACAGCTATTATCATCGCAACGAGTGACCTTCGCGTGTATATCTACCGACGTAATGCATTAATTCAGTTTTTCGCTCGCATCTCAATGAGATAATGTATCTTCATTGCGTACTGTTGTAATGATATTGAACGATGTAACTTTAGTACTTGCGTTAATTAATTCATGGCTTAGAAGTTTATTAGGTGCTATACGGCTGTATATTCTAGCGGTTGGAATTGTGTATGCTGAACAGACAAAAGACGTTAGGAATAGATGAACGATGACACATTCCACTAGTTATAAATAGCAATTGACTGGCGTTGATAGGAATAGCGATAACCTATAAATGCTTTTAATTCAGAGGATGGTGGTTGATTGGTAATTGGGTTTAGATGTGTAAATTCTTGTTCATATAACAATTGATTTCTCGATTAGCTTCAAGTGAAAGCTGGTCGTGGTTAAATTTAATTTTTTTGTTAGATTAAAATTAATATGCCAGTTTTGTTGCATATTAATTTTAATTGATCAATAGATCTACACGCTAGATGTCAGAGGAAAATTAAAATTTTATTTGTTCATATAAAACTATTAAAACTTTTTTTTTTGAAATATTATAAACAGTATAATTCAAATTATTTTATATTTTGTAGGCAACATTTATGAATAGAATACTACCTTAGATTAAGACTAACAAATAACAACGTCAGTAAAATTTTTGTTTTCCAAGAATATTTTTAAAATTTTCTGTAACTGTGGCAGCATAAGTCTGCATTTGTTTCTCAAAGTCAATATTTGATTGATTGACTACTTCAAATTCGAGCAAGAAAACTCATGAAAAATTTAAGACTGAATGGAAACTTCACACCTGCCATAGATTCTAGGCTAGATCCACATTTGAACCATCACCATTAGTTCATGTTCAGTTAGTTTGCTTCTTTTCCTACATTTTCCTTAGCTCAAATTCTAAAAATATCCAACAAAGTAATTGGTCGAATCTATAGTGACGTCTTTCCACGGCAATCGCTAGCTAGCCAAAATACTTTTCACTTAGAGACGCTACATACCCTAACATTCAAAACGTTCAGTACACAAGCGTTCTACGTATGCACTTTGTATTCGAGGAAGCAATTGAAAAATGTAATTTGGTTAAAATGAAAAATATGTATGTTCATCGGAAGTCTTGCAGCTGGCCCCATGTTACCCTCACAGTACTCGAATACGCAGCAGCCTTCGTTTCAGCGATCAGGGACGCAAAATGTATACATGAGATATCCTACCGAACGTATTACGTTAGAAATCACCAAATATTTGGAACTACTAATCTTTCGTCGACACTGTGTTGGATTTTCGCCCTTTCCTGATTTAAATCTTGTGCACGCGACTAGTGTCTAGTGAACTTTGTAATTTAGAAGGGAGAAGAATTTCTGACTTTCGAATTACATAGAACGCCTTCTTCAAACTGGGAAAGAACATTTGTCACGAATATCATGCTGTGGAAATACATATGGGCTTTCTAGAGGCAGGCAATGTGTTAAATTTAGATTTAGTCTAGACAATAATTGCACACGAAAGTAAATTACATTTTGTGAATTGTCTCAGAGAAGGCACGATTTTCATTGATTTTCCCTCCTATTGTATTGACCGGGCAGTTGTTGATTTTCCATTTTAAAACAATTAAATTTAATGTTTGTAGGCAGGAAATAACAATGAAACATCCATTTAGTACAGAAAGAATAAAATATACTTAATACACGAAAAATTCCAGACTAAAGAGCAGGATGAGCTCAATTTAAAGAGCAATAATTCTTGTTTTAATTTCTACAAAGAGTTTCTGTCATACAGAATGACTATCAAAATTATTTTTTTGTCAAAAAATTAAAATTCACAATTGATTAACGTTTGCTTTCGACTAGCATTCGAGAATATCATTGGAAAGCATCAAATCAAAGCTAATCAGCTGATACAATAAAATCAGTACCTCTTATTTTGCTGGAAATTAGCTTTTTACTTTTCTATAATAATATAAGCCAGTATATAAACTTTTATAAAATCTAGAAAACTTTCTTGAAATCATACAGTTTGCCGTGTATTTATCAGTACAGAAGGTTTTTGTTATCGTGTATGCGGTTAACCCGGTTATTACATGCTCAATTTTCTTGCGTTCAGTAAAATGCATAGGCAGATAAAAGCTGAAACCACTTAATGCCACTCCAGAAATTAGATGAACACTTTGATTGAAATGGTATTGAACAACCTCCATAGCTCATTAGCTGATACCCAAGTCAGTCCCTCAATTATTAAAGCGATAGTTGTATCAAAAGTTAACTGCAAGTAGTGCCCAAGCGAGCGTCGTCCCTGCAAACTATCTAAACCCATACGAGTATACATTCCGAATCTTCCTACCTTCACCTCCAGAATTTCCAGAAAATGTTCCTATTTAATGGTAAGCTTTATAACACTGTATCGATAGCAAATTTACAGAATATCAAAGAAAGGAAGAAAAGCTTCAAAAAAATTGACTAATCTGAGCCAATAATCATAAAATACTGGAGACCAATGGGAAAACCGAGGAAACGCTGGTCTGACCCGGTCGACGAAGACAGTTCATCGCTGCTCGGATTTCGAAATTGGAGGATATGGTTAATGGACCGAGACAGTTGGAGGTACTTTTTGCAGGAAGTGAGGGCCTGAGAGGGAACATTTATTGTTTTTATTATAACTATCATTATTATAATTTAAAAACTCATTCATTCCTTACTACTTAGATCTAATTAGCTCCAGTAGTCTTGAAAATTCGTTGAGTTGCGAGTTTTCCGGTTGTCGAATAATCCAAAGGCTCTTATAAACGTCCAATTTTCGATTATTGCTTACTTCTTGTATTACCTCTAAATCATCCCAATTAATTGGTTGATTGATTGCTACAATATGCTAAGCGACGGCTGACTTAGCGGCATTGCTTAGTGCTTTCGTTGATTTTAGCTTCTCTGCGTTCTCAATGTGTTCCCTGTACCTTATTTTGACGGGTCGCTTCGATTGTCCAATGTATGCTTTCTGGCATGGTTCACAGGTGATTCTGTATACGCCACATTTCTCGTCTTACTGCTTCCTTATCTTCGATGTTCCTAGTCCGGATCCCATTTCAAATTTCTGGCTCGTAGGTACAGCTGTTATGTTGGCTTTCTTCAGAATCTTCCCGATCTTTCCAAAGATCTTTGAATACGTGATCGCTGTTCTTCGGGTATGTTCCAGGCTCCTATTTTGTTCGTGGAGAGTGGTTATTAACGCCGCTCTAAGGCTCTTCCAGGGGGGAGGGGAGGATAGCGAAAATTTTGTACATTTCCACATCTCCGGATCCCCTTGACACTGATAAGGTAATTTTAATGCCTTTTCTGACAGGATCTTATTCAGAGATTTCATATGACTCGATTACCTTTTTTAAAGATCACCCCTTACCTGAAGAGATTTAAAGCTCCTTGAAAAAAATTTTATATCCAGAACTTTCAAAACGTCATTACTTCTGACTTTTCCACATGGCTGTAGCTTCTGTAGTTTCAGAGAAAAATGCTGTGACATACAGATCGTGATGTCAACAGGGTTTTGTATTTTAACACAGAATTTTTATTCTTTTTTTTTCAATCACATCCATTAAGCGTTCCTTTGACAGAATCACAGCAGTTTCACTTTATTCTAACATGCTGAATATCCTTACTCAACTTCCATTTATTGAATTCATTTCCATTAACCGATCTAGATTATCATTTAACGTGCATAATGTTGTGGTTGCAAAGTGTTGATACCGTGACACATAGTTGAGTGTTGCCGAAATATTTTATAGATTATTTGGTGCTATCACCACCATTGAAAGATATGCTGTTAAAAAGATGTAATGAATTAATGTAACAAGCGCAATTACCTTACTATTATTCTGCAAGAAGAAGTCATCATTAAGCTAGGTTTTACCACTTTTTTGCTCAAATATATAAACTTTATAAAAGAATAATACCAGTAATAAAATTATAGCATAGGCTGACGGTACCTGCAGATCTACAACCTCTGTGAAAATTGCATTTCTAGTCTACAGGTCAAGCACTTTGAATGCATTTACAAAGGCGTTTTCGATAGGCTGACATATTGTCAAGAATTTTAATATCTACATAACTCTAACACTAGTTTCTACTGCAAATTATACGGGATTGAGGTCAAATGTTGTTATATGTATTTTGGGCATCGTTGGACTGATCTTTAGAACTGAGGTTTCGCTTTCAATGAGTTGTAAAAATGACAAATCCTCTCCTCTCTATAAAAAGCTATGGGCAGAATTACAGAAAATATACTCTCAGAAGGTAAGCTTCACGTTACAAGCTTCCGTCAATATCTATTTTGAGGACGGCATTTTTTACTTTACTAGTACAGCCGCTTCTCGACTTTTGCTTAGAGATAGTTAGAGTATCTCATTATCTTGATCGAATATATAGGCACTCGAGAAGACGATATGGTTCAGTATATGCTTTGATCGTGTGGCCGTCCCTCCAGCTTCAATGCATTCTGCTTTTAAACCAGTACGTATTACAACTGAACGAGCTTATAGACCGTTCGAAGAAACAAATTCGGTTGTCACCAACGGGACTCGAACCAGCGTCCTTCGGTATAGGCAGCGAGCATTCTAACTACTACACAATGCGGACTACAAACACAGCATTATCCCCGGTAAATTCAATTTCGGTGGCTTACTAATTGCGCTTAGAAAATATTTCATCCCTTGAGCTCTCCGCGAAAGCGCTACTAACTAATTCATTATTCTTATAATTACGTGTGTGTCCATTTCCATATAACGTGCAGTTCTCTTCTTCAAATGTAAAGTTATTTCTCTTTAACTTTCGTAATCTGTGGTGACTTAAACATCACAACATTAGATTTGAACCTAAGATCCTGAATGATTTTGCTGCGCAATAATCTATAAATCCGACTTACTTCTTCAGGCACTTAAATTTTTGGCATAAATTCAACTTGATCAAAAATTTAAAAATAGAGTGCCTGGTGTCATAGTATCCAATATTTCTGTTTATATAACTTCGGTTTCCTTTCCATCTACGTCCTACATTGTATAGACTGAATCTGATAGTCTCTCAATGATGCGATAGGATCCTGTGTACGGTTGTATAAAAGAATTCCGTAAGGCGTCGACACGAACAAAAACATGAGAACAAGTCCTCAATTCTGTTATTATGATGCGTGATTGCTTGTCGGCGCACCTCTCGTATATGTTCACGAAATTTGTTGAGGAATTCATAATGTGTGCATCCCATATTGTCGTCAAGAAACCATTCACCAGGGCGTCTCAGGATAGTTCCAAAGACTATCTCTGCAGGTGAAGCGTTTAAATCCTCTTTGAAGACCGAGTAACACGGTGGATAGTAACCCAATCCAATGAGCTTTCTTCTCATGACACAAAATGGCTGCTTTAAGAGAACGGTGCCATCGATCAATTGCTCCTTTTGAGGTAGGGTAGTATGGTGTAGCTCGCATGCGGCTAGAACTGGTCAATTTTATCAGCAATTTGAAGAGTGCAGATTCAAATTGTTTATCTTGGTTTGTTGTGATGACACTGGGTGCACCATAGCAAAAAATCCAAGTTGTGTGGAATGCTTCGGATACAGATTCAACAGATTGATCGGTCGTAGGACAGACCTGAGAATCTGTCAATCATAGTGAGACAACATCTAAATCCACTAGAAGCCGTTAAGGGTCCAATAATGTCTATATGCACCTGCTGAAACCTTTGGTTGGCTTCGGGAAATGGTTGAAAATCAACCAACTTCGATCTGTGATCTTGGTTACACGTATGGGTCCACAAAGCGACGTCCTTTCTCATGGATGGCCCGATAAACTTTGTCTTTAAAGCCTGTAATGCAGCAAGGTTTCCAGGATGAAGAGATCGGTAAAATATGTTAAAAAATCTTTTACATAGAGATTTAAGAACAGAAGGTCGAATAAATGGTGTTGAATTGACGCAACATAGTATCTTTTATTTACTGGAAATAAGCTTCTGGAGCTGGCCATCATTGCTTTGCTCATCCACTAGCTCGTCAGTGTTAACGTGCGTTGGTAGCGAAATATCCTCGATGCGGGATAATGAGCTAGTGACGTTATTGAATTTTCGGAATCTATGCACAATGTTGGTAGACAATTAAGAAATCAAGTTGTGATGTGTGAGTTGTCTGTCTTTTGCGAAAAGCCGTAGATCAGTGATTTGTGATCAGTTTTCGTAGTAAGTTGTACTTATTCTACATAATTGTGAAAGTGGAGAATACTGTCGTAAACTGCTAGCATTTCGCGATTATAGGGGCTATACATGATTTTTATTGGTTCGTTCTTTGAAATTAGGTGATTGGCATCCAATGATCATTTTATAATTGTACTAAATCGGCACCGATGGCGATGCTAGAAGTATCAGTTACTAGAGCAAGAGGTTTGTCTGGCAAATAATGCACAAGGAGAGTCGATTCCACTAGGCCATCTTTGCATTGATTAAACGCTTTCTCGAGGTCTGGATTCCACTGGACTGGCGTTTTTCTCCTGTTTCTTATGAATCGACAATAGAAATTGAGCATACCAAGGAATCGTCGAAGATATTTAGCGGAAGGCTGTAATGACATATAGCTTCTACACCAGAGTGTGATGGCGAAAAACCATGTTGGTTTAAATGATGTCCAAGGTACTTGATTTGGTCAACGCCGCATGTGCACTTGGCTTAGTTGATAACGATTCCATACTTGCTTAGCCTTTCAAACACGAGACGAATGTAATTTTCATGTTGTACGGGAGATTCTGATGCGATTAAAATATCGTCTACGTATCATATACAAAATCTAATCCTTTTAGCATCATATTCATAAAACTCTGAAAGGAGTATGCGGTGCTACCAAATGTCATCACGGTATATTCAACAAGTTCGAAAAGAGTCACTACAGCTGTTTTCGGAATGCGATTTTCGTTAATCGGGATTTGGTAAAATGTTCTGAGCCAGCCAATTTTAGAAAATACCCATTTTCCCGCCAAACCGCATATCTGAATGTGAGGCGAAGACGTTTAAGCGATGGTAGTCCCCACAAGGTCACCACGAGCCATCCTTTTTTGAGGCTAAGTAAAGCGGGCTAGTCCAAAGGCTATCGGTCGGTCAAAAGTAACCTTTTTGCAACAAAAACAAATTCCAATTTGGCAATTACTACTTTTTCTGGGGACAGACTTCAAGATTTCTCCGAATGGGTGATCCGGTGGCAATAATATATTGTCAAACTGTGTAATTGTGACGCATTTGTTGATTGGAAATTCTTCCAATAAAGCGTAATATTTGCAGTCATGGGTTATTGTGTTTACGTAACTGGACTTTGTGTTGGCTTTCTGTCCTTGGAAAGAAAGATAGGTAACTGAATCTATAATCTTGTTGTTCTTTACGTCAATGATTATTGGCCTTGAAACTTCTACAACACAGAACTACCATTAAAATTCGCGTTATAAAACTAGAATGACATTGAGAAAGTTGTGACCATAGGTGTTGGTCACAGTACCGTTTGCGCTGAAGAGCTTGTACTTGTGTGGCCGTTTCTGTTTCATGCTAGCAGTTGGTGGTACAGCCGATATATCAGCTTCTGTATCGATAAGGAATCGTTATCTCAAAAGGCAGTCGAGTACAAAAAGGTGAGATTGGTTCGTCATTATTGTTCGCCTGCTGCAACAATGATGAAGTTAGTTTTCCCGCTGGAATGATAACCATGAAAATGGTAGCAGACATTTGCGTACTGTGGCTTCAAATCTTCCGTGGTAGAAACACAAACCATTTGCAGGCGAAGACTGAAAGAGCGACATGTTGGCGATTAGATTCTAGGTGATCCAAACGGCTTCGTATTGCAGCTAACTCCTCTAACATAGAACCGTTGCCTTCTTACTTAGGCCCGAGAACGGAAACATTACCTCACGTCACGAACTAACCTCTTCGAGTAGCCTCATCAGCGCCATCTAGTGCTGTTCAAATCAAACGAATTTTCTAAAGAATTTTGACAGTACATATGACTGTACGTTTGAAATTTTACCAGTACTATGTCAACAATTTATTTTAGATATGAGGCGTTGAACACATTGGCGCGCAAATACAATATATGTATTTCCTATTTGTTTATATCATTTTGGCTAAATTTCATCTGAGAAATGTCATATTTGACAATCTCAAAAGCCTACTTTCGGCCTGCTGAGATGTTGCTTTCAAGTTTTCTGGACAGCTGTTTTCGAAAATTTAGGGCTACTGATCACCTGTTTCCGGTACGCGAAGTGACTTCAGATACATTAATTGATTTTCTTATGGACCTGAGTAAGAAGGCAATGAAGGAACCATTCCTGGATGTTTGAGAAGCAGCAATTGCGTTGAGAGTGTAAGGTATGCGTATATCTAAAATTGTATATGCCATTTCTGATAGCTTAGATTATGACGTCTCAGAAATTCTTAAAAACGTCAGAACGTTTGTCGTCAGTCTTTGCAACCACAAAGATCTTAGCACATTTTCCGATATCTTACCGCATCCTTTTATTTGTATGGCAGAGAGCCACTGTGGCGGCTTCTGGTCTCCTAAGTCGAGAAAAGTTAGCAATTCGCGAATCTCAGCATCTTCCGACATGGCATGTACATTAATTACCCTTTGTTTTAAGTTGTACTTGCCTGTCTCTGGTGGCATCTCCTCCTGGTCGAGCTCACAGATCATGTGGTAGAACTTATTTTTGTCGTTAGTAATTTTTTACTCCGGACCTGAGCCTCTACTCGAGAAAATCCTAACTCTGGGTTTTGAATGCTAAACTTGTGGCTGTGTAGCTCCCATCTTAATACTATCCATAACCCATAAGGTGTAACTTCAATGATATCCTGAAAACTGGCATTCCAGTGTGACTTAAACTGGGTGATAGAACCTTTTATAAAGTTGAAAGAAGAATGACTTTTCTCCCAAAATCGTCTAAATGAAGTCAACATCATAAAAAGTTTCAGGAATACATATATAGAGCAGGTTCCCGGAACTACGCCAAATAAAGTCTGAGGTAAATGTTTTCAGTTTTATCTTCAACTTTTTTTCACTTCATTGATATCTTCGATAATTGAATTTGATGACGACAAAAATTAATGCTTGTTAAATTCTCTGCTATTAAGATATTCACATTCATTCCTGTATGCCTCCACTCGAAGAAATGAGCCCGCAAAAATGCCTAATTTTAAAAGCTTAAAGGTCCCAGTTTTTGCAGTATAACTCGGATACGGTGCAACTTACTAAAATTGTTATTACAACTTAAATTAAATTCATCAAATTTCCTGTAAAATATTATTTATCTATATGTGCCATCTCTCAACGTTAAGCCCTCGAAAAAAGCCAAATTTGGCAAGGTGATGTCATTTTTTCAATTTTTCGTGCATATGTCAAAAATGGTGCGTTGAAAAGAAATGTTTGAATTAAAATAAATTGCTGCTGTAAAACAATATCTCAAATTGGTCTCTACGATTTACGTTTCTGATATATGACTACGTGAAAATGCTAAATTTGGGAAAAAAATTTGTAAACTTATGAGGCTCAATAACTCTTATATTCAGTTTTGGCTGTATGGTTCGAAAACGGTGCATCGTTGAAAAATTTTATTGTAACGAAAATTAAAGCCCACTAAATTTTATGCAAAATGATATCTTATATTGATCCCTAAGTGTTACCGCAAAATTTAGGAAAGCTACGATTTTGCTGTGAACAAAATAATCGGCTGAAAATTACCAAAATACACTTTGGCGTGCTCTTATTTTAAAGGATACCTTTGATGGAAATCATTATAAAAACAAGTTCGGTAGACAGGAAAATGCTCCCTTCCGCGTAGTTGGACACATTTGATCTGAAAAAAAAAAACATTGATGTAGGTCTTCGTGGTATGGACGAACCACGTATACCCAAAAATGTATTCGTTAGGAGAACTAAAGGCCGGAGACCAGTGGGGAAACCGAGGAGGCGCTAGTCTGACTCGATCGACGAAGAAAGTTCATCGCTACCCGGATCTCGAAATTGGAGGACGCGGTCAATGGACCGAGACAATTTGAGGCGCTATTTGCAGGAAGCGAAGGCCCAAGAGGAGCTGTAGTGCTAAGAAGAACAAGGAGGTCTTTATGAGAACAAGGCCAACAAATGCTAAAGTCAAGATGCGATCAATTTCGTTAATAATAGTACATATTATGAAGTATACGTTTTTGCCTATAAAATTAAAAGAAGACCCTGAAATTTATCTGGGGTTCTTAGTTGCAGGTATACATATCCTGAAAATTTTGCAACAATCGAGCCATAAACAGTTTAGTAACAGCCAATTGAATATTTAACAATTACAACAACACGTTTGCAACGGACATAGACACTGCAGATATGTAGGAATTTTGAAGAAAATTTTAGAGTTGGTTTGTAACATTGATGTGTTATCATGACTACTCAAGCAAGGAGTTCAATACACAGGAAACGAAATGGCGGCAAATTTAAAAATATAATAATCAAGTTTTAGTTTTTCGAACTCAATTTATGAAATCTGTATATGAGTCAACTTTTGATATTCAGAAGATGTTCGTTGAGTTACTAATTGGTTGGTAAACTAACTTCTGGGTGAAGCACTCTCCAGCTTTTCCAACTTGTCAAACTTTAAATAAGACAATGTCTATTGTTCCTAGATCTTTGATAATGTACTCGGTTCATCCAATTTCTTATCACTTTTCAAAATAATCCCTCATTTCAGCAATCTTTGATTTCTTCAAGGATGCACCAACCAATTAGTTTAGCTAAGTTAAATATACTGTTCTGTCACGTCAGTGTGTAAATCATACATTTACTTCCTTAATTAATGCAACGCAATTTTGTGTCCTTGTCATCCATCAGTTCTGTAAATCGAAAGCTGCTAAACTTATCAAATAAACTAACAATACTCGTAAACTCACAACTTACTTCATAAAATTCAGCATAAATGGTTAATGCGTTTATAAGCCACTGACGCCAGCATATCACATATTCTGTCTGTTTGGAAGACCAGATAAGATATTCATGTAAATAAAACGCTTTAGTAATTGAAGTATGTACTATACTCGTACCTACAAAACTCATATGAATACCGGAAAATCTTCCTCGTACACAGTTGTCTTACAAAAAGTTTTCACTAAAGCCAATGTAGTCACTTAGGATTGAGTGGAAAAACAAACTAGAAAATGATGATATCATATGCATATGAGTATAGTTAGATTGATACGGTAAATTGCATGAAGATTGCTTGAATGAAACCTCCAGCGAAAAGTTTAATTACGTCGTCATCGTCTTAGCTTGCGTTCAAGGTACACCTACTCTGGTAAGATTTCTGAGTTGTTTGTCTCCACACGTCTTAGCAGCAGCAAATGCATATCTGAATAGGAAAGAGGGAAAAATATTTAAATCGATGACATCATCGCATCAAATTACCACTCGCTTACTGAATCGCTAATACGTTTAGCAGTGACTAAAGACGACTAGAGAACAGATCTGATTTATGAAATTCGTCTTATATGGAAGCAATGGTCACGAACGTCGTACGTAGTACCTGTTAGTAGTATCATGTGACAAGGTGGCGCCTCAGCTATTTGACTACTAAAGCCCATACCCTTTTATTGAATTGCTTCGGGAGCCATATAATCCTTGAACTGTCTTTCTGTCCATCTATGTTCACTAGAATATCTGCTGCTGGATCATACATTTACATAAGTATGCACATCAGAATTGGAACAGTAATATACATATTAAAAGGCAAATTACATCACACTGGGACTCGATCAAGGTGCATTTCCTTACATAGGCAGGTGTCTGTAAACGTGGGAATGAGTCGAATCTACCCGTGATGATTCATGAGAATTGTATTTTCTAACATTATCTGATAACATATGAGTATGTGGAGCGTAAATGAAATTAAAATGATGGAAAACTTTAGTCAGGAAAGCTTGGGCATTACTCAAGAAAATTTGTCGCTGAATCATTCAAAGGATTTATTGTGGCAACAATGTTAGAAGGATATATAGTAACATATTGCGCAAGTTCTTTGTCAGGCACTAGAGTATATCGAATATTATTCCCGGCCAAGAACCCACTGACTCACCATCAAAAACTCTCCACCCTCAATCGTCCTATACGAGCAAAACACGCATCAACCATGGAAACTTTTGTACTGAACATTTGGGGGAACCATTATATATAAAATATCATTAAGGTCATTCCACCCTACTATATAGGATGCTCGAGATTCCTTCGCGAAGAATGTAGAAAAGTTTTCTGTATAGTTTTACTCCAATCGATTGCAATGTGCATTGGTATTTCGTCCTTGTCGTGGTATAAATTGGCATATCTATCTTACTGAGAAAAAAAACAATGGTTGCATGTTTTCAGAGGAGAATAAATATGAGGGAGGAAAGTGCACTTAACGACGATGGTTTAAGTAACGTGAAGAGAACGTTAGTGGTAAAAGGGTGATGAACATTATATTCATTAGTTTGCCCTGTTAAGTTATATTAGGGGTGGAAATCGTGTGGCACTTTTTCCTTATCGAATATAATTTTAGAGTTCAAGGATACTCGTACACTTGTTAACAGAATATCGATTAATTTGGCTTGTAGCATGTTTTAGAAACGCGGGTTTGCGTGAAAACTTCAATGTTTTACCTTCAGTTCATTTTGTAGGTACTGCTGTATTTCTTATAATAATTTATATTGAAAATGCTAAATTACTAATTTCAAGCTGGACGATTCACATTCGTAGCAATCATGGAGGTAATAATCGCAGTCCATCAAGCTGAGATGTACACCAGTTCCTCCCGATCATTACAAGATGGAAAGAATTCTGGGAAGGCCGAAAAATTCCTTCCTATTTTCCAGATATGTCATGCGGTTTTTAAAAAAATATTAAATAAATCAAATCGCAGTTATCTGTTTGACATTCAAAAGTGAGAAAAAGGATGGAGGTTAAACTAGGCGTAACCGAAAGCTCCAACCCTAGACCTCATGTAAAGGGCTATTGAAGCTGGTTCTGACGGAAGCGTTACACTTAGTCGGCCATGCAGAACGACCGCTGTTTTGATCGCCGGATGCACATTCAAACACGCGAAGCGCAGGCTAGGCATGCTTATGAATCAGTTGAGTGAGTGGATGACCTTCCGTGGGCTTAGTCCTGCACTGAAGAAAACCTAAGTGTCATCCTAACCAAGAAATGTATCCCATCTTGGTTTGCTCGTTGAATCGATGATGAACTTTTCCTAAAAATACCTGGTCAACCATTTGTAAAGCCAAGGCGGCAACACTGATTCGACTTTCACGCCCACGATATGAACTGCAGTCGAGCCGAGGTGACATGTTGAAGTCGCCTAACACTCACTCGTAGTTGGGGTTCTTTCCGAGAAACTCCGGGCCACCTGCATGCGCAGCACTAACACATTGGGAAGGAATGGAATGGCTGGAATATCGCTTTTTAAATTTATTATTATTTTTTTTTAATTTTCGAACTCTGGAAAAATCTGCAACTTAGAACTTAATTTCGGAAAATTGCATAGGTCACCCGTCATTTAGATACAAATTACGCTATAAATAATAAAAATTCTTGAAAAAAGTGCTCCGAAGTCCTCAAAAAACTCAAAATAAATTTATTACCACCAAATCTGTCAAGCTCTCATAGCGTTTGGCTGTAGAGTGAATAAATTATTATCGAGTCTTAAAAAGATTCTAGAAATATTTTATTTGATTTCGGAAAAGCATTTTTAGTTACGACACTTTCAGTAAAACTGTGTGCCTAATTAATGGACAACGTTAGCAACTGTGACATCTTTGATAATGAATAGACTGACAAGTAAAGTTTGCAAATGGCTTGAATACCTTGAGAAAAATGAAATCTCTTGACCCAATACAAACACTTGTTTTAAACGAAAACGAAACAAGCAAAGTGAGGAAATTAATAATACCCAAAACCAATTTGTTGAATTTGAGAATATAGGAAACTTATCTTCTGTGTTCTTCCACTGCTGTTTCTGAACACACGATAAACGAGCGTTTATCGTGTGTTCAGAAAAGCACGCTCATTTGTTCAGTTTAAAGCACATTCATTTTTGGCAATATCGGTCGTCATGTAGATAAGAAAAAAGTCTAGTTCTTCAACCGTTCTTAAAAATGGCGATGGTGGAGATAAGAATATTGAATTAGCATTGAAGCTTTCACAGGGTCCAGGAAAGACAAGATCCTAAGGTTAAAATCTTCTATCGATAAATACGAGTATCATCGCTGACGCCACTTGTTCTGTGGGTCGTTAACATTTATTATGTAAAGGATCAGCTTTTTCATTTGCTAGAGTTAGTTGCACTATGTATACACTATATGTTGACGCCTCTTTACTGAAAAAATGCAAGAGTAGGGCCCAATAGCCCAATTTCAAGTTGATATCGACGAATGGACCAGTCTGTAAATCTCTTAAGGCCGTACAATTTGAAACCTCACGATTATATCTTGTAGAGAACAATCAAATTTCTGATTTGAACTATCAAACTAGTAAGACTGAATACCTTGGAGGCTAATATTTTACATCTTATTAATGAAATAAAGTTAGCAATGTTAGAAACAGTGTTTCAAAAGATCACCTCCAGAATGCACTTTATCCGTACACCCGAAATAATTTTTTTCTTCAGATGATTGTTTATTATATTTTCGAATATGTAGAGTAATTTGATTAAAATTTCACTTTTTCGTTTTTTTCTAATTTTAAAAGTTCTATTTAGGCGAAAAACAAACCTAAACGACAAATTGCTCTACCAACTTATTCAATGTCATACCAGTATCTCTACATTCTCCTTTTAAGCTGTTCAGTTTATATTATAAAAGATTAATTGTTACCAGAACAATTGACCTTTGGCCTTTTTAACCTATAATATAGACAATTTTGACAATATAATCGTATACGCTTGCAGAGAGTATTAAAGACAAAAAAGATTATCCATCGTTATCTACATGACTTTTGCAGTATACCTCATCGACGCAAACAATTCAAAATTTAGCAAAAAAAACCGGCCAAACTCGAGCTGAACTCGAATGGAGAGGGTTCCATATGATTAATTTTTAATCTAGCAGCTTTTTAAATTCAAACAAAATTTATTGCGGTAAATCTGAGTAGTATCTTTAGTATCAGATTTTAGTGGGATATCGCTGGATATATAGTATTATCTGTTGTTGAATTACGTCTGTATTTTATTTGTGAATATGTGGACTCAGATTGATTGCTAGAATGTAATCTGAACTTTAATTTTTGATGTTAGTACTGGTAGGACTCAATGCATTCGAGTGAAAATTTTATAGAAATTTGAAATGTTTATATCAGTTAAGAACGGAGCACGAAATGATTTGAATTACAAGCTTTTATCTGCATTATTGTAAAATTTACGAGGTGACGTTAGGCCCATAGACTTCAGATTGATTTCCTTGTAATCTATAGCAAAAGATCTATTTTTTGTATTTTTTCCAGAATTTCAGACTTTGTAGCTTTGGAGATATTTTTAAAGTATCTTGAAACAATTAAATTAAAAACCATAAAAAAATATATTTGGGACCCCTTCTTCGATATGGTACGTCACATTTTTTTTTCAAACCCCTCTCCTGTGACAGACGGACAGACAAACGCACGAGTGATCCTTTAAGGATTCCATTTTACGAGTAAATATGTACTTCGTCCGTTAAGGACAGCCGCGATGGAATGCTCCCTCAGCGAGCTAAAAATCTGGGCTCAGCTAACAAGGCCTTTCTTGTGACGCGTATGTCTGCTGGCAGTAAGCTACTGCAATGTCCTAGGGTAGGTCTTTTCCGTCTGAACAAGAGCTCGCTTCAAAGTATTTCACGCGTACGGTTAATTTAATACAAATATATAAACGTAACGAAAAAACGCTCGAGGCCACAACTAATGGAAGCTACTTAGTGGTTCACGCCTCGTGATCAGGGGTATGACCTCGGCGTTGATGAGGGAAATCGTGGCTCACAACACGAGTTGGGCATCCCAATGGAATTGGCGCCTCCTTGCACCCCTCTCAACTGGACTTAGGGTGCCGATGGACGAGTCAAACGAGCGATGACTCCCCTTCCCAGCAACAGCATCTACAACTTCAAAGGTAACTACAGCCCGTTGGCAGAGTGGATGGAAGGATAGCCACTCAGATAATTCATAGAAACAAAACTGTTGTTTTATAGTCTATCATGATGCACCAAGCAATGATTTTTTGTTGGTGAATCAACTGCATTCCTATTTAATGATGATGATGATGTACTTGCACTATCCTTCTGGTTTTTTGCCTGCTGCTCCGTCAACTAAATGTTGGAAATGCTGTCTTTAGCTTCTTTTCCGTCTATATCTATGGTGTATATGGCTTTTTCGCACTCTACACAATTCGTAGACATAGTCAAGCAGATCATAGACAGAATGATCCTTTAGAAGTAGAGTATCTCCTTCGCTAAATGCAATGAATTCTTGTGAAAGTGTTTTGGATGCTCCGTCCTAAAATAAAACCGTAAATTTACTGCTCCTGCCTTCTTTTTTGCCAACCGTTCTGCATATAATTGTTTTTTATCAACCCATTTGACAGCAACAATAAAGGGACAACGTTTCAGCCACACTTTGCTTCTAAGCACTTTCTCAATTCACGACACTGCTTCGTCTGCAGCCTACTTGCTCGCCAAGAACTAAGTTCTCACAACGACTTCTATCCAAAAGTCGAATGCCTGCTGGATCCTAACTTTAGCAAACTCAACCATTCATTCAAATTTGGAAGCGACCGATCATTTCGAGCCACACACCCAACGCCAGATAATTCGGTTGATTTCTAATTTTTCATAAACTCCAACACGAGGTGGATGAAACGAGGTTTGTTCTTCGGGTTACCTTAGCACTAACCACACACATTCATGAATATCCAGGTGCGTTTGATGGGAGAGATTATGGGAAAATGAGTTTCACAGCGAGGCCGTTTTCAAAATTTCACGCGTCGTCAATCGCATGAAAAATAACGTTTTCCTCTAATTCAACCAAAAACACGCCGAAATAGGATCAGGATCTCCAACCAAATAATCTTTTCCGTTCAAGCAGAAAACTTGTCAAAAACTCCCCCGAAAACAAACTTCGTCACCCAACCAGTAGAAGTAGTTCCCCATTCCATCTTCAGCCGAAACCACCGTCCCATGAAGCTAATGACAAATAGTTCTTCCTAGTATAAAAAGCCAAAGCTTACGTGGAATAAAAGCCATACTGTAGTAAGTGCATAATATGCATATCTTGGGTGCCCATTAATACAACTTTAACTGTTAATTTCTGTTGCTCATAAAATAGTACAGCCAAAAATTCGAAAATCTATTTAAAATTCGTTTCATGATGCTATATGGAAAAATCTATGTATTTGGATAAGAAATATATACGATTGAAATGCCTTTCTTCTTAGGGTCTTTGTAAAAAATTTTTTACAAAGACCTACTAGTTTCGCGACCTGTCTGTTCGCTTGTCCGTGCCTCACAGCAAGTTTCCTCAGAAACTATAAAAACTATAATTCTCAAACTTTGTGAAAAAGTAAGAAATGATGATCTCTCAAAAGTTTAGGTTTTAGCAAAAATTTAAATTTTTTTTTAAGGACGTCCCCCCTAATAACGAAGTAGCCCTTAAAAAAATTGTTTAATCAAAGGTAGTCAAGTTGGTTATTAAATGAAAGGTCTTGGTTAGAACTACAAGAATCTGAAAGAAAAAGCTCATTTTATGTATGCGGGGGTCCAGGGGGTGGCAAAATGTACCAAAATTTTATTTTATATTCATACGAAAAAATGAGTGAAAATTTGATTTTTTTATTTGATTCAGAGACCTTTTCCGATAGAGATATAAAAACTTTAGAAGTATTAAAACACTCAAAAGCGGTTAATTTGAAGGTCGCTAAATTAAAATTGGTTTACAAAATTTTTAAATATTCGCAAAAATCCGCACGAATTATTAATTTTTCGATTATTTTTAATTTCTTCAAAAAATTCGCCTCGATGCTTGAATGATGTTTTATGACTTATCCTGTCAAAATACCATTTGACCCAATTTTCGTTGCCCTACAGGGCCCATCGAGTGCTCATTTTCTAAATTTTATCGTCAATTTTCATTACCTTTTACGGGTAAATCCGGAATATATTTTAACCAGTAACAGTTTACAAATCTCAATTTCCGGGACGCACTGTATGTCAAAATTTCATTGAAGTTTGGTCTACTATTTCTTCACGCGAATGACCCGAAAGAACGACTCGAACTCTGGGGTCGTTTTTCATGTGAGCGCCATCTTGACCGAGGTCTCACCGGAGCGCCGTACTATAGAGACCTACGCACGTGCAGCGGAGCCGATTCAGTCTGTCGCACGGGTTTGGGGTTAATGCAGGTTTCCGTGAGGCACTGTATGTCGCACATAGGAAGATACCAGTATATCATTTGCATCTACTGCCCGCGTTGTCCGTTATCTTCCTTCCCTCAACAGTACTTCTATAATACTTCCCTTTTCGACTAGTGCAATAAACTATCTTAAAGATTGTTGTATATCTATCTCTAGTACCATTCAGCTGATATAACTATAAGTCGGAAAACATTTCTTGTTCTTTTATTCTCATCATTTAAAAATCAGAACGTCCGCAGCGATATCGTGACGAAACGATGATTTTTTTTGGGCTATTGTGTTAGACGAGGGTTTTGTATCAGAAAACATAGCGCACTTAAGTGATAGACAAGTTTTCTATCAATCAGAAATCGGATCCAATCTGTTGGATCGGCCAACAGCTGATGCGAATCTCCCGCCACAAAAAGGTAAACCATGAACGACCCGCAACAGGTGAGATGCTACAGCGAATTACGAGACCGTAAGCTACTTCGAACGACCTGACGTGACGTTTATATTTTCAAGGCTTGTCTTGTGTCCGGATGGACTGCGGAGTGGAGCTATTAGGTCGGAATGAGATGGAGGTTGAACGCAAAGGGGAATAACATGAAAGAGGTCGTCGTCGGTCTGGATTTTTCCGATTACTTAACATACGCGCAAGCTCGTGGGAACTTTCGCACACAAAAATATACACAAAATCTAAATTCGTCGAATCTGGTTCGTGATTGAACAGTTAAAGGCTACGGTGGGCTCGCACAGTATCACTTTCCGTTCATTTAATTTCAGCTCACTCGTGAATCAAAATCCTTCTGAGGATTGTCACCAGGAATTAAATCGAGCGTTTTCGGCAGGCGATGCGAACTAGCGATCCCGCGAAGTATTCCCAGGGAGCATTTCCGTTCGATTTATCCGTTTCGATGAACAACAGTTACGCTTTCCACTTGAGCACAAATTGAATAACATTACACTCATTGAACGTTATCACACTATTTTCCTTTATTCATCGCTTATTGCACCGTTCATTTATTTGGTAATAGCCAACGTTCTCGTGCCTTGCACAATTTCCCACGACGATGGATGGTGAATTCCACGTTAAAGTTCCCGACAAGCTCTTGACCGGGTGGCGGAGGCAACGCGCACGATAATTTCTTCTTGCTCGAGACTATTTCTGATTGCGGTTTTCGCGCGTGCTCGCTGCTTGGAGATCCGTATCAGCTCCCCTTTGTTACCAATAGTCACCTTACGGGACTATTCGCAACGACAGTTTATGAGCCAGCTCAACTGTCCCTTAAGATTGTATTCGGCCATGCAATTCGTGGATGAACTGCGTTAAAAAGATGTTGCCGTGTCCAAATTTTAATTGCAAATTTAAATAATTTTTTAGATTTACATCAAAATGTGCGCCAGTATTATGGTGGTTTTCGAGAAGTTTGCGTAAGTGACTGCTCGATTACTACAACTTCTTTATAGAACGTGAAAATTTATTTATGATCTTGAATACAACTGATAAGTTTATGCTCCATTCATTGAATTCATCTAAATTGTAATCAGACCCTTTCAGATTGCTCCGGTATGTTAATGGAAGTTACGCTTTTTAAAAGTCTTATCGATCAAGATCAAATAACTAGTTGTTATACTACTTGGACACCTTCTACGTTGCTTGTACTCCGCCGGTACGGGATCAAGTCCCCATTCCATTCCCCGTTTCACTCAACGAGACCTTTTTCCCATTCACTTGCTCGAGTTCTCGTCATGGTGGTAACGGAAGATTAGAGCGCAAGTAGAGTGTTGGAATTTCCTCGCTCATTTGCGGGGCCATTGCCATTATCGATTATTTGGTCGGATCGTTATTTATTTATTTGTTAACAACTTTCTGAACTGATTTAGAAATTCAATTCCAGGTTTATTATGACCGCTTTTATGACTTACTGATATAAGTAAATTTGTGGTTTTGTTAATCTGAACATTATGGTTAGTTGATTGAAATTTTCTTGCATGCTCGTTGAGTAGGGATCGGAGAAACTTTTTATCGATGATGGTAGCGGTGATAGTGACGGTGATTATTTCGGATTAGAACTAATAATATTAATAAATTGCGTATCAAATTGTTCCGCACTTCTTGCGTTATTATTATTGTGAAATCGTTTTTTTTCGTGAAGGTCCCACGAGCAGTTTGCCTAGGTGTACTGCTCGATTACTAACATACAACTCAAGGGTCGTAAAAGACACAATTAGTGAAAGTTTTAAGCATTTAGGTGCATTTTTGAAGTAATTAAAAATAATTCAAAAATTTGCAAATTCGCCTTTTTTTTCTGTTAGTTAAAAAAGTTGTTAACCGATTTGAATTAAGTAATTTTAATAGTACTGAAATTTTGACATCTCCCTCAGCAAAGGTCTCTGAGCTATATAAAAAAATCTATTGTTCACCCATTTTCGCGTATATAACCGTTGTTTAAACAATGTATTTCAATGGTATATACTGCTCACCCAAATTCTGAAATGAATTTTAATATGCATTTTTGCTAGTTCTACTGTGTTAAAAATGATCTCAATGACCCATCAACTTGAAGTACACATCGTTCTTAAGAATTGAGCATTTGTTATATAGGGTGATTCATAACAAGTATATACATGTGAATGGACCTTAACTCTTATTTATCACCAATTTCAGGTCCATATATTGACAGATTATGACAGTTTGGTCTTTTACAATTCTAACCATGGCGTCATACACATCAGCCAAACGTTTTATTATTGTTAAAACTTTTTACAAAAATAATAGATCGCCAGTGCAAACATTTCGCGCTCTACGTGAATTCGAATAATTTCACGATATGGACCCATAAATTGGCCGGCGAGATCGTGTGATTTGACTCCTTGTGACTTCTTCCTTTGGGGATTTCTGAAGGATCGTGTTTACGCTGATGCTCCCCAGACTACTGAAGCATTAAAAAACAATATTCGAGCCAACATACGCCTAATAACGCCGGAAATGTGCGAAAATGCCATCGAAAATTACAATCATCGTTTGATAGTCTGTAAAGCAGCACGAGGTGCACATATGCTCAAAGTAATGTTTCATATTTAATTGTAAGGGACCAAATTTTCATAATAAATAAACATTACAGCTCAACCTTCACAAAAACATGTGTAAACTTGTTATGAATCACCCTTTAGCATTATTTTGCGTATTCTGTATAAACATATATCCTTTTGCTTGCTTACGATATTCGTGATCATGATCATTTGCAACGTTGAAATTTTATCGACTGGTTACTAAAATATCCTTCAATTAATGCATTGTTTTCACACAACATCGTTTTCAGTGATAAAGCTCATTTTGCGTTAGGTAGGCACGACAAGAAGGAAAATTATCTTATTTGAAGGGATGAAAATCAAAGAGTCATTCAAGAAAAATCTCCCATCCAGAAAAAGTCTCTCTTTCTCGAGGATTTTCGTCAAATCTGTTTATTGTTTTTTGAAAATACAATATTTTTTAGCACGAATTTTTTTCTCTGTTGGGGCAGGCTTATATTGTTTTTCTTGCTTCATACAATGTTCAAAGCAAAGTGGCTTTTTAACTGGTTGAACTTTAGCACATTATTTTTCCAAATATTTTGCTCACTATTGTCCACATCTTGCACAGTAAATCAATATATGTATCGAACTGTATGCTTATCTTCACAGCGTTGAAATATAATCAATTGAGTAATCTCTGACGTACGTATTCGTATGTGCATGAATAGAAACTGTATGCTATCAAATGCACCAATAGTTTGGACCAAAATCTTAATTTATCTAAGCTTCAATAAAAAGTCACTTCCAAATCTACTTATCATTTTAAGATCTGTTTTTCAGTTCCATTCAATCTTGATAATAAATCAACATCATATTGTCAACAATCTTCAAAAAATTCCGAGATTTATGTAGAAAAATATTTTCTTAAAACTGATCTCATACTTTGTATTGAACTTATTTGGATTTTTTCATGGCTGTTTATTTTCTGATTGAAATAATTCGAATTTTTGAGTATGAAATAAAATGATTGATGGAAGTTGCATGTATGCACTTTTGACAATAAAATATTGTGATTTCAATGAAAGTATTTTAAATAAGATCTTTCACCTGCAATATCCATCAAATCATTCATTAAAATCCTGCATGAAATCTTGCCTTAGTTTGGGCGGAAGTATTTCAAAGGCCAACAATTGTAGCTTTTATTCAGGAACTGTTAACATGTTACCTTAAACAATAGCAAATCATAATAATAAAATTAAATCTAATGCTCTTCTACTTTATGCTGCATTCTGAACTTCTTCGGTCAGCTCATCAACAAAAAAGACAACAACGACCAGGTATTAACTCTATGGTTTTTTCATACAAGAAAACAACAGAAAAGTAATTGCATTTTTCCAATTTATTATACTATATTTATGTTCACCTGTTTTTGCTTAAGATTCTTCATATCGTATGTAGTTGTATCTGTACTGTACGTAGATAAAATTATTTTCGTAGATATTCACCTACACCTTTTCTTTGCACTTGTTAATAATAACAATTATTTATATAGGTTTATAGTAGCAGTATGTGTATAAGATTGGAATTAAAAGTTAAGCGTTTGTTGTAAATATTTATATTTTGATTGGATCACTTTTCATCACGTTTTACAATCGATTATGATTTAATAAAGTGTTTCATAGTTATTCTAAACTATTCCATAAGCGACAAATGTGTGTAGGTTGGTCTATGACTTTTCCGGTAGTTTCTAGACTTGGTGTCTTTTCTTTGGCCTATAGTGCGATAGAATTTTAATTAGAAAGTAGATTTGTAGTTGGAGTGATAGCAGTCATTGTTTTTTCACCATTTATAGTCAGACGGAAATTGTTTGCAGTAAATGTCGTGACTGAGAATGAAGTCAGCGTTTTAATAAATTTATAATAAATCAAATCATTTTCGATGACTAGTAGTGACAAGTAGATGTAATAAACATTAGTGATTGTGTTGTCATAAACTTATTTGTATGCTAAATTGACATCATGATAATCGATCAGTATTTTAATTGAGAATTTGTAAAATCTGCTCATTAATGACTAATTTTATTAACACTGAATAAGGGAAATTCAGGTGGTTTATGAAGGAAGAAATGTTTTGTACTTTTCCTCAAATAAACTGAATAATTACTGCAAATATTTGGTGTCTATACACTAAAAAAATATTCATATAGTCGTCAATTTTGTTTATTTTATATCCGCAGGCCAATCGTCTTTTTTCTTGAAAAGCCGTCGGACCTTGCTTTTTTAAGTGAGCAGTCGCGTTTCAACTTCTTTGAGTCATCTTCACTAAAGACATTGAAGTTGACTCAAAGGAGTCGAAACGCGTCTGCTACTCAACAAATCAAGGCCCGACGGTTTTTGAAGAAAAAAGATTCAGATGGTATTGTGTCGATCTGGCCGTAAGGTCACGTATTGTAAATCGCACTCTGAAATTGATTCAACGTTAATACGAGTTTGAACGATTTACTTGAGATAACAGTCATCAGAAGCGAATGAAGCATTTGAAATTATCTCAATTTGGTTGATTTGACTATATATTTAAAAATATTAATGCAATATATTTTTATCATATGTGAGTTCAATTTTCATTGTTAGAATGTTCATTTAAATTGCGACAACTAAAATGAGTATTTATAAAATACGCAAATATTTCGTTCAAATAAAAGAGCTCAGTGACAAAGCACTTTTACTGTGTTAGTAAATAAGCGGGGGTAGTCCTTGATGGAGTATACGATAAGAGGGGAGATATAGAATAGGCACATACATCTATGCACTAAAATTACGACGTGGTACATTGTATGATTCCCCTGCTAGATACAAATTAGCCCTGCTTGACTTCGGTGATTAGATGAGACCACAGGCAAATTATGTTGAATAAACATTCAAATACATTTATGTTCACAGGCTCACATCACCCCACAGCATTGGAACAGATTTTAGCTACCATGTTGTGATTTCATTTATTCCTAAATATCACTATTGTAACATTTTCATGAAGCTGAGACAATCACCTGTAGGCTAAATCGATTTGGCCATAAGCAGCCACATTTGAATCATGTATTTCAAGGAAAAAATAATCTTTCAATATCGATTTTTTTTTACCAACATGCTTATATTGGTAAGTCTGAAAAGTATTGAGACTTTTTTGTCATTTTTCGATTGAATATTTCTTTTATTCAAAATGGATTTTATTTAAGTACAAATTGTCCATTATTATTGTAGGAAAATAAATTTATGGAAAAATGAAATGGGCACCAGTAAATAAAAACACTTAGTTATGTCTTAGCTGTATTCTTTATTTCTGTTTATTGTAACCACACGCGCCGACGGCCAGATCAAGACTGTCCCAGTTCCGGTGTTGCGGTCGACCGCGTCATCTCTATATCTCTTTTTTTCCTACACTCGGCCTTTCTGATGGCTGCATCGTCCCCGATAGCTACTTTCTCCTCGGAGGACGAACCCTCGAATGAAGTCTCAGCGGTCATGCCTGCATCTTGACATTCTGGATATGGCTGCATATGAGCAGCTGACGTCGTAGTCTCCTTGGGTCCTATGTGGTCACCGATTTTTTCAACTCCGTACCGTTCATTAGGCTTAACAGTCACAACCCGATAAGGGCCTAAAAACTTCCTCTGGACTTTTAGACCTCCTCCAAACTGATTCCTTTTAATAGCTACGATATCGCCGACATCATACGGGCTTGCGGCTTTACGCCGGCGATTGAACGTTTTGCGATTTTCTTCTTGAACTTTCTTCATGTTGTCCATAGCTCTGCTTGTCAGTTCCAATCGCTCCTTCTGAAAGATTCCTACGATTTCAGCTTCAATTATTTCACGCAGCTTCAAGTCGTCTTCCGTACGTATAGCTGTTCCAATCAGTATCTCGAATGGTGAAATTCCAATACTACGATTAAACGAAGAATTAATGCTCTGTTGGACTTTTTCAACGAACATAAACCACTCTGCTGGATTTCCTATACACAGCTTCGTCAACACTGTGATAATCACTCAGTTTAGCCTCTCTACTTGAACATTGGCACGTGACACACCTATCGTGATGGGAATGTGTTCTATTCCCTCGTCTCTGCAATATTCGGCAAAAGCATTTGAAGTCAATGCAGTCCCGTGGTCTGAAACAATTCTACGTGGGTTTCCGAAAATAGTGGCTTGTTTCTGCAACAGCGATATGACTTCCTCCGTTATCATTGACTTCGTTGAATACAGCCACACAAACTTGGTGAATGCATCCGTAACAGCAAATATGTGTTTGAAACACTTCCTGGTCGACCGCATCGGTCCAAGATGATCAACATGATAGGTATCTAGTGGCCCACCACCTTTGTCAATCGGATGTAACAAGCCCTCCAGCTTTCCGTGTTTCTTCTCGGCTAATATACAGACTACGCATGCATCGATGAGTTTCCTTATGCGGGCTTGCATGTGCGGGAACCAAAATTCCTGTCGAAGAGCATATTCGGCTTTCTTCACGCCGAAATGTCCACGTTTGTGCGCACTTCTTATAACGTCGTACTGCATTACCTTGGGTACAACCACTAGAAGATCTCCTCGTTCTTCGCGGTAAAGAATTCCTTGTCGCAGTTTGAAGTCCTTTTGTTTCTCGTCGCTTATATCTTGAATGATTTTTTGTAGTTCGCATCGTTCTACTAGGCTCGGTGCACTCGTTCCATTAATGCGTCTACTCTCGATAAGATATACTGATGCCGGATATCAGCTCAAAGCATCCACGTGCTGCATAGCCCTTCCAAGTCGATGTTCAAAGCTATAATTAAATTCGTCGATTAACAACGCCCAATGTGCCACTCTTAAGGACGTCTCCTTTTTTTGCCATAGTTAGGGCAAGAGCTTGACAGTCTGTTAAAAATTTTCACCGGGTTACCCAACAAATAAACGCGAAACTTATTCAATGATTTCACAACGGCTAAAACCTCCAATTCATAGCTCGTATACTTTTCCTCTGCAGGCGTCGGCTTCCAACTCGCATAGTAAACTGGATGTAACTTTCCATCTTCATAGTCTCTCTGCAAAAGTATAGCACCAAGTCCATGCTTAGACGCGCCCGTATTTAATTCTGTTTCGGATCCCACTCGATACAACTTGAGAACGGGACCCTGTGGAGTATGTCCTTTAGTTGTTGAAACGCTTTAGCCTGGTCTTCTCCGAATCCAAACTTTATTCCGTATTCTAACAGATTAGAGAGATAACGAGCTATAGTCGAGCACGCTTTGATAAACTTGCGGAAATAGCTAGTCAGCCCTAAAAAACTTTGTACGTCCTTTGCTGTTTTTGGTCGTTTGAACTCTGTTACAGCCATCGTTATTTCCTTTCCTGGAATAATAGTGCCGTTTTCGACAATGTATCCTAAGTACTCCACGCTCTTTTCCAAGAATATATAGTTTCCCCAGTTAAACGTTACGTTGTGTTCACTTGCGACCTTGAACACTCTTTGAAGTTTCTCTTAACCATCTCGTTCATCTTTGGCTGGAATTATCAAATCATCTAAATAAGACAATATGGTTCCATCTGCCAACAGGGCTCTAAATACTGCTCTGATGTGTCGTTGAAAAACTGCCGGTGATTTTCAGATACCAAAAGGAACGCGCAAGAATTCGAACTGCCCATCCGGTGTAACGAACGCCGTATACTTTACGCTGTTCTTTTCAACTGGCACATGATAGAATCCATTTTCTAAATTCAGAGTTGGGAATACGGTGGCGTCCCGCAATTTAGCCAGCTGGTCTTCGATCAAAGGCGACGGAAAACGGTCCCTTATCATCTTCTTGTTTAGTAGACGATAGTCTACACACATTCTAACCTTTCCATTTTTTTTCGTTGGTAGTACTATTGGGCTAGAATATTCCGATGAACTAGGTCTCACCACGCCCTTTTCGATCAAATCATTGACTAGATCGCTCACGACATCGCGCTGCTCTGCCGACTTGGATTTTATTGTATTGGAATACCGTCCTTTAGGATAGTTTTCATTTCCACACCGGTATCTTTGTCAGTCGCGGTTTATAGCTTTCAATCAAATCTCTCAATGCACGGCCTGTGGTTCGGTCTTTAATGTGTGGCAACTGCATACTGGGCCCTTTAACGACGTTTATACGCATTATCTCCTTCACTGCGTCTTGGAAGTTGTTCTTTGCTTCGAGCTTATCCGTATGAGATTCAGCGTTAAGCTCTACCAATATAACATTGCAATTTCTTAGACGTACTTCAACGGAGTTTGTCAGCTCTGCTCTGAGCAAAATATCGCATCCCACATAATCGTCCGGAACAACTTGCATCTGCAAAACAAAATTAAATCCATCCACACATACCGGTGCAGTGAAGCTACCAAGCGTTCTCAAACCAACTGAACCTATTTTGTCCAAGAGTACTGTCAACGCCTTCTACTCTCGTAGGTGCTGCTCGTCATTAATTGAAGATCACTGCCAGAGTCGAACATAGCTTTAATACCCTTTCCGCACACCTTCACTATTTTGTACGCTTACCTGTCCGTTGTATTTAATGCATCACAGTGTTTTCTACTTGCCCCTCGTTCAATTCCTTGTTTTGCTCCTTGGCATTGTGTTCAGTGCGTGCAAACTCGTTGCACCGAAAGCACTTCAACCCCTTCAATTTATCCGGACACTCACGTCTCAAGTGTGTTTTATCCCCGCAGTTGTAATATCGCTTCAACACTATACCGTTTGAACGTTTTTCACCACCAGCATTTTCATTCGATTTCGTCGAGCCTTTCCGATCTTGCAAGGATATTTCCTCAAACGCAAGTAGTAAAGCGGGCATTGACCCAAAACCCTGTAAACGAGCCACGTCATGCAATTGTAAATCCGGAATACCGTCAATGGCATAGCTTACACTTTCCTCTTCGTCTAGGCCAAGGTGATTCGCGCGAATCGTCTTTTCATGTACGTAGTCACAGAACGTCTCATTTTTCTTCTAAATCCGGTCTACGAACTACTGTCGCATTATAATTTTATTTATTCGGCGATGAAACACCTTCGATTCCCGTAAAAGTTCGTCAGGGGACAATGCAATATACTCCGGCTTGGAGTGAAACCACTCCATTGCTTTCCCTTTTAGCCGTGTTCCTATCAATATTTTCGTCGTATCACCGCCGAATTAATACGCCCGTGGTAAAAACAAAACCTGCTTCTCCCATTTTTTCGTAGATATCCGTCTTTCCATTGAAAGGTCCGCTAGCGTCGCAACATTTATCTTGGGTGTAGCGTGCATCACCGAATTCGAGCGCATTACCCGCGAACGTTCTATGTCGGCATGCACGTCTGCATTGTTCTCGGTACGACTACCACTGTCGCCACTAACACTATCACCAACTGATAGGCTTCGCCGTAGCATCTCTATTTTGCTACGCGCTAAGGTGAGTTCCCGTTCGGCTAACTCTTTCTCGCGTTTATATACTGCAAACGTATTGGACAGCTTCGAGAGCCAAGTCTTGAGGCGAATAATCGGAGGGCAGCTAGGCGGGACCCAATGGCGAATTCGATATAACCATGATATAATGCGCTGGAGGTCTCAACGATTGTAAGACTGCGGAAGCTGCAATGGCCTGACCACGTGAAACTTATGGACAAACAGTGGATACCCGAAAAGGTATTCATTAGGAGAAATGAAGAGTGGAGACTAGTGGGGAAATCGAGTAAACGCTGGTCTGACTCGGTTGATGAAGACAATTCATCACTGCTCGAATTTCCAAATTGGAGGACGCAATCAATGGACGAAGGCAGTTGAAGGCGCTTTTTGCAGGAAACGATGGCCCGAGAGGGGCTGTAGTGCTACGAAGAAGAGGAAATAAACTGCTTAACAAAATGAATCATGAGCTGATTTGCATTTTTTTAAGCTTTCAATTATATTCGTACTCATAATTTCATAAATACTAATTTGACTAAAATCACGTTCCTACCTATTCGACGTATTTACCCAGCAAATCCAGCTATTAAATTCACGTTTATTCTTTTACTGCTAACTTTCTCAAAAAACATTAAAATATACAACGCTTCAATGTATCACCTCTCTACTGTTTACTGATAAAAGAATTTAAAGATTAAACATTTTGATGAGGTCATTTGGCGAGGTATATGTTCTCGTGTGTAAATACCTAACATACGCGCATACATATAGTATATAAATGCCTTTTTACCGATAACAATATGAAATACGTGGCGTTTTGTTAGTGAATCTACATACTTCAAATCAATATTTCTTCTACACAAAGTAACGATAAGAAAAGAAAATTATTACCATCCTGATTTCTTCAATGATTTGATAATCGTAAATAATTCGAATAGTTGATAACAATTGCCATAGTAAGATTATGAAATTGATATCAATAGTTTTGTCATTCAACCGGAATTATCGAGTATGAGTTTTGTAACGTTTGTTTTGTTGAAAAGTGCGGTAATCAAATTTTGATATAAAAAGAATTAAATTTTTTTAGTGCGTAACTTTCAGAGGGAAGATTCTCAATAATGAGTTTTTTTTACTTAAATTTTTGGGCACGAAACTTCACAAAAAATAGTACTTTAACTATAAATAAAGAGCATTTAAAGTAATTTTTGCATAAAACGCTTTTAAAATGAATTATAATTAGCAAAACGTCAGAACAAGAACTTGGCAAAAACCATGACAATATTGATTTATTGAAATTTTAAGATTTTTCTCATTAATGTCATCGTTTGCAGCACAAACAATTTTTCCTAAGTGCTCAATTTTGAACATCTTTGCCAATAACCTGAAATTAAAAAAACACTTAGAAAAGTGAAAATTATTGCAATTTGGCGTTTTGCCGGAATCAATCAATTGTAATGTGACTATCTTTATTTTGAAACGTTTTAGGAAAACATTAAATATTTGGTCATTGCGAATGCTCGTAAAATCTAATTGATGCACTGAGAAAATTAGAAATTAAAAACAAAAAACAATAAAAAGCAAATCAAATTTTTCATTTCTTTAAAACGATAACTTCTTTTAAAAACTTTAAGAAAATAAATCGAGGGGAAATGTAATTCAATACGACAAAGCTCTTATGCAATCAATAATGTGTAATGAACCGTTTTGTGGTAATTTAAAACCAACTTTATTCTTGGAAGACCAAGAAATCATTTACCCTTCCACTTGATGAAGCCTCTGCTTTGAATGGTGTATGTAGGTTTTCTTTAAAGTGTCTTTCGTTCATTGAAGTTTACTTTTGCTTTGACTATCCTTTTTACAAGAGTGTGACACGATTTGTCTTTGGAGTTAATATTTATTAATATTTTATGTTCATTCAGAATATACAATTCTATTAGAGATAAATTTTCAGAAAAATAATTTTCGTTTTACAAAATTTGAAAGCTTTTTCTTTGTTGATGCCATGCGCCAAAATATGTTAAATATGCCTTATAATGTTCTTAAAGTCTGCATAAAAACACTGCGTGAACGCGTTAGATTTCTTATAACGATTGTATTTTTCCGATAATTTCAATTTGCTTCTTTTTCCATTAGGACACTAAATACACAATTTTAATTATTCAAACATTAAAATGTGCGCATACGAGTATAGCACATACATCACACATGTCCAGCCTAGCTATGTGTGATGACGTACTATTTATACAGTTTTAAATTTCTTAAGTGTATCTGAAAGGAACGTTGGAGGCATTAACGACAATATACTCGTACACTTTGGCCGGCCGGCCGGCTCGGTTATATTTTATACGTTACTTTGTCGAAAAGATCTTTTGTTCCTTTTTGTATGGTGCGCTCTTATTTCCACCACATCAGCCTGTTTCTATTTTTAACAGCTACAGCAAACGATTCTTCAAGCATAAACTACAATGAGAACATTCGGCTACGAAATCAAATTTATTCAGAGATAGATTTAATGTTCGATTTAGAAGATAATCAAATCAATTTTGCAAATTGTGCATGTAGAATTATAATTTTAATTCAATTACAATACAATAAATAGAAATTGTATTTTCGAGGGAATTATTTTTGATTGATTGCATTTCCAGAGTGCAGGTCTAATTAAAAGTATAATTTCAGAATCATTTCTAATTAGCAATTTAAATTTGATAATGAAAAATACCTGAAACTCAATATTTTGCAAGTATTGAACCAAATAAGTGAAGTTTTTTTTTTATAGATAAGCTTTCCAATTTTCTTTTAAATCTGTTATACCATGGTAGAAACCTTGCCACTTCGATATGAAAAATGTACTGGTTGACTTCAGAGATCTAACGAAAAGCGGTATATATATGGCTAAAACTGTTGACTAGCCGATTCGGTTAAATCCGGAAAACATCGAGAAAACTATTGTTTAATTGCCTATTTTATTTTTATTAATTTTTTATTTCATGGATTTATTCATTTGATCTCGAGTATAAAAAAAATGTACTAAACCGCATTGCATTCTCAGCCACTCTAAGAGTTGTCAAATATAGCATGCTCCGGACGATGGAGTGAATGCATCAAAACTTCCCAGTGAAGGTATCTCAATTTTTCCTGAGTCATTTGTAATGATTCTTCAATTTGAATATCGCTCGAACCGAATTTGAACCGACCTCTCATCGGTTCTAGACTTGAAGTCTGAGTCGTGCCAACGAATGGTACCAATCGGTCAACCAGTCCGTGCACTCGTAATCCATTTCGCGTTGGCTGCTTGTCGGCCAGCTAGTTCGGAGAGGATTTCGGTCACAGATCTTTCAAATGGATTACGCTCAATTACTTTGTTTCAGCCACCATCAAGTGCCCAATTCAAACGCGTCAAAAATTCAAAAATACGGAAACGAAACCTATCTCTACGTTATTCCATATTTCCTTCATTCTTCCAGTCAACAACAAAAAAACTAGATTCAATTTCGCGTTCCCGATTTTCACCGACGCGGTGCCGAGAAATATTCTACGTTAAGCTAAACCCGAAAAACCTTATTCTAAGAAAAATGCAAAACCAAACGATGGTACCGCGTACCGCACGCAAGACGACACCGGCCATCCGCGGATTTTTACAATTCTACCCTCGTCATGGCATACTTACCGTTCGTTCTCACTCCCGCTGAAAGAGAAGGGCAGGCTGGACAGGAAAGTCTGGTTATAGTTTAGCACTTCATGTTATTATTATACTTTCTTTCGTTTTCATTACAAGGAACAGATATAAATGTGATATTTATTGTTACTCCTTTGGTCTTTGTGCTTCCTACTATTCGTTATCCATTAACAGATTTTTATTTTGTCAATTTTTCATATTCTAATCGACAATGAATATATTATCTTTATTAAATTTATTCTTGTTATAAACCCCTTTTATTGCTAATAATATGAAATTTCCTTGAAATAGTTATCATGCATTCGGGAAAAATAGTATTAATTATATGTTTGCAAGCATTTAATGACGAACATGCAATTCATACGATCTTGGGGTTTTTTAACAATTTTCCTTCCTCTGTAAATTGATATATTACTAATTAGACTTTCTAATTCCATTTTAAATTCGACTTCGTTAATGTCTACACAGCTAAGGTATAATTATCGTATTCGGATGACTTTACTTTTTCCAAAAGTTATTTTGTATCAACCCTATAGATTCAGAAACAGGTTAACGTAAGAAAATTGACACCCTGCTAGCGTGCTTCAGGTTTTCATACCTGACATTATATTACACATTATCTATTGTAGGAAACTTAAAATTGTAATTGATTTAGTATAATAAATTATTGTGCTCCTAAACTAAGGTCGGTTTTCCGTCTGAGGCACATGCAAAATTACGTTTCTTATGTGATAAGAATTATAAAATCTCGTAATCACATACAGAATAGATCATGTACATCAGCTACGATCCATTGAAATTTATAAAAATTCTTCAAAGTAAATACCAGCACAAATCACTTTGTACATATTCCTGTCAATTGGTTTGGCTTCTTTAGATTGCCTTAGTCACATGCGCTCGTGTTGATGATTACTGATATGTGGATGGAGTGAATGGTTGTGGGCCAAAGCTCGTCAGTTTTAAACTTATTTTCCACTATGTACAATACATAGATGAGGGGTATGGCAAAACACAGAGCTAATATATATATATATATATATATATATATATATATATATATATATATATATATATATATATATATATATATATATATAAAGACATGTCCCTGGAATATCACAATTGGATCCGGAGCATTCGAAATTACCTCGTTGAGGCCCTCATATTGGTCGCATAGGTGCTATAGTGTCGTTTATTATTCTTTTGGTGTGTGCTTTCAAATGTCATTAGTGTCACTTTTGCTTCGAAACTCATCCCGGTCATTTTATTTAAATCCGTTCCATTTCTGAACTAGGTACAGGCTTACTGTAACATGTTCGAAGAGGCTGATCGTTTTGCAGATATTTTTCGTGACGGGCTGCCCTACTATCTGCTTATCGTGCTTCCAATTTTAATTATTTGCTCATCGAATCCTGTCCTTGCTTCAAGTGAATTTGCCGTCCAAAGGATGTCACAATTTGCTATTCATGGTAAACCGCTCGGATGCCGTACCTCGGGTATAAATTTGGAAGGCAAATCATTGTATAGCTGGGGTACGTCACGACATTGTATCGTAACAAGGATTTATCAGTAAACCACTTTCATGAAAAACGTTTGAAAGCTGGAGGTCTAATTGTATTACTACCCAAGGATATTTTGGAAGTTGGTGACGAAGTCAAGCAGCAAATTTACCAATTGGAACACCTCATGCGAACTCAAGCCACAACCATTCCTGTGTATTTTTCAAAATACGACAAGAATTTGGAACAAATTAATTCTGGTCTTGAGTGGTCATCAATCTGCTTTGAACAAACATCGTGAATCAGCTTTGTCGGAAATTATGAATTCGATTTCGGCTAATGGTTATCAAATGGTTATTTCCGGTGGCAACCCTACCACGCCAGTGATGAATATCAAACCAATTGGTGATGTGGATATTTATAGCAAGTTACCATTGATAGTTATTACGTCGAATTTGAAAACATTTGGGTTGTACAGTGATTATTTAAACAATGCGGACGTCGCCATATTACTTTCATTAGCAGAACTTTTCAGCAAATTATACTCATCTGTTAATGCAGCTCCTAAATATTGTCTACTTTTCCTTGTGTTGGAGTCAGGATCACTTTTGAATTTCCAAGCACTGAAAAAATGGGTCGAGGATAATAATTGGCTTCCCAATATTGATTTTCTTTTGTGCTTAGACACCATGAACCAGCTTTGCCTGACGATCCCATCCGAGATAGCGAGCCAGTTCCAGTTGTCTCTTTTCTGAAAAATTAATTGTAAAGCAACACTTTTAAACACTGTTTGCACACTTTAACCTCGGGCGTACCAACCTGAAACTTACAGCGTCCCCGCACTCTTCAAAAATTTCCGCTGAAAATTTCGCCACTAATTTCACCATGTGGCCGAGTCAGACTGTCAATTTTGACGTCTCCTGACAAAACTAACGTAGGATGTGAAGGCGTCAAAACTGACGTGAGATGGGAAGCCATATGGTAGCAATGTGCATATGTGTTGGTCGCCAGTGGCGTAGGGCCGATTCATTATAAGGTCGTAGACGTCAGTGTCTTTTTGGTAAGGCGGACTAATTCGGCTGGGATACCAAAGCAAAGCATTATTTGGTACAGTGCGTTACAGCCAATTCTGTCGTATGCCTGCTTAGTCAATGAAAATTTGGTGTACGTCTATGTTGAACCCCCAGCATTTTTCAAGTACCGGCTCCCTGTATCTCCGACAATTACCCATTTCTTACGGATTGCCGCTATTCGTTCTGTTCGCAGATGATACACATGGAAATAGAATTTCTAATTAAATGGACAAATTTGCACGACTTGTATCAAATCAGATGGAACTCTTGCCTTTGGCAAGGATACAAACGACCCACTTAGCGTAGCGTACCTTTAGATCTAGAATTTAAAATAAATCACTCAACCAGTGAAACTCGAGACAATATTAAACATACACAGGTCGAGGACAATTTAACCTAAATCATGAAATTTCACAGGGAAAACAAATTACTTCGGCTTTAATATGTTTTAGTACAGTGGTTTTGTGTAATTCTTCTTCCCAGCGGCTCTACACAATTATTCTATTGCAGGGGTTTCCTCATATATGGAGGTGACCATTAAAAAAATGTTTAGCAATGATAGTACTGTGGGATATCAAATGAATGGTCTTGATGAAAGTTTTCCACTACAGGTCTTAAAACAGTGTTACCAGCATCGAAAAGAAAAAATGCGAGGAAAAATGTTCAAACAATTTTTATACACCCCCAGTTTGGACTGCTGCGATCCAAAAAATCTAAATAATCATTTATATCTATGAGCACAACAACAACAATAATCAACTTTGCAAACGTCCATAATAGTAGAATTTATAAATTTCACCTTCTCAATAAACGTGGAAGCGTATCCTTGAAGTTCCTATGTTCAAACCTGAGAGGCGCATTAAGTTTGAGCTTCTGATGCTGCTGTCAGACTGTCAGCCGACCCAGCTGTGATGGGTACCAATTAAAAAATTAGGTAATAATTACATGGTTGAGCGTGATATTGACCCTATCACCTCGAATTCCGTTATAGTCATGGAATGAGCTATCCTAAGAAGAAATCTCAATGCCAAGGTTCGGATTTGGACTGTTGTGTGATGGGCTATTATTATTATTATTATTAGTTTAATGCAAGGCTACCCAAACCTGCAAGTTTCGTCAGAATCTTAAAAGTATTCAGTGAACAGCCATTTGAATTTTCATAGATTACAATAACAAGATTGCATGGTTTTCCTACGATCTTGGCTTTCGATCAAACTAGACATTACATTCTTTAGAAATTTTCAGGAAAGATGAATAACTTAAATTTCTTGGGAATAGTGTACACTAAATGATATTTGCTATATTGCGAAAGTTTGGGTACAAAACCCTTCTGACAGGAGCATATTCTTGTCTGCTTGAATTATTTTCAAATAAATCTTATCAGTTGCTGACAGACATACGGTATACGAATTTAGTATACTACATAAAGCCTAGTATACCATAACCTGACCTAGTATAAACCTAGTATCAATACCAAAGTAAATTCCCAATATAAAGGAAATTCCTCTGTATCAAACAAATTAAAATGGTTCTTTGACAATATTCATTCATTTTTACGCAATTATTGGTCCTGATCGAAACATTTTGAATGCAAATATTATAAAAATATAGCTAGAAATCAGAGAAATTTATCATTTTCAGTCATTTCATTTTGACATCTGACTTTATTAACTTCATACCAGGTTTATACTATATTTGCATGTATGTTATGGTTAAAACCTAGACAGGCATTTGGTATAAAACGAAACCTGGCATCAGTATCCTAGGTAACCATGACACACACGCAAATTTAGTATAAACCTGGTATCAACTGTAAAGTGAAGTCAGATGTCAAAATAAAATGACAGTAAATGATAAATTTATCTGATTTCTAACTATATTTTTCAAGATTTGTATGTGAAATAGCTCCATCAGCCCCAATAATTGGTAAACTTCCATAAAAATGTATAAATATTGTCAAAAAACCAATTTAATTTGTTTGATACAGGGAAATCTCATTCATACTGGGAATTTATCTTGATGTTGATGCAAGGTTTATACATTTTCATTTTATATTTCAGAAAGTGGTATACTAGGTTTTACGTAGTACTCGTATATTAGGTGCGTATAACACATGTCTGTCTAGGCTTTTACCTGATATACTGATACCCGGTTTTATTCGCTATCACATGTCTGTGGAGGCTTTAAGCCCAAAACTCTAGTTTGAAATAATCGAATACCTGCTTGGAGACATGAGTCGTTACAGCACTGTCGGACTAATCCATAATTGCATTTACTATTGAAATGGATTTGAAATAAGCATTAACATAAACTTGAAATATTCTGTTGAAAAAAGGACTAAAATGCTTTAATGTTTCTCATTCTTCTTTCAAAGTATTCTCAAATGACGGTAATCTGGAATATATGCTATCATAAGCACGCGTTAAAAAGCTGCATTCCTCAAAATCCGTCTAAGATCCAATGGCGCCATAAATCTACTTGACACTGAGAACTGTGCCATTTAACATCCCATCAAATGTCCCTGAAGTAGCTAAAATTTTGATGATGAGAGCATGCAACATATCAGGAGATTGGTGTCACGCTGACGAATGCCTGCACTTATTTCTATTTGTTTAATTGGTGGAACTGTTTTCATTAATTCAACCTGCATCAGCTCTTTTCTCATAAGTAATATATGAGTATATATGTTAAACTACTTCTAATTGCATTCCTCACCACGAAAATATGAAAATTACCATATCCTGTCGTAATTTTCACAACAAATTATCGAGCCAAATAGTCTCAAGAATTTATAGTCTCATATTCATTTTACAAAATTGCTGCCACAGCGTTAGTTTTGCTGCCAGGATGACTCTTTATTTATAGTTTTAAGATCAGCAATTCCAAATATTTACTCACATCATACAATAAAATTTTCACACGCTAATACAGCAAGAAAAACAACTGAAATCCTAAAGAATATTTTCGCATGTGTAAATAAGGTTTCTGAATATGTCTGTGTGTGTTTTTTGAAAGATGATCAGAAAGCTTTTGAGTTTGTTATTCCACATACAAACTGAAACATTTTTCACTAAATTTGCACTTGATAATGATGCCAGAAAATTTATCGGATCCGACAGATTATTATCGACGCAAACTGAAATCTCATGGCTAAGGATGCTGTAATAAAAAAAATTGCAAAGACTTTGTATATTGCAAAATTTAGCATGGGAGCTATTTTGCCTGTGGAAATTTGTTAAAAGAAATAAACATTGGATTTAATTTCACATTCATGGTTGAGTGAAAAAATTTACCAAATCGGAAGGAATTTGATGATTTTTGCTCATCTTCTGACGAAATCTGTGAGATAATTATAGAACCACCCACTTGGAGCCAGATATTACGTAAAAGACAGATGAGATACAAACAATTTGGAGCCGTGAGAATTTTTCTAGAATATGTCAGTTTTGGAGAATATTTTCGGCGTATATGATTGATATTTATTGTAAGACGGAATTAATGGGTTTATGTGTTATACTATTATATTTTAATTCATGAAGCATTGAATTACAAACTAAGATTAATTAAATTACTTTCGTAAATATAAAGTTTGCATAATTCAACACTTGAGATGTACTATGTACATGTACTATTTATTCTGTCATATACGTTGAATGGCCACGACTTTTTAATTAGCACTTCGTTTCATTCACTATTAATGTTATTATTATTATGATTGCCAAGTCAATAACCACATTATCGTTCCCTCACTAGATATATTTATCAATACCCACTTCATTTTTACTACACGTCTATCCACGTTCTAGATATTTATGTTTGTCTGTATGGAATTTAGTGAATAGTCTAATATTTTCACGAAATGACATCATTTGTATTTACTTTTTGTTTAATGTGTTGGCACATTAGAACATCAAGAAGATGATGAACTAGTGTTTTGATCTGTAGATACACTTGTATACTTAAGAGACGACAAGTGGATGTTAATACTTATTTTTATTCTTTTTTCTATTTTCTTTTAGTTCGACAACAACTCAGAGCAGTAATAATGCACTACAACAGAGGCCTAAACAGAATTATATTTCGGATATCAGTTCACCTTTGATTCAGGTAAAAATTTACACTTTATTTCTTTGTAATGTGACATTCTAAATGAGTTCAATCTAAATCCAAAGTATTCTTTGGGTACATACTCGTAAAATTATAAATATAAGTTTAAATCTAATAAATTCATAATTTATAAGAATTCTTTGGTACGAAGGATACTCTGAGCTATTTGATATTAACGAGGAAAAAAATAAATATTTTTCTTGTAACAACTCGAACAAGTCAAATGGAAACTATTTCCTTTCTTCTTCGTAGCGCGACAGCCCCCCTTGGACCTTCGCTTCCTGCAACAAGCGCCTCCAACTGTCTCTGTCCATTGACAGCGGCTATTTCCTTTAACATATTTCAATAATTAATGTAGATATCTACTAGACTGATTCACTCTCAATGTTTACGGCGTAATTATATATTTACGCGTCGCTGTTGCATCACAGCTAACACTTACGTTATAAGATGCTTAAAACTCAGTGTTGCCAGAAAGTTGGTTGCATGAACCGCCGCCAGAGCTCGCTTTAGCAGCCCAAAAGTAGCGGGAACCTTAATAGCCCAATCTAGTGGGCCTCGCGCCGAAAATAGCTCAGTTTCGCGGTATTCCAATTCCATAGTAGACTTTGTGCGTTCAGAGGGGGAAAAATAAGACAGAAAACTCGTTTTTAATAAACTTTGGTCCTTGACTTGACTTGGGCGGTTTCGGGCATTGACTTAGCCATACAGGAAGGAACGAAGAAACAACAAAAATGGCACAATATTCTTGTGAAGTATTATAAAATAAGCACTAATCAAAGATTAAAATTAAAAACCCGAACACGGCTTTTTAAAAATGCGACGAAAACACTAAATATTAAGAACACAACAACCCCTTCTGGATCAAAAATGGTTATTATCTCTTGATAATCTTCATCTTCTAAATCCTTATTTAAATCAAGTGGAACTTCTTGAACAGTTGCTGGGCCTTCCCTCAAAGATAGACAATCGTGTCAGTATTTTCTTTGTGGTCCAAAGTTCACACAGCACTTCCTGTAAACCTGTAATTGTGCCTGTAATTGTGTGAAAAAATAATGTTCAAAGGTAGAAGTAAAGACTTCAAATATGATACAATACTAATTAATAGAAAAATAGCAAATCATTTCACTCACTTTTAAGTGCACTCGAGCTCGCAATATGGCGGAGAGCATGATAATTTGGAATTTGTTGCGATGCTTGCTTTTTACAAAACTCATCACGCTGAACAACAACGGCGTTGCTGATTGGAAGGATCAGTACTTTCAGTACAAACATTGCTAATTCTTTAAATGGTTGCTCACCAGCTGCATTTTTGCAATTTAAAACACATGCCCAAAAATGATTGATACCCATCAGATTGATGTTTGAGTTTATTTCTGGGTGACGACAAATGTCACAAACTGACACCTGCATTAGGTTGAGCCATGAATTCTCCAGCACATATCTGTCTACTGACGGATCTGAAGAAAAACAAAAATCCAACAAATTTCATATTGTAGCAAAAGTAAAAGGCATGGCTTCATAAGCAGTGGGGTAATTTCTATCAATTTTCACAAACCTGTAAGCTCAAATGGCAGCTGTTGGAACGTGGCCTTCCCAATCTAGCAAGTTTTCCAATCGTAGCGAGGTTTGAAGGCAGTCTCTCAACGAGCTGGTAGCATGCAGATATCATGAAGGTCACTGTAGAGTTTTGTAACATCTTCATTTGTGTGCTCAAATGCAAGATTCACTGTTTGCACAGGTTTGAGCATGGTATTCATCATTACCAAGTAAAGCCGGTTGCTTTTGTCCATAAGACGTGCCAACTCCGAAGCGACAAAGTCTTTCTTATAAAGTGAAAAGAAACTTTCGAGCTCAGTCCATTGACTTAGAATCATCTCTGAAGCCGGTACCCATATGAGCCATCGAGTTTAAGAGAGAGAAATTAGTTTCTTCGGTTCCTTGCCATCGTTCGAAGCCTGAAGAGAAAAGAAAAAGATGCATTACAGTCTGTCCCATGACAAAATTAATTTTGAATTAATTTTGGAATTATTCCCTAAAATTATTCTTATAATATACTTAACTTGTAGTATGCTTTGTATTTATTCCATTTCTGGCTGCTATGAGAATGCCAATTATGTTTTGAGAGGGTATAAAATGTAAGTTGTCTGGGACTTTCTTGCAGGCATACTACCGCATTTAAAAAGAAGTAGCTGGGGCGCATCTTGCTTCATGTGAGTATAAAATGAATTGCGTATGCCACACATAGCGAGTGCTCCATCGATGCCGACGGAGGAAGGCCAATGGTTTTCAGGTACTCTTTGGTTGCATCCGCTAATCCTTTTCCAGTGCAGTATGTGACAGGAACTGAGTCTAGGAAATCTGTTACGAACTCTACGTTTCTTGCTAAAAAAAAAGCACACAAATTTCTATGAACTTCGTTGTTGATACGTTTGTCGCCTCATCTACTGTTAGCGAGTAGGGACTATCACCGATGTCCTCTCACACTTCTGCTAAGTATTCAGGAGCATTTACGGCCAATATTAGCTTTGAATATTTTGTTCGATGGAGTCTGGTATTCTCCAAGGGACTTCCTTTACCGATCTTTTTCAAAAGCTCGCCAAGATGGTCAATACTGTAAATCGAATAATGTAAGGCAATGTACATTGCTAGTTTCAAATCTGTTACCTTACTCACATCGCTCACTTGGAAACAACCTTGTTTGGGGGGAAAGAAAAATGTCATAATGGTGCCTATTCTAGTATTAAATACAAACACATTATTTCTGCGTTAAGAGCTCACCGTAATTGTGAAGACTAGGCTGTTCACTTCTGATCAAACTTTTCTCTTTGCTTTTATGTTTTTTAGTGCGCTTGTGAACCATCAAATCTTGATGATGTGCACAGAGAAAAACTTCACACAATTTACAGAAAGCTTCCTGTTTTCCGTGAAGCACATCTTCCTCAGATGCTGGCTGAAGCCAGCCTGTATAAAGGCGTAAAATTTAATATTAATTTATCACAAGAACTGTAATTACAACAGGAAAATGTCGGGATGAGCACCGCACGAACTCGCTTTAAGGTTATATAGTTTTATATTACTTTTCAGAGCAGCCTCACTTTCCCATGCTGGATTATCATGCTCCCTCCATTTACCCATGTTGACGATGATGATGATGACCCGATTTCAAAATATTCACAATTCGCGGCTTTATTCTCACTGTTCTATACAACTCGATGAGTGGGAATCCAAAGTAAAGGCGGTGAATGCACAGACGACGTACTGCAGGCGGTGGCTGTGCCTTGCACATGCTGCTAACTTAGACGTAACGCTAGCCCTCCAATATTTAAGCTCAAGAGAAAAATAACCGAAATAACAGCTTTTTGGCTCAGTATAGCCCAAATTGCGCGACGCGAGGTATTTTTATAGCCCAATTGGCTATAAATAGCCAATGGACATTTTTACCCGCGAGTTGACCAACAAAAATAGCCCAAATCGCTATTTATAGCCCAATCTAGCAACACTGTTTAAAATGGATTTTTTTGATTGTATAAATGACTTACGTGCCCGAAAGCTCCAAATAGCTTTCAGCCAATATCGCTAAAAGCACTCAAAGCGTAAAGCCCTCATGCCATTTAAAAGCCTTGTTTGGTCTAATTTGTCGCTTAATATGATCATCTTTTCTATTCACCAGATTATACGCCAGCACTCATGACACTGGCATAAAGCCTAGACAGACACGTGGTATACAAACCTAGTATACTATATAAAACCTAGTATACCACGTTCTGAAGCCTAGTATAAATCTAGTATCTATACTAGGTTAAAATTCCCAGTACGTTTCATTCATTTCGACGTAAGTTTAACAATTATTGGAGCATATCGAACCATATTGCATGCACATATTTGAAAAATATAGCTAAAAAACAGATAAATTTATAATTTGCTGTGTTTTCATTTTGACATTTGACTCCACGTGGCAGTTTATACCAGATTTTTACTACAAGTACATTTGCATGTGCGTCGTTGTAATCTGGTATACTGATGCCAGGTTTTGTTCTGTGCCACATGTCTATCTAGGCTTATAGTCAAGTATCGATCACCACTTTGAGGAATTCTGTTGAAATTGAATATCGACAATCACTCTGTCATATAAGCAAACAAATTTTGATTTCACTTTCCAAAGTCTTTTCAATTAATCCGATTTAAAAGTTTTTACTTTACAAACAACATTACTTTGTTTTTGATCGATCATCTGAATCCATGAATTGAATTACAAAGCTTTAAGTTTTTAAGCAGACACTCCCATGGCCCCCTATACAAATTTAGCGAATTTCACACAAATTATTCCTTAACGCTAGCCAACATCTTGTCGTGAAAGTGACCACACTTTCTGACGGAAACGGAAATAAGATGAACCAGAACAAAGGGACATCCAAGAATCCAAAAAACAAAAATGTAATATCCCTCTACCTGGCCTAATTTAGTGCCTACCTGCTTAATTCATCCTACAATTATATAAATTCATTTCCTTCCACACATCCTTTAGACACTGAAGATGACTCAAAGGAGTCAAAACGCATCTGGTCACACAGCAACAAAAAAATAATAATATAAGGACTTTATTTGTAAGCCAAATTTTCCAAGTAAAAGGGTTTTAACCAGATTTTATTGGGGAAAATTGAATGCTATTAACAAAGTTGTGTGAATTTCGACTTCTAAAGTATTTGTTGCTACTGTAGTAATAAAAACCCACCTCTATGTTTTTTTCTTAGATTTTTCGGATCATTAACGCCGAATCTAGAGGAGGGAGGGACAATTGTTCATATATTTACCCTCCTCCTACACCACTCGATGCAAAGGCACAAGTTTAAAACCGATTTTAGAAACTGCTCACCAAGGCCCTTAAATTGACTGCCTGTGTTTGAAAAAAAAGAATTTTAAGGGTCCCCTTCCAATATCGAGAAAAGATATCAACCGCGTCATTTGTGTGTTATGCCAAAGAAATGATGAGCTTGGCTTCTACAATAAATATATCTAAAATCTCGGGCCCCATGGCGAAAATCCACTCAGGCGTAGACCATTGTTGGCTCATACACCGTCAAAACAGGGGACCAAACGTAGGGGAAGCCATTAAACCCCAAAAACTAATTCATAGCAAATGTCTTCAAAGATAACACATGCTCCGATCGAAGAACGGGCAATACTGGCGTCGAACGGCAACAACGTTAGCTAAAAAATTAGGGACAGACGACACAGAAATAAACGAAAAAAATTGCATAACCAAAACGGGCATAGCTGCGGTCTTTGAGCGCAGTAAGAAATCTATGCGCGCCACGGAGCACCCTGTGTGAAAAAGCGGAAACTGGAATGATCCGTAATCAAAATGGAAGACAATGCCAAGGAGTAGGACAGAAAAGTTTCCCTGCTGAGTGACGCTCTTCTTGCCCTCACCCAAATTGTCCATTAAGGAAAACTTGCGATCGAGAGAGCACTTCTGAACCCTGGTTCTTATGGTGCCTCAAGAGAGTAGTCCCTGTAACGAAGAGAAACAGCGTACCAGGCAATGGCTGCCAGCATGGAACAAGTGCGGCAGCAATTAGAACAATTGCCGGGTCCACAACCTCCGGATCCACCACCTCGACCCATGCCTGGTGACACCTGGGATCTTCAACCATCAACCCAACCAGGAGATGTTCCACCATCGAAAGTATCTCAGATAGTGAGTGGCTGGAAGTTGGTATTTACAGGCCAAAATTACCCTACGACCATCGATGCCTTCCTGAGGAGGGTCGAGAATATGGCTTGGTCTAACCTGGGGGGGGGGGGGGGGGAATATGAGAGCAGAGCTCTCTGTTGGTTTTGGCGGTTTCTGGACCTTTCTCCAACGGTTGACTGGGAGACGTTGAGGCATGCAGCACTGCGGGAGTTCGCACCAGTCAAAGGAGATGACACCTTGAAGCAGCGGATCCGGAACAGACGCCAACAGGCACAAGAGACCGTAGATGACTACTAAGAAGTCCTGTGTTGCCTGCTGGAACGTCTGATCAGCCCCATACCAGAGTCGGAGTTTCTCAGCCTCTTCTGGGAGGGGATCAGGCTGGAGCTGTGAGAACGACTGGTGTTCACCCTGCGCCACAACGTGCATGCGCTTCGCGCGTCCACAAAATTACTTGAAGCTGTACAGCACTCCTAGCGGTCCACACCCCATAGGTAATTTCTCCAGCCGACGAGAGCAATCAGAACGACGCTCAGTAGCTGAGCTCAAGCACAGCGTGCCTGCTCTATCTGCGCCAGCTTGTCTCTGGCCATCTATAATAGGAAGCTCGTCAAAGACCATTTCTCCATCATCCACAGAACTAGACCAACAACATCAAACCGAACTACACGAACTGGCCCCTAGGTATTGGAATTGCCAGCAGACAGGACATCACTTTACCGCATGCCAGGCAGAGGCTAACATCTTTTGTCTCCGTTGGGGGAAACCAAATACACATACGCCAGATTGTGTCAATTGCAAGAAGTCAAAAAAACTTGCAAGCGAGTCCTCATAACAGCCAGCAGCATTCGTAACAAACCAGGTAACGGAACAGTACTGCGTCCGGTCTACTGCCAGTTCCACCATGACAAGTTCCTCGCCAGTAAACCCACTAGAGTCAAACACCACGATACTTTTACTGATTCACGATCCATCAGATGTCACATCTTCTCCGGGAGCTCTCCAACGACATTGTTGAAGCGACCACCTTAGGTACTGCCTGAACTCCGACAGCCACAGACTCGTGTGATGAAACCATACCATATTAGGTTGCGGGACTATATTGCTGCACGAGAGGATTCTTCTCGCAGAAAAGGTCACCCCACGCCAGCACAAAACTAAGTGGTCAACTCGTCGTTGGAGGAGCTTCCGCAGGAGTGTGCGCATCTGTCGCCATACTTTAAAATTATGTAAAATCTCGGAGAGATGTGAGAATAACACTCGACCTTACGCACCAATCAAAGTGTTGGGCAAAGTCTCTGTTGCAGTGATTGACCCGGGTGCAAGTAATAGCTGCCTTCCCTCGAGCCTCGGCTCAAGGGTACTCCATCAAAACCCTACGGCCGTGAAACCCTGACGTGCTGAAATCAGTGCAGCTGATGGCACCAAACATCCTATCCAGGATAGATTGACAACACCCGTGACATTCAGAGGTCAAACGAAGGAAATTACGTTCTACATTATCCCATCGCTGACTCAGAACGTGTACCTTGGCGTCGAGTTCGTCCTTCAATTTGGTTTGACCCCAGATTTATTCACAGATTCACCTTTAAATACTAGATATTTCAACGAGCTCGCTTCTATGCCCGACATGCACGAATTAACGCCTAACCAACGACAACGTCTGGAAACATCCATTGCTGCTTTTCCATCTTACGCTACACAAGGCCTTGGCCGCACCACACTGGTCTCACATGTCATCGATAGTAAGCCAATTAAGCAGAGACACTATGCCATCTCACCGGCCATGGAAAAGCTTGTGTACGCAGAGTTGGACAGGATGTTAGAGTTGGGGGTTATAGAGGAGTCCCAAAGCGCCTGGTACTCACCGATAACCTTAGTGATGAAGCCAGGTAAAGTCCGTCTTTGACTAGATGCCCAGTAAGTTAATGCAGTGACCGTAAAATACGCTTACCCTCTTCCCCTCATCGATGGAATAGTGGGGAGACTGTCGAAAGCAATACCAGTCTAGAGCTAAAAGATGCTTTTTGGCAAATTCCACTCGATGAAGGGTCGAGGGATAAAATCACTTTCACAGTGCCCGGACGACATTATACCAGTTCGTCACAATGCCTTTTGGCCTGTGTAACGCTCCGCAAATGATGACCCGACTAATGGGCAAAGTAATTCCACCCCATCTGAAACATCAAATGTTCGTGTACCTAGATGATCTTCTACTCATCACGGAAACGTTTGACCAACACCTCCTACTCCTGCAAAAAGTAGCCCTGCATATCAGTAAGGCGGGACTCACTATCAACGTCCAAAAAAGTAAGTTTGTCATGAACAAACTCCGATACCTAGGACAGAAACGGATCCGGACAAAACTCGGGCGATTGATGAGTTCTCCTTACCGCCCGCATAGGCTACCATTTCGCTTGACCTGTATAACAACTAATGACGTATTCCAGAACCAAATTGAATAGCACCGGAACCAGCCCTGCTTTAGTCCGATATTTGTGTCAAATGTGTCAGTGGGCTGATCATTGATGCGGACTTGGTAGGTCGTCGACATCATTGTCATCTTGGTAAGATGGACTACTTTGGCTGGGATATCAAAGCAAAGTATTGTTTGGTACAGTACCTTATGATCAGTACTGTCGTATGCTTGCTTAAAGTCAACGGAAATTTGGTGTGCATCTATGTTGAACTCCCAGCATTTTTCAAGTACCTGCTTGACTGTAAACAATTGGTCTATTGTCGATTTGCCTCCTCTAAAGCTACCTTGATACTCCTCATAATACTATTGGAGTAAGATCCGATTTTATTTTCTAAGATTTTCGAATATATTTTGTATGCCGTGCAAAGTAGTGATATGCCTCTATAATTTTCGGACTGCAGCTTGTCACCTTTTTTGTGGATAGAGAATATAATTGATTGGCTCCACTCTTTGGGCATATGTTCTTGTTACCATGTTTTGCCTGGCGCACACGAAATACTCATCTATGAATTTTTCTTGTGCGCGTTGGACAAAATATTCCCATAGCGAGCGCAACGTGAATTATTTGTCTGTAAGACTGTATGCGCTTGCAAATTTGTGGGAACCCCATTCAAGTGAGTTTAGCAATTTAGCAATTTGCATAGGAGCAAAATAATTGTTAAAATTGACACAAGCGAAGTGATTAAATGAAAAAAAGTCATTCGAGTTTGACCATCATAGGAATCAACGTGTTTTATTTTTTCTATATTGAATTAGCTGATACAAGCATCGGCTAAATTCAATTTCTATAAGTACGTGTTATTGTCTCAGTACAACAACTGAGACAACAGAACTTCGGCATAGAGTCAAAGTTAATTAGCCGCGGTGAAATAGCCACGACTCAAAGCATTGGTGACCCCGACGTGATACACGTCACAAATTTGCAAGAATGGACAGATAAGCTGAGCGGCAGACGCTTCTAGCAAACTAGCCCCGACTCAAAACAGTACCAATGTTACGAAATATTTCTAAAATTAGCATCAAATTCCTTGCTCATCTGTAGCGTTTGGGTCCTTTACGAACATGTATTTACACAGTTTAATTGTTGATGTAATTGATATATTTTCAATCGTCTATAACTTAACTCCTCATGAAAATTTCACAAAACATGCGTTATATATTGAAAATGCTAGATACATACTTTTGGCAATTTTTAGGGTCACCTTTCGATTTTATAGATGAAAACGTAAAATTTGTAAAATGTACTATTATTAACAAATTTGATGGAGTTTTGACTTCTGAGGTATTTGTTGCCCTTGCACTCATAAAGACTTACTTTCCTGATTTTTTCCTGATTTTTCTGTTCAAATGTTCGTACATTTGCCCTCACCCTCCACCACTCCATACAAATATTTCTAGTTTAAGACCTGTTTTGAAAAGCTCTCATCAAGACCTTTCATTTGATAGCCATATAAGCTACCTTTGGTAAAAATAAATTTTTCAAGGGTCACCGTCTTTATGGAGACACCCACCTTAAACACCTTGAAATATTTTTTTTTTATACTGGGACTTTTAGAGGGTATCACTTTTGACTTACGTACAAAATTTCATTTCTATAGCTTATGTAGTTTGCGTGTAAACGTGCTGTGACGCACGGACGGACGGACCACAGGTCGCGATTTTAGTAGGGCATTGTAAAAATTTTTTACAATACCCTAACAAAGTGAAATCGATTTTTTGATTCAGAGTCACAATTGCTCAGTTTATAGATGAATTACCTTTGTTTAATGTAACGTGGTTTATAGATGAATTACCTTTGTTTAATGTAACTTGGAAAATCTTACCACGTTTAGCAAGTTTAGAAATACTAATAAATTTTAGGCAATATTTAAACTCTTAAATTTTACCGATGTCCATAAAGGTCAAGTCCTCTCCGACGATAAATTTAAATTTCCCTCTAATAGAAACGAATAAACCTATAAATAATCCCAAATGATGTCAGCAATTTATTAATTGATCATTTTCCTCATTTGCATTTACAGGAAGACGGTGGAAGCAAAGTACTTAAATTGAGATTCGATGTGAGCCAATACGCCCCCGAAGAAATCGTCGTGAAAACTCTTGACAACAAATTATTGGTAAGTATTTCACTTTTTGGACTTATGTAAGTCTCACTAATCCTAAAAATATGTTTCTGACTAACTCCAATGCTTTTAAGAAGAATATTTAAGTGTGATTCCTCTTATTTCACTTTGAACAGCAGATAGCAGCAGAATTACTAGGAACAGATTGCCTTACAGCGAATCGAATTGAAATAATTAATTTTATTTATGATGATCCATTTGTATGTATAATATCAGAGCTTATTGCTTTACTAATGTTCCACATTCAAGACTACAAGTACTTCAAATTAGAAAAGGCTCCGCACTTTGACTGATATATTCATTTATGTGCATTTAGATGATATGATATACTGTCTACGCCCCGAATAAAATACAAACACGGACTAGATACGCGCAGATAGTAAGCTTCATATTGCAGTCAAGTTCAATCACTTGGTTTCGAGTATCATCAATCCATTTCCGCTTTTTTGTTTTCGTTTGAAACAAGCTTTTGTATGGAGCCCCATGTTCTCACGTCTTTCGAGGTCTTTGGGCCAGTCAAGAGAATTTGTCAGAACCTTTTTTCTTGTATATATATATATCGTTTTTATGGTTTTAAGAGAAATCTAAATGTCAGTTTTGACCTTAGTAGAGAAAAGCAACTGCTACATAAAACCTTTTAAAAGCATAAGTTCTTCCACTCTAATCCTTCCACCAAACTTCAATGTTTCATTTATTATTTATAATTTCATTTATTTCAGGTTCATGCTGTGCACGACGAAAAAACGGAAACAAAGAGTGTCTATCGCGAATACAATCGGGAATTCCTTTTGCCCAAGGGAGTCAATCCTGAATCAATTCGATCATCGCTCAGCAAGGATGGTGTCTTAACAGTTGAAGCTCCACTACCTCAACAAATGATCACCGGCGGAGAAACAATGATTCCAATTGCCCACAACTAAATCAAAGTTATTAGATTAAATAACAAACCAAACAAGAGTGTAACAACATCAACAACAATCAAACTACAGCAAATCAACATCAAAGCAGACAAAAATAACAAAACAATCCACAGCAGCTGAAAACTCTTTTTGCAACAAATTTACATCGCGCAAACAGCAACCGCAACAATAAAATTGTCATCATTTAGTAATGACAATGTTTTTTTGCAGAGAACTTTGTTTTAATTCTTAGAAATATGTAATTGTAATTTTTAATATTTTTGTTTTTCTTTCTGTTGATAAGAAAATGAGAAATAAATCGTTTTTGATGCGGAATAGTAGATATTACGCATATAAAGATCTGATGATATTGAAATTGATAAGAACCGAAAAAAGTATAAATTAACAAATTAAATTTTAACTTTATAATTTATTTTCTAATCTTAATGTAAAAGTAAATAAATGAAAGAAAAAATGGAGAATAAAAAATTTTTTGGACAATTTTACGTAGTGGTTTTGATAATTTCGCTCACGGGCAACGTCACAGGCTTAGATTACTTGAGAGCATCCTTAAATATTTTCAACAAAAAATCAGTTTTCATCTGTGAATAGACCCAGCCCTAATCATGAGAAAACTCTTTGCATAATTTTCATATTATACGAGTAGTTAATTTTTATTTTACAATGTGTCCCATTAATCAACGCCAGGCCGATAACGAGTGAACTAAGTCATGACATTCATCAGAAGTATCAACAAATAAATTGGAAGACCGACACCTTATGATAAGCTTTCAAGTTGTAATGAATTGCCGATGGTCTGGCACAAGTGTCAGCGAGCTAAAACAACACCGAGCTCAGCTAACTAGCTTCGCTTAACGACCGCGTACGCGTGCTTGACGACTAGCATTTGCGGGATCATATGAGGCGGGTTCTTGTCGAGCCACGAAGCTACACTACAAAATACTTATCACGCGTACTCTACTCTACAAGACGTACTGATCAATTTTTATTATCTTTAGAAATGTTCTATTAGGTGTTAATTAAGCTACTCTACAGTAATTCAATATTTTTTTTGCCTCGTTAAAGTTAGCGGACACGGAGGCTTGAGACAAACGCAAACATTACACAAAAAGCAACCGTTACTTTCTCCGAAGAAGGTCGTTGCATTACAAGGGGAATGTCAAACCTAAAGATGTTGAAGTGGCTGAAGTGAACCCCTCATCTCTGCGTAAAGGATGGAAACTTGACGGATGTAGTTTACTTTACACTAGTAAAACAACAAACTTAGCAGTTTCGACGGGGTGACCACCTTATCTCTTCAAGAGCAGCCACTCCGGATCACCACGGGGCTGCTCGACTGCTTATGTTTATTACGAAATCCTGTGACTACAAATATTAACTTTTCTTCGATTTTTTCTGTAAGGTAACCACGAACAACCCTTCTGTAAATTACAATTTAAAATTCAAGCAACTGCTTCAGTTTTAAATCAAATCACATCACTCAACTTTTACCGACTGTACTGTAAAAAAATGTATTACGCTATTTTGGCACGTGACTTTACTATAAAAGATGGCGCATTTAGTCGGGATTCCAAAATAATACTTCTTAATTGAGGAACAAAAAATTTTAAGGTACTACTATCAATGTGAGTAAAAAAGATAGAGACACCACTTTGGCCAAAGGGTACAACGGGTTATCAAGTAATTTGTTAATTTTAGGAGAAAGTTTAAAATAAAATCAGTTATTGATGTTCCTTCAGTTATGATTTTAATTTAATTAAATTCACAAGGCTATTTTACGACAAATGTTCGAACTGTTAGCCTTCAGTTACAATGCAAACTCTGCATCTTCTTAAAAATTATCGCGTAATAGAACGGGTGTATCTTCTCGAGTTTATGTCTTTAGCGCCTTTTGGAATCCTTTGGCGAAGCCATTGTAAAATTTGAACGAGTTTAGATTAGACTTTTTCTTTTTTCATTCCCCTGTAAAAGAAATCGATGGCCATAAAAAACGAAGAGAGCCACAACGATCCGCCATAACTTTTCTTTGACAGTTAGCTTTGTGAACATACGACTATATAAGCAATCAGCTCACCAAAGTGAATTTATTTGAATTAATCTCAAAATAGTGTTAGTACTTCGTTTTCAAATTAATCATTATCATTGTTGAGCAAAAGAAATTTTGTGTATTGCACCCAAAAAGTGAATTAAATATACTTTTAGAAATAACATCGTGCGTTGGTTTTTTTACTTCTAAATGATTTTTTTCTGGTTCTCGAAAGAAAAATAGGAGTTGTAAAATAATCAAGTGATTTTTGACATAGGCGCATAGTTTTTGTTTCTATCCAGTCAGCTGATGTAACCTACACACAAATGCAGTGACAGAATTTTACACAGTTATTTTCAGATTTTTTTTGGTGCATGACGATGACGTGAGAAAAATTAGAATGTGGCGGGCCCATAGATGTCGGAGAGAATGGATGCAAAATACACGACGAGAATTGAAGCACTTTATGATGTGGCGTGTTATCATGTGTTGGTTCGAATTTCAAATAAATTTGACGGGACGCCTCCCACCAATTTTCGCATCTTGAACTAAATCAATTTTCCGTGCGGGAAATCTAACTTAAACGATATAAAAGATTCAATATGACTTATTCTACGAAGGATACGTCCCTGACATGCTTCCTATAGCCGTTTTTACAATTCCACACACATCACACCATTTTTCGTTTCCCGACACAAAACTACGTGCAACTTTTCAGTTTAATTAATTATCACTTTTGCAATGCGTTTGCACTACATTCAACACAATTTATCTTAAAAAATTTTGTGTACAATAATTTCAAGTTCAACTTGATTAGATGTTTCCCGTCATTTAATGAATTTTCACGAATCATATGTTTTCAATCATGTGGTTGATATTTTGTTAACAATTCGGGGGTTAAAATATAAGAGGAGTGAGATTTTCGTTAGAGCAACTAGAGAGCTACTTGAGTGTGTGAATTCTCTAGCAGCGTGAAAGGCGGGGGGATTTCAATTCGTATGGAAGACGAAAGCATGTATGTAGTGATTAAGCTTCACATACGTCTGGATGAAAGTAATCTCATTTCACGTCCATTATTTTATATGCCTTTGGTCAGGCCATATGTATGAGAGCCATGCACCAGCTTGATATTATTTTTTCTGTAGTGCGTGTCTATTCTTGTCGTCCCATGATATTCAAGGATTTTGAATCCAACTGCTACCTCAGCGAGTGAAGATATTAATGCTCGCCGGAATTGGTCTTGTCTGAGGACGCGTGAATGCGCTTGCAGGCTAGCGTTGTGTTGGCGTTTGGCGGGTTCTTTCTCCCCAGCACAAGGGCCCACTACAAAGAAATTTCGCATTCACGAAATGTATGTTTGAAAGATAACGCGTCGAGGCCGAGGCAACCTACTAAAGTAATTGATATTTGGAAAACGACGTCGATACTCAACTAGCGGGACCAGGACACGAGACGATTCTGTCCTTACTCCGAAAACTTACGACCCCCAACTAAGAGTGGGGAATCCAGGTGGAAGCGGTGCCCCCTCGCAACTCCCTACCTATTCAATATCCATTGTAGACGTGGCGATTTATTTTACATTCGCATGAAGAATTCATACCAAGCAATTTGTATTAACGTTTACGGTCAATATTTCTGATTTATATTAAAATTTTATATGCTCGAATCATATAAAACTGTAACATAAACAAGAAACCCGTGTGTGTTTCGTTTTCAGGTAATTACATTAATAGTATTGTTATAATATTCTCATCGTTTAGTCTTCATTAATGTTAACCAACTAGAAAGTAAGGCGGACATATCTGCTTTTATATTTTTTTAATGTTTTCCTCCCATATGGTTATTATATCAGTTTTAAATCGATTAGATGATTTTATTATGTTCATTCGTACATTCTATCCTGTATGCTTGTATGGATATAAAATACTTTAGTTTTACCGGGGTAATGAGATTAGATTTAAGAGAGAGGGAGAAAGATAAAGGGGAAAGGATTGATGGAAAGTTAATTTAATTCGTACAAATTGATTCAATTTTCTGAAACTTGCTTAATGTGTTAATAAATAGTTCCTTTGGATGCTGAAAAGAGATTTCATTCCTTAAAGTAGCGCTGATCTATATATAACTCGCTATAAACAAATCAAATTAGAATTATAAATGATTGAAAACGCAATTTATCCAAATAATTATTTCATATTTTATCGTTTAACTTCACAACAACCGTGTTCAACTATTTATTTTGAGGAAATAAAATTTTATTTATTTATTTTTTTGTTTTGAGGTGAGAAAGTCTTTTAGGTTATTTTGAAGATGGTTTTATAATTGTTGTTGGCATAATACTTTTCACCGTTCGCAAGCACCTTAGACACTGCGTACCTATGTAGCTGTGTGAATATAGCATAGATTTTCTTTTTGGATATTCTTGCAAATGCGATAACAGAGATACGCTGCTGCATAATTATCACATAAATTTTCGAGGACCTATATGGTGTCTAGGAATGGAGAAGTTGTACTAACATATGAAAGAATTACACTCAAATCTCTTACATGCAAACCCACACTTTGTAACTTCTAGAACCTATTTAGCCACTTCTTTTAATGTTTTCATCAACTGTTCAAGCGCGTTATAGATCAGGAAGTTAGGATATCTCGTACTCTATGAAATATGCTTTTGCATTTCACCAAAAATATCAGAGTAATGTGTAGATTAGCTATTAGTTAATAAATGTTAATTTGCAGCTGAACTGCGGTGCATCGCACATACGTATCGCTGTTGTCCAATTCAGGCGAATGAACGTGAATCCATTAACATAGGTATCACCCTTACACGCATGCTCTTTATTCTGTTTATATATCGACATCTACTTGGGTCCCAAGTCCTATAACTGCACTGCTAGGATTTTCTAGTCAGTATTTGTCTTAAGCATAATCTATTTGCTTTGTTGAAGCTAGGTACAAGCTCTCTTGCATCAAAGTCAAAGTCAAAGTCAAAAGCGCTTTATTTAATACTAATCGTTATAAATTTTAAAAGAATATAAAGCAAATTCCAAACACAATAACAATAAAAAACTTAATGGCCCAAATGGCTCTCTAAATTTGTACGTTATCATTAAACACATTTAAAAAAAAAACTATAGCAAATTCAAATCAATGAAGATTATTATATATTTTTACAATTCAATTGGAAAAAGGAGAAAAAACCAACCAACACTATTCTAAAATTATTTATCATCTTAAAACTACAGTGAACTTTGATCCTACACCTAATATGTTCTTACTTAATTCTAATAAATGCAATCAAAAACTTTATCTTATACTAAAAAAATCTGTAACTATGTTCCTAACCTAAGCGTTAAACCTTATCTCTAACCTAATATAAAAAACATAATATAAACCTAACCTCTACCTAATTTTTAACAAAAATAAACAACACTAAATGTGGCAATAATGAGCTGAAACTCAAAAGCTAAATAACGAAAAACACCAAAACTGAAAATAAACACGAATAATTTAGACATTGTCATTCAGCCACCAATACCTAGATTGCCCCGTCTCAACTCGATCAGCTTCAACGAATCTAGCAAATGAGTATCCCCATTGGAATTGTTGGTCTCGTGAACTCAAGTTCGGAGGATATTTTATCTTCTTATCGGTGGCCCGTCGATATATGTGGTATATGACTGGGACGCCGTCAGAATCAAAAACATATCGATTCATGCCCAAATACACGAATGCTTCTGGAGGAATGAAGTCAGTAGCGAGGCAAGTCGCTATATACGCGTCTGTAGGGTGGAACGGCTGTGAAATCCAAGGGTTTTCATTCACAGTCACAGATCTTGCGATATGATTCCGAAGAAGTTTCAATATGAAGATATCGACTCTAGTCACTTCAGCAGTTTGATAAATTCTTCTGTTCGATATATAATGTTTCCAATCCGTCTCAGGCTTTCTGTACAAACCAGTACATGCACGAAGACATTTCCTTTCGAAAACTCTTAATTTTTCCATAGTACTAGCGCTCTGGTTGTACCAGATCTGACATCCATATGTCAAAACTGGTCTAACCAGTGTCTTGTAACAGATAATTTTGACCTTTTGATCAATGTATTGTAATGATTTTCTACCTTCAGCTCGAACGCGGAACCGACCTCTCATCGGTTCTAGACGTTAAGTCTGAGTAGTGCCAACGGATGGTACCAACAGGTCAACCAATCCGTGCACCGTAACCCATTCATGCGGTGACTGCTTGTCGGCCAGCTAGTTCGGAGAGGATTTCGGTCGCGGGTCTCCGAATGGATTACGCTCAATTACAATATTTCAGTCACCTGAAATTGCCCGTTTTCTAAACGCGTCAACATTTACTCATCCAGAACGAGAAACCTACATTACGTTAGTTCTGGATGGGATCTATCCACAGATCTCAAATCAAAAACGCTACAAAATCCACAGGCGCGTTACCGATTCACCGACGCGGTACCGAAAAATATACTACTCGAACTTAACCCGAAGAAAACTACTCTAAAGAAATGACGAAACAAGCAAAGGTACCGCGTACCGCGCGCGACGCGAAACCGACTTCAGCGGATTTGGCGAAACCCTACCCTCGCGACGGCATACTTACCCTACACTCTCTGTTCCCCCTGAAATAGAACGAGTTACTGAAAAGGAAAGTCGTGGTTTAACTTAGCAATTCATTATATTATTAAATTCAATCAAATTAGGATTTCGATTATAAATATTAGTATCCTCCATTTACACACGAGAAAATTCTCTAACCTACAAATCTGTAACAAAAAAAAAATCGTGCAAATATTTATCCTAGATACTTCTCCTTATCTGACATGATTTTAGTATTCTACTTTTTCTTATTTTAAGCTTACTTTGAGAAAACACAAACTATCTTTTATCTATGTTTTGGATTTTAACTTTTGCTTTTAAAAAAAAATATCACTAAGGATTTTCGTATATTCTAAACATTAAACAAATTTGCTGGTTGCTTGTTTGTTGTAAATTTAGTCATATCGAGCTTATTTCTCAAGGGGAAAGGATTCGAGGGCTAGAAATGGTTTGGAATTTCTAAAACGTTCACATGTATCGTGTTCAAGAAATAAGAGCGATTTATCACTAAAGAAGAGTTAAACTGATTAAGTTTCAAAAACTAACATTTGCACAATTTAGACCTTTCAAAGGAAGTATAGGCTGCTTTTCCGTTTTTTTTTCTTAAATCTTTCAATTGCATGCTTACTTAAATCGAATTAATTTAAATTTATGACACATACATTGAATATTTTTCCACGGTAATCATCTCTATGCATTTTGAAATTAATTAAGATTTTTTTTTTTCTTTTTTTTTACTTCATTCGCTTCAAATAAACTTTATCTAAGTTCAAATTGGATATAAATTTTATGTATTGGATTGGTTTGTAGCGTCGATGATAATCTCATGGTAGGGACCCGACTCAGGTATAGAGTTTATCGTTTCCCTTTCTTGTATAATTTATTTAAATATTTACTGTTTGCTGAACCGACAGCATACGATTAAATTTCATTATTTTTTCTTGTATACTTCTTGGTACCGATGTAAAATAATTGTTTGTAAGGGGCTCTCAACCAAAAGTTGATCTCAAATTTCTCAAAAAAAAAAAAACAAGAAAAAGAATCTTCTCCGACGAATTCCAATTGGCCGAATTGTACGTATTCAGACTTTCAAACTGAGCCGTTGATTAGTTGCTTTCAAACTCATGATAATTTAAAATTATTTCCATAGGAAAACGAAGAGTACTATAAATTCGATCTGTAAAGAACGCCCCAACTATTTTATATCGGAATCAAACAAAACTAGGAACGTTAATTCGCGTAAGCTTGCAAACTTAAGCAAATATACACGACGTTAAACAGGCAAGCAAGCACAAACAATTACCATTTGCATAAAAAAAGGAATAGGCTTGGCTATCCAAAGAATTTTCCATTTTTAAAAAAAATCTATAAATATTTACGTTAGAATGTAAATTTTTCTTTAAAATAGGGCAAGTAGACACAGACAATTACCATTTGTAAAAATTAATTTCATATTTAAATCACCTTTCCTAGATATTCCATTGTCTTCATATCAACTAGTGAACTGCCAAGAACATATGGATGTTGTACTTTTACAGCCACTGTTTCACCCGATTTTAGGCTCGCCTTATGCACTTGAGCCAATGAAGCAGTACCAAACGATTCTGGGTCACAGCTATCGAATAACTCGTCTGCGCTTTTCTTTAAATCTTGCTTTACCACTTTAGATAAATCTTCGACTGGAATACTTGGAGCATCACTGTGAAGTACTTTCATTGTTTTAACGAATTCTGGAGGTAGAAGATAGTCCAAAGCACCCATATGTTGTCCTCATCCCATTGACGATAGAATAGTTGATTTTGATGTTAGTCCAATATTCCATACGGTGATTGCTGCTTTTCCCAAACGAACAACTCCCAATGAATCTACATATATCGTAATCGTTGGCATGTAAACTTAATCTTGTTCCAGCTGCTGTAGCAGTTAAAGCTCAATACTTTATCACTCTACGAATCATGGCAACTTAATAGTACGGCACGTCATCTTTAATGCACTCAAACATTACACTTTTCAAGTTAAGTTTATCGAATTTCCTTGTTCACATGCAAAAGTATGAAACCAAAATTGAAAATAAATTTGTTGTTTGTTGTGATGACCTTCTAACGTTGAACCCCGTTCTGAACAATTTTGGAACCGATCGCTTCGAGTTGCATTAGTCGCTCGATTAAAATTAGACCGGTTTAATGCTATGAGCTGAGTACCAGTTAGTGTTATGATAGTGTCGTATTCTGCAAAAGCACCAACTGTTCATGGCCAAGTACAGCAGCAGCAAATCTCGTTGGATGTATTCATTTTACCCCGTAGTTGATTTGCATGAGCCACAGATTTTATGAAAAGGATATTGTGTTGCTGCGCTCTGATGTGATATGAACTTTTCAATCACATTGGCTCCGAGCTTGTAGTGAGAAGTTGAAATTCTGAAATCCAGTTTTCTTTTATGTTCACTAACTGGTTATTTGCTATTACATAGCATCCTGTTTCATGTTATGCTCGTCGAGTATTGGCGTAGTTTGCTCTCTTCTGAGGCAACATTGGTATGGTTTATTTACTTCAGTTTTTCACCGCTGATTTAGTACCGGCATACATCATTTGAAGACTCATATGACTGTCTCTTGGTGTATAAAAATGAAGCACATCGGGTATGAAACTCGACCATCGTCATGAACCATACGATACGTGTAAACAATATAACGTGGCTGATGACCCGGTAAAAGTTCTTGGAGCTCAGCTATCGAGATGTTCTCAATGCATTCATCCCAAACAATCAGTTGTTTGTCGCGATCAACTTTCAATATTAGCGCCGCATTTTTGATAACGTGAGAAGCATACCCGCGAACAAGGTTGATCCCTTTTAATTACATATGTTTATACCGTACAATGTACGTTGCTGAATCGAAGGCTGCAATCTGTACTGCGGATTGCAAGCGATACGCCAATTGATCAATCTGAACAAGGTAGCAAGCGTTACTTCGAATTTCCGCATGAAGAAGTGTCAAATCATTTTGGTGTTGAATTATTCTCCTACTGGATTCATTAAGAGAAATTGTTTTATCGAAGGTATATTCCCACTTAGTCCGCAGTTCACACTGCCTTCCGCTGCAGACTAGACAAAATATTGCTAAATTTTCTAATTAGTTATTAACTAAACTAACCTCTTTCCCAATGTGTCTGCTCCGGTGAATGTCACTGCCTCACGAATAAAGTTTTCCAAAAACTCTTTAAGCACACCACGCGTTTCTTCACAGATTAAACAGGGAATACGTTTCACTCCACCACGTCGCGCCAAACGACGTATAGCTGGTTTTGTAATACCTTGGATATTATCACGAAGAACTTTGCGATGACGTTTAGCGCCTCCATGTGCTGTCAAAAGTTCCGGTTGTCACCTCGGACAAAACATATGTGCGTGGAATGGCACTTCATATGGCGGAAATGTGCTTCTTCAGATGTCGCCAGTGGCATAGTTTTCTCGATGGCCACGGTGGAGGGGCATTTCCAGATGGCTATGTCTCGAAATGTGCCGGGGTTGGATTAATTCTATATTTCGAATATTTATATCCACGGATCTAAATAATTGGACAGAAAAAAAAATATTTTCTGCACAACGATATCCGCACAACAGATGAAGTCCGCTGGCACTTCGAGGACATATCCATCTGGCAGGTTACAAGGGTTCGGGATCGGAATCACTTCGATTCCTGGGCGCAGGCGTCACATTACACATTCCCCCCCCCAAAATCGAAGTAATTACGATCCCGTCTCCTTGGTAACAGGTCTTGGTTAGGGACGTGGCGGGTCGAAGATCCGTTTCGAAGGATAGGCTACAACCCTGTTCGTGAAGACTCGGCAGTGACTATATAGTAGGAAGTCAGGTGTTATTCGGAGGCCTTCGTCTAGGCAGAGATTTGGGATAAGCCAAGGTTTCTCGTGGGAATTAGTTGCACTTCATCGTCTAAGGTCTTTTGCGTGGTAAATTCCCAGGGTCTTACCAGTCATGTCCGCGATGAGGTATCGGGTGGGGCTTATGACTTGTATGACTCGACACTTCACGAATTTCTTGTCTAGTTTGGCATTGTAATGGCGGGTGGCATCGCTCTGTCGGAAGTTTCGACGATATATTTCGTCGCCGGCCTTAAAGCCAGAAGGATGAGATCGCAAGTTGTACCGCTCCTCTCCCATCCGTCTACTTTCTTCAATCTTCTCCCGCAGTTGATCTCGCAGAAGTTGGAGCTTTTCGTGCGGTTCTAGAACCACGATTGGGTCCTCTAGCGATTTCAGCTGCCGCAATAGCCGGTAAGCGCTCCCATGACCGATCATGTACTGGCCGAACACTGCAAAATACGGCGAAATGCCGGTCGTGGCGTGGTACGACGAGCGCAGTGCACTAGTGATGGCGGACAATTTGCGATCCCAGTCCCTCTGATTCGGGTGGACATAGGCGCGAATGGCCGCTATGAGCGTACGATTCAGTCGTTCGGATGCGTTGGCTTGTGGTGAATAGACGGCAGTTCGTTGGTGGATGATGCCGTATTTGGACATTAGGTCTCGGAACTTGCTGGAGGTGAACTGGACCCCATTGTCGGAGACAAGTTTCTCCGGAACTCCAAACATGTGAAAGACTCGGTTCTCCAAAAAGCTGATTATTGGTCCAGTGTGCATGTTACGTAGTGGTTCTATGATAGGGAATTTGGAGAGCTGGTCCAGGACCACGACAGCTCCCGTGTGACCAGAAGCAGATCGAGGGTAAGGACCGATAAGATCAATGTACAAGCGCTGGAACACGCGTTCGGGGACCTCAACCTTACCCATGGGTGGTCGAAGAATGGTGTTGGGCGCTTTAGTGCACTTGCATAGCTCACAGGAGGCTACGTACGCTTTTATCTGTTGTGCCATCTTAGGCCAAAAGAAACAGGTTTTCAACCGCCTAAGTGTACGACCGTATCCGCCGTGCGCACTTGATGGGTGGTCATGAGCCCGCCTGATAAGATCAGTGGTTAATTCTTCGGGCACCCACAACTTCCACTGTTCTTCTTCTTGTATGGGGTCTCCGGATGCGTGTCCCATCCGTTTGTAAATGAATCCATCCGTCAACCGCAGTTCAGGAAGCTGGGACAGTTGATTCTGGATAGTGTGAATCAGTTGGGTGTAGCTGGCTGACTTGAAGGCAGGATGGTCCAAATCGATCAATTGGGGGCTGTCGTCCTCTTGGACCAACTCGGCTCCTTCAGGGGCGAACATTCTGGATAGGGTGTCGGGGACTACATGCTGGCTTCCTTTTCGGTGGCGAATTGTGAAGTCAAATGCCTGTAGTTTCAGTGCCCACCTGGCCAATCTGCCGTTGAGATCAGTCTGGCTCATTAGCCATTTCAGAGAAGCGTGATCCGTAACGATTTCAAAGGTGTGTCCCTCCACATAGGCTCGGAAGCGTTTCACTGCCAACACCGCGGCTAAACATTCTTGCTCGGAGACCGTGTAATTTCGCTGGGCTGGGTTCAGCTTGTGAGACATGAAGGCTATAGGTCTCTCCTCGCCGTCTTGTGCAACCTGGACTAAGACTGCTCCCACCCCATGTTGACTCGCGTCACAATGGATTGAGAACGGTTTGTCAAAGTCCGGGCTGTGCAGTACGGGGGCCGTAGTCAGACTCTTCTTTAGCTCTTCAAAGGCTCGCAAGCTGGGCTCTTCCCAGACGAATTTACGTCCCTTACGCAGCATGTCGGTCAAAGGAGTGGTAATGGTGGCATAGTCACGTACAAAACGATGGTACCATCCGCATAAGCCTAAGAATCGGCGTAACTGTTTGGTGGTCTTGGGTAGTGGAAAAACGTCAATCGCTTGAGTCTTTTCCGGATCGGTCTTGATATGCCCATGCCCAATGATGTGACCTAAATACTTCACCTCCGTCATCACGAACTGGCTCTTCCTTATGTTGATGGTTAATCTTGCCCTCCGGATGTGTAGAGCCACCTCCTGAAGCAGGTCGATGTGTTCGTCAAAGGTCTCGGTTATAAGCAGCAGATCGTCCAAGTAAACGAAAACTTGGTGCCGCAAATGAGGTGGTATCACCTTATCCATAAGGCGCGTCATCGTTTGGGGGGCATTACACAATCCGAATGGCATGGTCACGAATTGATATAAGGGCCGGCCTGGGACTGTGAAGGCTGTTTTCTCCTTTGAACCGGGGTCTAAAGGAATTTGCCAGAAGGCGTCCTTGAGGTCTAAGCTCGTGATGAAATGGGCTTTAGGCAATCGACTCAAAATGCCTTCGATCAACGGTAGAGGATATGCGTCCTTGACTGTGACGGCGTTCAAGCGTCTGGCATCTAAGCATAACCGGACCTTGTTCGGCTTGACCACTAAGGTGACTGGGGAAGCCCACGCGCTCTGTGATTCTTCGATTACGCCTAATGATAGCATTCGATCCACTTCGGCATATAACGATTTTTCCTTCGCCGGAGATATGGCGAAATGTCTCTGTTTTATGGGTTTAGCATCCCCCACATCTATAGTGTGGAACACCAGGGCAGTCCGCCCGAGACCTTCCTTCTCGTGCGATGGAAAAGCCGATATAGCCGAGTCGAGACGCAGTTGCTGAGTTACATCCAGTGTATGCCGTAGTAAGTTAGTGGGTTGAGATTGGTCAGGAACGGTGGTGACGGACTCCAGGGCCGAACTGGAAAATAGTGCCGGGGCCAAGTTAAATTTTCGAACGAAATCCACTCCTAAATAAAGATTCTGGGTTAACTGAGGTATGATGAAAAATTCCATAGGTTTAGTTACCCCTTTAAAGGTGACATCCGTCATAATTTTTCCCACTACAGAGTGACGAGTTCCGTCCGCCGTGCTTAACCAGGAGGTGAAATGACGGATTTGGTCCGCGTGCTTGGCCAGTACCTCCCCTGCAAACTCGGCAGAGATGCAATTCACACTGGCTCCCGTATCGACTAAGCCTGATACTCGTTTTTGCAGGAGGTGTACTGACGCATATGGCCGGACATCATCCCTCAATAATTCGTCTAAGTGTATGTCCTTCAGCACCTTCCTCGACTGCCTGACTTTTCTCCAGAAGCTCCGCATCCGACGCGTGGCTCGCTTGCTTCGCGGTGGGACAGTTGTGGCCAATTCCTCATGGAAGATGCGCTGTCGAGTAGCCAAATAATTCCGCAACCTGACATGAAAAGGTTTTACATGCCAAGGGGCCTTCGTCTCGCTATCATTTCCCTGCGCATTGGCCTCGGCGAAGGACGGCGTCGGTTGTGGAACTTCGGGAGAACTGTCTTTAGCGGTGCGAGTCAGCAGAGTTGGAGTCATGTTGGGAGCTGGGTCGTAGCTGGTGATGGGGTCTGGATTTGTTCGTCCGGGGTCTAGGAGTGCCGACGGGTGGTCGCGGCACTCGGTGACAAGTTTTTTCGCCCTTTGCAATTTGCACAATCAGGTGCGTATGTGTCGGCCTTCCCGCAGCGGTAGCAGAAAAGCGTCGGCTCCGCTGGACATGCGTAGAACCGATGTCCCGGTTGTCGGCAGTTCCAACATACCGTCGGGCTTGTAATTGCTTCAAGGGAGGGTCGATCAATCAATGCTGGGTCCTCAAGCTCCGGTGGTGCTCCGCTCCTCGGTACTGTTACTGGATCAGCAAGCAGGTGGTCTGCTGCCATCAACTCCGCGGTGTGATGATTTCGGGGATTTGGTCCCGTTATGCGAGGTTGTGGGCGGAAGGTACCTCGTCGCTCATCCAAGTGTTCTTGTCTACGCGCATGGAGGCGCAATCCCTGTATGGTGTTGATGGGAAAATGTAGCAGGCTGTTCTGGAGATCCCAGCGCATGTTCTCTCTGATAATTTCTACTAATTCGTCCTCGGGCATGGTATTTCGCAGGCGAGTGCTCAATCTCACAATACTGGTGTAGTACTGGTCGAACGGTTCGTGAGCGCCTTGTTTCCGTTTCTTTATTTGCTCTCTTAGCTCTCTCTCAGTGAAGCCATCCTCAAATCGATTGCGGAAGGCTGCACTGAAAGAGTGCCAAGTGGGACGTGGCGTTGACTCTTTAAAGCTCCAGTACCAGTCGGCAGCGTCGCCGCTGAACAAAAGATGTGCATGCCGGAGGAAGGCCGAGGAATCCCCTCCCAGGGTGCTGGATATCAACGCCTGAATCCGGAAAAGGAACCGGTCCGCCGATATCATATCGTTGAACCCTGTAAAGTTCAGGCGCCAACTCTCCATGATACGAGGCGTCGGGTCTCGGAAAAGTGTCAATGCGTTCCCGGGGGGAATCACATCCTCTACTGACCTGTTGTACTGAACTGCCTCGGGGGCTGGAGGTACCAACGGAGGTCCGGTACTGTGCCGCGGTCTGTATTCGGGAGCTCTGGGATCCATTCCCGAGTTCCTTGGAGGTGGGACCCATTGCTCGGATTGTCGGGAGTGGGGCATCGCCACACTGGGATTTGGCTCCCAGCCAAGCGGAGTTCTCACGCGGCTGGGTGGTTGGCTCAACGGGAGATTCTGGATCTTTCCCTCCAGGTTGCCAATCCTCTCCGACATATCCCTCATCAACGCCACGAGGGTGTCAATGGAGTGGGCGGAAGGCATGGTTGTCACCTCGGACACGACACTTGCAGCCGGAACTTCACCGCCTACTGCTCCTTGCAGGTCTAAGAGTGGGTGTGACGGTTCGGCTTCTGGAGCTCCTTTCGCCACTGCTCCACGCGTTGGTAGGGGCGTTCCGAGGGGGACGTCTAGGGCAGACCGATCTATGGGTCGCCGGCATAAGGGACACAGTTCTGACGTGAGGAGGAGCTGTTGTACACAGGCACGATGGAATAAATGTCCACAATCCAATCGCACGCTGTGTACGCCCTCCACTACGTCCTCGAAACAGATTCCACAGTTCGCGGGTTGGACCGTTTTGGACCGTGTCCATCGCTTTTCTGGGGTCCGCTTCGTTGCCATTATCGTGTGGTTGCTAATATTGAGAAGAAAAAAAAATATAAAATACACTTATTTCTACTATAAACCTAATAAACCTAATATATATATAGAAAACCTAAGAATACGTTAGTAGCCGATAGTGGCGAGCTAATGATAAGTGGAGAAAAAAAAATATTTGACAGTCACTTTCCTTTCCAGTAGTCGACTCCTTCAATGGGAAAAGAGAGTGCGTGGTAATCTGCCGAAGAAAGGGTGCTTCGGTCGATTTACGAAATTTAACCCCACACCCACATACATTACAAAAAACCGTCTCTAAACTACGTTAAAGTGACTCGACGAGACAAGTGGTAGAGCTACCGTAACGACTTTGTACGCGGTCAAAACTCCCGACGCGTAGAAGCATTCCGGGCTTCGCGACTCCAGCATACGCCACCGAACGTTGAACCGATACCACTCGTCTAACACGCATAAGAAATAGTTAGAATCCTTCCGCGACATAAAGGCAAGGTAGCCTTCTATTTTCTTGAGAGTCCATGCTGATAGGTAAACCCATCAGACTGGCAGTTCCATCAAGAAAATAGAAGGTCCTTACAGGGGTTACCCTGGGACAACACATCGGAAGGATTCTGTCGCGAAAGCAAAATCAAACAAAGGAGAGCGGAAGCTACGACTCACGTGAAGCGACCTCTAATGTGTATCACACAATTCCACTGCTCCTGATAGTGGGACTCGAGTACCAAAGTACCTTACATCCTCCGTAAAGGACCAACTCGTCAGAAGACGCGAAGTTCTTTCCCCCTTAGGATGTTTTCGGGCCCCACGTTGGGCGCCATTTGTAATGATTTTCTACCTTCAGCTCGAACGCGGAACCGACCTCTCATCGGTTCTAGACGTTAAGTCTGAGTAGTGCCAACGGATGGTACCAACAGGTCAACCAATCCGTGCACCGTAACCCATTCATGCGGTGACTGCTTGTCGGCCAGCTAGTTCGGAGAGGATTTCGGTCGCGGGTCTCCGAATGGATTACGCTCAATTACAATATTTCAGTCACCTGAAATTGCCCGTTTTCTAAACGCGTCAACATTTACTCATCCAGAACGAGAAACCTACATTACGTTAGTTCTGGATGGGATCTATCCACAGATCTCAAATCAAAAACGCTACAAAATCCACAGGCGCGTTACCGATTCACCGACGCGGTACCGAAAAATATACTACTCGAACTTAACCCGAAGAAAACTACTCTAAAGAAATGACGAAACAAGCAAAGGTACCGCGTACCGCGCGCGACGCGAAACCGACTTCAGCGGATTTGGCGAAACCCTACCCTCGCGACGGCATACTTACCCTACACTCTCTGTTCCCCCTGAAATAGAACGAGTTACTGAAAAGGAAAGTCGTGGTTTAACTTAGCAATTCATTATATTATTAAATTCAATCAAATTAGGATTTCGATTATAAATATTAGTATCCTCCATTTACACACGAGAAAATTCTCTAACCTACAAATCTGTAACAAAAAAAAAATCGTGCAAATATTTATCCTAGATACTTTTCCTTATCTGACATGATTTTAGTATTCTACTTTTTCTTATTTTAAGCTTACTTTGAGAAAACACAAACTATCTTTTATCTATGTTTTGGATTTTAACTTTTGCTTTTAAAAAAAAATATCACTAAGGATTTTCGTATATTCTAAACATTAAACAAATTTGCTGGTTGTTTGTTTGTTGTAAATTTAGTCATATCGAGCTTATTTCTCAAGGGGAAAGGATTCGAGGGCTAGAAATGGTTTGGAATTTCTAAAACGTTCACATGTATCGTGTTCAAGAAATAAGAGCGATTTATCACTAAAGAAGAGTTAAACTGATTAAGTTTCAAAAACTAACATTTGCACAATTTAGACCTTTCAAAGGAAGTATAGGCTGCTTTTCCGTTTTTTTTTCTTAAATCTTTCAATTGCATGCTTACTTAAATCGAATTAATTTAAATTTATGACACATACATTGAATATTTTTCCACGGTAATCATCTCTATGCATTTTGAAATTAATTAAGATTTTTTTTTTTCTTTTTTTTTACTTCATTCGCTTCAAATAAACTTTATCTAAGTTCAAATTGGATATAAATTTTATGTATTGGATTGGTTTGTAGCGTCGATGATAATCTCATGGTAGGGACCCGACTCAGGTATAGAGTTTATCGTTTCCCTTTCTTGTATAATTTATTTAAATATTTACTGTTTGCTGAACCGACAGCATACGATTAAATTTCATTATTTTTTCTTGTATACTTCTTGGTACCGATGTAAAATAATTGTTTGTAAGGGGCTCTCAACCAAAAGTTGATCTCAAATTTCTCAAAAAAAAAAAAACAAGAAAAAGAATCTTCTCCGACGAATTCCAATTGGCCGAATTGTACGTATTCAGACTTTCAAACTGAGCCGTTGATTAGTTGCTTTCAAACTCATGATAATTTAAAATTATTTCCATAGGAAAACGAAGAGTACTATAAATTCGATCTGTAAAGAACGCCCCAACTATTTTATATCGGAATCAAACAAAACTAGGAACGTTAATTCGCGTAAGCTTGCAAACTTAAGCAAATATACACGACGTTAAACAGGCAAGCAAGCACAAACAATTACCATTTGCATAAAAAAAGGAATAGGCTTGGCTATCCAAAGAATTTTCCATTTTTAAAAAAAATCTATAAATATTTACGTTAGAATGTAAATTTTTCTTTAAAATAGGGCAAGTAGACACAGACAATTACCATTTGTAAAAATTAATTTCATATTTAAATCACCTTTCCTAGATATTCCATTGTCTTCATATCAACTAGTGAACTGCCAAGAACATATGGATGTTGTACTTTTACAGCCACTGTTTCACCCGATTTTAGGCTCGCCTTATGCACTTGAGCCAATGAAGCAGTACCAAACGATTCTGGGTCACAGCTATCGAATAACTCGTCTGCGCTTTTCTTTAAATCTTGCTTTACCACTTTAGATAAATCTTCGACTGGAATACTTGGAGCATCACTGTGAAGTACTTTCATTGTTTTAACGAATTCTGGAGGTAGAAGATAGTCCAAAGCACCCATATGTTGTCCTCATCCCATTGACGATAGAATAGTTGATTTTGATGTTAGTCCAATATTCCATACGGTGATTGCTGCTTTTCCCAAACGAACAACTCCCAATGAATCTACATATATCGTAATCGTTGGCATGTAAACTTAATCTTGTTCCAGCTGCTGTAGCAGTTAAAGCTCAATACTTTATCACTCTACGAATCATGGCAACTTAATAGTACGGCACGTCATCTTTAATGCACTCAAACATTACACTTTTCAAGTTAAGTTTATCGAATTTCCTTGTTCACATGCAAAAGTATGAAACCAAAATTGAAAATAAATTTGTTGTTTGTTGTGATGACCTTCTAACGTTGAACCCCGTTCTGAACAATTTTGGAACCGATCGCTTCGAGTTGCATTAGTCGCTCGATTAAAATTAGACCGGTTTAATGCTATGAGCTGAGTACCAGTTAGTGTTATGATAGTGTCGTATTCTGCAAAAGCACCAACTGTTCATGGCCAAGTACAGCAGCAGCAAATCTCGTTGGATGTATTCATTTTACCCCGTAGTTGATTTGCATGAGCCACAGATTTTATGAAAAGGATATTGTGTTGCTGCGCTCTGATGTGATATGAACTTTTCAATCACATTGGCTCCGAGCTTGTAGTGAGAAGTTGAAATTCTGAAATCCAGTTTTCTTTTATGTTCACTAACTGGTTATTTGCTATTACATAGCATCCTGTTTCATGTTATGCTCGTCGAGTATTGGCGTAGTTTGCTCTCTTCTGAGGCAACATTGGTATGGTTTATTTACTTCAGTTTTTCACCGCTGATTTAGTACCGGCATACATCATTTGAAGACTCATATGACTGTCTCTTGGTGTATAAAAATGAAGCACATCGGGTATGAAACTCGACCATCGTCATGAACCATACGATACGTGTAAACAATATAACGTGGCTGATGACCCGGTAAAAGTTCTTGGAGCTCAGCTATCGAGATGTTCTCAATGCATTCATCCCAAACAATCAGTTGTTTGTCGCGATCAACTTTCAATATTAGCGCCGCATTTTTGATAACGTGAGAAGCATACCCGCGAACAAGGTTGATCCCTTTTAATTACATATGTTTATACCGTACAATGTACGTTGCTGAATCGAAGGCTGCAATCTGTACTGCGGATTGCAAGCGATACGCCAATTGATCAATCTGAACAAGGTAGCAAGCGTTACTTCGAATTTCCGCATGAAGAAGTGTCAAATCATTTTGGTGTTGAATTATTCTCCTACTGGATTCATTAAGAGAAATTGTTTTATCGAAGGTATATTCCCACTTAGTCCGCAGTTCACACTGCCTTCCGCTGCAGACTAGACAAAATATTGCTAAATTTTCTAATTAGTTATTAACTAAACTAACCTCTTTCCCAATGTGTCTGCTCCGGTGAATGTCACTGCCTCACGAATAAAGTTTTCCAAAAACTCTTTAAGCACACCACGCGTTTCTTCACAGATTAAACAGGGAATACGTTTCACTCCACCACGTCGCGCCAAACGACGTATAGCTGGTTTTGTAATACCTTGGATATTATCACGAAGAACTTTGCGATGACGTTTAGCGCCTCCATGTGCTGTCAAAAGTTCCGGTTGTCACCTCGGACAAAACATATGTGCGTGGAATGGCACTTCATATGGCGGAAATGTGCTTCTTCAGATGTCGCCAGTGGCATAGTTTTCTCGATGGCCACGGTGGAGGGGCATTTCCAGATGGCTATGTCTCGAAATGTGCCGGGGTTGGATTAATTCTATATTTCGAATATTTATATCCACGGATCTAAATAATTGGACAGAAAAAAAAATATTTTCTGCACAACGATATCCGCACAACAGATGAAGTCCGCTGGCACTTCGAGGACATATCCATCTGGCAGGTTACAAGGGTTCGGGATCGGAATCACTTCGATTCCTGGGCGCAGGCGTCACATTACAGTATCTGGAATGAAAGAGCTTTCGAAGGGCCATGACTACTTTAAGTGCCTTACTGAGCATGATTTTCACATGTTCAGTATAGTACAGATACTGATCGAGATAAACACCGAGGTATCGAACACAGGATTTATGTGGAACCCGTTCAAGACTACCCTCACCAGCCATGATGTGGAAATCTTTCCAATTACGTTTCAGGTCTTGACTGACCCCCTGCAGCGTTGTCCGAAACAAGATTGTTTCACACTTTTGCGCATTGATTTTCATTCGCCAATTGTCAGTGTACAGCTGTACACCATTGAACATTTTTTGGAGATTGCTCTGAACTATTGTAGCTTTTCGGTCTGCCGTATAGATGATCAGATCATCAGCAAACGCTACCAATGATCATGTTGGCGAGACGTTAAAATCAAAGCCGTTCAATAGCTTGCGAATGAAGATTGAGAAGAGCAGAGGCGCAGTAACTGTTCCCTGCTGTAGACCATTCAAGACCTTGAACTCGCGCATTGTTGTCAGATTTCCATCAGTTACAACAAACGATTTCCCGTATAACGTATTACACATCATGGCGACAAGGTGTCTGGGGAACTTGTCCTGAAGGAGTTTGAAAACTAGTCCATTTAACCACACCGTATCGAAGGCTTTCTCCATATCAATGAGACATGCTCCAACACATTGTCTATCATTTAGTTTCCAACAGATGTCTGAGGTTACTTTCGTTATTGCATGTGTGGTCGAATGCCTGGCACGAAAACCAAATTGGCAATTCGGCATCAACTCATTTTCCTCAATGCTCTGTTGAGTATCACTTCAAACACCTTGCTGATGTTAGGCAGCAAGCTGATTGGGCGATAGCTTTTGGGGTTGAAGATTCTTTTCCTTTCTTCAAGATCGGAAATACCTTAGCTTTTTTCCAGTCATTTGGGAAATATGAATTGCTCAACATGTTGTTGAACAATATGCAATAATTCCTAATAGTAACCTCAGGCAAATGTCGGAGAACTACATTTGGAATACCATCAGTACCACATGATTTCTTGTTGTTTATCCTACGAAATATGAAACACAAGTCTTCATAGTTGACAAAATAATCAATAAGATTCAAGCTCGGTATGAGGTCAGATGTTAATGTTTCATTGAAATGAAGAATTGATTGGCCGTTCAGGCTTGATTTGAAGTCGGAAACTTTTGCTTCAACGACCTCTGAAAATATTTCATTCCCTCTCTCAGGGTTTGGTAGATGAACCAATTCAAAATGTGTTCCAATCAGGGCAAGTTTATCCAATCCTTCACAAATAATCCTGTTTCCATTTCTATCCGGAGTCGTACTATCAATTTCGATACCAGCCCCATCGAGAAGATTTATCTCATCACTAGTGACTTCAAGATTCGATACCTTCACTGGAGACTTCTTGCGGAATAAGCTATTCACTTTCGCAAACACGCCGTCTGGGTCCTGTGGGCTAATACCCCTCAATTTTTCCGCCCATTGACTGCTAACTTCACTCCTGAAGTATGACCGGATTAAGTTCCGGACATTCTTCAGATGTAATTTCAACAAAGCCAACGAGGGATGGTTGTAATCCAAAAATCGTCGATAAATATTGTTGACGCGTGTGAGAAGAAGGCTTTTCAATCTTTTCAACCTTGCGATGGTTGGTGTTTCATATCCTTCCATATTGTTTCGATGTTTTATCTTGGAACTACTTTCTCCATCGTTTCCAACGTCAGCTTCTCTAACTTCGACAAATAGACATCTATTTCATCGTTAGTTAGATTCCTGTCATTAGGAACCATTGAGCAAGAGTTGCCACCATCAGAAGAGGGACATTGATTCTGGTACTCACGATTAAACTTCTTTTGAAACTTTCCCCAGTCTGTTTTTTTGAAATTCAACCGATGATTTTCATGTTGAACTGGAATGAGGAGCTCTCTTGCATCGAAATGTGAATGTTGTCATATCGAATAAATTAACAAGGAACTGAAATTCTCTTTAGTCCAATTGTTTGATGACAAATTGACTTTACACCAACGTCCCGGGGTATACCGCCCCCAAATGACTCTTTGTGGTTCCACCGGATTAATTACACGGCATTCAGATAGTTACGAAAACGATAAAAAAATAACATACATACTTATAGTACCTGAAACATTTTTTCCTTTGCAATTGGACAATGCGAGCAAATCGAGCGATTACTGTGACATGAAATGTTATGTAGTCACGAATTTTGCGCCTGCTCCGTTTTTGCTAGTGGAAATATGCATTGCTGTACCGATTTCCTAACTGCTTCACGTCCAGCCACTTCTGACAAACTCAACCCGGACACCAAATGAAAAATCCTCCCCTATGTATTAAAATTATATCAAAGATCAAAGAAAAATGAAATTTTTGCACAATTTTCCTAATCTCACGGACCGCATGAGCGCTTAATCACCTCACTTGCTTCAGACACCGGTTGCAAACATGTACAAGAACGACAGAGCTTTCCTCCTCACTCTGATGACGTCAGGTGGTGAGTAGCAGAAGATAACTATCTTTTGAACACATTCCAGCTGATTGGAATGGTACAGGGGTGGCCGATATCTGCCGGGTATCGCTACTCAGGGTATGCGAACAAGTTTATTACTGCCAACAAGACAACATACGCGTTGTGGATGAATTTTTCGCGTGCATTGGCTGAGTTATCGAGTAGGTCTTGAGGTGAACCTGTCGATTAATACAAGTTGCAAAGAAAGTTTAATTAAAAACCGAGAAACTTAGGAGGTGTCATTTTCTGGAAAGTGGATAAAATGTTTCTTAAAAAGTATCAAGATAATGTATCGAACCTCAGAGTAAGAAGTTACCAGGCAAACAAACCTCAATAAATCAGGTAGTAGGATTTTAAGTAATGACTTACAAAATTTATCCTAAAAAAATGTTTTGTGAAACTTTAAGAAGTGATCCATGATTTTACAGCTATTCCGGATTTCTGGGTGGTAAAAGAAAATTTAATTTTGATCGGTTTTTAGCAAGAAATTTAAAGCGAACACCAACGAAGCTTTAAATTCAAATGTGCTTTAATTGATTCATCATACGAGGGTGAATCAATTATAAACGGTAAGTTTTTTTATAAATTTATTGAATAATACTACACACAAACTATACCACCAAAATTTCTCAATATAGTCTCTTGCGTTGTCTATGCACTTTTACCATCGTTTTGGAAGCTTGAATGTTGCTTGTTGATTAAAAGCTTTAGGACGAATTGTCAGCCAATTGCGCACGTGCTCCTCAACATCTTCATTACTTTCGAATTGTTTTCCTCCAAGTGGTTCTTTCACGGAACGCAAACAATAAGTAATTAACGGGGGACAAGTCTGGACTATAAGGAGGGTGTTCGAGTGTTTTCCAGCCCATTTTTTTCAGTTTATCCTTCGTCAAAGCCGTGGCGTGCGGCCTAACGTTGTTATAGAGACGGATGACCTCTCTAATGAGCGAAACTCGTCTGTTGTTTCGGTAAGAGATTTTCACTGACTGTGACAATTGGCGATAGTAAGCTGCAATCACTGTTTGTTGATAGTGAAGATAATCATTGAGTCAAAAAAAAGCTTTGGAAGCACTTTTACGGCTAAGAAGTGGTTCATGACTTTCGTTTTCGACACGTTCTTGCCCACTTTCAAATCCCCTAGCCCACAATGTGGTATCCTCAAATTGCGCCTTTAAACGGGTAAAAATGTCCAATGGTTTAAGGCTTTCATTGATTAAAAACCTTGTGATGACGCGTTGCGCAATAGATGAATGTATTTCTTGTTCAGTCATGGCTGTACTGAGAACAAAATCGAGCGTGGCCGCTAAGCTGGTTCTCCCATTCCTTATAAGCGAACCACAAAGTGCTATACCATGTATGGCATACCATGTATTTTAGCCTATGATGTAAGTGGATGCCTAAATATTTCATTAATATTTTGGGAGGAATATTGTGCCCAACAATCGATAAAGAGAGTAATTTACTTTCAGCTGGAGCATTTCTACGACCTTTCCCATAAGCATTACGAAAGCAAATCAACTCACATTTTTAGGGTTAATTATCAGAGCCCAATCAAACATATAATTTTTTAGCACTTGAAGATGAAAATTAATTTTATTTAAAGCTGTTAAGTGACTTGTGTCGCTTGCAAGAAGGATACTATCGTCCGCGTAAAGAAATATTTTAAAATTGTCGTTTATTTTAATTTCAATGTAGCCAGAGCTCAAACCAATTCCACATTGCGAAATCTCTACACCATTTACATTATTGCAAATTTGCGTAACCGTTGACATTCCTACCAACTTGTGACACAATTTTTGCAAAACATCGGTCTTCTTCAATGAAAATTTCTACTACCGTTTCTTATTGAAATCTCATAAGATCTTAACAAATCATAAACCAAGGGATGAAACATATTTTTGCCATTTGAGCCTGTTTTAATATGCTTACTTGCGTTCTCGTGCATGCACAGTATAAATGTATCGAGTTTGACATTTGCTAAGACGCCGTTCGCCCTTGGACAACAATCGGAATTCTCTTTTGCTCTAACGTAAAAGGTTCGCTAATCATCTGATGACTGTTCTTTCCTGTTTTACTTTTCTTAATTTCAAAACATACGGTGCGGCAATTTTGGCGTCATGGAATGTCAGTCATCATACTTACTGTGAATCAATATTTAACGCGTTGCATTACTCGAGGTGGTGTTTCTTGATTTACGATAACATAGGGATTCATTACAATAAGATCACGATTGACTTACAAGAACATTAGGATTTATAAGGTCAGTGAATATATTCTTTTTTCTTAAATGGTGAGAAATACATAGTCTTGATAAATTCATTGAAAGAATAATTTAGGCAAACTATGTTTGGGCGAATTAAAGGATGGCAAAGGCGGTTATAGCACCCTTTTATCGAATGGTTACCGCTGCACCGATTGCGTTCAAATTTTGTATTCCGGAACACTTTTTAATTCTAAAACCGATAAGGTGAGGAAAAATCCGATCCAAAACCTTTTCCAATATAATTTTATTAATTTTAGTATCGAACTGACGGATGAGCACTCCTTGAATAGATGGTATTCCATCTATTCAAGGAGCCTTATTTTTTCGGTTATAGCACTCTTTTATCGAATGGTTACCGCTGCACCGATTGCGTTCAAATTTTGTATTTCGGAGCACTTTTTAATTTTAAAACCGATAAGGTGAGGAAAAATCCGATCCAAAACCTTTTTCAATATAATTTTATTAATTTTAGTATCGAACTGACAGATGAGCACTACATTTATTCGTCAATTGACAACCTACACATTTATTCAATTGTGACCAGATGTTTTCATATAACACAATTGAAGAAAATAACTTCTGAAAACTAAAAAGGTGCCCTTGTCAAGAATAGAAGGGTGCTCTTTCAAAGAATAGAAGGGTGCCCTTCCAAAGAATAGAAGGGTACCCTTCTAAAGAATAGAAGGGCACCCTTCTATTCTCACACCTTTCTATTCTATAGAAGGGTACTCTTCAAATGAATAGAAGGGTATCATAAAGTATAGAAGGGTACCCTTCTATAGAGTAGAAGGAAGAGTACAAGGATGCTTCCCTTGAGAATAGAAGGATGCCCTTCTATAGAATACACACCTAAAGAATAGAAGGTTGCTCCTCTAGAGAATAGAAGGGTGCTCCTCTAGAGAATAGAAGGGTGCCCTCCTAGACAAAAGAAGGCTGCTCTTCTAGAACCCGTCCTTGCACAATATATTACAGCAGCATCGGGGGTCTGCCATTTCAATTATTATAATTTAATGCCTTAAATTCCACCAAAATGTTGTTGAAATACAGTTCTCATCCCATTTTCTTCAATTGTGTTATATGACAACATCTGATCACAATTGAATAAATGTGTGGGTCGTCAATTGACGAATAAATGTAGTGCTCATCTGTCAGTTTGATACTAAAATTAATAAAATTATATTGAAAAAGATTTTGGATCGGATTTTTCCTCACCTTATCGGTTTTAGAATTAAAAAGTGCTCAGGAATACAAAATTTGAACGCAATCGGTGCAGCGATAACCATTCGATAAAAGAGTGCTATAACCATTTTTTCTGAGGTCCCATACTGCTGCCAGTACCTCGTCTCTGGTTGGTGGTGAAAGTGGGACCTCTTGCTCTGCTTCTGGAAAGTTCACAGCTTCAGTAGTTGTTGGGGACGCTGTGAATAGCTTCTGGAAATATTACTGCTATCTGTTTCTAATTTCGACTGGGTTACTTATGATTGCTCCTTGTGCACTTTCGCAAAGACTTGTTTATGGATGGAAGCCGTGCCTGATTAATAGATGCATACGCCGATCTGACTTCATGTAGGGCCATGTTTTCTTTTATCTATTGGATCTAGGTGTTGATGCTCAGCTTTTCCTTTCTTCGCACATTTTTTTAAGCCTGTCGTCGGAGGGCGTTGTATTGTTCATCTTTGGCTCGAGTTGGTTGCTGTATGTTTTCTTTGCATGGATAGTTCCTTTTTTTAACCGCTTTCTTGCATTCTTCGTCGTACCAGTCGTTGTTAATTTTCTTTGGTTGGTGCCCCAACACCGCTTCGGCCGCTTCTGTTACCGCATCTCTTACTGTCTTCCACATGGTTTTGGTGCTAGAATTCAATACTATCTCCCGCCTGCCGGGATATGATGCGATGTTCCAGTGCTGACATATACTTTAATAAGCTATCATTTAGCTTGTGTAACTGGTACCTTGAGGTAACTGATCTTCCTTGTTTACAGCTCTTGGAGATGCGGCATCGGAACTTGACGAATTCTATTACTGCTTTTATTTTTACAACACCTCTCAAATACACCAGCCATATATATTAAAAGTTTTTTATGAAACCGGTTTCGACTCAGTTATTGTTTTAAGCTACAATGATAAACTTTTTAAATATTAGATTTATTTTTTAATTTGTCTAGCTTTTATTCCAGCTAACAAAAAGTAGTGCAAAATGTTAAATAAAAAATCAAAATGGAAATTGGGTACAGTAAATACTACCTATAAACTAACAGTACTTTTAGCCGCCACAATACTCCTCCGCCAGCGGAAACGTTACCAAGTGCTATTCATTTACGCGATCTTATGCATTAGGCTTTGGAACACTTATCTGCGCTATTTTGCTCTTAGAAATGTCAAAGGTGCCTTTTATGTAGCTTGTTGGTTTTACACGGTCTCTGGCAACATCTCTGGCTTACCTTTCAACTCAATTATAAAGTTCTTGCGTGTACGCATAAGCACTTAAAATTGACCTTCATATGATGGCTGAGAAGGACATACATACGAGCATGACTCCAGCTCTATAACTTAAAAAGTTCTATTGCTACTATAATTCGTTGCTTCGATTAGTTGTAACCGATGCATAGCATCCCGTAATGAATTCATTAGTTCTGTTTCATTGAGTGTTGTTTTGTGGATGGAATCCATTCTCGACATAAGGTCTTGGCACAAGATTGTAGAGAATGCCTTTCAGAGCTATTGCCTCAGGCCAACATGTGAGCCTATCTATTATTGTTAGGCAATACTTGAAACCTTGCGAGTACGCCAATGGAGCTACAATGTGGATATGCATAGTATAAACACGTTTCTTTGACGCAGGGAAGGAACCAATTTCAGTTCGTACATGTCGAGAAATGCTACACTTTTGACAAGCGGTACAACTACGGGTCCAGTTATTAGTTCCCGGTTCATGGATGGCCAAAATTACTTGGCTGCAACTAATTTGTCCGTAGTTCTGATGCCTGGATGCGACATTGAATACTTCTTTTTGAAAATTGATGGAATATAAGGTCATGGTCCTTTATAAGAAATTTGTCAGTAAATTTTGAAGTCTGAGCCGAAAACCCGTAGTTGTTCAAACTTACATGAACTGTTGTTCATGAGGCTATAAAGTTATGTATCATCCTTTTGTGCTTCTGCGATCGCTGGAAAATCGAGAGTACTTTTAATCTCTTCAATACTTGATGCAACTTAAATGCCTTTGTTGGCGTAGATATGCTTTGTCTGGATTTTGTTTAAGAGCAAACGTGAAGTGTTTGTCCAACTTTTGCTGAAGGGCAACACCTACAGCATTATCTGACGCATCAACGAACAAAGCAAGATGTGCATCAACTTGAGGATATGCCAATAGTGTAGAATCCATTAATTGTTGTTTGTTGATTTCAAACCCATGAATGGCTCATGAAAACCACTCAATCACGAGTTTTTTTTTAATTTCAGCCCAGAAAAGAATGCGTTCAGGATGTAATGTTTAGCATGTCCAAATATCGCCGTAAATCTTTAACTGTTTTGGTCTAGGAAAATCAACAATTGCCTAAACTTTGTCTGGAGCCGATTTAATACCTTTTGAAGCAATTAAGTGGCCCAAAAATTTCACTTTTGTTCGGAGAAATTCGCATTTTTCAACGTGGAGTATAAGGCCGGAATCACGAATCATTAAAAAATACACCTTAAATGTTGTAAACGCTCGGACTTGGAAGAAGAAGCAATCCAAATATCCAGATAGACAAAACAAAAGTTTGAGTCTCGTCGTAAAGCCTGGATGAATCTTTTAAAAGCTTATGCTGCATTGCGCAAGCCAAAAGGCATTCGTATGAATCCGAATAGTCCAAAACGTGTGCAACTCGATATTTTTGGAATGTTTTCGGGAGCTACAGGGGTTTGATGATATTCCTTAGCTAAATCTAAGGTGGATAATACTCGGCAGTTAGCTAAATTATGCGCGAAAGCATGGATGAATGGTAGATGATAACGGTCTGGAATATTCTGAGCATTTAGCCGTTCATTTTCCGCTTTGTTTGGGAGCAATATGCAAAGGTCAAGAAACTAACAACTTGTTACAACCAAGGAAGTCACCGCAATTGCAGACAGTACTATTTGGCAAAGGATTACCTATCCCGGGGTGGCATACTCAGTCGTGTCGTTTGTCATTCCGGGATATTTTCTGCCCGTGCTGGGTCACCTTAAACCAATGAACACGAAACATAAGAAAATGAGAGGGATCGAGGGGACTCATTTCAAGAAATAAAACAAAATTGCGTTTTTAAATCATTACGGCAGAACTAATAAATAAAAAATCAAAAAGTTCCTATCAAAGATTGAGTATATTTTTCCCCCTGAATCAGACAGCTACTTCGGGGCTTATTTAGCCTCTTCCTCAGTGATCTATCTAAACAAGATTAGATAAATCACTGAGGAGAACAGGCTATATAAGCCCCGAAACAGCTGTTTGATTCAGCTGTCTAAACAAGATTAGATTGATCACTGAAGAAAAAGCTAGATAAGCCCCGAAACAGCTGTCTAATTTAGGGGAAAAATATATTCAATCTTAGAATAGAAATGTAAGATTTATTATTTCTTATTTCTATTTTGACAAATTGCAGCCATCCGAAAAAACATGATGGCAATGTTATTTATTATTATTTACTATTATTTTATTTTCTTAGTCTCCATTCTCTTATATTTTCACTGAAGATGACTGAAAGAAGTCGAAACGCGTCTGCTCACTAAAAGAAGCAAGACCCGTCGGCTTTTCAAGAGAGAGAAAAGAAACGAATTATAATTCTTTTACGATTCCTGTCCCATTGCAATGAATGAATGGGTACAACAAGGGAAAAAATCGAATTTACTAGTGAAAAGAGGAAAGTTTTTTAAAGAAATAAAATACAATAGTAAATATAAATAGTAATTTATTTAAGGGAAACGAAAAGTTATCATTTTTGTTAATAGGAATAATTGCAATTGGTGATAACATGAAGTTACAGAAGGGGAAATAATTAAATATTTTTAAAAAAAATGTGTACCCAAGGAGTTTAGAACTTGATATTTATGAAGTTCGGTTCTAATGAACCATAGATTTCCTACAACGGCCGGAACTCGCAACAAACTATAAGATGGACGACAGATACTCTGTTGAAGTAGAACTGCTGATTTTTTAAGAGACAATGGACGACATTTGAAAATATTGGAGGGCCAATCAATAGTGTTGATGTGGAGTTGAACATCATGCTTAACTTGTTTGGTCAAGCTGCTTTCAGTAGTAATGTTGCGAAATTCTTGAAGACCTGCACGAATCTTATTGTCGTTAATACCTTCAAAAATTGGTAAAAGAGCGAGATTTTCATCAAATGAGACTTTTTCTTTAGACTCAAGCGTGGATAAGCGATTCTCCATATTAACCAGCCAATCATAGTGACACAGAAAGTCAGGGGCTATTATAATAGTTGCTATGTCTGCAATCACAAATTACCACGTAAATGTACGTCGTAGACCGTAATAATTTCTGAAAACGTTTTGTATAATTTGTGCATAGAAAACTAGCCGTTGAAGTTTTCTGGATTTTTAGTTTTTTGTTTTATGAAAATAACATGGGACAATACATTTAGAAGCTATCACCGAACTTGAGATGATATCAAGGCTTATCATTGGAGGATTTACCTCTAGGGTTAGACTTAGATCTAAAGCGTGATTTATCCCTATTAAATGTTGAAACCCGATCTAGATTTTGATCTAATCTATATATTGTCGCGTGTTATTGGTTCGCGGCCTATAATTTTAACGTTCCGGGAAAGTGAAAACGCAATGTCTTTTAATTTGAGTTAAAAGAGTTTATTTGATAAAATGCACAATAATCGGTTAACACTTTCACTAATTTTAATTTTCACTATTAAGATTCTAACACTTGTCCATAAATTTATTATCGCAATTGTCTTCTAAATCACTTCACTATTACGAAACACACTTTTCTTTCGCACTTCTTGTCGCGGTTGAATGAATGATGATCCCCCCATTCATTCAGCTCGCCTTCATATAGGGTCTCTACCTATTCACCCATTTCTCGTTTATTGGCGACTGTTCTACCGAGAGGTACCTGGTAGATTCGAGCAAATTCATGAATGGAGTGACGTCACTTGCAGATGTTGATCATGCTTGTTGGGTTCTCGTGGTTTCGAGTGAATTCGTGTTCTTCATTGTTGTGAAAACAATTGCGACAGTAGCTCGCAGAATTATTTGTACATGTAACACTGCCCCCACCTCAGTTCTTTTCGCCCCGAAAAGATGTGTCGCCAGTTGTAGTCAATTATCCCTGGATGTAATATGGGGCAAGACGGTCCAGATGCACGATTTTCATTTTGGCTCTCGGTTTCCGGTGTTCCTGTATGCGATATACGACGTCGTTGATTCGCTTTGTGACTCGGTATGGTCCCTCCCAGTTATGTTGCAACTTTGGAGACCTACCCTTTCGCCGTTACGGGTTATATAGCCACACCAAGTCATCTTGCTGGAAGCCAGTAGAATTTGCCTTTAGATCATACCTGGTCTTCATGCGGTCAGTAGCCGATTCGAGGTATTTTCGCACTGTCCGATGTATCTGGTTCAACCGTTGTCTTAGATCACTTGCGTACTCCGAGATCGTTTGGGGTTTCTCGGGGGGTGTTCCAAACTTTATATCAGCTGGCAGACGAATAGTCTTTCCAAAAATGACTTTGGCTGGGGCTTGGCCCGTCGATGCATGTTCGGCAGCTCTGTACGCCATCAAAAATAGTGGGATATGTCGGTCCCAGTCCCTTTGGTTCTCGTCAACCATCTTGGCAAGGTGCTTATTGAGCGTGCCGTTGAAACGTTCGACCATTCCATCGGATTGGGGATGCAGCGGTGTTGTCCTCGTTTTCCGTATTCCGAGCAGCTCGCACATTTCGCCAAAAACTAGTGACTCAAAGTTTCGGCCTTGATCCGAATGTAATTCGCAAGGTACGCCGTACCTACTGACCCAATTTAACACTAGCTGTTCAGCTACGGTAGTTGCTTCCTGGTTGGGAATGGGGTAGACCTCGGGCCACTTGCTGAAATAATCGGCTACAACCAGCGTATATCGATTTCCCCAATCGGATTCAGGAAAGGGTCCTGCGATGTCAACAGCAATCCTTTCGAATGGCACGCCTACGTTATAGGTTTGCATTTGTCCTCTCAGTCGTCGCTTTGGGCCTTTGACGGAAGCGCAAATTGTGCATCTGCGACACCAGTCCTCTACGTCTTCTCGAGCGTGGAGCCAGTAGAACCGTTCCCGCAATTTCGCTAAGGTCTTGTTAACACCAAGGTGGCCTCCCGAGGATCCTTCATGCATTTCCTTAACCACATCGTGGATTCGGCTTTTGGGAAGTATAGTTTGCATCATATAGGAGCTGCCATCCGCCGTTTCCCATTTTCGCTTGAGTACGCCACCCTCCACCTGAAGGGAGTTCCATTGTGCCCAATAGCTTTTCAGGGTTGCGCCATGCATTGAAACGTCTTTCCACTCAGGTCGCCCAGTCGTCTCCTTCCATACGAGCAATGGTCCGATGTCTTCATCGGCTAACTGGGCGTTTCGAATCTCCTCCGATGACCAACCTTCATCGAATTCCGCCGTTATCAATCGCAGATCAACGAGCGGTTCCTTTTCCTCAATCCGTCGGCAATGCTTGCAGTTGGCTGGACATGGACGGCGGGATAGGGCGTCAGCATTTCCATGAACTCCGCCCTTCCGATGAACAATTTCGTAGTCGTATGACTGCAATCTTTCGATCCATCTCGCAACTTGTCCCTCGGGGTTTTTGAAGTTGAGCAACCATCTCAGTGATGCATGGTCCGTTCGAAGAACATATTTCTGGCCATATAGATACTTGTGGAACTGCTTGGTGGCCTCTATTATAGCCAATAGCTCCTTCCTGGTCACGCAGTAATTCCTCTCACGACGATTTTTCTCGGTTAGCTGATGGAGACACTTAGCTATTTTGGCAAAGTCTTTGACGAATCTTCGATAGTAGGTCGCCAGACCCAGAAAACTTCGTAGTTGGCGCTTGTTGTTTGGTGTTGGCCAGCTTTTCACGGCTTCAATTTTCTCAGGGTCTGTTTTGACCCCTTCTGCTGATACGACGTGTCCCAGGTATTTTACTTCATCTGCGAAAAGAGTACACTTGTCGGGACTAAGTTTCAAATTAGCCAGTCGCAATCGGGAGAAAACCTCTTCTAAGTTCCGCACATGCTCTTCGAACGTTCTACCGATGACGATGATGTCATCTAGGTATACCAAGCAGGTTTTCCAGGTTAGACCACGTAGCACATATTCCATCAAGCGTTCGAAAGTGGCTGGAGCATTGCAAAGCCCAAACAGCATCACAACAAATTGCCACAATCCGGTCCCAACTGAAAATGCGGTCTTCTCTCGGTCCTTCTTGTCAATTTCTACCTGCCAGTAGCCACTCTTGAGATCGAGTGTAGAAAACCATTTTGCGTCGGCTAAAGTGTCCATGATGTCATCGATGCGTGGGAGCGGCTAACTATCTTTCTTAGTGACGTCGTTAAGCTGCCTATAGTCGACACAAAAGCGAGTGCTACCATCCTTTTTCTTGACTAGAACTACAGGCGCGGCCCATGGACTGACAGAAGGTTCAATAACGCCTTGTTTTTCCATGTCCGAGATCAGCGCGCTCACTTCTCCTTGTTTGGCTATAGGGAGACGTCTCGGTGCTTGTCGAATCGGCTTGGCTCCCTGTGTATCTATAACGTGAGTTACCATACTCGTTCGGCCTTGGTCATCCGGGCTTGTTGAGAAGATGTCACTGTACTTGGTGACCAGATGAGAGGCTCGTTTGAATAGCTGCACTGGCAATTTGACCTGCTTCAATATTGCAGACGTGGATTCCCGGGCTTTGTCTGTGTCTTGCCTCCTTTTCCAATGATGGTCGTGAGTAGCTTCCAAAGAGGTGATGGTGGAAACAGGCTGGCAGCTGCCGATGACTTCTCCCGCTTTGATGCTCGTGGTTGAATCTGCGGTGTTAAGGACTCTAACCGGCACATATCCGTTCCTTAAAGATCTTACAAGGCATCGTCCTACAATCAAACTGCGTAATGCGGACGTCTTCGTTGGCTCTATCAGATAAGATCGGTGGTCTCCAGAATCACCATCAAGCTTGGCCCATACAATGCTTTCGGAAGAATTCGGTACATCCGTGTCAGTACATACCACTACATTCATCTTGGGAATTTGGACGCTGGGATCCTCCATCAGTACTTCTACATTCTGCCATTTCAATACACGTTTGCCCAAATCCAACGTGATTCCATGTGGTCGCAGAAAATCCATTCCGAGAATGCAGTCATCCATAATGTTCGCGACCAGAAAATTATGTCGGAACACAAGGTCTCCCAACTGTATCTGGAGGTTGACCTCTCCATGAACAGGTGCAGTTTCTCCCGTAGCTGTCCGTAGTGAGAAAATTCTGCCCTTGTGAAGTTGTTGCTGTCTAACTAGGTCTGGTCGGATAATCGATCGGGTTGCACCAGTGTCGATTGTTATGGTGCAGTGTTCTCCGTCAACTTGACCCGGAAGGCATAAGTCCGCTTCTCCACGATGTAGTCTTGACACGATGATGGTGGTGCTGGGGACGTCGATCCTCCTAGCCAACCTCTGCCCCACGAAGTTGGCTCTTACATGTTTCCCGACCCCTCTGTTTGAAGGGCTTCCATTCTGGGCTCCTGACTCGGTCTGGATCTCCTCCTAGCTGCACACCCTGGACAATAGCTCGGTTTTCTCCGCTTCTTGCAGTCTCTTTGCAGGTGCCCCTTCTCTCCGCAATTCCAGCATCTAGGCGCACCATTTACATGCGGATCTCGCTCAATTTCCACGCGCTCACACCTGCATTCGTCTGTCACTACCTCACGAACCCGGGCAGTGGTACGAGTCACATTTTTCGCTGCCTCAAAGTTCAGACTATAAGCCAGTGCGTCCTTAACCGTTTGCTTTTGAGCTAAACGCACGGCTTGTTGCAATTCCAGGTCCTTTAGTGCGCTGATGAATGCTTCTGTCGCTGCATCATCTCGATGTTCTGGGTCGTAGGCTGGATAAGCCAAAAGTGCTAGTCGCTCAATGTCTTGGGCTAGCTGCTGTAGGGTTTCACCAGACTTCTGCACCCGATGACTTAGCTGTGAGCGATAAATCTGCTTTAGATGATCATCTCCATAACGCATGTCGAGCGCATTCATTATAGCATTCGAGTTTGAGTGCGATTCAACGGGGATCGTCTGCAACAGCTCGGCAGCTGGGCCTCTTAGAGCAAGAATCAATGCAGTTGCTCGTTCCTGCTCATTCCAGTGATTTATGCGAGCGGCTGCTTCGAACTGGGTTTTGTAAATAGTCCAGACCGTTTGCCCATCGAATATTGGTGCTTGCACATTTCTAGATGAGCTTTGCGCTGCGGTTATAATTGGGGCTGGTGAGGCGATTACTCCTGCCTTCGCTGCTTCCAAGTCCTTTTTCACTTTTTCCATCTCATGGTTGACCTGGCTGATCTCAAGGTTGATTCTCTCCTCGACCTGGTATTCCTTCTCCTCGACGCATTTAATTTGGTTGTTGAGACTACTGAGCTCCGCTTTTATTTCGGTTGACTGTTTTTCCAGCTTCTGTGTGATGTCCGCCTTGATTTCGAGCGCTTGTTGGTCTAGCTTCGCTGATTGTTCATTTAGCTTCGCAGCTAAACTGGATGTCTGTTCATTTAGCTGCGCTGATTGTTCATTTAACTTCGCTGATTGTTCATCAAGCTTCGTAGTTAAATTGGATGACTGTTCACTTAGCTTCGCAGTTAAACTGGATGACTGTTCATCTAGCTTCGCAGTCAGACTGGATGACATCAGCATTAACATTTGCATCAGCGCATTTTCTGGCTCCTTTGATTTTGGTGTTTCTACTTCTCCACCTTCTGCGCCTTTTTCCGCATCTGAGAGCTCACCCGAATCCAGATTCACGCCTTCCGACTCGATCGCGTCACGCAAGCGTGCAATCAGTATGGCCTTTGTACCTTGTGTGGCCAGATTCCGCTGTTCCAACTCCTCCTTGAGCTCCGATATGGTCAATTCATTAATTTTTAAGTTTAAGCTTCGTGGCATTTTTAATGTTTCTTTAAATTTTACTATTGTGCACTATAAAAATGTTCAAATTTTCACTTTCAAAATTAATGAATTGACCATATCGGAGCTCAAGGAGGAGTTGGAACAGCGACAATTGCGATAGTAGCTCGCAGAATTATTTGTACATGTAACAATATATTTAATTTCGCTGACATTGCTTCTATCTGTTTTTGTAACAGAGTTATGTATCATTATGAGTATATTAGTATTGTGTTGTGCTATCAAATTTACTGCAGGGTGCGCAAAATTGCCTGGGACGTGTCTGGAAGTCTTTGAAGCCAAAGCGACTAGGGCATTTCATTACTAACTATTGAGCCAATATCGTCATTTTGCGGAGCAACTGGGAAGGATGTCTACCACCAAGAGCTAGCTTAGCTGAGCTGGTCTAATTTGGTTGCTTCGCTAGCCAAAAGGCGTTTCATCAATAGCTCTTTCAGCTTAGTGTGATGTGCCGCTGAGGAGTTCCTCCAGCACATTGAGCAGCAAAGACACCACCTCTTAATCTAGACCAGAAATTGCGTGATCGAACTCTGTTGTTATGTTGGCCAATGAGAATTGGCATTCCAATTGCCTAAACCACGCGGCTACATACTTCCTCGAAAATGACATGATTTTAATTGAGACCGCGGCCAACCTCGGCTCCCCTGGAGGTCAAGAAGTGGCTGCATTTGTACACTGTTCATCCACCGGCATGATTCACTGCACAATAATTACTATTATAACACAACACTTACTTTAACTTTACTTAATTAACCCGACGACTACGACGAATCACCCATGCGCACGCACAGCCAGAAAATTTACAAATAAAAAAAAATGAGAATATAATGCTTTAAAATTTAAATATTATTTACATCCTTTCTCCTGGTTGCTGCCCTTTGTACGGTGGATATTGAGGGATTGTATCTTGAATGTCGATCGAAGCTTTTGAATTCATTATTCCGTCGTCGTCTTTGTTGCTCTCAGAAACTTTGGTTGCATTCATTACTGATGGTTGAACAAAATTCCAGAAATTTTCCAGATGTAAATTCTTGATCCGCGTTACAGTGGGGAAATGACACTCCACGGGGAACTAGAGGAAAATAGCTGGACATCTGGCTCCCCTGAGTAAAGGCTCTGAGTGTGCCCATCAATCCAAAGTATCTGGGAGGTGACGTCGATATCCGATCAACAGGCCCACGACAATAAATTCTCGTTCTCTTTCTTGGCTCTTTGTTGTGTCTTCTTATCGTTGGGAACCCACGAGTACCGGCGAACAAGCTGCTATAGGTACTTGATGTGCCGCCTCATTTCCAAGTACCCACTCTCACAAAGTAAAGTCTACGTCGACACATAAAGTTCGTAGGACTCTGAAAGAAAACACGGCGTCCTTGAATTTTGCAAAACTCAATATAAAAACTCGTCCCTCGAGTGTACAGAATTCTTCAGTATAGACCGTTCGCAGGCGGCAAAGGTCGGTTGAGCCACAAGATCTAATCAATAAGCAGGAGTCTTATAAATACCTGTATAAGTCTTCCCAGAAAGTAAACCGACTTTTCAATGAAGTGGCTAAATAATATTTGGTCAAGTCAATAGTAGATGAAAGTAATACTGACGGACGATTGAAAGTTGGTGCAATTCGCGTTGATGGTTGAATTAATGGACTTAAAGCAAATCCGTGACCGGCTTCTAGTTGTTTTAGTGCTAGTTGGCACCAAGACCGAGTAAAACTAGTATTTATCAGGATCAACGCTCAACGTTAATCAACAAGCAGGAGTCTTATAAATATAAGTCTTCCCAGAAAGTAAACCGACTTTTCAATGAAGTGGCTAAATAATATTTGGTCAAGGCAATAGTAGATAAAAGTAATACTGACGGACGATTGAAAGTTGGTGCAATTCGCGTTAATGGTTCAATTAATGGACTTAAAGCAAATCCGTGACCAGCTTCTAGTTTTTTTAATGCCAGTTGGCACCAAGACCGAGTAAAACTAGTATTTATCAGGATCAACGCTCAGCGAATCTCTGTAAGGTAGCGATTCGAAACCTGGGGAGGTCTTACCTCGTGCTAACTTCCAATTAAGCACGAAATTCCTTACCGTCTTCGGTCTAGGGCGTGAATTCCTGCTACTCCTTCAAAATCCTAACGAATTCTGCAAGTCATACAGAGTTGCAATTCCAATCTCCCAACGAGCGATTGAAAGATAGTGGTCGAAGAAGTATCTACCCACTAGCGCCAAATACTCATCGTGTTGGCAAAGACCCCTTCCAATCCTTGAAAAACAGAACTTTAAAATCTTCTTTGGTCCAACTACACATCTACCGAGATAACCTCAAAATCTCCATGTCGTGGACTTCGATATCCCAGGATACTGATCGAGAAGAGCCATCTTCGATAAAAAGCAAAGAAGTTGGTCTCTCTCTCTCTCTCTCTCTCTGATTATTCTGAGTTCCCCCCAGATGCACCAACATCAGAAGAAGAGGCATAAACGCAACCTGCTAAGTTGTCTTGACCTTCTAGAAGGGAAGAATAGGATAAAGTGGCTATTTAGACTGATAAAGTCCTCACTATAACAATAATTAACAGGGAGTGATGATACTGCAAACTAACCTTAACCAATCTAAGGGAGCTTAGCTTCGCTTTTCCTCGACCTGAATAAGAATGTGAAAGAAATTTTTTTGATCCAAAAGCCTGGGACTGCAGGAAACGGATCTGTGGACTGTACATGGATGGATACAGGCTAGTAGCACTTACTCCATCAGGTAAACGAGGACTCTGCATCCTGCTGAAAAACACGAGTGACTAAGAAAATCTTTTTATTGCTGCAGACACTGAGTCACTTTGGTTGGCTTCTTGCTACAATACATGGCATATGATGAAGACTTGCTTATCCCTTAGCAACTCTAAAACGGAATTAACATGTGTTGATTCGGAGTGTATGAATCCGTGCAGGACACGGATGCTGATGGTCTGGCACAAGTGTCAGCGAGCTACAAAAAAGACAGCTCAGCTTATTAGCTTCTGTTGACGACCGCGTACGTGTGCTTGTCGACTAGCTATTTGCGGGATCATATGAGGCGGGTTCTTGTCGCACCACGAAGCTGCGTTCCAAAATAGTGATCACGCGTTCTCTACAGGACATTCCGATCAATTGTTATTATCTTTAGAAATGTTCTAATATGTGTCAATTAAGCTACTTTATAGTAATTCAAAAATTTTTTGTCTCGTTAAAGTTAGCGGACACGGAGGCTTGGTACGAGCGCAAACATTGTACAAAAAGCAACCGTTACTTTTCCTGAAGAAGATCGTTGCATTACAAGGGGAATGTCAAACCTAAAGATGTTAAAGTGGCTGAAGTAAACTACTCATCTCTACCTAAAGGATAGAATCTTGACGGATGTAGTTGACTTTAACCTAGTAAAACAACAAACTTAGCAAATTCGACGAGTTGACCAAGTTCTCTCTTCAGGAGCATCCATTCTTGATCACCACGGGGCTGCTCGACTGCTTATGTTTATTACAGGAACATAAATCCACCTAAATTAAATATACATTCGCTTACATTTTTATATACTTTGACTTACATTTTTTATAAACAGCCCCTTCAATTATATAGACATGCACTTACGTTGTTATATACATTTACTTACATTTTTGTATACAGCAACTTAAATTATATAGACATGCACTTACATTTTTATACGCATTTGCTTGCGCTTTTATATATAGCCATTTAAATTATATAGGCATGCACTTAGATTTTTATATACATTTCCTTACATCTTTGAATACAGCTCAAATTTTGTATGCTTACGCTTACATTTTTTTTAAATATTTACATACATTTCTATATACCTTCATTTAAATGATATATACTCTCACTTACATTTTATATACGTTTACATAAATGTCACGTATCATTATGTCGGGTGTTCAATAGAAAATATATAAGAATAAAATGAATTGTTAAAGAGCCAAAACTGGGTCTTCTTTATTTTCCCCCGAAAGTGTTAAGGAACCGCAACGGATACATTGTAGTGATTTTCGTTTACGTCCGCTCGAACGAAATCGGAACAGACCTCTCATCGGTTCTAGACGTGAAGTCTGAGTTGTGCCAACGAACGGTACCAACCGGTCAACCAGTCCGTGCACACGTAATCCATTACGCGGTGGCTGCTTGTCGGCCAGCTAGTTCGGACAGGGTTTCGGTCGCAGGTCTTTAAAATGGATTACGCTCAATTACGCGTTTCAGCCACCATTAAGTGCCCGTTTCAAACGCGTCAAAATTCAAACATACGGAAGCGACACCTACCTCTACGTTATTCCGTATTTCTTCAAAAAAAAATCTTAATTCAATTTCGCGTTCCCGAATTTCACCGACGCGGTACCGAAAAATATACTACGTTAATTTAACACCGAAGGAATCGACTCTAAGAAAAATACAAAGCAAACGAAGGTACCGCGTACCGCACGAGACACGAAACCGGCCATCCGCGGATTTATACAACCCTACCTCGTCACGGCATATTTACCGTTCGGTCTCACTCCCGCTGAAAGAGAAGGGCAGGCTGGAAAGCAAAGTCTTGTTATAAATTAGAACTCCATGTTATTATTACTTAGCATTGCCAAAAATAACATTATTCTTTGTGTAATACAACGAAATCTTGAGCTAAATAATAATTTAAATTTCATTATTAATAATCGTGTGAGCCTATTTGTTTATACAATAGAATATAAAGTTGGTCTTAGTTTATTAGGAGGGCTGAAACTCATTCTAAATTCTTGCGGAATTAAATAACAAGATTATAAAATTAGTTCTAAAAATTACATTTCGCAAGAAATCGAATTCAAAGTTAACCTGAATGGAATTATGAAATTTTAAACTCATAAAAAAAATCTTGCGAAATGAAATAGTAAGTTAAAAATTGTCTAAACCTAATAAGGAATTAAAGTTTTATCATAAAAATAGCGTTTTATAATCATTTTCACTATTGCTTGATTATCGATTATACTAAAATATTACCTCCTAAAATATTAAAACATAAATTTTCACGTAACCTATAAAATGTATGCTACACGAAAACTAATACTCAAAATAAGTGAGAATTAGGTGATTAGAATTGATACTAAAAAATCACACCTCAAATATAACTCCCTGACTCAATTGCTGCTTGACACTTTAACTAATTACAACTGTAATATTTCTTATTATTTCTAAAAGATAGCAAGATCCAAACTTTTGACAGTGTTCATATTTTACGTTATGTTCTGTTTCAAATAAATTAAAAATGTTTATGATATAGAAAAGTACAGTTTACACATACAGTTAAATCATTTTTGCTGTATACATGTTTTACATCCAATTCTATATTATTTGGATAGAATTTTCTGTTACACCTGACTTTTATAGAAAGTGTCTTGAAACAATGCTAACACGATTTGAAATCTAAATTCTAGTTTCAGAAGATACTTATTTAAAAGAGACACCAAAAATATGTATTAAGGCAACAGTTGCTTGCTTATCTTTGCGGACCGAACTTACTTGTAATTTTGTGTGACACATTAAATATGGCCATTTCATGTTTGGAATCCAACTCACAATAATAAAGACCGCTTAACTTCAGCATCCAGTGAGCTCCAGTGCCGACCGTCGCCACTGTCATATGGAACCACACAAACACGGATAATCAACAAGCCTATTCTTTTTCTGTTGGAAATGCTGAGCGATTTCAAGCTACTCGCCGACACCCTGCATGTCCAATAATAATTCAGGATCGCTATGGTGTTCATTACGGTATTTGATGTATTTGTACTACCAGATCCAATCACTCATCTTAGCATTTCGCCAATTCCGCAACCCGCGCACCATTGCCGACACGGACAGGTTTCCGGACAATACACTCGGAAAACACGGGTTGACAGAGACCGCGAAGATGATTGCAAAAATTAATTTCAAAATCGGGATCCTACACCATGCACCATAGGTTGTTTGACCGCAGTCTCTCGGCTTAATTTCTCGCGACCTTCGTGACGTCTTTTATGCAAAATCGCAACTATGACCTCCTGATAACGTAATCTTTCAAATGTAATTGCGTATCTTCACCAATGTAAAAACTGACTACCCGCCGATGAAGATAACACCAAAGGCTGCCGGGATTGCGAACGCCTATTGTAGGGGCGGGAACAGACCTGAATCCAATTATCTTCTTCAATCAGCCAACGAAAGAATTTGACGCCATTCATAGCAGGAAAGCCACACGATACGTAGAATTAGGCGATTCGATTCTGCCTCATTGATCGTTATTTGATCAACAACACATTCGTAAACTTAACCTCGAACTCCAATTACTCTTCATTCAGTCAATCTATCTATCGCACATTATATACACATGGCAGAAAATGTTTAACCTATTACGTTAACTAATCTGGGATTTCGCACACCCACTCTCCATATGGCTGCGTCAAACTGCGACTTTGACGTTCCCCGACAAAACTGACGCGAGATGGGAAGCCATATGGTAGCAATTTTGCATGTGTATTGGTCGCCAGTGGCGTAGGGCCAGCCGACTCATTACAACATCTCATGAAGTAGACCTCACAGGGTTGCTTGATTCATCGTTGGATTTAGGGGCTTTCACACCAAGGGATGATAGGCCCATAAAGATGGGCCTAGTCATCTGGACCTCGTTCCGGTTGGGAGGGTGTGTGGGGGCACCAAATCCACCCGGTCGACCATTTTCTAATATTAGTTAGCTTCTCTGTTGAAAACGAAAGGAATACTTGTGTCATCAGTAGATTGGGCAGGAAATTACAAGACCCCCTTTCTGTTTCCGTCAGGCCACGTTATCTCTAAAACGGCACGCGTGAAAATTAATTTTGTAATGTGGACTTTGCGCTGGCGGAAAGGACCCGCCCCATGCCCCAGAAAAGCTAGCTGCCAGCACGCGTACGCGTCGTCAGGCAAGGTCATTCCAGCGAAGCCCAAAATCCTAGCTTGCTGAGGCAGTTAACATCGCTGCTGTCATTCACGAACCAATAACACTCCTAAATCTGCTACCAACAGCAACTGTCAAGGCCGACGTATTCCGTTGATAATAAGTTGATAATGAGATCTAGTTTTGTATGTGTTCATCTTGGCTAATAACCTGGCTATTCCAAATATAGATAATGAACCTACATTTTTGGACCTCCAATAGAAGAGAAACTCTTGATGCAGTACGGATAAGTGAGCAAGTGCAGGAAAGAGTTTAATTCTGCCAAGAAAAGCGTTGATCGAACAACAAAGTTCAATTAAGGCTTTTCAAAAATGCCGTTCGCAAGGCTAAAATAGTCTCAAGGAAATCTTTAAAGTGCTAACATCGAAAATATAAATGAGGCCACTTACCTCCAGAAAATTCTTTAGCGTAAAGTCAGTAATTTCAGATTCTATACAAGATTCAGGTGGAAACTGAACTCAAAATAGTGTTTTGATGAACATGCTTTCCTGGCAGCCTGCAGACATCTCCAACCTTAGAACTGAAATCGCAAATAAATTCAGGTCATTTACGCAAATAAATATTTCGTTTGTCCCCTTGAAATCGCCCGCCTAAAGTTTACGAGCGTTTCAACGTACCGACTTGCGGACGACTAGAGTCGTTTAAATCCCGTTGGGAAGATGTCATATGCACTAAAAAAGGAATACAGACCGATCTGTTTAGTTCCTTCCTCCTGAAAATATTAGAGAGAATTGTTGAGAACATGAAAACTAATGCCTTAGACACTAATTTAAACATTAAATGACAGCATACCTATGCAAAGGGCATAATGGACGAGACGGCATTACATGCCCGTATTGTACATGTCGAAGAATACTCATACAAAGAGTACATAATTGCGGTCTTCTTCAGTATCGAGGAAACAATATTGTATGCTCTTTTAAACTTGAGAACAGAGTTGCAGATGCCAGGAGGAAAAATAAACATTCTTCATATCGTATGCGAGTGACCGGCCCTCGTTAGAAAATGTACTACTTTTGGTCTTATTTCCTCGCAAGGGTAACTGACTTATCTATGGTAGACGCGAGGAAAGTCACCCAGTTTATCAAAAGTTAGGCGAGGTTCTCCATTAAATAACAATCCGTAAGGCGAATAAAGACTGGTTTTTATTAGGGGAAACTCTCTTCTTTTCCCCTAGAGCATGGAATATCTGTGGAGATGCGAATAGATCCCTTGCCCCACTGAAAAAAGTAGAAGTCACGAATTCTTGATCGTCTCATAGCGCTTAAGTCGAATCTCTATTCAGTATGAGGTACTACTAACACAGACCGGGTTCCAATTCCGAAACATGCATTAGAACTCATCGCTTCTTTTTCGATTAGTGTTATTCCTGCTCCTATAAAGTGGGAACACAATTAATGCCTCAGGTTAGACCGCAAATTTATTTGCGTTTCCGAAAGACGATTCTTTACGGCTTAAATGGCTCAGGAGAATTCCTCGGAAATATCTGAAAATAAGTAGGAGTACTTTGGTTTGCAGTATTCGTTTTCATCCAAATGACATCATTCGTGAAGAAATTTTGTTTTCTGATAGAAGAATTGTTAAGGGAGAGAAATGTGCTTTGAGGAAAGGTGCTGTTCCAATGAATTTCCCTACCTTACCACAGTACTTATCCACGCCTTTCAAAACTCCGCGAGTGGATCCAGAGACGAGACTTTTGGCAATAACGAAGCGTTTGGAAGAAGCAGAAGAAGAAGCATATCATACAAATTCCTTTGATAAGCTAAGGTTAAATTTAAATCATTCTTTTAATATTCGCGGAACATTTCCAAACAAGGATTGAACAAATTATTAAGTATTTATCAATAAGTCAAGATTTGAGTGCAGAGATATGCATTTGCAATAATTTAAAAGAAATAAATATCTTAAATCTATTTTAAGGAGTGAATATAAATGCAACTCGTTCTCTAAGCGTCCAAACGGATGATTTGGCACCGATTACATGAAATTTATTTCGTTTTTAGGGCATTTTGGAGACGGTTTATATTTTTCTTCTTTTATTTTATGCTTTTTAGAGACTGATTTTAAATCAATGAGAAAATTTTCTAAAAGTCCAAGTTATCTTCTTCCTAGCACTACAAAAATAATATTTTCAATTTACATTTTTTTTCGTAAATTTTACATATAAACACACACGAAAAACTATTTTGATTAAAAGTTTATTTTGGCAGAACCTTAAACTATGTCTTTTCGTTTTTACCAACACTCAGGAGAAACCGTAACGACGGTAGGATCTTCCACTTATAACTCAACAATCGGGCTTTAGTCGCTTGCTTTGATGTTGCAGAGGCCCTCGCCAAGGGTAAAAAGTTATCGAACGCGATGTTGTTCATCGGGAGTTTAATGCCATTTGGGAGAATGAAAGGGGGCACTATCTATATTCACTATTTTCACTACCGATAATGGCTCCTGAGAAGACAAGATACAATTCTTCTTCGAACTCTTCGGCCTTCGGTTCCAGCCTTGAATCTCAATTGACGAGATCTTATAACTCGCCCTCGTGTATAAATTGTTTGTTGTGAGACCTTCCGCTGGATAGAAGAATCCACCTCAAAGTACCACTTAAAGCTGGCACGCGTAGGCGCACCCAAAGTTGACCATGTTAGCTGACCTTGGTTTTTTCTGCACTGACTCGCAATACTCGTCAGCTCGGCAAAGTACTGCACGGACCTCTTTTTAATAACAATCGAATTCCACTACAGTATTTTTCAATGACAGCGCAGCGACTGTACAGTCACTTGCTAGGATCTACACCTCATCAAGGCGAGACATTTGAGAATAAAGCTCGTATGCAGTATGTAGCGGATGAACTGGCGAAATTTAGTACTCTCCTATAGGTGTCCGGCGTGTTCATAGTTGGTATACAGATGATCTTTCTTAAACTGCCCATTGGACAATGTGAACAGGGATCCGTGGGGCCTTGGTTACAAGCTAGTTATGCGGAAGCTTCTTGCCCTACGCTAGCCCTGAATACATGTAGCAGAAAAGATGGATGATAGTGCAGGCACTTTTCCCCGTCCATCCCATCCGTGTTGACGTTTTCCACGGTCGAATTCTCACTCTTTACGTAGTAATTGAAACCAAGGAAGGCTCCAGGTCCACAACGCGTCCCAGCTGAGGTGTTACAGCTCGTCTATCACCATTGTCCTGACTTGCTACTCTGTACATTCAACGCTTGCCTGCGGGAAGGGGTCTTCCCGATACGTTGGACGGTAGCGAGGCTCGTACTGATCAGCAAGGGGAAACGGAATCCTGGATCGCCATCTGCATCCGCCCGTTATGCATGCTAGACACGGGTGGGAAAGTGGTAGAGAAACTCATCAAGAGAAGACTCATGCGATTCGTGCTGCTGGGAGCCTATCTACTCGGTAGTACGACTTTAGAGCAGGGCGCTCCACCATTGATGCGATTGCAGAGGTCGTAAGCGCGGCCAAAAAGGCGAAGGTACACAGCCGTACCAAGCGACAGCTTTTTCTGTTGATGATACTTATGTTCGGAATGCCTTCAACTTCGCTAGATGGGTGGATGTTCTGGATACGTTGAAAGGACTTTTTCAAGTTCCGGAACTTGAAGGACCGAATCCTGCTTTATGATTCGATGCAGTGCCAACGAAAAATGGAGGTTACATCGAGTCTCGCTCAAGGATATTTGCTTGGTCTAGATTTGTGGAGCATATCGTCGGACGGATTACTGAGACTAGAGCTGCCGGCTGAGTCACGCCTGATCGACTATGCGCATGATGTTGGGGTGCTAGTTGCTGGACGCATCGTCGAATAGGCACTGAGGATTTAGCGGTGCTTGTCATCGCAGGCGTGATACTCATCGCCCTCTTTGCTAGAAAGCTTCGTACTATTAACCTGCGTCGAAACGAAGAGACGATGGAGACTGTTGCCCGCGAGGAGAGACAACACTCACTTAATGATTTGCAGCCGTCCTGGGAGAAAAATGGACTGCATGCCTCATCCCTGATCTGAAACTGTGGCTTAATCGAACGCACGGTGCGACTGACTTCTACGCAGCCCAGCTCTTGAGCGGGCATAGGTGTTTTCAGTCTTACTTGCATAAGATTTGTAAGTCGCGGTCCCCCGACTAGGTTTTGCGCAGGAGAGGAAGACGATGCCTGCCACACATTTTCTGCATGAAGATGGCACAGGCTGCGCTGGGACCTCTACAAAGAAACAGGAGAGCTCTCCCCAGATCATCTGATCGGGAATATGCTTGGATCGGTTGAGAAATGGAATCATGTGGCACATTATGTTCGGACAGTCCTAAAATATAAAAAAGGACTCACAGTCGCCGGGGATGTTGGAGTTGGGGGATCACTTTTCTAGCAATTCCTCTTCCTCCCTCTTCTCCTACTAGAGGAGGGTTCCCCCAACTTGGGGGACCTCACGGTATAGCAAAACGAGGCTAGGTTCTCAGTTTTACAGAGGAAGTGTGTAGTGGGTAGTCCAGACGTCTTGCGCGCCTAGGAGCCCCACTCTCAGGGCGTAAATAATCTTCACCTCACAACCACAGCACAGAAAAAACTGGCCATTACGCAAGAATACTTAAGGATAAATGTGAAACTTTGACATCAGCTGCATTCACGAACTATTGGAATTGTGTAAGGAATCTCTTCGCGTTATTCGCCGGCATGCTATGCGTATAGGCATCTTCTACTATGAATTTTAGTAATGTCGCGGATGCGAGAAAGAACAAGAAACAACTTTTCAGCTCATATGCAAATTTCCGGTTCGCTAGAAAGATGAACTGTCTTGGCTCTTATTTATTCTCTAGTGTAACTGACTTATCTACGGTAGACGTGACAAGAATCACCCAGCTTATCTGAAATTCGAGGTTTCCCATTTTATCCACATATTTTAGAGAAGTGCTGCAATGATCACCTAGCAAAGTCCAGGCTACGATTCCGGAGTTCAGTTACCACGTATGGAGAAAAAGGAAGAAGGACCTGCTCTGCTGGCAAACAGAGGAGAAGTAACCAATCCTTTTCTGATGTAGACACAGATGAGTATAGGTTTGCTCATCTGGAAAACAGAAGCAGTAACCGACTTCAATATCGCAGGGTACCATTCTTTGGTAGTCGCCTGGATTCTAGGAGATAGAGTCATAATACAAGTAAAAGCGAGTCAACTCTCTAGTAATGACGGTCGTTGGGATATTTTAATTATGGTTACACAATGGGCTCTCGAGTGCCCACGTGATTTTTCAATCGAAAGTTCTGGATGAACTTTCTGTCGAAGTCTGCGACGTCACATAACTAATAACACGAGCATTTTTTTTTATATTTGGAGAATTTTGTCTGTATTTTAAGAGCAAAAGTTTTTCGCGCTTGTTCAACATTATGTTAATCAATGTAAAATTGTTCCTGAAATATGAAGTAAAAGTTATCACTCTTTTTGCGGCAAATTTTTTTGTCTGCTCCAACGATGTTGAACACAATTAATGCGTCAAGCTAAATATATATATAAAAATACATTATAGAAATTTAAACAAAGTGTGGTAATTCTCATACTATTGTTTCAGGTGGAATATCATCGAAAGTTTTGTACAATATAGCAAAAAACTTCAGTTACTATTTAATAAAGGTAAAAATTTAATAAAGGTAAAATTCATTTTTAAATACAAGCCTGAAATTTCGCCTGATTTTATATTATTTGTTTTAGAATTATCGGGATTATACAGATATGCCTAACGTTTGTTGCGTGCCTGGTTGTCGGTCAACATATGTAACCGCAAATTTATTCAGGTTTCCGAAAGACGATTCCCTACAGCATAAATGGCTTAGGAGTATTCCTCGGAAAAACCTTAAAATAAGTGAGAATACTAAGGTTTGCAGTGATCATTTTCATCCAGATCAAATCATTCGTGAGGATATTTTGTGTTCTGATGGATTACCTGTTAAAAGAGGCCGATGCGCTTTGGAAAAAAATGCTGTTCCAACTAATTTTTCTTGCTTACCAGAATACTTGTCCTCGCGTGTAAGAACACTGCGAGATGATTCAGAGAAGACATGTTTGGCAATAAAGAAGCGTTTGGATGCAGCAGAAGATACGTTACTTCACAAATATACAAATTTCTTTGATGAATTAAGCTCAAATATAAATCGTTTTTCTAAATATTCGTGGAACATTTCCAAACAAGGATTGAAGATTTTCTTGTATAAAGTAGACTTTAGTAGTAACTCGCCGCAAATTAGTAAGTCTTTTTCAATTAATACAGATTTAGATGCAGAAATATACATCTGCAAAAATTTAGTAAGAAATCAGGAACTGAAATCAATTTTAGGGAGTGAATACAAATGTAACTCGTTCTCTAAAATTGAAAATTTGATAATATATTTAGAGAATTTTGATAGCGATTCAGTTACAGTTGAAGAAGCGGTAAATTCACTTTGTGAAAAAATAAATGGATACATTGAAACCGGTAAAATTGCAGTCGAAAATATAGAGGCAACCAGATTTTGTATCGGCCATCTTAAAACAACATTTAACTACTAACATAGGGTTTGATGTTTGATGAAGAATATCCGATATCATTGAAATAAATAGGAAACTTGGGAATTGGCTCCCATGAAATAATCACAACTGTTGATTAAAAACTTGTTAGTCTTTTGCTACTATTAGTCTTTCTATAACTTGACAAAATCTCAATGGAAGAGAGTACATTTTAACATGAAGATAAGGTATTTTTTTTTTTTTTTTAAGACAAGATGTCACCCAATTCTTTGTATTATAAGTTCTTTATACAAACCTGAAGTGATCAGGCGTTTCTATGTACTTATAGATATAAAACACATTCATTCAATGCTTTTGAAAGAGCCTAATGTTACTTGTAAGTTTTTGAATGTTTAGTTAAAAGTGCCAAAAAACTCTGCACTCAGTGAAACACCGTTTTCGCGATAAGTAGTTAGTAAGCTTCATACGTGCGTTGAGTAATAAAATATATAGATTCTCCAAAGTCACGCTTTTCTTTTTACGTTTGTGGGAAGAATTGTCTAACGATAGATCGCCGACGAAAAAAATCTGACGAGTTCTCAAAGCTTGGAAGAAAACGAAGTTTCAGTGTATTTAGAGAGATTCTAACTTCGCGATCTCGAGTTTGCAGTTAAAAAAAATTTTCGCTATACCTTAAAATTTTGTACGGGCCTTCAAAAAGAGGTAATGTTGCACATTATGTGGCTATTCTGACAAAACTATGCTAACATGAAGCCAAATTCGCTGAAATAATCACCTGGCAGTCGAGTATTCTGACCAAAATCAAGCGGTGCTGTGCTGGTGATGTTCCAAAATATTCCTTGAAAATTCTTCGAATTCCGAAAAGAATCAAGGGCAACACTCTTAGGGGACGATCTTTCGTTTTACGATAAGCTTCATGGGCGAATCATCATCATCTTCGGCTCGATAGCCCAAGTCCGGCCTTGGCTTAAGGGATTAAAATTCTGCAATCATCTCGGTTCTGCGGCCTCGTTCGCCAGTTTGTCACTCCCAACAAAGATCTGGTATCCGCTTCTATCGGATCTTCGCATCGTGCCCTTGGTCTTCCCCACACCTTCCTTCTACTCTACCCTTTAACATTCTTTTGGGGAGCCGGTGCTCTGTTCTTTGTACATAGCCTGCACATTGCAATTTCTCTCCATGTTCATCATTGCCCTTGGCCGTAAATTTTTTTAAATGTATGGTTATGAAATCTGAAGATTGTGCGAAGGCTAAGGCTTCGAAGTCAATGATACTCGGAAATTTGATTTCTCCTAATCGAGATAACGAATATGCAGTAGCATCCTCAGAGCCAGCTATAAATCGTATGTTCGATGTAAAACCGCTGACAAAAAGATAGTTAACAAAGATGTCCAGTCGAAGCTTTTTCAGGTGTTTCGTTGATCGAAAAAGCCGATTGTTTATGAGTTGTGAAAATCAAAAGAGTGTCATTTCTGTCTTGGCGGCTATGATGACAATGAGCCAAAAAATAGATATTGCAAATCGTTTAACAAGCCAAGTCATCTTTATGAGTGCTCAGTTCTTCTAGATTCCCATTCAAAGCCAACTTCTCCAAGATTCTCGGTTCTTAGTCCTATCATATATTAGTTATGTAACATTTTAAAATTTATGAGAGATTGCGAAACAGTGTGTAAAATAGAATGTACACCATATTTGATTAAATAAATGTTTTATTATTCTCAATGCTTAGGAAAATAGTTAAAAAAGGCCTCCAGCTCACAAATTTATTATTATTGTGACAATTAATACCATGCTTGGAATTCGTTTCTGTTATTTTAACACTTTTTGGTAATCCTTTCTTGTTTCTGCCAACCAAAGGAAATACTGCTGCAGAATCACTCATTACAATCTGTTTCCCAGAAGCAGCACAAAGTGTGAAGATTGAATTTTATTTTAAACGAAATGTCGAGAAATAGCGCCGGTGATAATGATGACGTCCATGTGATCATATTCAGCCGAGAAGGCCGAGGTGTCCAAAATAACAGATTTCAATTAGATGGCGCGAAGCTGCAATTATACACGACGAGTAGGAATAACTATATATATATATATATATATATATATATATATATATATATATATATATATATATATATATATATATATATATATATATATACATATATATATATATATATATATATATATATATATATATATATATATATATATATATATATACATATATATTATTTTTTATTTTTAAATTTATAATTAAAATTGGATGATTGGTAGTTTTTCGAGCAGTTTGCCTAGGCGACTGCTCGATTACTACATCTCACCTAGCACGGGTTCAAGGCTGGAATCGTGGCCGATGAAATTTAAGAATGAACAAAAAACAGATTGGACCGGGAGGGCATTGACCTTTCAGATCATTGCTGCAGGTTGGCCACAAATTCAAACTACATCGCCCGCAGTTAAAAAATCCAACCGCTTTTGCCATTGCTTGCGCACCTGCTGCAGAGCGGCGATCCACATATATTAGCCGGCACATGCTGGACGATATCGTATGTAACCGACGACGAAAACAAGTACCAGCCTAGATACATGCGGGTTTTATTTAAAAGCGGTGAAAACTTTGAATAATTTGTGTGCATTCATAAATTGTTTTTTAATGGCACGAGCGCGAGCTGTAATCTAGCAAGCGGGAGCACAATCTGATGTGGAACCTTGGAGTGCTCCACCTCGTCAACTGTCGGGTGCATCACTTATGAAGAAGTCTGGCAGGCCTAAAGCAGTTGCTTACCAATCAAGAATAAGTGTTTCGAGCTCACTGGCTGATGGATTTGACGCATAAAAGAAATACAAACAATAAAGTATTTAATACTCACCCATGAAAAGCCGATTGATCCGAGGGCATCGGCTAACATATCACCTAATATTGATGGATAAAGATTTTCGGCTGGGAAATGCGCAAAGAATTTCGGGTGATTCCAATGTACAATGCCAGGCCTTCATCATCTTTCAAAATATCGAAATCTTCACCTCTAAATAGCGAAGAACAAATGAAATAAACGGGAATTAACATAAACGTACACAAATCGTAATCGAATTCTATCAAAAGTATTGAAACATGAATTGATTAGACGTAATATACAATTATAGTTGAAAAGCCTTGAAATATTTCTCCGTGAAATTTCCTATGAGTTGTTAGCCCTTGGGCTTGAAGTTGTTCAATGCGACCGTACTACAATAATTGATCAAAGTACTCTTGTGATTGCAGTTTTTTTTTGGATAGTTAACAGAATTCATCACAAATGATATTTTGTTCAAAAATGTCAAAAACAAATAAAATTTTTCATTTTGAAAACGCACGAAATTGTAACCAAGTGAGATGGGATTGAACAATTGAACTGATTTTGATACAATTCAATTTAACTTGAATTGTATACTTTGAATTGTAGAACGATGTGTCGTGATTTGGGTAGATTAAATGTCCGTGCAGGACTGCAGCGATGGTCTGCTGCCTCAGTGGAAGAGGATGTTAAGATCCGCCGAGATCGGCCTTGTCTGGGAACTCATTAATGCGCTGCCAACAGTACTCGGTCGGGTTTTACCTTTACTCCACTGAGCCACTCTGCTGTTCACTTACGCTCACCGGAAATCTTTTCACACCTTTCCACCAATTTCGTGCAAATTCCCACTTCTTCCTGCTTTTCTGGCGCACACATTTCAGCAGCAACGCACCGCTTAGTTTTTCGCAATCGCCAACACTTTGCAGAAACAGCACCGTGAACGCGCAATGAGAACTCTGAACTTTTCCAGCGAAATCATCAATTTCGGATTTGTTCTCTTTCACTTGGCCACAACTCGAACTACTACTGGAAAACTCTTCCTTTCGGCTCTATTCAGCGATTTATGGTTGTTTCGAACGTTTCACTCGAACTATTTCTGCTAGTTTTAATGCTTTTAATGATGATATTATTTAGCAGCCACAGGAATTCTAACGTTTTCCACTGAAAAGTGCTCACACGCAAACGCAACGATATAAATTTAAAAGAAAAATCTTTTCAAGTCACTTGAACAAGCAAGTGTGAATAGAAAAAGCAAGTTTTATAGTTCCGTCAGCAATCGAAAACGAGTCCTGATAGCAGTGTATTTGCCTGAAACGTCACTGAATGCTGGCTTCTTCCAGAGAACTATTAATTGCGTCACAAGTAACCGCCAAGTTAATTTTTGGTGCCGACGAACATGGTTTTCGCATGGAACTCTCGCAATTTAATATTCCTTGCTCTAAATTCCCATCAACGGCAATCTTTTAGGCAATTATCTCGGCGAAGACCATCGCATCCATGACTATTCCACTTGATATTTGAATGGGAAGCGAGGGAACACTTTGTTGAAGTTTTGCTAATGGCAGGTATTGTGGGGAAGAATTGAGTCACTTGCAAGAGAACACCTTCACTGAACTCGTAAAAATACTATCCGAAATAATCCGCAACTACGGAAAATTTAAGCAGTGTAGGGTTATATAGGGTTATCTATTTCGTGGTAGGAAAGTATAACCCTGCCATTTGACAGAATCAAATGTCATCCAAAGCGTGTTTTTTTTAGTTCAAGGTTTGCCATTTAGAAATATGGATCGTTTAACAGTCGAAGAACGCGTTAAAATTGTTAAATTTTATTCTAAAAATGGTGATTCTGCTGTATCAACATTTAGGGCTTTACGAGCCGATTACGGTCGACATAATCGACCTACACAGCAAACAATTTCGAACACAGAGAAAATTTGAAGAGACTGGATCGGTTATTGATATTGCAAGGCCTGTGCAACATTGCAACATTCGTTCTGCTGAAAATATCGCTGTCGTTGCTCAAAGTGTGGAGGAAGACCCAAATTTGTCGATTCCTCGACGTGCTCAACATTTGAGCTTGTCTTACGGCTCATTGTGGCGGATTTTGCATTTGGATTTGCATCTGCATCCGTACAAAACCCAACTCACTCAAGAACTTAAGCCTCAAGATCATACACAACGCAGAATGTACCTGTATGCGAATTAGGTGATTGAACAACAAGCCATTGATAACGATTTTTCGAACAAAATTTTCTTTAGTGATGAGGCTCATTTTTCGCTCAGTGGTTACGTAAATACAGAATTGCCGCATATGGGGCTCTCAATATCCTCAGGTGATCGCAGAAAGGCCTTTGCATCCGGAAATGTGATCGTTTAGTGTGCATTATGGTCTGGTGGTGTTATTGGCCCGTATTTTTTTTGAAAACGATCAAGGAAGAGCCATTACAGTCAATTCTGACCGCTATTGACGGATGTTAACCGATTAAATTGAAGATTATGATCTGGAGAACATGTGGTTCCAACAGGACGGAGCCACAAGCCACACAACACAGGCTAAGCGAGCACTTTTGCAAGAGAAATTTCCAGGACGCGTAATTTCAAGATTGACTGATGTTAATTGGCCCGCAAGATCCTGCGACCTAACACCTTTGGATTTCTTTTTATGGGCTATGCAAAAGATCGTGTTTACGCGAACAATCCTCAAAATCTTGAGAAATTGAAAACCAATATACGTGAAGTTATGGCCGAGATATTGCCAGAAATGTGCCGAAAAGTCATTGAAAATTACCTCAAAAGGATTGAGGCCTGTAAGAGGTCCCGTGGAAGACATTTGAATGATGTTGTGTTTCACGTATAATGGCAAGGTTCAATCTTTATATTGAATAAAAAATTTCGTTTCCATCTGAATATTTTATGTGTTTTCTTTAGCTTTACTTTCCCACGCGTAAAATGGATAACCCTGTATGTTTGCCGGCTAGAATTCCACTTCGCGATCGAACATTTTCTTTTACGCAAAGTAATTTCTTTTCTTCCCGGCCGTATCGCGGTCGTAAGTCAACTTCACGATCCGTCCCCAAAACTTGTCTTTCCTCTTTCGGATCCCGTGTATACGGTAGATCGCATCAGCTGAGCTCTATTGCCTTCCGCAAGGTAATACACCGTTGGAGTGCACTCAATCAGCGTTCCCACACTCGAAATTTTATTTGGCAGATTTAAATTTTTTTTAAACAAAATTTAACTGAAGTAAAGAAAAATGAAAATTTTAAATAGTAATAAAAATTAAATCTCATGAAAAATATAATTAAAGGAAAACATTTAAATTTGATATAGAGGAAAATTGATATAAAGCTACATTTAATAATAATAATAAGAAAGAAAACTATTTTACAAATGACGATTATGAATGGAAATAATTAACTATTTTTCTAAATCTGCCATTAAAATTTCGAATAGGAGATAGCAAGGTGCGAGCAGTTTGCGTGTGTGACTGCTCGATTACTATGGATTATATTGAAATGTTTGGCTCGACTTAACGAATGTGAACGGGCAGAGTAGTTGTATCTCTTTCTCTTTAAACGGACATTATTGAAACAAGACTTGGACTTTCTGGTAAAAACTTCTGATTTAATTTTCACTTTAAGCTTAATGTTTAGAATTCACCGAGAATATTTCTTGTGTCTTCCCAATCTGCTTGTCTGACGAGTTCGTAATAAATGTAGGCTCGCAATAGTATTGTAAAACAATAAAAGGAGTGACATTTTCTGAAATGAGAAAATTAAAGAATGAATCGCTAGATAGAAAAGTACCGGTCTTCTCCTTTACCTTCTAACGGGTATGGGACCCGGAACGTTGGCGGGCTCTTCCTAAAAAATGACCTAGCCATCGGGCGAAGCTCCCTTTCTTTTATTGTTTCAGGGGCTCTCGTCTGGGGTGCTCGGCCTTCCACTCCTCACATGGCCAAGTGCTCATTTTTGATCTTTGATCTGGTTAGGCGAGGAGCACCACTACCACGCGGATGCCCCACTCTTTTTGTGGGCTGTGAATATCCGCGTCAACGATTGATTCGGGTTCGTCTCGCACGCGGGTTATTTGGACGTCACAAATTGTAGGCTTTAAATTTTTTGTAGTGGATCCTCGGGCTGGCGGAAAGAACCCAAACCACGACACCGCAAGTCTGGCTACCAACACGCTTACGTGTCACCAGGCAAGGTCATTCCAGGTGAGCACTAATTTTTTCACTCGCTGAGGCAGCAGTCCTGAACGAACATTTAACATCATTCCAAGCACTACAGAGTGTTTATGAACACGGAACAATATTTTACTAACGTTCGCTGAAGTTGAGGAGAAAATCACGAGGGTCACACAGCACTATCGTTGACGATTTTTCCGAAAAAAAACGTGGGAGAATACATTCTGCCGGTTAGCGTCAGGCTTGGATTCGTGTTGTCTCGATCGCTATCAAACTATTTTCATCAATAACATATGTCTAGTGTCATAACCTATTAGAGTTCGGCGGCATTGATGAAGTAAGATCAACGAAATATATTTTAATCAAGATATAACGAAATAATCAAAAATTATGCAGTGTAATAAAATTTTTAACTGTGTGTTGAATCAGGAAATTTAACTGAGTGTGTTTGTATGTGAAAACTAAAAATGCATGTTTCTACGAGGTGACAAAGAGCGCCGTCTATATAGTAACCAAAGGGCGCAAATTATAAATTCCAGCAACAATTAAATTGTGTTATATATAATTTGGTTATATGGTTGATTGGTTCTTCCCATTTTTGCATCTTCTTATTCATTTTTAGACAATTTGAAACGATAACCTAAAAATTTTTTTATCATTTTTATATGAATTTTGAGTGCCTTTCCGCCATTAACTTTTATAATAATTTATATATATGTTTTAAATCCGGTTTATGTTTGTAAAATATGGTTTAAATAAAGATAATATTTCTTACCTCTTGAGTAAGAACAACTTGTTTCTTGATGTGTAACAATAATTTTAATAATAATTTACATTGATCTAGTTCTTAAATATAAAAATTATATTTTTTCTTTAAAAGCCGTCGGGCCTTGCTTAGTTGTGTGAGCAGACGCGTTTCGACTACCCGACGGCTTTTAAAGAAAAAAGAGGATTGGCCTGCGGATATCAAATAAACAAAATTATTGACTATAAAAATTATGCTTTACAAAGAAATTTGTTTTTCATTGCATTCAAGTTTGTCTTTGTACCAAAAACTGCAAGCCCACTGCAGTCAGCAAAAATATAAGCGAATTTTAATAATTGATCCGCGCGTGCGCAAGTAATGTGCATCCACGGGAAGTGAATGCTAGAATTACATGAGTTTAATGAATTTAGACAATGCAATATATGCACAATTTGAAATAGGATTGGATTGAGAATTACAATTGATTCAGAATGAAAAATGATATAAAAATTTGAAATGAATGTATGTAGGTTGCTTAGACAATATTGTTTCATTCAAACAATGTAAAATGTTATTCGAACATGAACTAGAAGTTATCACTTTTTTTCTGGTTAATTTCATACCTCCTCCAATAAAGTCGAATACAAATTAATGCTTCAAGCTAAATATATGTATATATACATCTTAAAATTTAACCAAAATACGTTAATTATTCTCATACTATCGTTTCAGGTGTAACTTCATTGAAAGTACTGTGCAATAGAGCTAAAATCTTTGAACTATTTTTTAATAAAGGTAAAATATGTCTTTAAAGCCTACCATTTCGCCTGATTTTATGCAATTTTCAGAAATAGTGGGATTTTACAGATATGCCCAAAATTTGTTGCGTGCCAGGTTGTTGGTCAACACATAGGACAACAAGTTTATTTCAGTTCCCGAAAAACGATTCCTTACGGCGTAAATGGCTCGACAGTATTCCTTGGAAAGATCTGGAAATAACGAAATCTGATAAGATTTGCAGTATCCATTTTCGTCCAGATGAAATCGTTCGTGAGGAAATTTTGTTTTCTGATGGATTACCTGTTAAGAGAGACAAATGCTGTTTGAAAAAAGGTGCTGTTCCAAAAAATTTTCCTAGCTTACCAGCATACTTACCCACGCCTGAAAGAACCTCGCGAGATGATCCAGATACGAGTTTTTTGACAATAAAGAACCATTTGGATGAAACGGTTCTTCACAATTGTACAAATTTCTACGGTGTGTTAGGCTCAAATTTAAATCGTTTTTGTAAATATTCATGGAACACTTCCAAACATGATTTCAAGATTTTCTTCTATAAAATTGATTTTACCAGTAATTTTCCGCAAATAAACAAGTCTTTTTCAATTAATATAAATTCGTATGCAGAAATATACATCTGCAATAATTTAGTAAAAAATCGGGATCTGGAATCAATTTTAGGAAGTGAATATAAATGTGACTCGTTCTCTAAAATTGAAAATTTGATGGTATATCTAGAGAATTTCGATAGCGATTCAGTTACAGTTGAAGAAACAGTAAATTCATTTTATGAACAAATAAATAGATACATTGAAACCGGTAAAATTGCAGTCGAAAATATAGAGGTAACCAGATTTTGTAGTGGCCATCTTAAAGCATTATTTAATTAGGTTTTGAAGTTAGTCCAATAATATCCGATAACAATCAAGAAAATTGGATAGTTTTTATAGAATTTTCTACCGCTACCCAGTTACAACTTTTGATTAAGTTGTTGTTAGTCTTCTGTTATTTCTCTTCGTTCTGTATCTTGCTAATATCTCAATGTTAAATGTACGTGAAGTATAAATTTTGTTTGTTATTTTTTCTAAGACAAGATATAACACAGTTCTTTACATCACAAGTTATTCATACAATCATTCTTTTTTTTCTCATATAGTTTTTGATAATCATAATAACCAAAGTTGTGATAATTAAGCGTTTCTAAATATATATAAAATAAGTATTCGTGTTTAATGTTACTGAAAGAGCGCCAAATGAGTTTTATAGATGCATGGAGGAATAAAATATATATTTCCTAAAAAGTTAAAAGACACGCTTATCATTTAACTTTTGAGTATAGAACTGTCTAATGATGATGCTTTTCTGGGTTTTTTTTGAAGAATTGTTCCAAAATACCATATTATGTAAAATCGGTACCTGTCTATCCGTTTGTCCGTCCGTCTGTCCCTCAGTGCGTTACAGCGAGTTTTCTCAGGAATTAGAGAAGCTACAGTCATCAAATCTTGAGAACAGCTTGTAGTAATCGAGCAGTCGCCTAAGCAAACTGCTCGAAAACCTTCATAATTTATATATATGTTTTAAATCCGGTTTATGTTTGTAAAATATGGTTTAAATAAAGATAATATTTCTTACCTCTTGAGTAAGAACAACTTGTTTCTTGATGTGTAACAATAATTTTAATAATAATTTACATTGATCTAGTTCTTAAATATAAAAATTATATTTTTTCTTTAAAAGCCGTCGGGCCTTGCTTAGTTGTGTGAGCAGACGCGTTTCGACTACCCGACGGCTTTTAAAGAAAAAAGAGGATTGGCCTGCGGATATCAAATAAACAAAATTATTGACTATAAAAATTATGCTTTACAAAGAAATTTGTTTTTCATTGCATTCAAGTTTGTCTTTGTACCAAAAACTGCAAGCCCACTGCAGTCAGCAAAAATATAAGCGAATTTTAATAATTGATCCGCGCGTGCGCAAGTAATGTGCATCCACGGGAAGTGAATGCTAGAATTACATGAGTTTAATGAATTTAGACAATGCAATATATGCACAATTTGAAATAGGATTGGATTGAGAATTACAATTGATTCAGAATGAAAAATGATATAAAAATTTGAAATGAATGTATGTAGGTTGCTTAGACAATATTGTTTCATTCAAACAATGTAAAATGTTATTCGAACATGAACTAGAAGTTATCACTTTTTTTCTGGTTAATTTCATACCTCCTCCAATAAAGTCGAATACAAATTAATGCTTCAAGCTAAATATATGTATATATACATCTTAAAATTTAACCAAAATACGTTAATTATTCTCATACTATCGTTTCAGGTGTAACTTCATTGAAAGTACTGTGCAATAGAGCTAAAATCTTTGAACTATTTTTTAATAAAGGTAAAATATGTCTTTAAAGCCTACCATTTCGCCTGATTTTATGCAATTTTCAGAAATAGTGGGATTTTACAGATATGCCCAAAATTTGTTGCGTGCCAGGTTGTTGGTCAACACATAGGACAACAAGTTTATTTCAGTTCCCGAAAAACGATTCCTTACGGCGTAAATGGCTCGACAGTATTCCTTGGAAAGATCTGGAAATAACGAAATCTGATAAGATTTGCAGTATCCATTTTCGTCCAGATGAAATCGTTCGTGAGGAAATTTTGTTTTCTGATGGATTACCTGTTAAGAGAGACAAATGCTGTTTGAAAAAAGGTGCTGTTCCAAAAAATTTTCCTAGCTTACCAGCATACTTACCCACGCCTGAAAGAACCTCGCGAGATGATCCAGATACGAGTTTTTTGACAATAAAGAACCATTTGGATGAAACGGTTCTTCACAATTGTACAAATTTCTACGGTGTGTTAGGCTCAAATTTAAATCGTTTTTGTAAATATTCATGGAACACTTCCAAACATGATTTCAAGATTTTCTTCTATAAAATTGATTTTACCAGTAATTTTCCGCAAATAAACAAGTCTTTTTCAATTAATATAAATTCGTATGCAGAAATATACATCTGCAATAATTTAGTAAAAAATCGGGATCTGGAATCAATTTTAGGAAGTGAATATAAATGTGACTCGTTCTCTAAAATTGAAAATTTGATGGTATATCTAGAGAATTTCGATAGCGATTCAGTTACAGTTGAAGAAACAGTAAATTCATTTTATGAACAAATAAATAGATACATTGAAACCGGTAAAATTGCAGTCGAAAATATAGAGGTAACCAGATTTTGTAGTGGCCATCTTAAAGCATTATTTAATTAGGTTTTGAAGTTAGTCCAATAATATCCGATAACAATCAAGAAAATTGGATAGTTTTTATAGAATTTTCTACCGCTACCCAGTTACAACTTTTGATTAAGTTGTTGTTAGTCTTCTGTTATTTCTCTTCGTTCTGTATCTTGCTAATATCTCAATGTTAAATGTACGTGAAGTATAAATTTTGTTTGTTATTTTTTCTAAGACAAGATATAACACAGTTCTTTACATCACAAGTTATTCATACAATCATTCTTTTTTTTCTCATATAGTTTTTGATAATCATAATAACCAAAGTTGTGATAATTAAGCGTTTCTAAATATATATAAAATAAGTATTCGTGTTTAATGTTACTGAAAGAGCGCCAAATGAGTTTTATAGATGCATGGAGGAATAAAATATATATTTCCTAAAAAGTTAAAAGACACGCTTATCATTTAACTTTTGAGTATAGAACTGTCTAATGATGATGCTTTTCTGGGTTTTTTTTGAAGAATTGTTCCAAAATACCATATTATGTAAAATCGGTACCTGTCTATCCGTTTGTCCGTCCGTCTGTCCCTCAGTGCGTTACAGCGAGTTTTCTCAGGAATTAGAGAAGCTACAGTCATCAAATCTTGAGAACAGCTTGTAGTAATCGAGCAGTCGCCTAAGCAAACTGCTCGAAAACCTTCATAACACTTATCCGAAATTTTAATTGCAGATTTGAAAAAAAATCTAATTTATTTCAATTTATAGTTATAAATCATAAAATATTTCTTTTTTTTATTAAATGTAAATTTTGTCTTTTTTTTTCTATATTAAATTTAAACTTTTCTTTCTAATTATAGTCTTCGTGATATTTATCTTTTTATTATTTTATAAAAGTTTTCCATTTTTTTAACTTCTATTAATTTAAAAATTTAAATCAGCAATTCAAAATTTCGGACATGAGAACACTGAGATAATACAGCCATTCATGTATTGCATTGCCGAATGCAATCTTTTAGTAATCGAGCAGTCACACAAGCAAACTGCTCGAAAACATTCCTACCCTTCAACCGAAATTTTAATTGCATTCATAATTGTAATTCATAAAATTGTTTTTTTTTTGTCTCTTATTATTATTAAACGTAATTTTTATATCAATTTTCTTTATCTCAAATTTAAAAGGTTCACTTTATTGTATTCGCCATGAAATTTAAGTTTTATTACTATTTGAAATCCTTTTCATTTCTCTTTTTACTTCAGTTAATTTTTGTTTCGAACAGTTACAATATCAAACTGCTCGAAAACCTTCTATCTCCTATCAAAATTTTAATTAATGGCAACCCATAAATGAGCAACTACAACAGTTGGGGGAGCTGTGTGGAGTTGAGGTTGAGACGATCGTCATTGTTGGACGTGAAGTGTTTTCGGCAGCTAGCGACATAAAAAGCTTTGTTGTGTTTGCGCAAACGATGCTTAATCTTGTGTTGCAGAAGTTTGTGTTGTGTAACGTTGCCCACTGCTGACTTAGATTTGCTTTCTTGTGATTTATATTTAACCGATCAGCAAGGAAAGCAATTCTCTGGACATTGGAGTACCACCCTTCATATGAGTGAGGCGCTATGTTTGGCAAACAGGTGAAGGAAGGTTCCTGTTAGTGTACAGGGCGAACGGTTGGGAGCTGCAAAATTTTAATATGTGTGTGTGTATCAATTGCTCACAACCTGCACCTTCAATGTACCGGTTTTTTTCTTTGTAGGTTCTGGGTTTTTCATTCGTGCATCGGAAGAATTAAAACGGATTCCTACAAAATGATCGACCTATTCATTCCGCTGTAGTGAATCGACAAGCTGAACTAGATTACTTACGCGCGGTGGCGAAATTTTTAATTTTTGCGAATTTTCACAATGAGAAATTCGATAGTAAAATATTTTTTAGTTTGGTGAGAGTTGTTAGCGTGTTGGGTTCTTTTGCCGCTCATGGATGTTATTTCGGACCCAAATTTAATAAATCTAATGATAGTCACGGCAACGAATAAAGGTAGTACATAAAAAATTAGCAAAGGCTCAGAGGTACGTGTAGAATTTCTAAGGAATATTGTTAGCGTTCACGACGAAAAGAAAATAAAAAGCGATAATTCATATTTATCCGATCTAAGTCAACTATTTTATTTTATGCAAATTAAAAAATGTATAAAAATTGTACAGGCGCATGCTAATGGAAAATTATGAGTCTCTAAGAAACTGAAACAAAAAGTGAATCGTTGTGAAGAAGTTGATTTGAAAGATATTGATGTATAACATATATCATAGCGGGATTACTGAAATCATTTTTGAGAGATTTAAGCGAACCTCTCTTGATTTACGATTTATACGACGAAATAATTAATGCCTTGGACTGGTCCAAAGAAGAACGATCCCGAAAGGTAAAGCGAATGCTTCGGGAAAAGCTGCCCACAGAAAACTATGAAGTATTCAAATATCTAGTTGAATTCTTAGTTAAGGTTATGGAAGGTGCGGACCTCCATAAGATGACATCATCGAATCTAGCCATAATTTTTGGTTCAAACGTGTTGGGCAAGAGATAATCAAATGTCACTAGAAGAAGTTGCACCCATAAATGCTTTCGTCGACTTTGTATTACAAAATCAAAAAGGTAAATATATTTGGTCGATATTAACAAAAAGTAACATTCTTTCTCAGAAGAATTCTAAAATGCGTAATGATTACTCTAGGTGTTCGGGCACAGTTTGCACTCTACATTATCGTAACAATTAATTCCGAGTATTAGTCTTCGTAAAAGATAACTAATTTGATTGAGTTTATGAGTCGATTTTCTAATAAAACAAGCTTCGTGATGAACGAGAAATAATAAGTGAAATGACATTTCCAACATCTTGTGTAATCGTGGAACTTTAGATTTGTCCGGTTCGGAAAATAACTATCTGTATATTTATTATAGTGATAAATGCATTATAATATTTTAGGAATATTAAAACAATGTACAGCGATCTCACCACATCAACAGCGGGCGCCCGGCGTGGATGTCGGTGAGTACAGAATTGATTATTTAAGTGCATGTTTACAGTTACGGCTAATTATTCAAACATTATGCATTAGAAACAGTACGGAAACTTGAATAATTGCGTTGTACGTTTAGATAAATCATTTTTTTGCATTATAATAATTTATAGATAAATCATTTTTTTGCATCATAATAATTTTTAGATAAATGCACGTTATATTATGGCAGATAGATTAACCGATTTCTTTTGTCCTTAAGTATTTGTTTTCCATGACAATCAAAGATGAAAAAATATGTTTAATTTTGGAATAGATTTAGAAAGAGTGGTGTTTTTCAATTACAAGATTGAACTAATAAACTTGACTGGATTGAATCGTTCTGTAAAACGAAAATCACGTATTTTCTTTGCAAAAAAAATGATGCATTAAAGTAATACGCTTCGGTATTTCTATTTTGGCTCTTTCTGACCGGATACAGGACCCGGCATGGTGGAAGACCTTTTTCCAGAAAAACAATGAGCTAGCCATCGGGCGCGCTCCATCCGATTCTTAGTTTCAGGGACTCTTGCGGGTTGGGTGGCCGCTAGTCAAGGTCCCTTTTTATGGCATAGGGTTATGTGATTCAATCACATAACTCTATGACATAAATTGGTCACCGTTATATTTCTTTTCTGATGGGAAGGTTCATGCAAAGTATGGTTGTATGAGTTTTCCACTCAGAAGGGAAATATATGGCCACTGCAACATTTTTGGATCTTTATCCGGTTGGGCGGGTGCGAGGGGGCACCACCACCACCCGGTTGCCCCACTCTTATTTGTGGGCCAAGAGAATCGTCGGGTAACGACGAGGTTCCCCGAAGTCCCTCTGTTTTGGCTTGTTTCAACTTGTTCTTTGCGGAAGCATTTCTTTCCTCTTTGTAGTTACCTACATTTTTTTCGACTTCGGTCGATGAGTTCTGTTTTCGAGACCCCAGAAATTCGTGAATGCGAAATTCTTTTGTAGAGGGTCCTTGTGCTGGGGGAACAAACCCACCCCACGACACCGCAATGCTAGCCTGCCAGCGCATTCACGCGTCCCCAGACAAGGGCATTCTCGGCGGATATTAACATCTCTCCTTCACGGACATTTATACTTACCTATCACTACAATCTATCTTGGCTAAGCTAGCAGCTTGTGTCAATTTACTGATGCGGCATGGAGATGAAGCTGAGATCTGCTTGGGCGGATCGCTGTGAGTCTGTTATGAATCGTCACCGCGAACACGTCGCGACGCCCAAGAGTATCCAACTTTCCTAAGACTTGTCGAAACCGCTATGAAGTAGACGTCTCGAGGTGTCGATTGAAACGGATGTGGGCGCAGTGTGCGGCATTTGCGATGGTTCAATTCGCTTGTTGTTATTTAATATTTAAATAGTTATGAAAGATATTGTCGCGAAAACAGGTAAAGAATTTGCAAATATTATTAAAGGGAGTTGAAAGTGTAGTTCGTAAGCCTATTAAATTAAAATGCCCTCAGTCAGGTTAACGGCAGTGCGAGTTGGCATTTTCTTTACTCATTGTGAAAGTTATTATGGTGTCATTTCATTAAATAAATTGAATGATGAAAGCAATGATTAACTTAAAGTGAGCCGTGCTGTGTTTAACAAGTCCATTCAATTGCTTACAAACTAGGAAATGCATGACAAAGTCGCTTAAGAAAGCACCTGAGTATGCAGAATTATTAGTGAAACTATGCAGCTTAATACGAGTGTGCTGAAATGCAAATCGTACGTGTATTTTGAAAGAAAAATGTTTGATTTTTACCTTTTCGCATGAATTCGGTATGAACAAAAGTGAATTGAGATATAATCTACTGTTCACAATTTTAAAATAGACCTGAAAACGGTTATCAACAGGAAATGTCAGTTTCCGTCTCCAAGGTCACTAGCAATATTCAGTGTCATATGGGAAAACATCACAAAACAACGCCTCTGGAAGTAGTGCTCTGCAGTCGAATTGCACTCAAGTGTTCGATCAACGAGATTGGACATTCGAGATTACGAAAAACTGGCAATAAATGAGAATTTTAGTCAAAGTCACGTCACACATTTTATTATTCATCTTAAGATAAAGTTATTCGCCCAACTGCGTGAGTTGTCTGTAAAGTGTTCAAGTGAATTATAATTATAATAATAAGTTAAAATTTAATCAAATAAGTCAGCGCGAGTGAATTTTTTTATATGGTATATCAATTTCGACTAATAGTTAACAACCTTAGCATCACGACATCATCAGCAGGCGCCCGGCGAGGATGTTGGTGAGTACACCTGTTTACTTCGTTTTAATTTGTTTATTAAAAATATTGTTCATTATTTATCTGATTGCATGAATCATTGAATGTAATGAGAAATAATTTTTATTCCACACTAATTTCAAAAGTGATTTAGAAAAAAAAAGAAAATAAGGAGTTGTGTAAAGGTTGATCACAAAAATTTCGCGTGAAAGAGGTAGTACTTAGATGAATTGCCGTAAATATACACGATTGAATTAATTAGAATTTACTTAGGACTTGGAACGGTTGTTTGTACTTGTATACTTGTTTCAAATATTTTCACAATAGCTTTGATGAACTCTGTAACTTAATTGAAATGAAACGCGGCTGGTGAAAAATTAATAATACCTTCTCAATGAATTGACTACAAACATGTCCGCCTGTATGTACAGAAATTAATTAAGTATAATGAGGAAAATGTGTGAGTAGATAATTACCCTCGGTCTTTCCATTAATCGAAAACCTGACCAGGTATGAGACCCGCAACGATGGCTAGCCCCTCCACTATACTGAGCTAGCCGTCGTTACAGGTACGACAGTGTTTTCTATCCTAAGTGGCCATAATGCTTTATTTGTATTCAATGCTATTTTCTTGTTCTGTGAAGTGTTATTTGCAATAAAACCATATTTACGAGTGCATAAGCGTTTGTTTACTTTCTTGTGACAACCCATTGGGTTCCCCTTAATTAGCTTTAGAATCACGGTCGCAGGGGTAGGTGAAAAAGACACGCAGTTAGGCAGGCGGTCGCAGGGGTAGTTGCGACAACGTGTACACATGGATGTCCACTCCGGTTTTATCTTGTTCCTCAAAGTGACGTTATTGTCATGTCCCAAAAAAACCTGAAAATAATCGGTGTAAAACTCTGTCATTGTATTTGTGTGTAAGTCGCTCAGCTGACTGGGTGGAAACAAAAACCATGCGCCTATGTCACAAATCACTTGATTAATTTATAACTTTTCCGATTTTTCTTTTGAGAACCAAGAAAAATCATTTTAAAGGTAAAAACGAACGCATGATTTTATTTCCAAAAGCATTTTTATTCACTTTTCATGTGCAATACACAAAATTTCTTGTGCTTCACAATGATAATGATTAATTCGAAAACGAAGTATTAGCACTATTTTGAGATTAATTCAAATAAATTCACTGTTGCGAACCGACTGTTTATGTCCTCAAAGCTAACTGTCAGCAAGAAGTAAAGGCGGATCGTTTTTTATGGTGGACATAGTGACGTCACCACCAATGTTGTGGGCCAGATGTATGAAGGCCATTGAATAATTAAATAATACTGGAGCGGACAGCCATGTGACCATGTGGTCGCACCAACTTTTACGACCACTTTTCCTACCGCTATGCTTTTGTTTACAACCTAACAAAGAGCCAAATTGCACAAGCAACCATGGCTGCTGTTGAATGAAAACAAATTTTCACACAATACTAAGAATTTGTTTTCTATTTGAGAAACCTTCAGTATTATGAAGAAAACATCCAAAACATTAACATATTAACTAGTTATCTGTGAAAGGAAACACCTACAGATCCTTTTCGAGTATAATTTTCACACGAAGGCACCCCACATTTCACTTTGAAATTGTAAATTAATTTCACAGTGTCCAGTTCTTATTCATCTAAGATGAGGGCCATGAATACATTGTAGTAAGCGAGCAGTCACTTAGGCAAACTGCTCGAAAAATATTTGTGGAGAAATCACCATTTCCCGTACTACAACCCGCCACTATCATTACCAGAAGAATTGCTTCCCAACGAAACAATCGAAAAAATTAAATAAAAATTACAAAAAAAATTTGATGACAGCAACCCTTTTGCAACGCAATTTAGCAAAGAATTGCAGTTTATCTCATCGAGAAAAACCTCCGTTGCCGCCATGCAAGAGGCTCGACGACATAAGCGGAAAGATTGCTTCGAAGAGGGACTTGATTCGGAACAACGAGCGGGATACGTCGCTTGATTGATTTTTTTGCAAGCGCGCAGAGTAGTGAAGTGTTCTAAGCAGAGTACGGGAAACAAGACGAAGGGAAAGAAGAAAGGTGCATTCGAATTTTCTATAGCGTGAGGACCCATTGACTATTCCGTCGTGACTGAATAAAGATTAGATTGTGTTAAGTGCAGTGTACCAAAGCAATCAGACTTGCGTGGTACATCAAACAAAAATGGACATTATTCAGTGAAAAAACGAAAATTATCTCGGAGAATTAGATAGAAATCTGATTGCTAGCGATGGTAGCCGAGTTCAAAATATTTTTAAGTATCATAAGAATGTTGGCTAGTCCTAGACAAGTGGTGCGAACGAGCGGGAGAACAGTTTGAAGAGTGTGTTGGTTCGACGGTTTGGCGCTATTTCATTCTTTTGCCTATTAATGAGCTTGCCCGTGTCCGTAGCCGATGTAACTTGTGAGAATCCCAAAGTGAAGTGATACGACAGCAATCGGTGTGCTCGCACATATCATAGTACAACAAACACTGCCACATCTATGTGTAGAATTATTAGGTGGAAAAAAGACAACGTGAATCATTTGCAATATATTGCCTACAAAAGTCATTTGGAGCCGATCGAAAATCAGGACAGTCATTATACTTGCTTGGAAGATGTTTTGCTGGTACTAACAAAGTCCATGATACCTTTATAGCGTATAGAAATTCAGTAGAGGGGAACGCCGATACGTGGTTTTCAATTGGTGTTTTATATCAACAACAAAACCAGCCTACTGACGCTTTACAAGCTTACATCTGCGCAGAGATAAATCACATCGGGCTGCTTGGACTAATTTAGGAATATTATATGAAGTTAACTAAGAGATACCTTTGCATGTTACTTAAACGCCACCAGAAATTGTGAACCCACTTCGTCGTAGGTACAAAATTTAAACGTTTGCTCTATGACATCGTTTGTTAACTCTGTAACTAGTTGTGGTGTAGCTTCAATTTACAATGCCTGCACTAATAGCGGAGCTCTACCTGGTTGCGTTCCGGTTTTACCGTCAATAGGTAGCAAAAACTTGTTCAAAGATGCTTTCACTAAAAGATAGTTCCAAAAATTAATGCAGAATGATTGCTATCCGTGATATTTTTTTTGTTTCTCATCCGGTTTGGATTTTGAGCTTCCACCTGGATGCCCCATTCTTGTTTGGGTGCCGTAAATATACATGGTAAAGACGAGATCCTCTCAAGTCGTGCCCGCACATTCACGCGTCCTCAGACGAGGCTAATTCCGGCGAGCATCAACATCTTCGCTCGTCGAGGCGGCAGACCATCGCTGCAGTCTTTTGCGGACATATATATCCTCTCATTCCACTACAGGGGTGATTACATTCCCCTTTATATCCCTTCATATGACTACAATATGGTAAAAGTTAATCTATCTTCTAAACGTTTATTTGCACCTCTTCTCATTTTGACAGCTCCTCGATTGCAAGTGCTAGTTAGTATATCGGAGCCCTAATCACTGCTCTATAAGCAACAAGGAAATAGCACACCATCAAAATAGACAAGAAACAGGATAAAACCATAAGGATCCTTGGCTGATAAACGTACACTCCCCGACCGAAGAAAATGACGAAGGAAACGTTCTACAATCACCTGAAAAGACTAGCCGACCCACTGCCTACAAACGATACAAAAATAATTCTGGATGATTTCAACACTAAGGTTGGCAATGAGCTATCTCATCGGGGAACGACTGGAGGATATAGCCTCCGCGATGAAACAAATGACAATGGCCAACGCCAGATTGACTTTGCATGTAGCAGAAATCAACTCATACATTCGACTTCTTGCCCTATCGACGCATACATAAAATGACCTGGGTATCACCGGATGGCAACACACAAAACCAAATTGACCATATTCTGATCAAACAACGTTGGGCCTCGAGCATACTTGACGTCCGTACATACCAAGCAGTCAATTGCAACTCGGATCATTACTTGATCAAATTAGCCTATCGATGTCGTATGTCAAAGGCGTATTTGGCAAAGACTAGCCCGCTACAAAAATTTGACATCGAAAGGCTCCAAACGGCGTGTGTGGCAAAAAAATTTAAGGCGACCCTCGACAACCGGCTGGCTCCCATCATATCAGACGCGTCGCTGAAAACAAGCAACGAGCTCTGGATGGAAGCGAAAGCGGCTATTAGGGACTAGCTAGCTCTCATCCCATCTGATACATCGCTGAAAAGGCGCTATGGGTAGAAGAAAAAGCGACTTTTAAGACCGTTGCAGAACAGAACAGAAGATCGAACATCAAGCCCGGCGCAAAAGAAATGATTGATTGGTTTGGTAATAAGAATATACGCAAAAAGAGTAGACAAATCAATTATATTCTCTATCCACCAAAAAAGGTACAAACTAAAGTGCGGAAACTATAGAGGCATATCACTGCCTTGTACGGTGTACAAAATATTTTCAAAGATCTCAGAAAATAAAATAGGATCATACGCCAACAATATTATTGGGCATTAAGGTGGTTTTAGAGCAAGTAGATCGACGATAGACCAATTGTTCACTGTCAAGCAGGTACTTGAGAAATACTGGGAGTACAATTTTCGTTGACTTTAAGCAAGCATACGACAGTCTTCATCGTAATGTACTGTATGAAATAATACTTCACTTTTGGCATCCCAGCCAAATTAGTCCATGTTATCAAAATGACAATGACATCGATAACCTCCCAAGCCCGCATCAATAACCAACTCACCGATGCCTTGGCATAAATATCGGACTAAAGCAGGGAGATGGACTAGCCCCATTGCTATTCAATTTGACTCTGGAATGCGTCATAAGACAGTTCATCGCTACTCGGATTTCAAAATGGAGGACGTGGTCAATGGACCGAGACAGTTGGAGGCGCTCTTTGCAGGAAGCGAAGATCCGAGAGGGGCTGTAGTGCTATGAAGAAGAAGAAAGAAAATGTTAATCGGAACGGATTTAGACACCGAACATGGCAATTTGCTAAAATGCGTCTGTTGAAAAGCAGAAAATATCTTTTCGGGTAATACTCTAGATGAAAATGTGTTATTTTGGCCCATAATTGCTACTTCAAGTATACGAAGCCAATTTTCGATGATGATTGAGGATGATTGTGCATTTTTTATCAACATTAGTTAACGTTCTAATTACCTAAATCGGATTTGGATTTTGCAATAGAAGGTTTGGGCAGTAAAACTAGTGAGTGATATTGCTTCAGGCCATATAATAAATTCATCAATAATAGTCTTTCAATACGAAAGTGAAGTGTGAAGATAAAGAAGGACCTATTATGTTAATGGCAAGGGTACCGTGGACAACCCAAAATAAGACTAAAAATGAGCTGCAAACACGAAAAAATAGCAACATAAATAATATGTTTCATTGTACAAAAAACTTAAAAAAAATCAAATATGCTGTGTACATACATTCTGTAAATATATTAGTTCAACATAAAGCTTTGCTCTATGACTCAATTACTAAAATAAAGAACAGTAAAAAAATCAATACTCTTCTCTAATGATTTTTCTTCGTTCGTCTTGAGATTTCCCGAAGGAACCTCTCATCGGTTATAAACATGAAGTCTTGGAATGTGTCAATAAACTATTTCCATCAGGTCAACAAGTCGAGACACCCTTAGTCTACTCCGAGGTGACTGCTCACAGGCTAGCTAATTCGGAGAGGAATTTTATTCGCAGGACTTGCGCGAGCAGACTAAGACCAATACAAGTTATCAGACACCGATTCTAATGCACCATTTAAAACGCATCAAAACCTTCCGTCAAGCCGATCCTACTTTACTTCACTTAAATTTCATCTCTTTCCGACCGTACGTCCAGTACAAAATTGAGAGCCAAAAAAAAAACAAATGCGATCAAATTCAGGAGTTCCCGATTATTCACCAACACGGTGCCAGAAATGAACTACTCGAATCCAAAACCAAATCAATTTACTCTAACTAAAAACGCAAAGTCAAACCATGGCACCACGTACCGAGCCGCAACACGGGACCAATCAGTCGCAAATTATTAAAGCCCTACCCCCTCGGCGGCATACTGACCTTTCGCCGTCATTTCCTTCTGAAAAAGAACGGTTGATTACTGAAAAGGAAAGAATTAGTTCTTTTTAGCAATTCATGGTTTAAAGAATGTGTGCATATAATATTGTTATTATTATTGTTCCGTAATTGTTGGATTCCGTTTTTTTATTTGCTTTTTGGCTTTTGTTTTTGGTGTGATCATTTCTATTTTTGCAATGTTTTATAATAATTATTACTATACCTAGTTCAGACTACTTCGGTTTAATTTATTTGCCTTGTTACTGTTGTTGGTTTCATTTTTGTTGCTATATATTATATCTCTGATTTTGAATATTAGTCTATGCATAGGGATTCAGCATGGACATGAGGGTAATAATGGATATTGTATGGCACTTTATTTTCTTTTACAAATAAATAAATCTGACTTTTGTTATATTCTTGGCATACAAAAAAGTTCAATAAATTGTTTAAAACAAAAAGGCACTATCCTAATTACTAACTAAATTTTATTATTATTAACTTAATTTTGTATATTATTTCTTTAATATCTTTCTGGTATTCTTCCGATTTGAGTAAGATGCTCTATTTTTATGGTGTTTTATTTTTTTAGTTAGAAATGATATCGCCCACATTTTTATTGTGTGTACAAAAGCCAAAAAAGATAGTTTTCGGAATTTAGGATGCAGTTATTTCATCAATGATATGTAATACCGCAAGCATTTAATGTAATAAAAGCACGGAAAAGATTATCATGACTTTGTCAATAGCATAAATAGCTCGCAAAAACTTGTTTCATTGACGTTTCAGAAGAATAATGATTGTCTTAATTGAATTTGCGTAAATAAGGTAATAAAAATGTTTCCAGGAACTTTATCGGTTATGCGGAAAATACGCCAATTGTGCTTTGTTGTCACAGTTACAGGTTCAATTACAGTACACAACTCGTCAACTGTGTTTAAGTGAGTATAAAATTAGGCATACTACTCCAGTAAGCACCAGAACTGTGCAATGATTGAGTTCAAGTAAATGAAAATAGTGTCCGTCGTGTCCTTCAAAGTTAATTATTTTTATAACCTCAAAACGATTGTTTATCAAAACTTTGCATCAATTGTCCTGGTGGGGAGTCCAGAGTTGTTCCAAAAAGTCGCTTGTTCTTTCAACTGGGAATTTTAGCGAGTTGTCATGTTCATTAAAAGTTGATTAGAAGTCGGAAAGTTGCTTTAAATATTCAGAAATATAAAAGGGTTGCGATTGACGTTTGGAAGTTGAAACTGTCAACACGCAAACACACGAAAATTTATAAGTATATTTCATCATACAAGATCATATACATAAAGTTTGAAAGTTGAAGACCAGTAGAAAGCAGAAAATTCATCTTGGGCGAGGGCCCATAAAATGCACCGAGGCCAGTATTACAAAGGCGGCAAAATGAACTAGTTATTGTCAGCAAGCAAACACGATGGGGTTACAAGCAAACACGATAGCGGAGCAAGCAAACACGATGGCAGAGCAACCAAAGACCAATGCCGCCCGCAAGGAAATGCATTCGGACATGATGGATGCGAACGATACAACAGCAAACAATTCAAGCTTTAACCAAGATGTTAACCTGATTAATTGTAAGGTAAATGAATTTATATTTTCAAAGGGTAAATTAGTTGCCAAACGTAAAACCCCAGTTCCTATGCCAATCCCACCCACACCTAGCACTCACTAACCCTTTCAGCGCACTGGCGAACGATGGCCAAAATAATAACTCAAACGCGACTAACATTCAAGCAAAGAAGGTATGGTTCCCGCCTATATTTATAGAAAATTTAAAAGCAACGGTGCTTAAAGGTATCATGGATAGATACACCCTTACAGATGCTACCCGTCTAGGGCACCGAATCACAAAATTGTCAAGCTCCCGACTTAAAGTCACAGTCGAGGCGCACGACTACATCATGAACCTGCTTAAAAACACGGAAGCAGTGGGATACTCATTCACCCCTAAAGAAAAGAAAAAATGTGTCGTGATACTTAGGGGTATTAGTTCAGAATTTGGAGAGAAGGCTGTTCGAGAAGACATAGCCAGACAAATCCCGAATTTAGGCCTCGAGACTGTCAGTCCACTCACCACTGCAAGGTCGAGAGCAAATAAAATCGATCTGGATTTATTTAGGATTACAGTGGGATTGCAAGCTGGAAAAAACGCTCGAGGCGCACGACTACATCATGAACCTGCTTAAAAACACGGAAGCAGTGGGATACTCATTCACCCCAAAGAAAAGAAAAAATGTGTCGTGATACTTAGGGGTATTAGTTCAGAATTTGGAGCGAAGGCTGTTCGAGAAGATATAGCCAGACAAATCTTGAATTTAGGCCTCGAGACTGTCAGTCCACTTACCACTGCATGGTCGAGGGCAAATAAAATCGATCTGGATTTATTTAGGATTACAGTGGGGTTGCAAGCTGGAAAAACGCAATAATTAAGCTGCGCTACATTTTGAAACAAAGAGCCGTATGGGAAGACCCCAAAAGGAGTGATCTGGTTCAATGCTATCGGTGTCAAAGATTCGGGCACGTATCCACCAATTGTGGATTAAACATGAGATGTGTAGCATGTGGGGAGGAGCATAATTCCGAAAGCTGCTCCAAAAAAATATGGACAAGCCGGAAACCGCTCCATTCTGCACCATGCGCAAGGCCCATGGGCATCCAGCTAGTTTTTCCGGCTGCCCGGAACGGAAAAGATTGTTAGACAGGGCAATCGAAAATAAAGCCTAATGGACGGTGCCTCAGAACATATTCTCACCGCTCCCCAGCTATCCAAATACTACACCAACCCCTACAACCCCACACCACTTTGCCCCTCCCTCCAATCGGACCTCATATTCAGAGGTTTTAAGAACTGATACTCCAACGCATAATTTCATTCCACTGACTCCTAATCCCGTCGAACACCTGCAACAAATAACCGTGGAGTGGCTGGAAGTCTCTCCCAGTGAACTCCTATAAAAGGTCAGGGCTTTCCTCCCATACTTTGACACCACCCCTGACCAAGAGAAGCCAATGGCACTCCTCAATTTCTATTTCAACCTTTATGGTTGCAAATAGGCTAACCATTCTATCCCTAAATATAAACTCCCTAATCTCACATGATAAGAGGCTCTACATTGCTGATTTGATCAAATCCTCCCAACCCGACATCCTCCTTCTGAACGAGACAGTTCTTAACGTTCTCCACAAAGTCTGTTTGGAGAACTACCATGTGCTTCGGAATGACAGTGGCAGAGGTACTGCGATACTGTTTCGAGATGATCTAGATATCCATCAAATCCCGTTCGAACAAAATAATTCCTCATGTACGTTAGCAACTCTCAACACCAAGCGACCCAATGGAAACCCAGCCAAAATTCTTATTGGCTCTCTATAACTCCCGTGCAATCTAGGTCCCCAGATCCCATTTACACATAACCAAATCCTCGCAACAGCCTCATCCCACGACTCATTTATACTAGGAGGAGACCTTAACGCCAGACACGAACACTTGGGGGATTCCAGAAGAAATACCAACGAAAACTATGGCTCCTTGCGGACGCCCTCCTCTCAGCATCCATAGCAAATGCTGGGGTCCCAACATTTGCCAGAGGAAATTCATTTTTAGATAACTTCATAATATCCTCTGACCTCAACGATCCCACAATTTCCTTTAGTTGCTCCACATTTTCCTCGTTACTGGACCATCATGGCCTCCATCTCAATATAACCCTTAGATCACGCAACCAGTTCTCATTTGCCCGCTTCACTATAGACCGTTTAATTCCATAGACTGGCCAAACTTCAGAAAAGAACTCAAAGACCTCGTTCCGAATCTCTCACCGGAAAATATCATTCTCTCGAACGCAGAAATAGACTCTCATACATTGGCACTAACATCTGCCATTATAGAGTGTCTAGACCAGCATGCCCCCTTCCAGAAACCACGTCGCCTGCCTTATAGATGTCTAACTCAGGAGACTCTTCAATCAATAAAAACTCGGAAGCATATGCTCCAACGGCTTAAGCGTATTTTCCATCGAAGCTTTAACCGGTTCAATGAGGAGTATTTGGAACTTAAAACGCAAATAACGAGCATTTCCCGTGAAATCCAAAAACGCATCAGATCAGTAGTCAACAGCTTCTATAAAAGCAGACTGATATCACTGCGACCATCTTCAGATGTTTTTAAAACAATAAATCAATTCACTGGCCGAAAAAGTTCCAAATTCAACATTGAGAAAGACCCTATAAAGCGATGGAACGAAGTCTTCACTGCACAATCTGACAAGATTGTTACATGTGAGGAATTCTTCAAACAAGTATATTGTCACCGTGAGTCATCCAACATAGCTTTGAACGACAACGTTAAAGCAGAGGTTCTACTAACGACGGAAGGGTACGGGGGATCTTATTTAACTATATTCTCTAGTTATAATAAAGCATCCTCTTCACAACATCCAGTCTTCGCCGGATTTTTCACCTCGAAAACGGAAGAAGAAGATCTACTAAATGCGTTAAATAGAAAGCTATCTCACGGCCTTGATGGTATCCTGAGCAGAATACTCAAAAAGTGCAGAAAAACCATCTTACTTTCCAAAACCTTAGAAAGTTAGCAAACTAATACCAATATCAAAACCAGGCTGCGAAGGTAACATTAATAATTTTCGGCCAATTTCCCTTTTGCCTAACATGGGTAAAACCCTTGAAAAGTTATTCTGCGAAACTTGAACGAGTTTACTAGTCCCCTGATCCCCGATTTTCAGTTTGGAGTTGTTGGCAGCCATGATAGGGTCGAGGTTATACTCACAGATTAAAAAGGTCTTGTCATGTTGGACTGAGTGTTACTTCCGGAGCGATTCGCCAACAGTGATAGCTTGGACTCAACGACATGTACTTGTTAGTAATTGTGTGAAAGAGATTCGTAATCTCACTCCTGCAGTGGTATGGCAGCACGTTCCTGGTGTTATGAACTCGACAGATTTGCCGTCTCGTGAGTGTACACCGAAAATTTTACTCAAGTCCAGATGGTGGGGGGCCATCATGGTTCCACGGTGAGGAGGCGACATGGCCTTCGAAGATACTACAGTGCACGAGGAAACAATTGACCGAGAGCTTCGTAAAGAAAGTGTGGTGACTTTAGTGCAAGATGGTATGGATTTTTGGCTCTTACGATTTTTTTTTAAAGTATGCAAAGACTATTAGAATGACGACGTGGATTTACCGATTTGTATTTAACGTACGAAATCAAAACGGCTGAGCATAGCGGGAATGAAATAAAGCGCGTGGAGTTACTCGTATGGAGGCAGGCTTGTACAACAAGTAAGTTTTTTTGGGGCGAGTGAGACACATGGTTGGATGTTTTACATCCTAGTGTCGATAATTTTGGGGTAGTTTGAGCCGAAAGTTGAGTGAGTATTCGGATGGACAGAAAGGACTTCCGTTTCCCCATTATATTACCCAAGGACCATAAAGTGGTGTCACGACTTATATACTATCGTCATGTGAAATTGTGGTGCGCTGGTACGAATATGATGTTAAGAAAAATAAAACAGCAAATTAATTTTCATTCTAAAAATGTATCTTTTCCTTTTTCTCGTTAACAATATTTCTCCCTTTTCACAGATATTTATTTCACCTGTGACACCCAGGCTTCTTCAGTGTGTACTAATATTTTTTTATCTCCGTTTGCCTCTTTTTATACCTGCTACTTTAATATGCTTATCCATTTTGTCTACCCACTCTCTAAGCTGATATTTAACCTCCACTCCTCAGGTAATTAACAAATTGCTAGTGTTTCCCATATGTCTAATTCGTTCACGTTTTTTAACTGCTTAATTAATATGAGATTTTCGATTTTTATTTGGTGCTTATCTTCAATGGCTACGTGTAATGATTTAACAAATATCCGTGTAGGATATGGGTGCCGATTGTCTGGCACAAATGTCAGCGAGCTATAAACAACACCGAGCTCAGCTAACTAACGTCGCTTAACGACCACGTACGCGTGCTTGACGACTAGCATTTGTGGAATAATATGAGGCGGTTTCTTGTCGACCCACGAAGCTACACTACAAAATATTTATCACACGTACTCCACTCTATGAGAGGTACCGATCAATTTTTATTATCTTTAGAAATATTCTATTATGTGTCAATTAAGCTATTCTACAGTAATTCAAAATTTTTTTGTCTCGTTAAAGTTAGCGGACATGGAGGCTTGAGACAAATGCAAATATTACACAAAAAGCAACCGTTACTTTCTCCGAAGCAGGTCGTTGTATTATAAGGGGAATGTCAAACCTAAAGATGTTCAAGCGCCTGAAGTGAACCACTCATCTCTGCCTAAGGGATGGAAACTTGACGGATGTAGTTTACTTTAAACTAGTAAAACATCAAACTAAGGAGTTTTGACGGGGTGACCACCTTATCTCTTCAGAAGCAGCCACTCCTGATCACCACGGGCCTGCTCGACTGCTTATTTTTATTACATGCCACTGACTTCCAATTATTTGCCTTGCCTATTTTTATTGCTATCTCCACCTCATTGTATCCTGCCTTTTTGTTTGTCCTATGTACGATTTTGGACAATTACTACACGTGATTTCGTAGATACCACTTTTTTCGTTAAATTCCGTCTGTTTTTTCCATGCTTAAAACTCGATTGAGTTGGTTGTTGTTTCTGTCTACCACTTCTATCCTAAGAGAGAGATATTGAATAATTGGTGGTAGGACAGTGCGGTCAGTGGTGACTCATTGCATGATTTGCAACAGACACGGTATTCCGCGAATGAATGTTAGCGTGCCGTGTTTACTCGAGGATCATGTTCAAGATGCTTACGTGTTTGAAGTACACGGCACAGACTTTGTGGGGCCCCTTTATTTAAAAAATGGTGAAAAGCGTGGATTGTGTGTCTTCACATGTGCAGTTTATCGCGCAATACACCTTGAACTGGTGCCATCAAGGTCTACCGAAGGCTTTTTGCAAGCCTTTTGACGATTTGTTGCAAGATGAGGCCATCCCAAAACAGTGTACAATGATAATGGCACCAACTTTGTTAGTGCGGTGAATGCGTTTTCAAGAATCGATTGAGAGGCCGTCAGTGGAGAGAAAATTTAATCCTCCATCGAGCCCTTGGTGGGGAAGATTTTTTAGCGTATGGAGGGACTGGTCAGGGGACTATTGCGTCGAAAGTTGGGAGAAGTTTGCCTTGGTTATGAAAACCTTTTTATAGTCTTATGCGAATGTGAGGCGGATATCAATTTGAAACCGCTAAAGTACATGCCTGTTAATATTGTGGATCTGGTGCCCCTTACACCTGTTATGTTTTTGGTTCAAATCGCAGCAGAAGGTTTGCCCGAAAGTGACATGTTAGATCGAGCAACATTGAACAAATGATATCGCTAGCTACAACGTTTACTCGACCAGCTGCAAAACACTCGTAGATTCCGAAGCAAATATCTCAGGAGTTTAAAGTAGTCATCTGCCATGTGAGTATCTCCCGAATTTTGTGTCGGGGAGACAGCATTTGTTGGAGAGAACCACAAGTAGTGACTGAGTTGGTGTTTGCAATGTACTGCCGAACTGATCAAAAGGCATGATGGAGTCGTCAAGTTGATGCATGTGAACATGCCTGGTGGACAACTTTAACGGCCTCTAGCACGTATTTATTCTCCCGAAATAGGAATGTGTGGAAGGGTGCAACAAGTTGTACCATCTGAAGAAGTTGATGTAGCAGCTGCGGCTTGAGAAACCAGCGAAGCCATTGGACGGTGTAGTAATCGAGCAGTCACCTAGGTAAACTGCACGAAAGACCTTTGCGGTGAAAACACCCTTTTCCGTACTAAAACCCGCCACTACCATCGCTACCATTACCAGAAAAACTACTTCCCAGTTGAACAATTGAAAAATTTAATAAAAATTTCAAAAAAAATTGATAACGGCAACCCCTTTGCGCCACAATTTAGCATAGAATTTAATAATAATAATCGTATTAACTGCATATAAAATAAATTGAGGAAAAGTTCGCGTTTTAAGTTTAGATATTCTCATCGCTTATTGTTTTTCACATAGTGCATTTGTACGCGAGATGCCATTCGCCGATACAATGCAAAACGACGAGGAGATAGCCGTCACGTGAGTTGAAGTTTAAATCTTCAGCGATATGAGGCGGTCGACACGATTAAAACTAGGAGTGAATGCTCGTATTCATCCATATAACGATTTTTCTTGTCGCCTCTGTGAAAAAGTTAACTATTATTCATTCCCCTAACGTTAAACTTTTATTCATCATTAAGTTTGCAACTGAAAATTAATTGTGATAGTAATAATCAGTAGCATTGAATTTGACGAAATTTATTTTGTGAAATTTATTATTTGTTGATTGTAATGTGAGAAGAGTGCTTAAACGTTGCCTATTCTAAAGCTTTCGTTTGGCATTTTTCGGTTTTGTGCCTCGTTAAAAAGTAATTTGCATCCCTATTTTGGACTTCTAAATTTAAAGTTACGCGAAGTGCTCACTTAATAATGTTTTTCATCTACTTTTTATTGGTTTATGTGAATCGCGAATCAGGTTATACATTCTATATAACAGTTTCCGCCAACCTACTAGTAGCTGGATAAGCCAACTAAATTCCATAAAAAGATAACGCGAACATCGATATAACTTTCAACTTCGCTGTTTACACCGCAGTACAAATCACATAGATACTAATATCTCACATCGCCGCCAGCATGATTTTATTCTGTTGCATGCGAAAACCATTCCCATCGAACCCAATTGGATAGTTGCGAGTGACATCTGGAAATCGTGTTCTCAATCGTTTGATTCCTTTGAGCCATCAAGAGAAAATTAATTCAAAGTGGACTGATTCGCGTCCACGCAACGGCAGTGAAGTTTTGCGAATAAGTTTAATTGAGTTTCTCGCCAGACGGGAAAAAGAAATAGAAAAACTTATTTGTGCGGGCCGTCCTTATGCGAGCGTGAAAATTTAGTTTTTTACAACATGATCCCAGCTTAATGAAATATTGAAAATAAAGTGAATTAATTTTATATCCGAGCAACAATCTATGAGCTTACTTATCGACTTCTTTATAACTACAAAAGAAAAAATAATTAAAATAACATGGATAAAGTTGTCAAATATTGTGAGCCCGGAAATGCATTTCGCTAAGGGTTCAATTCGTCTGATCAATCATCACATGAACCGCTATGGATTTTGTATTATGAGATGTAAACTAGAACAAAAAAAACAAAACATTTTAGTCTTTGCAGGCCTTACCCACCTCATCAACGAGTGCTCGTCGGAGGAAGACAGACGACAAAAGTGAAGCACCTAATTGTGGTCTCAGTCCAAGAAAACAAAAAGTTAATAAATACCGAACTAAGCTAATAGTCATAACATATTCTCTTCTTAGCACTACAGCCTCTTTCGGGCCTTCGCTTCCTGCAAACAGCCCCTCCAACTGTCTCGGTCCGTTGACCGCGTCATCCAATTCCGAAATCCGAGCAGCGATGAACTGTCTTCGTCGACCGAGTCAGACCAGCGTTTCCTCGGTTTCCCCACTGGCTGCCGGCCTTCAGTTCTCCCTACGAATACCTTCTTGGGTATCCGTTGTTCGTCCATACGATTCATGTGTCCAGCCCTTTGCAGCTTCCGCAGTCTTAAGATCCTTGAGACCTCCGGTTCGTCAAAAATTTCATAATGTCATAACATATTATTTGATTAATTTCTTGCATTTTCGTAATGAAAATAATATTGTACTATTATTATAATTGTATTCACGCATAAATTTGATACAGTGAAAACAATTTCAAAAGGAAAAACGATAAGAGAATGTGTATCTGAACCATTCCTAGCAATCGCATGTTACAATATATCCCAATTTGCACACAAATTAACAAGTTTCTAGGCGAATCTTCACTGTACATTGAGATGAAAATTTTAAACAAACATTAATAACATACTGTGTCGCAGGTTTTCTTGAAAGTAAATTTAGTTTTTTGTAACAACAGCAATGACGGCATTGAGAAAGTAATATTGTATAGAAACGTCTGAAAAATAAATTTCTAAAACACAAAAACCTCGGTATTTTTATGAAACCCTGACCCGCCACGTTGGCTGGCCCCTTTACTCATGAGCTAGCCATCGGGTGAGCTCACCCCTTCTCTTTGCGTTGCAGGTACTCTTGCAAGGTAGAGTGGCCTACCGCTTGAGTTTCCTACTTATGCTAAAGTGTTAAGTTATTCCATCATATAAGACTAACATAAATTTGAAGCATTCATATTTTTCATTTAAAGGAAAAATTCATGTGATTATGTTTCGACGATTTTTCATTTGAATGTAAAATATATGGCCACGTCTACAATGGATCCTGATCCGGATGGGGTTGCCAGGGGGCAGCGCTTCCACCTGGATGCCCCACTCTTGTTTGAGGGTCGTAAGTATAGATGGTAAAGGCGAGATCTTCTCAAAATTTGCCCGTGTTCGCAATCCCAGTCTGTTGTTTTGGCTTTGGCAATACATCTATTCAGTAGGTTACCTCGGCCTCGCCACCGTTGAACCGAGCCTTGCAATCACTTAATTCGTGAATGCGAAATTTTTTAGTAGGGGGCCCTTGTGCTGGGGAAAGGAACCCGCCCACGACACCACAATGCTAGCCTACCAGCGCATTCCCGCGTCCTCTGACAAGGCCGATTCCGGCCAGCACCAACATCTTCGCTCGCCGAGGCAGCAGACCATAGCTGCAGTCCTTTACAGACCTTGATATCCATGCAAGTCACTACAACGGCAGTGATAACGCAGTGATATATCGAGAGCGACATCACGGGGATATCCAATCACATTGCCTTTAAAATTTTGCACGTGAAATTTTCGTATTGATTTCGTTTATGTGAGAACTTTATAAATTAATGTGAAAATTCTCAGGTGGGAGATGTTGAGACAGATTGTATTCCTTAAAATTTTGAATTTTCTCCTATTGTGAATTATTGCTGCTACTACTTTGATCTGTCATGACATTCCATTACTTTTACCTCAAATAAAGCTTCTGGTGCGCATCTTCGTGCTTGAATAAAGCATGGGAATATCGTCGTATATCTAAAGAATCTACGGGTCCTGGATCTTAGTTAGATTCTAGTGGGCCTCAATGAAGGCCTTAAAGGAATGTGAGCGTTTCATCGAAAATTCACAACAGCTGACAATTTCCAGTCCATGTCTAGCACGAATTTGATGTCTACCAAAAATCCACAATCCCAAAAATCATATGAGGGAAGAAAATTGCAGCGATAGACTCGCTAAGTCACAAAATAGCTAAATGGCTATTACACTGATTCAACAGCATCTTCGATAACAACATTAGTGCAATTTTGTGAAAAATTGTCTAGGAAGCACACTTGACGAATGGACGGAATTTGAAGTGATCTCACGAGCGTTATGCGACGAAGAAAGTGTGATGGAGAGAGTGGTAAGGAATGGAAGTCCTTAAAAAATCGTTCAATTACTGCAGATTTATATTCCTTCAATATCGATTTTCTCCGTTCAAACAGTTCCTTAATTCTTACCTTATCCTCTTCAATATTTTAATTTTGTTAAAAATACCCTTCTAGCCGCTGTAATTGCTAGAGGGCAAAGCCTTGTAGTGGGAGCTCGAACCAATTTCACATCAAAAACTCTACACAGTCTAGTTGGAATGAAATGTCATCGTTGACATTCTCACTCATTCCATCCAGCAAATGTCAAAGTACTGCATCGTACTTGTAAACAATTTTTCTGTGGTAATGCTGCCAAAAACTTCGTCGTAAGTTTTTTCAATAGCAATGGGGCAAACTCAAAGTATTACAGAGAATCTTATTCCCAATACCATTGATACTGTGCAAATCGAAGTGATCAAGCATGCCCGTGTATTTTCTGAAATCGGACAATTATCCTACGAAGATTTTCAAAAGTGTCTGCAAGAGTTAAACGAATTGTAAGTTGATATTACTTGGTCAAATTTGAGTTTTATTTAAAATCGGATAATTTCAGGTCCCGAAAATGTTTAGACAGTGGCGGCAAGCAGCTTGTTTTCCTTGTAAAGAAAGGAACAGACACTTCAGTTCTTTGGAAAGCCACAGTGAAAATTGCATGCGTTAAAGTCGATCCAGTTACGCGAAAAATTGATCATTATAAGTTTTTGAACTTGAAACAATTTCTTTGTGTGTTCAAAACATTTCAATCTCATCTAGACAGTTTGGTTTCCAGCGAAGAGCATCGGGTAATTATCAATGACTCATTCACATGTAAATGATAACAAATGTCGCCTAGTTCGCGCGATTAGATGATAAGTAAACTAACAATCATTTGCTGCATGGGCATAACTATGTCTACAATGTTGTTAGATGCCGAAGGTCTGATTTATCGATATGGGGATTATCGTGACCAAACTTTAATGTGCTTGCTCTTTTCCCTTCTGTGATATCGCTTTGTTTTGGAAGTTTTTTTTGGAAATCATAAAAAGGGATTCAGGGATTGGGACGAGGGATTCCATTATATTAAATCTTGATAAAAAATAATTTTCACTGATATAAATTTATTAAGAAAATATATACAATAACAAAGAACATTTGACCAAAAATAAAATGTTTGCATTTTCAATAAACAGGAGCGAATCTACTCTTCTGGATCTCAGTATTCCCCTAGTATTTCAGCGTCAATGTTGACGAGACAAGCGACCGACTCGGGCAGCACCAGTCCAGACAGTTCGACGTGCTCGACGCCCCATGAATTCACAGAATGCTCCATTTGTTTGGATCGGAAAACAGAAGTTTTACTGCCATGTGCTCACACATTTTGTGTTCCCTGCATCGAACAATGGTAATTTGTGTTGTTTTTACATTCGCTACCAATATGTCCTTCCTCCCTTTCACCACCAGGAATGTCAGCAATAAAACCTGTCCCATATGCTGTGAAGAACTTGCAACCACCGACGATACCTGGGTTATGGCTGAAGCGCCAGGTGCCGATGAAATAAGTGATAAAATTTGCCACGAATTGATGAGTCTTTCGAAAAGCAACGAATCATAAACAAAAACTCGGGGATGGTTCCTTGTTGAAGTTTTGCTAGGAAAGCTTAGTGTACAGTTACATTCAAGGATACTTTTAAAATCGATTGCAGTTAGTCACAAAGGAAAGGAAGGTGATATATGTATTAATCATGTTACAAATTATAAATCGCATGCCAAAAGCAACGGCAAACACATTATGCTGCGTTGAAAATAATCAGTGGATCTTCATTTGACATCATTTGGCTGTTCGGAATCTTTGTCTCTCCTCTTGTGTTTATTGTTAATATTATTGTTATATTTATCTTTTTGTTCCGACAATTTAATAAGAAAAAAGCAATTTAAATATATATGTACTATATTATAATAATTTGCATTTTAATATTCTATTTCGTACTCCATTAAAATACAGAAAACGTATAGAAATTTAAAAAATATGAAGATGCAAAAGAGATAGAAGATTGAAGAAAAAACACAATAGTTAAAAATAACATCGAAATTGTGGCCTTGTAAAAATATTGGTCTTTTTCATCCCGTTCACACATCGAAAGGCGCTATGCCTAATCATCTTTAATCATAGGTTTCAACAACATAATAAATAATCGCATGATCGTGTTCGAACCACGTTCTTTAAAGTTTTTACAATTTTCTTACATCGTAGAGGAGTTCTATATCTTATAAAAAAATCATTCCTAATTCATATGTTTACACAATGCATAAATTCTAAGTGTAATGTTATCACGAATTGGTTTTCCTTTAAAATATTTCTTGACACCATGGCTGCATTTTGAAAAGTCCTAATTACGAAACCGGGTCCTATTTCAGCTTTCGCTTCTTCATTAACGCCTTGCGTTTCTTTTCTTCCTCTTCCTTACGCATGTCCTCCAAATCTTCAAGCAAACCGATCTTCTTGCTCACGTACTCTTCGCGCATTTGTTGTGCAAATGAGGATTCCATCATATCAACGTCCTCATCCATGTCCCGGTACCTGAAATGGAGTGTGTTAATAGGTCAAGGGCAATTTTGAATGAAATTTGCGTTAGATACAAATCAATATCTGTATCTTGTGCACTCACCTTGATCTGTCATAGCCAAAGATTTCTTTGATATAACTTGAATAATTTTCACCCTCTTCTGGCCCATCGTCAATAAAATCATCGAGTTCAGAATCGTATTCATCTTCATCATCATAATCGTCGTATATCCGTCGCTTAACCGGTTGCTGTTTTTTCGGTGGCTCTTGTCTTCGCCGCACATCTGGGGGAGGAAATTCTCGAGTCTTTTGCACGTCTCTCGACGCACCATTTGGCTTCGTATCACTTCGGCCATTTTGCAATTGAGATTTCTTTGCAGTGTAAGGATCCCTAGGCGGAAACTCACGAGTAGGACCATTGTATGGCCGTTTAGGTTCAGCTTTACTTGGTTGAGAAGATGATGGCAAGGCACTTGACGATTTCGCTAGGGGCTTTGAAGACGAAGATTTCAATGCAGAAGACTTCAATGAGTCATTTGGTCGTGCAGATGAACTACTGCTCTGAACTGGAGGCTTAGGCTTCAAACCACTGGCGGGACTACTCTTTGATTCTGGTCTAAACTTTGAGCTATCCACTTTGGAACTTAATGCTGGTACCGCTGGCTTTTTAAATTTATCGTCTGCTACTGATTTTGATACTGTTTGTGCTGGCTTCAATGGAGCTTTAGCGATTTTTTCATTATTTGAAGGTGGAGCTGAGCTAGCACCGTTTAATTTTGGTATTCTTCCATTTGGTTGCATTTTATTAACAGGCGGTGTGCCAGATGAACTGGTTCCACCTTTTAGTTTTTCCTTTTTTCGCCTTTCTTGTTCTTCTATTTCCCTTTTTTCCTTCTTCGTCAGCAATCGTTCTGGTTCCTTTTTCTCCTCAACGACAATCTCAACCGGCTCGTGTTGCTTCTTTTCCGCTAATTTCAACAGCTGTTGGAAATCCATAATTGGTGGAGGCGGAGGTCGGTTTTTAGCCTTTTTCTGTGCTTCTTCGCGTCGTTTTTGCTCTTCCATTTCTCGTTCGAGTTGCGGGTCATAGAGATCTTTCCTTCGGTGCGAATGTGAAGACACTGAGTTATGAGATTCTGACGACTTTGAGCTAGATTCGTGTGTTTTCGATGACGAACTAGTTGATAATGATGAAGATGATGACGACTTTGTGCGTTTGCCTGAGTTCGCTTCTTCTTGCTCACGCAATATTGCAGCTTTAACACGATCTTTTGTACCTGCTAAGTCTGTCAATGAAGCCGGCCGACTTGGAGCAAATTTATTCTCATCGGGCATCGTTTTTACTCGATCCATATACTTCTGATAGAAGGCTGACGATTCCTGCGACACATATCCATAGTCATCCTCATCGGGTTGGTCAGGACCTTGGATAGTAACGGCTGTATTATCTTTATCGACTGCATCATCAAGCACCGATTTGTTGGCCGATTTAATAACCTTTAGCATTTTTTTGATTTTATTTTTTGCCTTTTCATCACGCGATGCCAGCAATTCATCGCGTTTCTTCTTTTCAACACGAGCCTTTTCGCGTTCTTCTTGTTCTTTCTTTGCAAGAAATTTCTTAATATTGTCGGAGAGCTTTTTATCTTTTGTTTCTTTTTTAGGGGCACTAAATTTGGTGCTGTAGTATTTCTGGAAAGAAAAAAACATAAAATGTAAGTTTTTTCGTTTATTAAAAAGAAGCAGAAATACTTAATATGCAAACATTTGGATGATATGAAATCATTGCGAATACGGTTAAAGAAATGGCTGGTAATATATAAGTCGTAAGTGCAGTAATGAACACATGTTAAAGTGAAAGGCAGTCTTCCAACTTTTCTATTGGTGACAGCGATCAGCCATCAGACAGAGTCGAGCCATTGCAAACGTGAAGAGGATTCATTCAAAATTAGAAGTATAACAAAAATCATTCAAAATGAGTTACAAACACTTAATTCAAATCGGTGGAATAAAGTACGGATGGGTATTCGGTCCCCCTCGGACGAGCCCTCAGCTGGCTGATAGAAGACTGTCTTCATCGCGAAACTGGCAGGTAAATGGGAAATAAAATACCACTCGTGGTCCAAATCGGCTGAGCCATACACTGACAACACTCCGTCAGTATAATTGTCCGCGAAGCAGGAAAAGCGCCTCGGATAAGATTGATTCAAGCGCAATGAACTCGGCCACAAAAAACGAACTACGAATTCGGAATATATAGTACCAGTGCTCTACGAGAAAGAAAGATGATCTTCTTTTTTGTAGCACTACAGCCCCTTTCGGGCTATTGCTTCCTGCAACAAGCGCCTCCAACGGTCTTGGCCCATTGACCACGTCCTCTGATTTCGAAATCCGAGCAGTGATGAACTGTCTTTGTCGACCGAGTCAGACCAGACTTTCCTGGGTTTCCACATAGGTCTCCGCCTTTCAGTTCTCCCAATGAATGCTTTTTTCGGTACAGTTGTTCATCCATACGATTCATATGGCCAGTCCATTGCAACTTCCGCAGTTTTACAATCGTTGAGACCTCTGACTCGTCAAAATTTTCATACAGCTCATAATTAAATCTAATTCGCCATTGGTCGCCGTCTAGCTTCACTCCGATTATTCGCCTCAGGACCCGTCTTTCGAAGGCATTCAATATGTTTGCGGATGCTTGGGTTAGGGTCCATGTTTCACACCCACAGGTCTTATCACAGATTTGTATACTTGGAGCTATGTTTTCCTGTGTATGCAGCTCGTCTTCAAGGTCGTCAAAACTGAATAAAATATTTTATTTGCAAATTATATTCTTCGGCGTATTTCGTCTCTTTTATTACCGGTTCTCGTTATTTTGGCGCATTTATATACAAATTCGCCCACATTATTGATATTGTATTCGCCAAGTGTGATATTTTGCGCATTTAAGATAATTTTCCTCGAGTGCGTCATAAGCTTTGTTTTATTTTCATTGTTTTGTAGCCCTACTAGTTTTGCTTCGCTGTCGAGTTACAGTAAAAGTTCTTTGGCGGTTGTTAACGACCGTGACAAAATATTTCAAAAGCCTACTTTCGGCCTACTGAGATGCTGCTGTCGTTTTCTGGACAGCAGTGTTCGGAAATTTAGGGCTACTGAGCAGCTGTTTCCGGTACGCGAAGTGACATCGGGAGTTAATTGATTTCCTTCTGGGCCTGAGTAAGAAGGCAACGCTTCTACTCATAGCTCGTTTTGAGCGATGTATCAGATAGGATGAGAGCTACGAGTAGCTGGTTTCGAGGGTCTCCGTGAAATTTTTTGCGCAGACGCCGTTTGGAGCCTTTCGATGTTGCATTTCTGTAGAGGGATGGTCTTCGCTGAATACACCTTTGACATACGACATCGATAAGTTAATTTGGTCAATTAATGATCCGAGTTACAATTGGCTCCTCGGTCTGTACGGATGTCAAATGTGCTCGATGCCCAACGTTGTTGGATCAGAACATGGTCGATCTGGTTTTGTGTGTTGCCATCCGTCGATACCCAGGTCATTTTATGTATGCGTCGATGGAGGAAGCAAGTCGAACGTAAATCCAATCAGGCGCTTACGCTGTCATTCGTTTCATCTTGGAGGCTATATCCTCCAGTCTTTCCCCGATAAGATAGCTCGTTGCCAACCTTAGCGTTGAAATCACCCAGAATTATTTTTGTTTCGTTTGTAGGCAATGAGTCGACTAGTCTTTTTAGGTGATTGTACGTCACCACAAACGAACTTACGTCACCACAAAGGAGATGTAAGTAGGATTTATTCGCAGAGCTGCAGGTGTAGTTGCAGTTATTGGAATTCCTCGGCATTTAGTGTCCCATCATTGGGGAACCTGTAACCAGTAACCATTTGGTCGTGGGATTTAGGTGAGGAATCATGGAAGCTAGGGGTGGGGGAGACAAGGGAATCCCTATTTTCTCAACCGGGCATGGGACCGTCTACGGCGGAGAAAGATGATTTAATTAAAAGTGAATATTACTCAGTCCTAGAAAAGATATTTGACGGCCTGTCTTAAAACGACATCAAAATGGTACTTGGAGACTTCAACTGGAAAGTGGGAAATGAGATGATCCACAGAGGAAACATGGGAGGGAAGAACCTGCATGACTAAATCAAGGAAAATGGCCAGTGGCTCATTAGCTTCATAACAGTAAGGACTTTATTGTAAGCTCATACTTATTTCCCACACCGGCGTGTCCATAAAATGCCGTATCGCCTGATCGAAAGACGAAATACGCCACATCCAAATCGACAAAAATGCCGCATCAAGTATCTTAAGGGTAAAATAAGGATGCCGGATCACTTCTACAACTAATTCAAATAAAAACCGAAGCCAAAGCTCATTACAAAAAAAAATAAATTATGGCTATGTACAAGGCATGCATCCACCTTTAGCTCTTTCAAGTTTGGTGGTTAATTTACACACCACCCATTTGACAATTTTTTAAGGGGGATCTTCACCAACAGCGCACAAAGTAAAAGGTCAGTTTGGTTCATTGAGTTACAGAAGTGATACACTGCTATTTGAAAAAATGATCGTGAAAAATTCTGTAAAAAACATACGAGCTTTGTTTATGTTGTGGTTTGTGGATTTACTCATTTCTTAGAACGCCTACAAATTGTTTATATTAATGAATAAACAATCACCTCATATTTTTTTTGTTTTCGAAAATTTCTAAAGATAGTTCACTTTCTAACCACCATGACTGTTGTCGACTTTCATTGCCATTTTGGGTGTATTATGTAGCTATTGGTTAACGAACATGATATTCAGAATATATTATTGGAGGACATACCTCCAGATAGGGATGGCGGTTTTAGCTAAAAGAACCGGTTCTTCAATTAGCCGGTTTTTTGCAGCCAAAACACCGGTTTTTGGAAGAACCGGTTTCCGGTTTTTTTCTTAGCAAATTTTTTAAATGAAAAACTGAATCATAATTAAATGTATATGGTTAACTTTAGGTATAAACGTTTCTTGGATTTTTTACTCCTAAAATTATTTGAACCAAAAAGAACTGAAGAATATTTCATCTTTGTGTTAAAAATAAGAGAATAACATATTAAAATGCATGCTTACAGCTTACTGTTAAGCTAAGTCATTCATTTACAGTATAAGGATGAAAGATCCTTCTGTTCAGTCTCCAAGCAAGTGTATCGTGTGCTAGATTCGCTTCGTACTCTATGTGAAGTCCTCCGCATTGAAACGAAATATATACAACTAATAACAAAAGCCAATCAAACATAGAAATTTGCTTGGCTCTGTGGTCATTAATGCTGCCTAGGTACGGATGGCGAAAAAACTGTTTTCTGGGTTTTTGTATTCATTATTTTTCTATGCCTTTGTATCCGGTTATTAATCGGTTCTTGAATTTAAAAGAAAACACCGGTTTAAACCGGGAGGAAAAATCTCCGAAAAAACCGGTTTTCTGGTTTAAAAAACCGATTGTCGGTTAAACCGGTGCGGTTTTTCCTATCCCTACCTTCTGATGTATGGGGGATGATAATTTTCCTGAAACCACAGGATTCTGACTCAGATGAGGAGATGCCGTTACCCACTTCCGACTTGATGTACGAGTTCCTGTGAAGGAACCACAGTGGAAACAAATTATCGAATGAAACAACCTGAAGAATTCACAGAATGCGGCGGGATACTAGTCATGTTATTCAAACAGAGTTGATTACACCCATACAGGTCTTTCGCTTGTTTTGGACAAACGTTGTTGTTAGTTGAAACTATTTGCTTTCAAACCAATTTGTACGTCCCTCAAAAGGGAAACTGTTTTACACCTACAACGCCAGAAGAAGTTGAAGTTTGAAGTTTTTCTTGCTTTCACCTAGTTACAAAGATTACTGTTTTTTTGCTCCTGATTTGCATGATGCATACATACGCTCTTCTATGACACTAAACAAATTCGGATGGCATCTCAACAATTTGCATTTGAATGATAATCATCGAATGCCAAAAAGAAACGATGTTGGCTATGATAAGTTGTGCAAAATTCGCCCTTTACTTAGACATACTCAAAAAGGAAATTTAAAACAAATTACAAATAGTAAGAAAAAGTGCCCATTGATAAAAGCATGGTCAAATTTGAGGGCAGAAACTATCTCAAGCAATATATGCCAAAAGCCTGTCAATTGAGGCTACAAAATTTGGATGATGTGTGCTGAGTGGAGATATTGTCTGGCTTTTGATATCTTTAACAACAAACAGGATGATAGTGTAGAAACTGACTTAGGAGGGAAAATCGTTAGACAGTTTAGTGAAGCTTTTAAGTTCAAGAATCATAAACTGTTTTCTGACTACTATTTTATCACTTATCCTCTGCAGATAGACTCACTAAAGACAAAAATATTCGCATGCGGTACAGTGTATCCAAAGCGCAAGTTTTTAACCTAAGAGCAGACAAAAGCTAAGACGAAGAGAATATGATTATCGAGTCAGTGGCACGAGCATTGGAGTCTTAAAGTTAAAAAGACAATAGGTAAGTTTTTATATTATCTAATTAGTCTGCTTGGAATTGTGGGTTAGGGCGCAGTCCGCTTGCGCATCAGTTCCCAAATTCAAAAGCTTGGTTCGAGCATCGAGTTTGAGCTTCTTATGAAGCTGTCGTGCTATCAGCCCACCCAGCTGTGTTGGGTACTATTTGAAAAATTAGGTAATAATCACATGGTTGAGTGTGATATTGACCATATCACCTGGAATTCCGTTAGTCATGGAATGAGATACCCTAACAATAAAATCACAACCCCAAAGGGCCTAGGGCGAAGCAACCCAGGGAACTGCGTTTACACAGAACGATTATTAGAGAGAACAATTTATAACACTTTGTTGCTAGAAAGAGGAAAGACGATGCATGTTATTAAATCAAGAAATTTTGAATTTAAGTCCCACGCCAAAGATTGAAAGGTTGGAAGATAAATTTATTTAGACGGGTAAAATTTATAGAAGATTTTGATGATCGCTATGAGCACTTTCAACAGATTTCCCCAAGTTAGGTTGAGTTGCACTCAAACTCGGCTGCTATAATGAATGCGCTTGACATGCGTTATGGAAACCATCATCTGAAGTAGATTTATCGGTCAAAGCTACGGCATCGAATGCAGAAGTCTGGCGAAACCTTATAGCAGCTAGCCCAAGACATTGAGCGACTGGCACTTTTGACTTACCCAGCTTACGACCCAGAACATCGAGGTGACGCAGCAACAGAAGCATTCATCAGCCCATTAAAGGACCAGGAATTACAATAAGCTATGCGTTTAGCTCAACAGCAAACGGTTAAGGATGCATTGGCTCATAGTCTGAACTTTGAAAAATAGAGCTCGTACCTCTGTCCGGATTCACGAGGTAGTGACAGACGAGTGCAGGTGGGAGCGCGTGGAAATTGAGCGAGAGCGGCAGGTAAATGGTGCGCCTAGATGCTGGAATTGCGGTGAGAAGGGACACCTGCAAAGAGACTGCAAGAAGCGAAGAAAACCGAGCTATTGTTCAGGGTGGAGGAGATCCAGACCGAGTCAGGAGCCCAGAATTGAAGCCCTTCAAACTAAGGGGGTCAACTTCGTGGGACAGTGGTTGTCTAGGAGGATCGATGTCCCCTGCACCACCATCACCGTATCAAGACTTCATCGTGGAGAAGCAGACTTATGCCTTCCGAGTCAAGTTGACGGAGAACATTGCACCACAACAATCGACACTGGTGCAACCCAATCGGTTATCCGGCCAGACCTAGTGAGGCAACAACTACTTCACAAGGGCAGGATTTTTTCACTACGAATACTTACGGGAGAAACTGCACATATCCATGGAGAGGTCAACCTTCAGATACAGTTGGGAAGCTGTGCGTTTCGACATAATTTTCTGGTCGCGAACATTATGGATTTTCTGCGACCACATGAAATCACGTTGGATTTGGGCAAACGGGTATTGAAATGGCGGAATGTCGAAGTATTGATGGAGGATCCCAGCGTCCAAATTCCCAAGATGAATGTGGTAGTATGTGCCGACACTGATGTACCGAAATCCTCCGCGAGCATTGTATGGGCCAAGCTTGATGGTGGTTTGGAGACCACCGATCTTATCTTGATAGAGTCAACGAACACGACGGCATTGCGCAGTTTGATCGTAGGACGAAGCCTTGTAAGATCTATAAGGAACGGATACGTGCCGGATAGAGTCCTTAACACCGCAGACTCAACCACAAGCATCAAAGCCGGAGAAGTCATCGGCAGCTGCAAGCTCGTTTCCACCATCACCTCTTTGGAAGCTACTCACGACCATCATTGGAAAAGGACCCAAGGAGCAGACAAAGCCCAGGAATTCACGTCTGCAATATTGGAACTATTCAAGCAAGCCTCTGATCTTATCACCAAGTACAGTGACATCTTCTCAACAAGCCCGGATGACCAAGGCCGAACGAGTATAGTAACCCCCGTCATAGATAAACAGGGAGCCAAGCTGATTCGACAAACGCCGAGACGTCTTCCTATAGCCAAACAAGGAGAACTGAGCGCACTGATCTCGGACATGGAAAAACAAGGTGTTATCGCACCTTCTGTGGATAGTAGCACTTGTTTTTGTGTCGACTATAGGCAGCTTAACGACGTCACTAAGAAAGATAGTTACCCCGCTTCCACGCATCGACGACATCATGGACACTTCAACCGACGCAAAATGGTTTTCTACACTCGATCTCAAGAGTGGCTACTGGCAGGTAGAAATCGACAAGAAGAACCGAGAGAAGACCGCATTTTGAGTTTGGACCGGATTGTGGCAATTTGTGATGCCGTTTGGGCATTGCAACGCTCTAGCCGCCTTCGAACGCCTGATGGAATACATGCTAGGAGGCCTATTTTGTGTACCCTATTTGGTGTACCTAGATGACATCATTGTTGTCGGGAGAACGTTCGGAGAGCATGTGCGGAACTTAGAAGAGGTGTTTTCCCGATTGCGACAGGCGAATTTGAAACTAATTCCCGACAAGTGTATCCTTTTCGCAGCTGAAGTAAAATACCTGGGACACGTTGTATCAGCAGAAGAGGTCAAAACAAACCCTAAGAAAATTGAAGCCATGAAAAGCTGGCCAACACGAAACAACAAGCACCAACTACGAAGTTTTCTGGGTCTGGCGACCTACCATTGAAGATTTGTCAAAGGCTTTGCCAAAATAGCTAATTGTCTCCATCAGCTAACCGAGAAAAATCGTTCATATGTCTGGAATGAACAATTTCAGGCAGCCTTTGAGACCTTGAAGGAGAACCTGTGGGGATAACCTGTGCTGGCATATCCAAAACTCGGAAAAATGTTTGTAGTTGAAACCGATGCGGGCAACGGCGGGATTGAAGCTGTACTTTCCCAGCAGATCGATGGTGAAGCAAGAGTCCTCTCGTATTACAGTCGAGTTCTCTCAAAAATTGAGAAGAACTACTGTGTGACCAGCAAGGAGCTATTGACTATAATAGAGGCCACCAAGCAGTACCACAAGTATCTATATGGCCAGAAATTTGTTCTTCGAACAGACCATGCATCGCTGAGATGGCTGCTTAACTTCAAAAACCCAGAGGACAAGTTGCGAGATGGATCGAAAGATTGCAATCATATGACTACTAAATTGTTCATCGGAAGGGCGAAGTTCATGGAAATGTTGACACCCTATCTCGTCGTCCATGTCCAGCGTACTGTAAGCATTGCTGACAGATTGAGGAAAAGGAACCGACCGTTGATCTGCGAGTGATAACGGCCGAATTCGATGAAGGTTGGTCATTGGAGGAGATACGAAATGCCCAGCTAGCCGATGAAGACATCGGACTATCGCTCGTATGAAAGGAGATAACCGGGCGACCTGAGTGGAAGGACGTTTCGATGCATAGCGCCACCCTGAAAAGTTATTAGGCACAATGGAACTCCCTTCAGGTGGAGGGTGGCGTACTCAAGCGGAAATGGGAAACGGCGGACGGCAGCTCCTATAGGATGCAAATTATACTTCCCAAAAGTCGAATCATTGCATCGGTTAAGGAAATGCACGAAGGATGATCGGTTGGCCACCTTGGTGTTAACAAGACCTTAGTGAAATTGCGGGAAAGGTTTTACTGGCTCCACGCTAGAGAAGACGTAGAGGACTGGTGTCATAGATGCACAATTTGCGCTTCCATCAAAGGTCAAAAACGACGACTGAGAGGACAAATGCAAACCTATAACGTGGGGGTACCGTTTGAAAGGATTGCTGTTAACATCGCAGGACCTTTTTCTGAATCCGAATGGGGAAATCGATACACGCTGGTTGTGGCCGATTATTTTAGCAAGTGGCCCGAGGTCTACCCCATTCCCAACCAGGAAGCAACTACTGTAGCCGAAGAGCTAGTGTTAAATTGGGTCAGTAGGTACGGCATACCTTGTGAACTTCATTCGGATCAAGGCCGAAACTTTGAGTCACTAGTTTTTGGCGAAATGTGCGAGCTGCTGGGAATACGGAAAACGAGGACAATACCGCTGCATCCCCATCCCGATGGAATTGTTGAACTTTTCAACGGCACACTCAATAAACACTTGGCCAAGATGGTTGACGAGAACCAAAGGGACTGAGACCGGCACATCCCATTATTCTCGATGGCGTATAGAACTGCTGAACATGAATCGACGGGCGAAGTCCCAGCCAAAATCATTTTTGTAAAGACTATCCGTCTGCCGGCTGATATAAAGTTCAGAACACCCCCTGAGGCACCCCAAATGATCTCGCAGTACGCAAGTGATCTAAGGTAACGGTTGAAACAGATACTCGAACATCTAACAGTGTTAAACCAACTCGAATCGGCTACCGACCGCATGAAGACCAGGTATGATCTAAAGGTAAATTCTACTGGCTTCCAGCAAGATGACTTGGTGTGGCTATACAACCCACAACGGCGGAAGGGCAAGTCTCCGAAATTGCAGCATAATTCGGAGGGACGATACCGAGTTACAAAGCAAATCAACGACGTCGTATATCGCATACAGGAACACCGTAAGCCGAGAGCCAAAATGAAAATCGCGTGTCTTGCCCCATATCACATCCAGGGAGACTTAACTACAACTGACGACACATCTTTTCGGGGCGAAAAGAACTGATGTGGGGCAGTGTTACATGTCCAAACAATTCTGCGAGCTACTGTCGCAATTGTTGTCGCAACTATTAATAACATCATGATCAATATTTATTGAAAAGTAAATTAATGTACTCGAAAGCACAAGAATGGACCAATTAGATCCGTAATCAATATCTTCAAGGGACGTCGCTGCGGTTATTCAGAATTGCTCGAATATTTCAGGTAGTTCTCGTCAGAACATTCGCCAATGTACCAAGAATGGATTGAATGACTAGAGACCCTATATAAAGCCGAACTAAATGAATGGGCAACACGGCGATAGTAGAAACTGCGATAAATGTAGAGCGCGATATTGATTGATAGTGAAGTAAAAGTTTTTCGTGATATATTTGAAGACACTGGAAACATAAATTGATAGGACAAGTGAAAAGTAAACTAAAGTGTGATAAAATAGTGAAGTAATTATTGTGCATTCTTAGTAAATAAATTCTTTTAACTTAATTTAAAAGACATTGCGTTTTCATTTTCCCGGGACATTAAACTTATTGGCCGCAAACCATATATATAATATGTTGTTAAATCTTCAATAAATAATATACATTCTGTTTTTTGTAAAAATATCGTTAAAAATCCCAAAAAAAATAATCCTAACCCAATTTCACTCCTTAAAGCCCTAGGATCATCATCAAAATTGTTTAAGAATGTTGTTTAAAAGCTCCGCCAAGTCGCAACAGAAACTATAGAACATAAATAACTTTAGAGAAGTTTTTCAGGACTTAAAACATCGAATGCGTCCCTTAGGGTCTATGATGAGAAACGACCCATCAAAATAGGCAAGAAACAACTCAGGATTCCTACAGGACTTCTAATGGGACAATGTAAACTCGTAAGACACCTCAAGAAAACGAGTCTCCAGACGAATAGCGAATGAAGGTTTGTAGGTTTACAGCAGAAACACCGAATATCTTCTCTGATATTCCCCTAGCTGTTCCGCAGAAGGAAAGACCGTCTAAAAATTTGAAGCGTAGTTCAGTAGCATCTTGGATATCAGAATCAGAGAAGATCATTCAATTTCTGCGAAAAGTGGGTTCGTATTGAGCTGTACGCCGTCCAATGAGAATTGGGGAACAATAAATCTTTAAAGATAAAAGTGCAAGACAAAGTGATCTGCCAACCGATCGAAAATTTCGAAGCTAAGTGCATTCAAAACGTTTTACTAATAGTACGGCAGGTCGGAAGTTCGGTTTAACCAAAACGGATATGTCACACGGGACTGGTAGTTTGAAAGAGTCTACGTTTCAGAAACTCATCATGCATTAAAACGTGGAGCCAGATAAGCCGGAAGATTTGCAACAAACAAAGCCCCATGCTAAGGCAATTTTGTTGTCCATCCAAACAGGTTACAGTTAGGATAGAAGTTACATCGGGTGTTGCCCAGAGATTTATCCTTGGTTAAGACCTGTGGAACGTGTGTGACGGGCTACTGGGACTGGATATGCCAGATGAGTCACGCTTAATCGACTATGCGAATGATGTTGTGGCTCTGGTCGCTAGACGCACTGTTGAACAAGGGCAACTTAGGCTAGGTAGGCTAATGCGCCTAGTGAGAGACTGGATGAGATCTCGCGGGTTCAGTTTAGCACTGGAAAAAACTGAAGTGCTCATCTTGACAAAAAAGAGAATCCCTAGAGTAAGGATGATCAGTATTGGAGACATACTAATCGAATCGAAGCCAGCGGTTAAGTACCTGGAGCTACTGATCGACTCGAAGATGAGTTTCTCTGAGCAAATTAGGGCAACGGCTCTGAGTCGACTTATGGCCAACGGAGGAGGACCCAGCCCATCAAGAAGACGCCTCTTGATGAGTGATGTAGGGTCAGTGCTGCTGTACGGAGCACAAATATGGGGCGACGCTCTCAGCAAGGAGGTATACAAAAAACGCTTGGCACAGACACAGAGAGGAGGAGCACTGGGGATTTCATCATCTTTGTATCCGACAGTCAATGATTCAGCGGTGAGAGTTATTACAGGCATGATACCTGCTGCCCTCATTGCTAGAGAGCGCCGCGATATTTACTTGCATCGAAACGAGGATGCGAGGGAGATGGTTGTTCGCGAGGAGGGACAGGACTCACTCAACGATTGGCAGCAGTCTTGGGTGAATTGCACGAAGGGAAGGTGGACTACGCGCCTCATCCCAGATGTGAGACCGTGGCTTAATTGAAGCATTTTGAGCGGGCATGGGTGTTTTCAGTCTTACCTGCGCAAGATTGGTAAGTCACGATCCCCCGATTGTCGGTTTTGCTGAGGAGAGGAAGACAATGCCTGCCACGCATTTTTTTTCGTGCACAAAATGAGGCAGGCTACGGAGGGACCTCTACAGTGAGACGGGAGAGCTCACCCCGGATAATACAGTCGCAGTGATGCTCGAATCGATAGACAAATCAAATCAGGTGGCACATTATGTTCGGGCAGTCCTAAAAGATAAATGGGACTCACAGCAGTCGGGGGCCTTGGGACTGGGGGATCGCTTGTCTGGTACTTCCTCTTCCTCTCCCGCTAGAAGAGGGATCCTCCAGCTTGAAGGCGCTTCAAGGCTAAACAAAACGAGATCTGACCCGAAATAATGTGCCAAAGGGTCCCAGGCTGGATTCTCGGGTTGACAGGGGAGGTGTCTAGTGGGTAGTCCAGTCCCCTTCTTGCAAGCATGGGAGTCCCACACTTTGGGCGTAAATGACATTGACCCCCCAACCACAAAAAAAAGGTCACGTGGAACCGACATAATGAAATGTCGACAACAAAGGCCACAAGAGCCCTGGTGATCTGCAGGAACATGTATCAATCTTCACCTACGGGACTATCGCGTGGGCGGACAAGGTTCAGGAGCGCACCACGAGACGGGCCTGGCCTGTGTCTGCATCACGGGGGCAATGAGGTCGTGCCCAGCGGTGGCACTCGAAAAAATATGAAATCGATCACCACCTGACGATAGAGCAGATATCAAGGTCTACTATGATCAGGATATTCTATCACGAAAGGGAGAGTGGCTCTGGGATTGGGCATAACACCCAAGTTAAGTTATCCAAGCTGTTCCCATGGATCAGTACACCGTTTGACAGCAAAACAACTCAGTTCATCTTTGACCAAAAGTTTTGTACGAATTTGAGCAACAGTAGGGAATGGAGCTGAGTCAAATGTACAATAATTTTAGAGAGCCACATGCTATCAAGTGACAAACATACGGATCAAAAACCGCAGAGAGAACAGGAATCTGAGTGTTTGGGCCGAGCACCAAACATTATGAACCACTGGGAATGATGTCAAGCATATTCCTGGCAGAAGTCTATGCAATTGCAGTAAATGCACAACGTTGCATATACAAAATACACAAGGGCAAAACAATAGCCATCTTTTCTATTAAAGCCCTTGAATCACCAACGATAAAATCAAAGATGGTTCAAGAATTTTGTATAAAACTCAATAAACTGGGTGTGAACAACAACGTTACTCTGTACTGGGAGCCAGGGCACGCAGGGGTTGAAGGTAACGAAAAAGCAGACTTCTTAGCGAGGAAAGGATCATCGACAGCGTTCGTTGGTCCTGAACCCTTCAGTGTGGTCAAGATGCACTTTGTGCGGAGACACCTGAAGGAAGTAGAAACAAGAGAACGCAAGAAACACTGGAGTATTTATCCAAGACTTACATTGAAAGCGTTCGTTAGCGTCAATGATGAGGAACGATACAAATCGTGCATCAAATTAGGCAAGAATAAACTAAGGATCCTTACCGGGTTCCTGACGGGGCACTGCAAACTCGGAGGACACTTTATGAAGATGGGTCTAAGGGAGAATATCGAGTGCAGGTTCTGCTGTTTTACAGATGAAACCAGAGAACATCTTCAGATGTACTGCGGAGCTTTGTTCCAGAGAAGGAGAGACATTCTGGGAGCTTACTGCCTAGCTGAGGAGCAACTTGGAAACATGAAGCCAATGAAGATAACCCACTTTCTGAGAGACGTTGGGCTGCTCATGGAACTCTAGGCACTCCATTGAGAATGGGGGCATAATAAATCTGCCAAAGGTTGAAGTGCAGGACACCTATTTCACACAATCTACGATCTAGGAGTCTAGTATCATTGACTTCTATGTATGGGGGGACAATAGAAGTTTGTGTCTTTGAGTAGAAATAAGCAACAAAAATTGTGACGCGTTAAAGTGGTATTTGAATCGAGTTGAAAATAATTAAATTGAAAGATAAGTCGCATATTAAAGGCAGATCTTATTTCAATCAATATATTCTTTCACTTTCTCGAAAATTAAAATCATACGCACATAATATTAATCCATTATTTTCGACTTTAGCTTTTCTTCCTCTAAAATAATACGTAAAATTATTAAGACCCGAAGCTATACCATTTATATCTCCAGACGCCATTACATTTGAGAAAAATGCTAAAATACATTAATATTCTTTTAGAATATATTGGAAATTTATTCCTAGCACATCATATTTTCGCATAATGCCAGTTTGATTTCGTATTCTGAGGAAACTGAAAATATGTATGCTAGACAAATATTTTACTTCTACTCAGAATTACTATTAAGCAGAAAGAAATTTTAGTGACGAATACAATAAATTGTATAATTGTAAATTTTGTATTGTTCTGAATTTGATTTATGATTTTTTAATTTGAAGTTATTAAGACATCTCTAGAAGGCTGTTGTCACTCATAAAAATAAAGATATTTTACAGAAATTAGAGTATATTCCATATGGTATCCAAAGATGAGAACCAAAACTTAAAGCAATTTGATCCCATAAATTTCCCTAAACACATTCCTCAAGACCTTACTTGGTGGTCCTCATACACAAATTTTCGATATGAAACATCTTCGAACTATCGACCTTATCAGGAAATGCAAATAGCATTGAAGGGGCTTACAAAATGATCATTGATAAGTTAGAACGATAAAGTTTATCTAACATTGCCCTATTTGCCATCACCAGTGCCAGTATATTTTCAATTGAAAAATTCTTCGACGGGAGTGCATGTCAATCAAATGCACATCAAATGACACTAAAAGGCGACAAATTTATTGAAAAAATTACATCAACCTCTTCAGAAGCATTAACTTGTAATTATTTTATCTCTGGAATTTTCCACAGAAACATCCAACATCAAGTTTCTCTATGTTATGAAGTCTAGGTGAAATATGACAAGTCTTACCCCTGCATTCTTCGACAAATCTTCACTATTTCGTTTTGCAACGTGTAACAAGGTCCCGAAATCCATATTGAGCGAATCACTACAACACCCGATCACTTGCAAATCAATTTATACATGCACCAACTATCCAGAGAAATAAAAAGTTTTGATCTATTTAGGAGGACGTCCGACTGACTGCATTGAAATTTTTCAATTGAGATAAGAAACGTACGGCCATATTGCGTTCACGATGAACACTGCGAGAATTCGTCACTTTGACATTTTGTTTTGTTTTGTGAAGTGACGAACAGAGTGGAATGATGGAATGAAAGAGAGGAGAGTGCTAGAGGTGATACATTATGGGATCGAATTTGTCATCTTTTGCCTTTAGATAGCAATCATTATTTACCATCTGACTATTCTATTCCTGTAAAATAATTGCAGCAATAAATAAAATAAGAGAAAAACTGGAATTCTTTAATTTCTATTTTAAAATTCGTTGGAAAGTTACTCGCTTACAACTAACTTCATGTGTGTTATGACTTTCAATTATCTACTTCTTTCTAATGATCATGCCATTTCATTTACTTATTTACGTTTCAATTGGACATTTTCTCTTGCATTGTCATTCGTATTGTAGTGTTATGTTCCTGGTGTTTGTTGAATTTCCTTCTTAAAAATTTTCAATAAATTTAACTGAGTGGCCCCGGAACCGTAACAAAAATTGAATTGAGAATTGCAGGAATCAAGTATGACGTATTATAACCACGACGGAATGTATAATTACGAGCAATACGAAGATGAGCGAATGGACATGAATGAGGACTCTCGTCTCACCAACTATGAGCAAAATAATGCATTTGCTGATAGTGAAGAAGGTAAATTTAGAAAAGAGAAAAAAATCATCCACGTGCATTGTTCACTGAAGGCATTACATGAAATATTTTTAGATACTGAGGAGGCAAGTGAAACCGAGTGTCGATCGTCCAACCACCGGAATTATAATGAGCCTATGGAAATAAAAGAACAGTAAGTGAATTTGTACGGTAAAAGCTCTAGTGCTGATTGCTGATTAATGTTAAGAAGAATTTATAATTGTACCATTACATCATAAACTTTCTGCAATAAGGGTCTACTGCAAACTTTAACAAAGGCTTGATCAGTGAAAGCCAACGGTAATGAAATATCCTGGCTACTGGGATCGATTTGAATATCTTAATAAAAATTATATCAGCATAGAAATAGGCAAAATGACAACAACGAGGAGAAAAACAAGTAAAAAAACAAAGAAGATTACAGATTTTAAAAATTGGGTGCATATTCTGGCCAAATTCTTACAATTCCTTAAGTTTCTCCAAAAAACGGACTTCACTCAAAATTGGAATATCTTTGCTATCCCAGAAAAAGGAGTTACGCCTCAGCTGGGCAGTGAGTTCACAAAATTTCACTTCTGCTCCGGAGCACGTTAGAAGAAATTTTAATGTTTCCTCTTAAACCGGAAGCCCTGTACTCACTGTTCTCTCCTTAAGTTCCTAAGGTATCCACCGAATTTACAATCTCCCTTAAAAAACTAGAAATCCTGATTATAGCATTGTTCGATGCAAAATTTGTACCATTTTTAATTAGAGATTCGAACGAACGCTCTCGGTGTAATACTTCAGAGAAGAACAATGCTTAGTTTCGTTCAGATGTCTTGGAAGAAAGAGTTCAGAACCGACGAAGGCTCCTTGCTAATTAATGCAGTTGCTCGTTACTTTCAATATCTTCATAAAGAGTTAAAGAGAGTATCTAATTGACTTTACATAATATTAAGACACGTGAATAAAATCCCAGTCCAAAAGAAACTGAAAATATTTAGTATAAAACAGATAATACATTTAAACAGAATAAAGTTAGTAGCACGCAAGGTTCTTGTATAAACTCTAAAGGCTTGAGCATACTAAGACAGAATAGTCACCCGACTATCGTAATTTCATCATTCATGGCGCGAAAGACCACACCGGACCCAAAAAAAATAAGCAAAAATAACAACAACGACGACGCAACCAGTGGCTGCAGCCACGATGATAGCAGCACGATGATAGCAGCACATCGGGAGCGGTACTAACGATGACAAAAACGACGAGTAATACAATGACAGCGAAGACGGACGCAAAACGGAAATTAACAGACAGTCTTGTCCAGACTGAGATTTCTGTGGCGTTCGGGCACAGCAAAAAAATGATGCGAACACCAGAGTGTCCTAAAAAGGAAAACCGGGAAGCTCGGCAGGATGCTTCAGGTGTTCGAGCGGAGGAGGAATTTATAAAGAATATCGAAAATTCGATGGTCACTGCTACGATCGCTACCGAAGCGACTGAAGCAAGGGTCTTAAATCCCGATATAATAACAAACCATTCTGAAGTTCACGAGGAGATTACGGCAGAAAAGGACAGGATTGAACAGACAAATAAAGCGCCGTCTTTTGATTTCATCGCCAACGTCGAAAATGTGGCAGAAGTGTATACTGTTTTCGGAACCTGAAGCCGATAATCTCTCCCAAGAACGACGGTCGCAAAGTAAAATTGCTGCCCAGCGACATGAAGAAGAAAGGCTATTTGTACTAGTCGAGCAGTCACACAAACAAACTGCTCGAAAACCTTCCTAATTTCTATCCGAAATTTAATGGCAGATTTAGAAAAATATTTATTTACTTCCATTCATAATCATAATTTATAAACTAGTTTTCTTTCTTATTATTAAATTTAATTTTATATCAATTTTCCTTTATATTAAATTTAAATGTTTTCCTTTAATTATATTCTTCATGAGATTTAACTTTTGTTCCTATTTAAAATCCTTTTTCATTTTTCTTTACATCCGTTAATTTTTCTTGAAAATTTTAAATTTACTAATTAAAATTTCGGGTATGGGAACACTGATTTAGTGCACCCCAACGGTGTATTACATTACCGAAGGCAAGACAACCCGGCTGAGCTAGCAGCTGATGCGATTTAACGTTACACGGGAAGAAAAAGAAGAAAGACAAGTTTTGAGATAGATCGTGGAGTTGACTTACGACCGTTACACGACGCGCACGCGAAGAACGACGGCGATATTTTCTTGGCCGCGTTTTGAAGTCGGGAATATTGCTTACTGCTTGAAGTGTTCAGGAGCACCTTTCGAAAATGAAAATTTGTGGCCTTATTTGTCTTCCATTCCGCATATAGGATCTCGACACCTCGCTATTGAAATCAATTCGAAGTTGAATTTGTGATTTTCTCCCAGTTCTCTGTGATAATTCATTATAACGAGTGAAAGTGATATTGTTTGAAAACAAATGCGGTGCAATTCTAACCGGCAAACATATCATACTACAATGCTTAATCACACGTTATCGCGGATTATTTTGATAGTATTTCTACCAGGTCAGTGATGGTGTTCTCTTGAAAGACTAAATTTTTCCCCAAAATACCTACCCACTAACGCAACTACAACAAAATGTATTCCTTTGGTTCCCATTAAAATTTCAAGAAATGAAATCGAACCTGTATTACAAATCAAATTAGAAACGTTCGAAGAAAATAACAAATTGGTATCGACGAAATGTTAAGAAGAGGAAACTATTGTAGATGATGCATTGATACCATCGGATAATTTCAGCAAAATTAATGAGCCTCTACAGACAATTGAAATATTGTTCATTTGCCAGATAACAGAGAATGTGAAGACGCGTATGACAATTTGGAAAATGTTGATGAATCGGACACCCAGGAAGAAGTAGAATGATTTGATAACTGAAGATTTAGATGATCATGACTTATTTGATAATGAAGAGATAGGATATCTATGCGAAATATGTCAAAAAGAATTTCCCACGGATGTATTAGTCGAATGAGTACGCTATGTGTAAGTTTTGCTTTGCAAACTTTGAAACAGGGGGACAATTGGATTCGCAATGAATTGTGGGGTTTGGTTGTAACAAGTGAAAGTGACATGTCATCAGTGCTAGTGATCCAATTCCATTAGGAAAGTCTAAAGTAAGTACATGCTATCATGTAAGGCCTTTTAGTGTATGACAAACGTGATCACATAGAATTGAAAGTTCCATTAATATCTAATAGGTTGAATAAAGTGTTAAATAGAAAGCTAATAAATAATAAGATATAATGTTCAGTATTGATAACTATTGGGTCTATAACTTAATTCGTGCGGTTTTTTTTCAAAATTTGACCGTTTATTTAAGAAAAACATTGTACAATAGTATTATTCAAAGTATATTCCATCTGAAGCTATGACCTTTTCCCATCTTTCTGGCAATTTGTGGATCCCATCCCAAAAGAACTGCGCCGGCTTGGCAGCCAAGAATGAATCAAGCCAATTTTTGATATCCTGCTCTGATGTGAACCGTATTCCAGTGAGGGCGTTCTGCATCGATCGGAACAAATGGTAGTCAGAAGGGGCAAGGTCTGGGCTATAAGGCGGGTGGGGTAAAACTTCCCATCCACTGTTTTCCAAATAGTTCTTAACCGGAAAAGCAACGTGGGGCTGAGCGTTGTCATGATGGAAAATGATTGCCTCGTGTCTGGTCGCATATTCCGGGCGTTTTTCGGCTACTGCTCTCTTCAAGTGGATTAATTGTGTTCGGTAGCGTGCTCCATTGATGGTTTTACCCGATAATAATACAGCACACCCTTCTGATCCCACCAAATACAGAGCATTACCTTCGCGCCATGGATATTCGGCTTTGCCGTTGATTTGGCTGGTTGGCCGGATTTCACATATGATTTTTTGCGCTTGTGGCTGTCGTAATGGATCCATTTTTCATCACCAGTAACAATCCGATGCAAAAATGACTTCCTTTTGTTCCGTTCCAGCAGCATTTCGGACATGCAAAACCGCCTTTCGACGTCTCTCGGCTTGAGTTCATGTGGAACCCAATTTCCTTGCTTTTGAATATATCCAGCTGCTTTTAAACGTTTTGAAATGGCTGCTTGAGTGACACCCAAAGATTCTGCGAGCTCTTCTTGTGTTTGGCAACAATCTTCATCGAGTAATGCTTCCAGTTCTTCATCTTCAAACTTTTTTGGCTGCCCAGGACGTTCATCGTCTTCCAAGCTAAAATCACCACTTTTAAATCGTGCAAACCACTTTTGGCAGGTTCGCTCAGCTAGAGCATGGTCACCATAAACTTCCACTAAAATACGATGACTTTCGGCAGCAGTTTTCTTCATATTAAAGTAATGAAGAAGAATTCCCCACAGAAACGCTTTTCCAGGAACAAAGTTCGACATATTTGAGTGAAAAAAAATTATTGTTGTTAACGCTTGAATGGCATATACTGAAAAGACGTACAATGACAGTAACTTTCTAACGCAGGTTCGGAATATTGGAACGATGTAATATTATACAAATTACGCCATCTCTTAGCAAACCCAATAAATGTTTTTAGATTTGTTGCTCGGAAGACATTCGATACAAAAAAAAATTTTTGGCTAAATTGTAGCGTACACATAAACGATAAATATCCGATGATATGCTACGGTTACTCGTTATATAGAAACCACACTTGTGAATAATTGATGTAAATACACGGAATAGTCATCCATCAATGACTGCTGCAGCATATTTCCAAGGATAAATGGCCTCGATCAAATAAATCGTGAAGATATTGTACGTATTTCACGTTGACTGCGATCGAATGATGAAGTTCGACATGAACATGGCATTATATAAATTGTTGTTCGAGCAGATTTTTAAGTATCGGGAGACCGATCACTTTACTCCGGCTAATCGATGTCCCGTTGTCGTTTCGTCATCTTCAATGCGAAAGAATAGTTCTTTGAAGCGCCGATCAGTGTCCGAGAAAGATTCAGCATTAATAAAGACTGTTTTGCATCGGACATGCTCAAAGGAATTTGACGAGTTGTATTGTCGGCATGTTGGACGTTGTTTTGATTGCACCGCAGCTTATTATTCGCATCCATCATGCGAATGCAAGGAAGGCTACATGGGTGAAAGATGCGAAGTGACAGATTTTTCAATGGTTGTCCACCGCAAGAGGTATTGTTACCAAATTAATTGTCTTAACGTCTTTCTTAAAAATAACTTGGTAGATAGCTAATATTTTTTCTTTTGTCCCTAAAAAAATCTTCAAATGGTACTTTTGTCCCTAAAAAAATCTTCAAATGGTACTAATATTTTTTATTGTTGTACTCATAAAACAAGATCACAAACATAAACTCGGGTTTTATTGAATCTAGTTCGAAAACCGGTTAAAATTTCCATTAAGCTAGAATATTTGATTATTAAAATTCGTTCCTGGAATTCAGTGATAATAAGATTAGGAACATTTTTCTTTTTGGCCAAAAAGCATACTTAGCATTTTCTAACCCAATAAATTAATATTTTTCAACATTAAATCGTTATCATATACATATTTGAGAATATAGAGTTTTCAAAGCAAAGGCCTATCTTTATTTAATTTAAAAATAAAGTTTCAAGATGATTTCAATACCCCACCATCTCACTGTTTCCATATTATTTATTTAATAGTCAAAAATAATATTCTATCTCTAATTCGATTTGCTGCAAAAGGAAACGAAAACTGAGTTCATTTCATTAGATATAAAGCAAAAATTTATATTTCACCGCGAGGTTATATATATTTCTTCTCTTCGATTGAAGAATTATTATTTAGTACCATTTATGTGATAATTCTTTGTACGTATAGATTATTATAAAATAATTATTTTATCCGGGAAAGAATGAATAAAATGAATTGTCAAACGTGGACCGTCGGTCTTTCCATTTTCATCAAACCTGTCCGGGTATAAGACTCGCATCCATGGCAGGCTCCTCCACTAGCATGGGCTAGCAATCGGGCGCGCTCCTCCGTTTCTTTTGTTTAACAGGGGCTCTTGCCAGGTAGAGTGGCCTTCCGCTCGCGTGCCCTTCTATGATATAGGGATATGTGACCATCGCTGCAGTCTTTTACGGACATGTACCCTAATTCACTACATATTCCGAAAAGCGGCAGATGTTCTGGAAAGAATACAATCTGCATGCGACTCGCCAAAAATCAACAAAGCAGCAAAGATTAGGCTCCTTGAACTAGAGGAGCTCCTAGACCGCATAGGGCAATATCGGAGGAGCAGGTTAAAGGCCGAAGAAGAGCAGAAGGCTAAAGAAGCGCTGGATTTAAAGGGCACTTGCAGATAGAAAGAGATCTGATAAAAGAAGGAAAGAAGAGGCACTTGATGGGCGCGGAACGCCAGATCAGGGGTTCCAGATAGCGGTGACAAAAGGAGCAAAGAAAGCCGCAAAGAAACTCCTTCAAAAAGTGCCAGAAAACAAAGTTCGCACCGACGTCCAACAAGAAAAAAAACCTGAATTGAAACGGGCACGGAGCCGTGGCGAGGCATACAACCGGTTGGCAGCATATAAGTCGCCAGGAAATGCCTTTCCAAAGTGATTAACAACAGCAAGGCTCGCTGCTGGGAAGATCTAGTGGACAATGTGAACAAGGATCCGTGGGACCTTGGCTACAAGCTAGTTATACGGAAGTTTGGTGCCCTACGGAAACCTTGCATACATGATGCGGAAAAGATGGACGAGATAGTGCGGGCAATCTTCCCACCCATCCCGTCCGTGTTGACGCTGTACATGGTGAAACTGCAGTCGAGTGTCCACTCTTCACACAGCCGGAACTGGAGGAGGCAGTCCTTTCACTGAAAACGAGGAAGGCTCCAGGTCCAGATGGTGTTCCAGCTGAGGTGTTGCAGGTTGTGTATTACCATTTTCCTGACTTGCTGTTCAGCACATTCAGCGCTTGCCGTCGGGACGGGGTTTTCCCGGTACGATGGAAGGTGACGAGGCTCGTGCTGATCAGCAAGGGAAAGGGAAATCCCGAATCGCCGTCTGCATACTGCCCCTTATGCATGCTAAACAGGGCTGGGAAAGTGCAAGAGAAGCTCATTAAGGGAAGACTTACTGACGCGATTCGTGCTGCTGGGGACCTATCTCGTCCGCACTGAGGATTGCATCTTCGTAACCGACAGTCTCTGATTCGGCGGTGAGCATTATTGCAGGCGTGATACCTGTCGCCCTCCTTGCTAGAGGGCGCCGCGCTATTTACCTGCGCCGAAACGAAGATACGAGGGAGATGGTTGTGTGCGAGGAGTGACAGCGCTCGCTCAACGATTGGCAGCAGTCTTGCGCCTCATCCCGGATGTGAGACCGTGGCATAGTGAGACTGAGCTTTTGAGCGGGCATGGGTGTTTTCAGTCTTACCTGCACAAGATTGGTAAGTCGCGGGCCCCCAATTGTCGGTTTTGCCCAGAAGAGCAGGACAATGCCTGCCACACCTTTTTTGCGTGCACAAAATGGGTCAGGCTGTGAAGGGACCTCTAAAGGGAGACGGGAGAGCTCACCCCGGATAATATAGTTGCGGTGATGCTCGAATCGGTTGACAAATGGAACCAGGTGGGACATTATGCTCGGGCAGTCCTAAGAGATAAAAGGGACTCACAGCAGCCGGGGGCGTTGGGGCTGGGGGATCGCTTGTCTGGCGCTTCCTCTTCCCCTCTCCCCTCCAGCTAGGAAAGGGATCCCCCAGCTTGAAGGCGCCTCAAGGCGTAACAAAACGAGACCTGGCCCGAAGTAATGTGTCAAACGGTTCCAGGCTGGGTTCTCAGGTTGACAGGGGAGGTGTGTAGTGGGTAGTCCAGTCGGCTTCTTGCGAGAATGGGAGTCCCACAGTCTGTGCGTAAATGGCATTCGCCTCCCAAACACACAAAAAAAAAAGTATCGTCGGTAACGAAGAAGTCTCCGCAAGTCCGTCCGTTTTTACCCGGCCCATTTTGCTCGTCAAACAAGCATTTCAACCCTTAGTAGGTTACCTCGGCCTCGACACCAGTTGATTGGCATGTTGACTTGTTTAATTCGTGAATTCGAAATTTTTTTGTAGTGGGTCCTTGTGCTAGGGGGAAAGAACCCGCCCCACGATACCGCAAAGCTGGCCTGCCAGTGCATTCACGCGTCCCCAGACAAGGTCATTCTCGGCGGATCTCAACATCCTCTTTCGTCGAGGCAGCAGACCATCGCTGCAGCCCTAAACGGAAATTTCTTCTCGTATATACCTATTTTCACTACACCATTTCTCTTTTTTTCTTGAAAAGCCGTTGGGCCTTGCACTTTTGAGTGTTTCAGTGTCTCTTCAGTTCGACTCCTTTGAGTCATTTTCAGTATCTTCGGTGATACTGAAGATGACTCAAAGGAGTCGAAACGCGTCTACTCACTCAATTAATAACTCCTAATAGACTTCGTTACTAGCAGAGGCTTCACAGTAAGCTCCACACACTTCCTGCATTGAAATATCTACAACCGAACGTGGGCATCGGAAAATCGTATCAACACATCCTCGCAGGCGGGAGAAAGTAATGATGACATCAAAATCATTTGGAAGACAGAAAGAGATGCGGTAACAGAAGCTGCCGAAGAGGTTTTGGGCATCGAGCAGAGGAAAGTAGGAACGACTGGTATGATGAAAAATGCAAGGAAGCGGTTTAAAAAAATAATGAGCCGTACAAAGAATATATCCAGCGACCAATTAGGGCCAAAGAAGGACAATATAACACCCTCCGACGACAAGCTAAAAAAGTGTACTGAAGAAAGAAACGACTGACCTCCAACACCAAGATTCAACAGATAAACGAAATCATGACCATACATGAAGTCAGATCGGCGTATGCCTCTATTAAACATCTAAGATACGGCTTCTATCCATAAAGAAGTCTTTGCGAAAGTGTACAAGGGTCAATCATAGGTAACCCAGTCGAAATCAAATACAGATGGCTGCAATATTTCCAGAAGCTATTCACTGCGTCCCCAACAACCAGAAGCAGAGCAAGAGATCCCAGTTTCGCCGCCAACCAGAGACAAAGTACAGGCAGCAGAATGTGACCTCAAAAAATATAAGGCTCCCGGAATAGATGGAATACCAGCAAAATTGCTCCAGAGGAGGGTCCTCATCTAAATAATCTTCTGGATCGACTAATATGCAGAATATGGTCAGAGGAGCAGTTAGGAGAGCACTGCACCGCTTTCCTGGTACTTCATATAAAGGGCGTTCGTCAAAAGAGTCAGACCAGCGTTTCTTTGCTTTTGCGATTGGTCTGCGTTCTTCAGTTTTCCCAACGAATACCATTCTAGGTAGCTGCTCTTCGACCATTCGCTGGACATGGCCAGCCCATTGTAGCTTCCCCAACTTGATGACTGTGGAGACCTTTAGCTGGTTAAAAAAGTACGTAAAACTCATGGTTGTATCGTATTCGCCATTGGTCTTCTTCTTTTGTAGCTTCAACTATTCGCTTTAGGACCCGCTTTTCGATAGCGTTTAGTATGTATGAAGATGCTTGCATGAGAGTCCACGTTTCACTACCATAGCACAGATTTGTGTATCACAGATTTGTGTTTTTTTTTGTGAGTTTGGTTGTTATGCAGCTTGCTTGCTTAAAATTGGCAAAACTAAGTACAATGATTTGAATGCGAGGTGAATTCTTCGTTTGATTTCTGTTACCTCGTTGCAAACTCGTCGACATTCTCTATACCCCATCCATTGAATGTTATATTACGCCTTTTGATGCCGTTTTTCTTGTTTATACCATGCTTTTAGTTTTGGACTTGTTATGTGTAAAGCAGGTAGGGTTTGCTTCTTGGTGCAAAAAAGGTAGGCATAATGGCAAAGATTGTGCAAGGCTTGTTTGTATCACAAAATATGACTATTGACTATTGTTTTTCTCCGATTTCACATTGTGTCTTCAATAAATAAATAAAACAAAAAGTGAATGTCCTTATACGCAGGTTTTTATTATTTTTCACGAAATACGTATCGCAAGCTCCAAATAACATCTTGCTTACTGGCTTGATAATATCATAGCCAACCCACTGAGGAAGAATTCAACTGGGCCTCAAAATTTATGTTGGAGGAAAAATAATAGAAAACATGTGTATCAGCAAAAATTCTCCTTATTTTATTTACCTATTCACAAATATAATGCAAATTCCTTGCTTCATAAGACAGGTGATTCAGTTTTCATTTGACTATAAATTTGATACCATTCTCATTCAGGAAACCAGGCAAACAATTTTCATCGTCAAATAAGCTCCCTCCGTTGTAGCGTTTTTCAATATGTGATTACTTTTTAACCTTCATCGTCAAAAGCAAAAGCACCTCACTTGTCAAACTCTATTTCAGAATGTATCAAGAAAAATTAGCCTCGTTAAAAAAGCAATTGGAAGATTTGAAAAATGGAACTCACACTGAGTACGTAAAACGTGTTAAAAAACTGAAGCATCAAATGGAAGAACGATTACGATTAAATGAAATTTATCGAGACTATCTGGAAGAAGTGGTGGAACGTGATTACATATTAGAAAAACAAGCTGCATTAAAGGAATACGAAGAGAAAAAGGTATTCTCCATAAATTTGTTATTTTTGAAAACTCAATAATAATCATGTTACAGGCTGACTTAAAAGAAAATCTTCTCACAGATTTTGAGGATAGGAAGAAGTTAATTGAATCTGAACGACATAGTTTGGAGCTAACTAGTGATTCTACAGAGGTCAGTTTGCGATCTTACTTTATAGATTTTGTCCTTTACTCTTGTTAATAACCCTTTTTAGGTTAAACCAACAGTAACAAGAAAGCTACGTCGAAGGCCAAATGAACCGCTTCCAGTCGTTGAAAAACGGCGTAAACCAATAACAGGTCAATTGCTTGTATACACTCTTGATGAAAAGGATATTGAAAATGATTTAAAATTAATAAGCCGAGGAAAAGCCATGACACCAAATCGTAAGTTAGTTTTAACCGACGTAGGACAGTTGGTTATTAAAATTAATAAAAAGTTTTACAACCTTAATTTTTTCCTTTTGCTTAACACTAGCAATTTCCACAAACGGTATGCCATCTAATTCACAACCCCATCAGAATACTAGTGATATTACACCTACACTTGTTGAGACTCGCATTGAAGATGGTAAACTACTCTATGAAAGACGTTGGTTTCATCGTGGACAATCAGTTTACGTTGAAGGAAAAGAAATTACGCGATTCGCAGCAACAATATCAGCTATTGGCAATGAAGTAGTAAGTTACTTTTCTAGTATATTCGTAAGCCTTATTTTCTTGTTAAAAGATTTTTTTTTTCGTTTTCCACAAGACATTTTGATCATGTGAATTAATATAATTTTACAATAATACATATTATGAACGTATTATACAATATAATACAATATATGAATATATTTTGTTCATACATTTTTCTTTTTCTCACAAAGGTGTGGGTGAAAAAGGTTAATGATAATAATAAAGTCAAAATCAACATGTCACAACTGGCAAAAGGCAAAATTTCAATAAAAAGAAGAGCAAATTGAAAGCATGCAAATTATTTTTAAATGAAAGTATTTAACAATAAATTTAGCATCTAAGATACATGAATGTACGTACAATGTATTTTAAAATTGTAATAAATCATGAATGTGAAGCTTGCATATATGAATCCATAGTGAATTCTTATTGAAAAGTATAATTTCTAGCCATTGCTTTCAAAAATTTAGTGGGCGATAAAACAGGAACAGTCGAAATAATTGTTTCTCTCAGATGCATTGATCGCATCGCGTTGAATTTATTCCTCGTGTGTTTAATCTGAAACATCGTCATTTGGAAGAAGGAGTTCGGCATAGATTTTAAGGGGCATTACAAAATCAGAAAGTAACTTCAATAGACGGTTGAGTGCAAGTTTGCAAGTATATTTTCTAGCACGCTATAAAACGATATTCCTTCTGATGATGGCAACGCTTGCTCAATGGTTCCTAATGACAGGAATCTAACTAACAATGAAATATTTCTCTTTTTTGTCATAGTTAGAGAAGCTGATGTTGGATACGATTGAGAAAGTAGTTCCCAAGATAAAACATTGAAACAATACGGAATGATTGTATTAAAAATGGATAGATAAAAATGTCCGTGAAGGACTGCAGCGATGGTCTGCTGCCTCGGCGAGAGAGGATGGTGGGGTTCGCCGAGATTGGCCTTGTCTGAGGACGCGTGAATGCGCTGGCAGGCTAGCATTGCGGTGTCGTGGGGCGGGTTCTTTTCCCCAGCACAAGGACCCACTACAAAAAATTGCGCTTTCACGAATTTTTTGATACAAATACGTATCGACCGGAGTCGAGGCCGAGGTAACCTACTAAGGGTTGAAATTGTTAAAGCAAATTGCGAACTGGGCCTGGCGAAAACAGACGGGACTTCAGAGGGCTTCATCTTTACCGACGATACTTATGGCCCCCAAATAAGAGTGGGACATCCAGGTGGAAGCGGTGCCCACTCCCCCCCATCCGGATCAAGATGCAATGCAGACATGGCCATTTATTTTCCATTTAAGTAAAAAACTCATACAAACATAAATTGGATTCTCTTAAATGAAAAATATGAACGTTTCAAATTTATGTCAAAGTCTTATATGATGGACTCACATAACACTTTAACATAAATGAGAAATTCAAGCGGAAGACCATTCTACTCTGCGAGAGCAACTGTAAACGACTTAAAAAGGGGTGAGCTCACCCGATGGCTAGCTCATTATAGTGAAGGGGCCAGCCAACGTGGCGGGTGCCATACCCGGTAAGGTTCACAATGAAAGGTAAGACCGGAGGTACCGTTCATAAATCATTTTATATTAAATTTACCTTGAAACACTTACAAATATAATATATATAATATAAAAACAAAATAATTACTCCTACTATTCAATTATGTATATAAATGAATGAATTATAAAAAAAACTTCGCCCGATATGTAAGCAAATGCAAATAAAAAAGAAAGATGCTCCGTTTGCGTGAAGGGTTCGTAATAATCAAAAGTAATTTACATCCCGGCAAAAATGAGCTTCGCTGTTAAATGCTATATTAATATCGGCAGTATTGCTAAAAGTAATCCCGTAAGAATTTGTACAATTAAACATAATCCTAATAATGATAATATCAACTGCAAATCCTCCTCATATTCATTGAACTAAAGTTGTTCCTAAATATGGGATAGCTGGTAATAGATTTGTGATAACGGTTGCTCGGGTTTCGTACATTGTAATGGGTTTAGTAGATTTGTGATATAATTTATTTTATTATTGCGTTTGATTGTCATTATATTAATATTACTGAACTATTTATGTCCTTAATCAAGATTATAAGATCAAAAAGAAGATAAAAAACCCAAAAAACCGAAATAAAAAATAACAACGACGCAACCAGCGGTTGCAGCCACGATGTTAACGGTACATCGAGAGCGGTAGTAACGATGACAAAAACGATGATTAATACAATGACAGTGAAGACGGACGGAAAACGGAGATTAACAGTCTGGTCCAGACTGAGATTTCTGCGGCGTTCGGGCGTAGCAAAAAAATGATACGAACGCCAGAGAGTCCTATGAAGGAAAAGCGGGAAGCTCTGCAGGACGCTTCAGGTGTTCGAGCGGGGGAGGAAAATATAAAGAACATCGAGAATTCGACGGTCACTGCTGCGATCGTTACCGAAGCGACCGGTGAAAGGGTCATAAATCCCGACACAATAAAGAACCATCCTGAAGTCAACGAGGAGATTACGGCAGGAAAAGAAACGAGTGACCAGGCAAATAAATGTGGCGGAAGTACTGTATTCGGAAACGGAAAGCGATAACCACTCCCAAGGATGGTCGCAAAGTACAATTTCCGCCCAGCGACATGAAGAAGAAAGGCTATTCTGAAAAGCGGACGATGTTCTGAAAAGAATACAATCTGCATGCGACCCCAAAAATCAGCAAAGCAGTAAAGATTGGGCTCCTTGAACTAGAGGAGCTCCTAGACCGCATAGGGCATTATCGGAGGAGCTGGTTAAAGAGCGAAGAAGAGCAGAAGGCTAAAGAATCGCCGGGGGCGAAATCTAAAAGGCACGCGCAGATAGCTCCACCACCAAAAATCAATAAAAGAATGGCGTCTAGCCCAATCGAAGGAGACCGGGACAAAAGAAGGAAGGATGAATCACTTGATGGACGTGGAGCACCCGATCACAGGTTCCAGACAGTGCTTCCAAAAGGAGCGAAGAAAGCCAGAAGAAAACTCCTTCAAAAAGTGCAAGAAAGTAAAGTTGGCAAGGACGCCCAACAAGAAAAGAGACCTGATGCAAAACAGGAGAGAAAGAAGCCCCGACGAAGACTCCGGCAGCAGGCACTGCTCGTAAAACCCCAAGATGGCCGATCCTACGCGGAGGTGCTGCGGGACATCAGCGGAAACGTAAGGCCCGAAGACACCAACACTGCCATTAAAGCAGTACGACCAACGCGGTCGGGCCACATACTGGTCGAATTCGGAGCAGAGACCGACAATAAGGAACCTCGGCAAAAGCGCAACTATAGCCTCGCTTAATCCGATGGCAACGATCGAAATAAGAGACATTGACTGCGTCACGGATCTGGCCGAGGTAGAAGAGGCCATCAAAAGGGAGTTCCCTAGCGTGGGAAGGATCAAAGCGAGGCTGACACCAGAAAATCATAGGGGACAACGCATGACCATAATTGGCTTGACCAAAAAGGACGCCGAACAATTCCTGAACAGGCAAAGTACGAATAGGGTGGGTTGTCTGTAGGATATGGCGAAGAGCAACGTCTTTTCAATGTTTCAAATGCCTTGGCATTGGTCACACCAGACAAGTATGCAAAGGACCCGAAGGTCCCTATGTTACAAATGCGGTGAACTTGGACATAAAATAAAAGAGTGTACGAAATGGGGCACACTGTATTCTTTGCAAGGATGCTGATCCAAGACCTGATTTTGGCCACGTCTTGGGATCCGGAAAATGCCGGGTTTTCCAGGAAGCCCTAGCCAAGGCAAGATCAGAACTTAGATGACCCGCATCCTACAGCTAAACCTACACCGCAGTCCAACCGACCAAAATCTGCTTGAGCAGTTTGCGAGGGACATGGAAGCCGACTTCTTGCTGCTGAGTAAGTAACACCATGATAAAAGTTCTGCATTATGGTATCCTGACGAAACTGATACTGCCGCCATCTGGGCGGTTCCAGGTCCAGATGGTGTTCAAGCTGAGATGTTGCGGCTTGTCTATCACCATTGTCTTGACTTGCTGCTCATCACATTCAACGCTTGCCTACGAGACGGGGTTTCCCGGTACGATGATGGAAGGTAGCGCGGCTCGTGTTGATCAGTAAGAGGAAGGGAAATCCCGGATCGCCGTCTGTATACCGCCCATTGTGCATGCTAGACACTGCTGGGAAAGTGCTAGAGAAACTCATCAAGAGAAGACTCACTGACGCGATTTTTGCTGCTGGGGACCAATGTCCTCGGCAGTACGGCGGTGAGCGCGGTCCAAAAGGCAGAGGCATATAGCCTCACCAAGCGACGGATTATCCTGTTGGTAATACTCGATGTCAGGAACGAATGGGTGAATATTCTGGATACGCTGGAAAACCCTATTCAAGTTCTAGAATATCTAATGCGGCTTTTGAGGGACTACCTCAAGGACTGAATCCTACTCTACGACACGGCACAGGGCCAACGAAGGATGGCTGTTACATCGGGTGTTGTCCAGGGATCTATCCTTGATCCGGGCCTGTGGAACGTGTCTTACGATGGACTACTGAGACTGGAGATGCCAGATGAGTCGCGCTTGATCGGCTAGTCGGATGATGTTGTGGCTCTGGTCACTGGACGCACTGTTGAACAAGCGCAACTTAGGCTAGGTATGCTAATGCGCCGAGTAAGGGACTGGATGACTGTGGAGACATACGAATCGAATCGAAACCAGCGGTGAAGTATCTGGGGCTACTGATCCTCGACTCGAAGATGAGTTTCTCTGAGAAAATCAGGGCAACGGCTGAGAAGGCTGCTTCGGGAGTATCGGCTCTGAGTTGACTTATGGCCAACGTAGGGGGACCCAGCCCATCAAGAAGACGCCTCTCGGTGAGTGCTATAGATTCAGTGCTACTGTACGGATTCGAGGTATGGAGGGACGCTCTCATTAAGGAGGTTTACCGAAAATGCCTGGCACAGGTACAGAGAAGAGGAGCGCTGAGGATTGCATCTTCTTATCCGATAGTCTCTGATTCAGCCTCCTTGCTAGAGAGCGCTGTCAGCCTCCTTGCTAGAGAGCGTTGCTCTATTTATCTGCGTCGAAACTAGGATGTGAGGGAGATGGTTGTCCGTGAGGAGAGACAGCGCTCACTCAACGATTGCACGAAGGAAAAGTGGACTGCGCACCTCATCCCGGATGTGAGACCGTGGCTAAATCGAAGGCATGGTGAGATTGACTTCTATCTGACGCAGCTTTTGAGTGGGCATGGGTGTTATTAGTCTTACCTGCACAATATTGGTGAGTCACTATCCCCCGATTGTCGGTATTGCCCAGGAGAAGGGGAAAATGCCTGCCACACATTTTTTGCATGCATAAAACGGGACAGGCTGTGAAGGGACATCTGTTACATAACCAACTGGGAGCTCATTTGATGTGTATCCCATATACATCATCAAGGCTCCCGGAGAGAGAACTCGCTGTAACACCACTTACCTGCTACTCTATCCATTTAAACCAGAACAATAAAGAAGAGAGTTAACTTTAAAGAATTAATTTGATTACACTGTTCATTTTTTAAAATGTTTATAATTTACAACCAAATTGATTAATTTCATTTTCACTTAATTAATTACTTTAAACTCCTATCAATATTGAGTGAAGCGCTTTTCACTTGACCTGTCGCACTTCACAGGTGAGCACCAGGCTGTAGAGGGAACTAACAAGACGGCCTTGTGGATCGGGGTGGCCACACGGCTTGCAACGCCAAAAGGCCGATGGAGGATCGCGACTCAAGCCAACATCTCACCCCTTACCACTTAGTCGTACACTGAACATCATTTACGTCTTAAACTTTAACCGCGTAATTAATCGTCGTACTTAAATAATGGGTAGCAGCACGCTCCCTTTTGGACTTGAATACACACTGACTCGAATGCTTTGCCCAAGAACTTTAAATACTGTTCTTTCGTGAGCTTTCAACCTAAATTCTCTTTAAAGGTGCTGAGTAGCCGAACACGTGCCCTCTCGTTCCATGAAAGTTTTTCCTCCCCGCTTCGTCTCGCTTGCTCAGCTGGTGCACATTCGAAACTGGGGAATTGAGCGAAAGAGTGCTTTTTGCCTAAGCTTTTGGCTTCGAAAGAATGCTTTTAGCTTCAGTTTTCGGCTTTCTCACCATCTCTTGAGGTGAAATAGCGAAACTGGGAACATTGAGCGAAAGAGTGTTTATGCCGGAACTTTCGGTTTTCCTTTCCGCTTACCTCTCTTCGAAGCACACCCAAAGCATATCGTTCACAATGTGAATATCATTGCTGGTTAACCTTTTTTGTTCATTTTACTGCTCGCTTATTTACTCGCATATGTGCTTCTTTGACTAATTTCCATTGGCGAAGTGCGAGTACATAGGTAGTATTTGCTCGCTCGCAACTACTGCAGTTATGAAGCGAAAATATGTGCTCGCAACACATTAAAATGGAGACGGGAGTGCTCACTCCGGATAATATAGTCGTGGTGATGCTCGAATCGGTTGACAAATGGAACCAGGTGGTACATTATGTTCGGGCAGTCCTAAAAGATAAAAGGGACTCACAATAGCTGGGGGTGTTTGGGGCTGGGGGATCGCTTGTCTAGCACTTCTTCTTCCCCTCTCGCCTCCCGCTAGAAGAGGGATCCCCCGTCTTGAAGGCACCTCACAGCGTAATAAAAGTAGACCTGGCCCGAAATAATATGTCAAACGGTTCCAGGCTAGGATCTCAGGTTGACAGGGGAGGTGTTTAGTGAGTAGTCCAGTCACCTTCCTGCTAGCATGGGTGTTCTACACTGTGTGCGTAAATGGGTATTCACCACCCTACCACAAAAAAAATCAAGATTATTAGGCACGCCAACCCTTGCTGCAATTAATTAATAGCAGTGGAAGTGATTCTTTGCACGTTTCACTTAAAAATATATTATTGTGTGAAATTGTAGTGTGCTAAATGCTACATTCTGTGTAAATATTATGTAAAATTGATTGATTTAAAAATATTGCTAAAACCTTAATCGTCCCCAATAGAAATTTAAGTTATAATGAATTATATGAAAAATAAAAGACACCAAAAGGGTACTCGCCCAACATCCTCGACGAGCACCCGTAGATGGTGTGGGTGACGCCTGAAAACGTTGTGAGCTAGCATTATTAACTTTTCTTATCCTATTCTTAAGGTATGATTCGACCTCAGTGGTATCTAGCATTTGAAGTGGTTGATTTTGTTTCATTAGAGCTATTTCCAAATTTTTCTGTCCTGATTGGGCAACTTCAAGCAAAGCTTTAATTGCTAATTTAACAGCACCTTCTTCCGTTTTCATTGTTATGGTCGTGCGTAATCAAAAGTGGTTGAATCCTAACGGACTATCTATTGCACTTCATTGAACTTGTTCACATCGTCCGATTCAATATCAACTTGCACCTGCTCCTTATGAGCTAATTTCACCAGTGGATGAGCATACTTGAACGTTTCTGTACCATCTTTCATTTGTTGTACAGAATTCGGTCGTGAACGCGCGGATGGATTCCTGATTAGGAATGAAAGCGTTGATTCATGCGATCAATAGTGAGAACGATTGCACTCCAATCAGGCTTACTCGATAAATGTCCGATGTCTAGTTTGGGTCATAAACGCAAATAATTTTACGGAGACAATATTTTCACAAGTTTGGGTCACCACTGAATACAAACGAGGTTGAAAGGAATAACAATTTGAAGCTCGCCGTAAGATCAGGGGCGTAATGCAATTTCACAGACAAATTCCATACTGCAAACGTCCTGATAATGCGTCCTCTTCACTGCAGCTACGAGCAATCTTCCAGATTTACCTTGTCGCATGAAAAACAGAGAAAAGTCAGGAAAATCGGTCCCACTAGCGCCGTCTCCACCAGTGATATTGAAAGTGGTGATTGGCTGTGAAAGTAGTTGGAAACCAGATGATGCGGATTCTAACGGATTTTCTTTCCGAACAACGCGCGACTTGGAGAAAAAGACACCTCAAGGTCTTTCTCTGCGATTTCAAGATCACTGCGCGAATCAATGGTTTCACAAAGGTACTGCACTTTTCACTCTTGTCTTCGCTTGCCACGGTGCTACGTCACTTCTTTGCCTTCCTCTTTCGCGAGCAGCACACACGCTCCTTACACCCCTGTTCGACACCAATTACAACACTCTTTGCCGGGCAAGTTGTTCGCATGCAACTCCAATTTGCAGTCAAGCGTGAAACGAACTCGCACTTAAGGGGTAGATAAGTTTTCTATCAATCAAAAATCGAATGCAATCTGTTGGATCTGCCAACAGCCGATGCAAGTCTCACGCCACCGAAAGGTAAACCATGAACGACCGCGCAACAGGTGAGATGCTACAGCGAATCGCGAGACCGTTAGCTATTTCATACGATCTGACTGACTTAAATCGAAGGTATGGCGAGACTGACTTCTATCTGACCCAGCTTTTGAGCGAGCATGGGTGTTTTCAGTCTCACCTGCACAAAATTGGTAAGTCACGGTCCTCCGACTGTCGGCAATCTGTTGGATCTGCCAACAGCTGATATAAGTCTCACGCCACCGAAAGATAAACCATGAAGGACCGCGCAACAGGTGAGATGCTACAGCGAATCGCGAGACTGTTAGCTATTTCATACGACCTGACTGACTTAAATCGAAGGCATGGCGAGACTGACTTCTATCTGACCCAGCTTTTGAGCGGGCATGGGTGTTTTCAGTCTTACCTGCACAAGATTGGTAAGTCACGGTCCTCCGACTGTCGGTTTTGCCTAGGAGAAGGAGACAATGCCTGCCACACATTTTTTGCGAAAATAAAATGGGACAGTCTGCGAAGGGACATCTACAGGGAAACGGAGGAGCTCACCCCGGATAATATAGTGGCGGTGATGCTCAAATCGGTTAAAAAATGGAACCAGGTGGCACATTATGCTCGGGCAGTCCTAAAAGATAAAAGGGACTCACAACAGCCGGGAGCGTTGGGGCTGGAGGATCGCTTTTCTGGCATTCTTCCTCCCCTCTCCCCTCCCGCTAGATGGGGGACTCCCCAGCTTGAAGGTGCTTCCCAGCGTAACAATACGAGACCTGGCCCGAAGTTATGTGTCAAAGTGTTCCAGGCTAGGTTCTCAGGTTGACAGGGGAGGTGTTTAGTTGGTAGTCCAGTCACCTTCTTGCGAGCACGGGAGTCCCACACTCTGCGCATAAATGGCATTCACTTCCTAAACACAAAATAATAGATATATTCTAGGAGTGGCATAACTTGCTAGCATCAAATTAACTAGCCAACGGTGCTTGGCATGAATGTTTCCAATTTCTTAAATTCATGGCCTGGGGTCGAAATCTTTTTGTCGTGATAACTCTCATTTTACTGGAAGTAATAAGCTACATAGATTTACCAATCAGAAGTATTTGAAGGGTAACTGCTGTTTGACTGCCTTAATTTTAAATAAATGAGCAACATCAACATATTTAAATCGATACTGCAATAAGTGTAAGACCATAAATAAAACTACAAAGCTATATCTAACCGACAGAAAATCAAACTTACGGATACATAAGTGTAGACAGAAGCAAGAGATAAGAAGAACGATAACGTTTCATACTAATCATGAGGGGTTTAGAATGGGAGGACCCCTGGATATTTATAAGTTATCTCATAGTCCTTTCCCGAATATACTCCATATTCTGTTCAGCCTCTTTTATAAAAAACGGAATTTATAAACCTTTTCGTTTCAAGTTTACTCAAAAGCTTTAATTTTATTTTCAAATAAAATTGCCGCCAATTTCACAACTTTTACTTCATATTGCTCTTCCACCCGATCCAATTGGAGTCCACAAGCGAAGTGAAGTGTCACTACGTCGGCAAAATCCGCTCTCTCCCCCTCGGTTGCTTGCATTTCTCTTTACCTTTTTTCTTACCTTTATCTGTCAAAAATTCTTGAAACGCGGCGGAAAGTCTACGTTCATGTTCACCGCGTGTATCGTGTTGTATCGAAATCGGCTCTTTTACGGTGTGTTGTTCGCAAGTTTTTAACTCGGGATTGCGTTAAAATTGTACAAAAGGTTATTTGTAATTGGTCTGTAACATCCAAAGTGGTTGTTGTGTGAAGGCAATAGTGAATTTTCATTAAGGACTGTTTGTGTTGTTCGTGTGTCGGGTTGTGCAAGCTGTAAGCTAAAATATATTCGGCTATGAGCGATAATCGCGAAGAATTATTAACCTCGATCAAAGAACAAGGCGATTTGGTGCGAAAACTTAAAGCAGCCAAAGAACCAAAAGAAAGGGTAAATTTTTATTGAATATATTCGCATGCCATTGGTCATGGGCTCTTTCGTTTTATCGTAGATAATAGCATAAACGTGTAAGCTATAGTCGGTACATGTGGACCACAATTCAACTGAATTGTCAATTGCAATATTGCATTACGAAATTCGATAGTGAGATGTTGAGTCAATTTGCAACGCAACACTTTCGCTCATCTTGGACTACGATGTTTTTCTGAAGATATTTGATGATTCAGACGGGCCACGGCGCTCGATACTTCCCCATTTGGTTGGAGTGGTTTCCTTTAGATTTGCTCTAGGTGATACGTTCTCTGCATGCGAAAACCGCTTTTAGGTATCGTGTGAATGATGAAAGGCCTTGTATTCGAAAAAAAATCAGAAACAGTAATTTTGCGCCTCACGAGCCATTACTAACTATTGAGCTCATGAGTTGTTTGGCCTCGGAAGTAACTGTGTTGCCTCTTACTCGAAGTCTAGCTTAAAAACCTAGTTTTGTTACTCACTGATACCTTTCATGTTTGTACCAGCATGAACGAACAACTAAATTTTTGAAGAGCACTTGATTGGAAGGCATTTTGACTAGGCGATGTATGTTTGTGGGAGATGATCTCGGTTGGTATATTTATCGTCATAACCGCGTAACTTTGATGTGTACGGAAGTAAATATGCAATTTTTAGTATAAATTTTATACAGAAATATGAAATATGTACTTGGTTCGGCAGCAAACATGCTGCGGGATATAGAAACTACCATGATAATAAAAGGTGACGCGAACGTTTCTCCTCTTGGTATCTCTTGTATAAAATTTTAACGAAAAGATATTGGTTAAAGATTATTCTTTATTTCAAAGTAAACACATAAGGTAACATAATATATAATTACTAAAAAGTATGCTCCTTTCGTTTTCTATACAGTCTAAAACTCGATTCCTGAAACTTTCACACAAATTTCATAGGCACTCTACCTAAATTACGTTCCACTCGCTTTGTGTACGTCGAAACAGCTCCTGTCTATTTTTGGTTTGGAATCTCCTAAGAAAGACTCCTTTAATCTGGTCCGCACATTTTCTTTCGGGTTTAAATTTGGGAGTTTTACTACGCCAATCAAAGCTGTATTCGCATTAGCTTCATCTTGCATTCAAATCACTTTCTTTCGTTCCATAAATTAATTGATAATTGATGGTGATAATTAAAATATTGGGCAAAAACAGGGACATGTATTCAACAATTATAGTTGAGAAAATGTCAAACGTGTTCGCAGTACGAGACACTAATTAGCACTGACTATAAAAACCCGATCGCGCCTGTGTTCAAAGAAGAATAGCGCCCTTAGCGTTGACTGACAGCGGTTAGATCGCATCGCTCTGCTGATAATTCCGATTACAGATATTACAAAGGCTTTTAAGTTGAGCTTCTGGGTCAATATTACGGAAATATTTGTAGGTTCGATGCAGTAGCATGTAAAAATCCTCCGACGCGGGGATCGACCAGGGGTATTGTCATCAGCAAATCCAAAGTTATTGAGCCTTTAACAGAAGTTCACCAGGTCTCGATAGCTCTTATCGAAAAGTAAAGGTTTGATGGCTCGCTTGTAGGCTTTTTGCCCTGAGGTAATGGATCAAACGTATCGCTGAACGGGTCATCTCGATTCTTTTTTAGTGGCCTCCGGGGAGTTGATAAGCCGTTTCGTCATTGTTTGCTGTCCCAATCCTGGATTATTTTCAGCCAATACTCGAATCTTTCTTTCTTTCTTTCTGCTTCGGCGTTGCATCATTTTTTTCAAGGTGTTCTTATGGACCTTCAATGTTTCACAGATATCGCTACGACTATATTCCAACTGATGCATGCGTTGAATTTCAATACACTTTTGAATTTGTCTATTTCCTATTATTTTTTTAGTATGTCTATACCCTACCATTCTCGCCATCATTCTTTCTTCGTTGCCCAACTCTCGTGCGATCTGCATTCACATTTCACCGCTTCGTCAAGTTTGCCACCCAGCCGATATTCAATACATCGGTATAAGGAGGAACATAAAATAATGTGAATTAATCCTTTCGTCAATATCTTGTCCAATACGCGGTCAGCTCTCAGAGATAAAAAAAATGTATATAATACAACACATTAAAAAAAATTTGAGTAACTGTCTCTTCAAGTATCCCAAAAAATTTTAGTTCGAACCGTTGAATATTCCCAAAGTTTTTCAAATCTTGATAAAATGTTTAAATCAAGATCCTTGGGTAATTTTATTGTTTTCAGGTCAACCTGACGAAACCTGAACAAATTTATGTTTTAATCGTCCTCATATTATACCACAGATAATATCTGAAGCTAATGAAAAATACCCATTTGATTGCGGGTGTGCTCATTTTAAAAGGGATGAGACAGAGGTTCCGTCGCCGGTCGAGCAGTGTACGCGCCGCAAGCAACTCATGCCCGCGAATCATCTTCGCGTTAAACAGTTCGAGACGAATCGTGACGCCGGTAGCCTAGTCAGATCTCTCTCGGGGAAAAAAAACTCAGCTGATCATTTTAGTATTTCAGTTTGAAATTTTGCAGCTTGTAATGAACTGTTTGTATGTGTCAGGAATTTGGTTCGCCTATCCAAACCCTCCACAGGTATCCCGGCAACTTTAACCCCAGGTACAATCAAAGTGGTGATACCGTGCTAAAGAGCGGTGTGGTGTAGCACGCGTAACACATCAAGTGGCCAAGTGCCAGGACTCGCTTCCGTTGGTGGGAAAGCTCGCACCCAATTATTAGCAAGCCAAGAAGTTGCCTACATCAGTGGCATCGTCTACATTTCGACAATCAACCGTCCGTAAATCTGGGAAACGATGACGTGTCGGTACGCCCGGTGGACAATAAAACCCAAAGGATCGCGACGAAACGAGAAGCACAGCATCGAGCTGCAGAAAACCAAGCACGTCTAGCAGCCGAGCGGGAGAATCAGTGTCGCAGCATATGGGCTGATTGTCAGTGTCATAGTGTGGCTGAGCATCAGCCGACATTGGGAGTAAGAAAGGTAAGCTTATGTAAACTGCCGTCCTTTTGGTGGGGAACCCCAGAGCTATGGCTCTTTCAGGTTGATTCGCGGTTCCCAGTTCATCATGTATCCAGCGATTCGTCCAAGTACCATGTGTTGCTGCGTTAGGCCATGATAGCATGGCTGATGTATCCGATACCCTACGTTCACCGTCAGCAACGGAAAATACCAGGCCATAAAAGTGGGACTGCTCGCCCGCCTGACCGATTCGCCTGATACGCAGTTAGAAAAGCTTCTCACGGGAGCAGAATTAGGGGAAAACGTCTCTCACTACTGCTACGCTATATGCGCTCGTTTGCAGCTACTCGTGTCTTAAATCAAAGGCCAAACGCTTGAGGAGCTAATGGCTGTAGCCGACGAGGCGCACCTTTCAACACGGCTACGTCAGTGTATCCGTAGCGCTCTTCGACCCCATCATCTGCATCACGCCGTCGTCACCATCATTAGTTACGGTCGCACCCGAGCTTGCTGCGCTGTGTTTAGCTACCGTGCAACTTACGTCCATGACGCGAGAGGTACTTCAGATGCGCAGCTGACGAAGCCTTTCCAAATCGCGCAGTAGTAAGAATGCCCGGGACCGGTCTGCTACACCTGGTACCATTCCTCGAGTGAGACTTTGCTGGTATCATGCCAATCATTATGCTTTGGCAAACCGAACTGCAAGTAGCCGTGCGATTATGCGGCTCGCACCAACCTTAAGGAGAACTTTTTAATTGGATCATTTCACCCTTTTCACATCAATTTAATGTAAATCTATACGACAAATTTGCTCTACATTTGAAGCTTTATCTAACGTCGCGCGGATATCGATCACTCTTTCGGATGGCTCCGATAGCTTTTTAAATTACTTTTTATGGAATTGTTTGCAGCTACATATTTGCATAAGTAGAAAAATTAAAAATTAACTCCCTCACCTCTGAGCATGGTGGTCGCCATCACCGGTGTGTATCTAAGTGTGATGGCCTGAGGAGAATTAGTGCACACGTCGAAACCACCTCTTCTAACATTTTTCTTCTCTAATAATTTTTCAGAAAAATTATTATTCAAAATATGCAACTCATTTATATGTAGCTGCAAACAATTCCATAAAAAGTAATTTAAAAAGCTATCGGAGCCATCCGAAAGAGTGATCGATATCCGCGCAACGTTAGATAAAGCTTCAAATGTAGAGCAAATTTGTCGTATAGATTTACATTAAATTGATGTGAACAGGGTGAAATGATCCAATTAAAAAGTTTAGCTAATACAAGTACTTACAAGAGAAATTTACCTTGAATATAACTTGCAGATACAAAAACATATTGAGTTTGCATAAGTAGAAAAATTAAAAATTAACTCCCTCACCTCTGAGCATGGTGGTCGCCATCACCGGTGTGTATCTAAGTGTGATGGCCTGAGGAGAATTAGTGCACACGTCGAAACCACCTCTTCTAACATTTTTCTTCTCTAATAATTTTTCAGAAAAATTATTATTCAAAATATGCAACTCATTTATATGTAGCTGCAAACAATTCCATAAAAAGTAACTTAAGGAGAAGTAAAGAGTCCGGCGGCGCATGTGGCGCCCGTCGCAAGCCTCTGCCTTGAGTGCCGCTTATATATAACGGAACGCATTTCCAACATCCGATTATTGGAAGACTCCACGATTCGAAAGCAACTCACCAAACGATCTCTTATACTGCAAGCAGCCAATGCACCGTCTATTGCTTCATTGGCATGATTTTTCTCACGCTTTCGTTCGAGACCTCGAAGGAAATCTAAACCCAATCTCAATACCGATACCAAACATAAGCTACTCGAATACTAAGTGAAGTACCCTACACTTATTAAAAAAACGGACACAACCTATGGCACCGCGTAACCTAACCGATCAGTCGCGGATTTATGATTAAATTCCCCTCTTCATCGTATACCTACCTCGCGTTATGAAAAAAAACTTACTACTACTGGCAAGGAAAGAGTTATGATTGGTTTAGTGATTCACATTCATTTTTTTATTCTTTTCTTAAATGATAATAATTTTACCCTTTTTGAAATTATTCCAGCTTCTTCCCTACTTCTTCTCATATATAATCCTACTCCATCCACCTTTCATTTTAATACAGGGGAACAAAACTATGATGTAAATACATAAAATAATTTAGTTGGCCTGGTCATGAAAGTGTTTTAAAAATTCATCCATGAATATCTTCTTATTATTTAGGTTATTTATTACGATATTATGTTACGAACTACTGATTTTTATCTTCTGGTAGCTTCTGTCTTCTCCTTGTTCGTAGCACTACAACCCCTTTCGGGCCTTCGCTTCCTGCAAATAGCACCTCCAACTGCCTCGGTCCATTGATTGCATTCTTCAATTTCGAAATCCGAGCTGCGATGAACTGTCTTTGTCGACCGAGTTAGACCACCGTTTCCTCGGTTTCCCCACTGGTCTACGGCCTTCAGTTCTCCCAACGAATACCTTTTTGTGTATCCGTTGTTCGTCCATACGATTCATGTGTCCAGCCCATTGCAGCTTCCGCAGTCTAACAATCGTTGAGACCTCCGGCTCGTCAAAAATTGCATACAGCTCATGGTTGTGTCGAATTCGCCATTGGTCCCCGTCTAGCTTCACTCCGGTTATTCGCCTCGGGACCCGTCGCTCAAAGGCGTTCAATATATTTGCGGATGTTTTCGTTAGGGTCCATGTTTCATATTCATAGCATAACACAGGTCTTATCACAGGTTTGTATACTTGGAGCGTTGTTTTCCTGTGTATGCAGCTGTACTTCAGAATCGTCAAATCTGAAAAAAAAATACACAAATTCGCTCACATTTTCGATACTGTATTCGCCAAGTTCGATATTTTGTGTATTTGAGGTATTTTTCCTCGACTGTGTCATGAGCTTTGTTTTATTTTCATTGATTTGTAGCCCTACTAGTTTTGTTTCGCTGCAGGAAGAGTTCTTTGCTAGTTTTTAATGACCGTGACAAAATCTTGATCTCATCCGCACAGGTTACTACTTGGCTCGACGTGTACAGTAACGTACCTCGTGTATCGACAGGTATCTTCCTTATGACGTGCTCTAGAACCCAATTGAATAGCAAAGGGGCAAGCCCATCTCCCTGCTTCAGTCCAATATTTGTGTCAAAGGTATCGGTGAGTTGGTTATTGATGCGGATTTGGGAGGTCGTCGACGTCATTGTCATTTTGGTAAGACGGAATAATTTGGCTGGGATGCCAAAGCAAAGCATTATTTGGTATAGTAAATTACGATCAATACTGTCGTATGCTTGCTTAAAGTCAACGAAAATTTGGTGTACGTCTATTTGAACTCTCAGCCTTTTTCAAGACCTACTTGACCATGAACAATTGGTCTACCTGCTCTAAAACAACCTTGATACTCCCCAATAATACTATTGGCGTATGATCCGATTTTATTTTCTAAGATTTTTAAAAATATTTTGTACGCCGCACAAAGTAGTGATATGCCTCTATAATTTTCACACTGTAACCTGTCACCTTTTTTATGGATAGGGAATATAATTGATTGGCTCCACTCTTTGGGCATATGTTCTTGTTGCTAAATGTGCTGTATGACATTGTGAATAGCTTTATGAACACTACTGCCACCATACTTGATGAGCTTCACTGGAATCTCATCGATGCCCGGCGCTTTATTATTCTTTTGGGCTTTGATGATGAAACAAACTTCACCCAGAATTGGTGGGGCCAATGGAAGCTCTCCATAGACATCTATAGGCTTCGATATTCTGGAGCTGTATGGAGGATTAAGGAGGTTCTTGAAATATCATGACCATCTTTTCTTAATCTTGGTTTCATCAGCGATGATATTGCCGATGTCATCACGACAGAACGTGGTTTTGGGCTGATAACCACGTTTTAGGCTTTTCACTACTTTGTATGCTTGTCTTGTATTGTTGCTCGCTAGACTTATATCTATACTACTCAATTGGTCGTCATAGTATTTTCTTTTCTTAATTCTAATTATCTTATTCGCTACTCTTTTGAGATTTTCATAGTGTTCTCTCCTCGTCCTGGTTTTCCTACCTACGTAATCTTTGTACGCCTGATTCTTTTTGCCAAACGCATTCTGGCACTCATAATCGAACCAATCATTTCTCTTGCGCCGGGCTTGATGTCTGATCGTCTGTTCTGCCACGGTCTTAATAGTTGCTTTCACTTCCAGCTAGAGTTCGTTGCTTGTCTTTAACGATGCGTCTGATAAGATGGGAGCCAACTGGTTGTCGAGGGCCTCCGTGAAATTTTTAACCACAGATGCTGTTTGGAGCCTTTCGATGTCAAATTTTTGTAGCGGGCTGGTCTTCGCCGAATATGCCTTTGACATACGACATCGATAGGTTAATTTGATCAAGTAATGATCTGAGTTACAATTGGCTGCTCGGTATGTACGAACGTCAAGTATGCTCGAGGCCCAACGTTGTTGGCTCAGAACATTGTCGATCTGGTTTTGTGTGTTGCCATCTGGTGATACCCAGGTCATTTTATGAATGCGTCGATGTAAGAAGCAAGTTGAACGTAATCGTAATCATTTCACAAAACATAACATAATCTAGGTATCAATTGCATATATTAAAATATAAGAAAATTATAATTTAAGAATCGACGAAACCACGTTCAATTTTCAAGTAGCAACTAGTAAAGTTCAATAACTGATAGTCGAGTTTTTTGGCTAATATTTTAAAATTTGAATGGCCTCAGGCATAAAGTGCGTGTTAATAATTATCTGATGCCCTTCGAAGGATTCACGATTAGAAATGAAAGCGTCAATTCGTGCGAGCAATAGTGAGAACGATTGCACTCCGTTCTGGCTTACTCGATAAATCTTCGATGGTGTTATAGTTTGGGTAATAAACGCAAATAATTTCACCGTGTCAACATTTTTACAAGTTTGGGTTATCACTGAATATGGATTAGGATGAAAGGAATAACGGTTTGAACCTCGTCGCAAGATCAAGTTCAGGGTTGTAACACAACTTCGCAGACAAATTCCATACTGCAAAGGTCCATACAATGCGTCCACTTCGCTGCAGTTACGAGCAATCTTTAAGATTTATATGGTCCTTGTAAATTAACGGACCGTTATTTCTCGCTACTATTATTACTGCATACAAAAGCAGGAGATACGTCCTCGTATTGTTCCCGTGTAAAGTCAACCAAATTGAAAGGATGCTTTCCGGGATAGTCTAATGGATGCCAAAATTAAATTGGAACAGAAGCCTTTCAAACAAGCGATACTCTTTAGAACAAGCGAATTAACCGGAATATATTAGCGACATTCAAAATATATTACTGAAGAGTGTACACGGTTGCTTGTTTAAAAACGACAATGGCACTATTCGCATCTAGCCGCGGACCACGTTTTCGCAGGGGAATTTTAAATCAGTGGCATTTTTTTGATAGCTCCTAAAAGTGTACTAACATTCGATTTTCAGTGGCACGTTAAGTTGCAACTACAATAATAGCGTAGCCACACGGATAGAGATATTCTACGACTACCACCAGTGATGGCGGTGGTGTAGCGTGTTTTCCGTGCCAACGGTAGCTGTATGGCAGCTGCTTCAATACAATGCACAATTGTGCTACCCGACAGGTAATAAACGCCTTATGGTGGTTGCGCCAGGCGAAATGTTTAAAAGCGAATAATGCCTTTACGCTCCAAAGACTGTGAATAAAGTTAAATTTTACGTAAACACTTTCTTTGATAATGACTATAAAAATTAACCAGAACAATAAAATCGGCTCTGTATGGAAATTGCTTGAAATTTTCTCCGCCTAGTGTGGAGCATAAGTTAAGTCAACTCAATAGGTGTTATTGCGGCTAGATTCACTGGACATTTTCGATAATAATTTAACATCTCCGCTTGCTGTCGCGGTTCTCGCGACGTGCGCAATGCGTGGCGATCAAAAGCAGACACCCCGATCCGCCCAAGTAGAACTGCTCACTTCTCCGAACAGCCACCGTACGGGGCCTGTCGTGTTGACGAGCCCCTCATCATGATTGCATTCGGTAATGCAATTCATGGCTGAGCTGTGTTATAAAGGTGTTGCCTTGTCCAAATCTTAATTGTAAATTCATATAATTATTTTTTTAAATTTACAATTAAAATCGGATTAGGATTATGAAAGTTTTCGAGCACCTCCACTATTGCATTAATGGTGGAACAACCTGCTCAGTAGCCATACGGACGTGGAGATGGGTCTCGAGCAGCATCAATAACCATTTTCTTTAGTTTGGTTTTCGATGTGACCAATAAGGCAGTCATACATAAATTAGGTTTGCTGTACAGTGTTTTGGTGCTACAAGCAAACAAGGACCTCTTAATAAAAATGTAATCAATCATTTCGGGAATCCCTGCAGTCGTAAAAAATATTCAACAAAATTAGAACTCATGTGCAAAAACAACTTTATTTCTTCAAAATTATTAGCGTAATTTATTATTCCAGTGTATTCTGGCTTCTTGGATTGCAGAGCTGACGCAACACCACATACGAATAAGACTTTTGCTAATTTTAAATACGAGTAGATTTTTTAAAATAAGACGCTTAAGTGTCTTAAGATAAAATGATGAAAAGCTTAAAATGAAACACTTAGATGCTTTAAAGAAAAACTTTTGCGGGTTGAAAAATAATGCATTTGCGAATTTAATTAGTTATTTTTCTTTTTCGGTAAAATCTTTGTCTTTTTCAATATATCTTGTTCTTCTTCTTCTTTTTAGCACTACAGCCCCTCTCAGGCCTTCGCTTAGAGATAGTTAGAGTATCTCATTTTCATGACCGTATTAATTTTTTCGGAAGTTGGTTTGGTTAGTACCATGCTCCCGTGTGTCTGCTCAGCTATGATATGATCTGATTAAATCAGTACATATCACCACTGAGTGAACACTCGTAGTCTGTCCGAAAAATTCCCTGAACTAAATCACGTTTTTCACCAAGGAGATTTGAACCTGGGACCTTCGGCTTATGCGTCTCATGCTAATATATCTTGTTAGTAGTTTAAAATTAAACCCCAGAAATTTTAAAATAAAATGTTAGGTATATGAAAATAAAATGGATCTTCAGTAAAACCTTGTAGCCATCTCAAAATAAAAAGTAGTGGTGAATAGGTTTTAATATTAAATTAATATGAAATGTAGTCATAGTCCTTAGTAAAAGGTGTTGATCAGCTTACTTCTCATAAATAAAATATATTTAAACCTTGTAGAAAGAAAAGTACGCCTTTACATGATTTTATACATGTTGACATGTGTTCATACGAGATTGGTTCTAACAATTTATGGCTAATCGTTTCTTCCTGGGGCACGATTACCTTTCATATCTGATAAATTCCTGTTTAATTGGAGTAACCATTAAAATGCATAATTTTATCTAAAAGGGTTCGGTATTAAATTTAGTATTGGAAACAACTCACTAAAAGAACTATTCAAAAAAAAGTTCTTTATTCTTAATACCGTATTTACTTTTACTTTCATTGCTCCCATTATTTCTTAACGCATCTTTCGCCACATGCCCATTAGATAAATCGCCAATCAGGTATGCAAATCGCTTGTGGGCTCGCCTGACCATTTCACATTCGATTCTATCCACCGGTTAATATAGGTATAAGTAGAAATTTGATGTTGCAGGCACACCTCCGGTTGTAGCTAGAAAACGAAATTAATGTAGTTGCGATTGAATTTGCAAGGCATAATTAAGACAAGTTATGTCACATCGAGGTCACTCGAAAGATATTTCCAACTTAGATCTCAGGTAGTATTGGGCAAGTAGTGTTATCAAAATAGTTGAAATACTTTGGAATTCATTCAAGTAAGTGTTTAATAAAAATTATTGGGACTTGCTTTAATTAGCTACGTGTGTATATTTTAGTGGGAAATACACAAGTGCACCTTGAGGGGTATATTTTCCGGTTTCCAAGCAAGGATACAAATTATTTTGAGATTTCGACAGTCTGGAACTAAATAATCTTGTAACTAATAGATTCTATTTCAAATTAGCTGAGTTAAAAATAAACGCTTTGAAATATCTACCAAATACATAAATGAAACTTCTTAGCCAGAAAATGAAGTGTAAAGTCGCTTTATATATATGTATATGGAAGTAAATAAAGAATATAATTCGATTTGATGAGTGAGAGGCGTATATGACTGATTTTGCATGATAATATAACTCTTTATCTTACAATTGGATCACCAAACCAGCGTGAAGAAATATATTCCCATCACCCTCCCGGTTCCAAATATCTTTTTTTTATTTAATCCATTCTGTTAAGACATTATTTCGAACAATTTTTGTGTTCATGTACTATCTCCCTACGATGCAATGAATTATGCACTTTCTAACGTTTGTATATTTTTATTTAGGCTTGAATCAATAATTTCCTAGCGATAGAAGTTGTTCGTTTTTTATCACTCCTTTAATTATCAAATCATCTTGAGAAATGTTGCATCGATTTGGTCGAGTTTCGAATTCGATTCGTATACATTTGTACAATCGTAAAATTAAACCGGGCTTGACGAATTGTCGCAGTAAATGTAGTTCAATTAAAGATAGCTTGAGCATTGCTTCTGCTGCTGGCTACGAACAGCAAATACTACAGGTCAGATTAAAATCTAATTACTAACTTTCAATAACTATCTTTCGGTGTTTTCACAAGCTTTTGAAAATATTTAACGAAAAAACACAGAAATGAATTAAGCAAACGAACAAACGAATTGAATTTGAAATTCTCTTCCAGATCGATGAAGAGGTGGCGAAACTCCTAGCCCTTAAAGCAAAACTCAGTGGTGAAGAGAATGCTACTCCACAAAAGTTTACACTTAAAACGCCCAAGGGCACACGTGATTATAATCCGCAACAAATGGCATTGCGTCAAGGTGTTTTGGATAAGATCGTAGCAGTGTTTAAGAAACATGGAGCCGAATCGATAGATACACCAGTGTTTGAATTGAAGGTAAGTGCGAGTTTGCTAGATGATGTTTTAATGTTATGTGGATTTAAACATTGTTTATTTTGTTCTTTTAGGAAGTACTGACGGGGAAATATGGCGAAGATTCAAAACTAATTTATGATCTCAAAGACCAAGGCGGTGAAATTTTATCGTTGCGTTATGATCTTACTGTGCCGTTGGCACGATATTTAGCCATGAGTAAGATATCAAGTATTAAGAGATACCACATAGCAAAAGTTTACCGAAGAGATAATCCTGCAATGACACGAGGTCGTTACCGGGAGTTTTATCAATGCGTAAGTTAATAGATATGTTAAGGCATGAAATGCAGCTTAAAGCGAATTCAACTATTTGCATGATTAAAAAACTAAAATTTGTATATTCTAATTAAATCATGACAACTTTCGTTCAAGCTTAGATAATTTTGATTGGAGGTGTGAGCCGGTGCGTTGTCATGGTGGAAGAGTATTTTTTTTCGCCAAGTGGGGCCTTTTTTCTGCAATTCGTTGTCGAATCGGCCCAATAATTCGGCATAGTAGAGCCATGCGACCGTTTTGCCCTTTTCCAAGTAGTCGATGCAGATCACACCTTGTGAATCCCAGAAAACAGTAGCCATTACCTTTCCGACCGATAGGACAGTCTTCGTTTTCTTCGGAGCACGGAGCACGGTGGACGAGTGAAGTCTACTGTTTTGATTGCTCCTTGGTCTCGGGTGTGTACCATTGGGGCCATGTTTCGTCGACGGTCACGAATTGCGCTTACACATAATCAAAAACACTGCTCTGAAGTGGTCTCACGGTTGCGTTTATTGGCCGGAGTGGGCAAACGTGGTATCCATCGTGCCGACATTTTCATGCCCAAAATTTCATGCAGGATATGACCCACGCGGTCGTTTAAGATGCCTATTGTTTCAGCCATCTCGCGCACCTTCAATCGGCGGTCTGCCAATACAATCTCGTGGATTGTCGTCACATTATCCACCGTGGTAACCGTTTTTGGGGCACCTGGACGTCGTTCATCAAAAACCGACGTGCGACCACGTCGAAACTCAAAGCAATCTTTTACGGTTGTCATCGCAGGTGCAGAGTCACCGTACACAGCATCCAAGCGTTCTTTGATTTTGCTACGCGATTTCCCTTCCAAAAACAAAAATCGAACCTCCCTCCGACATTGCTTTTGTTCTTTTAGGAAGTAAGGCTAAGTAGTTATTGGACCGCCCTCGTATTTCTGTTTTTGTAATGCCATTATTGAAATCTTTGTCTCTCAAAGCAACTGATTGTTTGAAAAAATAATTATTTCGGTGAATTGCTAGTGTATTAAAGGTAGCTGATGTTTCTATAACGCACCTGCCTTTCTTCCCACAATTATTATTTATTTATTTATTTATAAAGCCAAATAAAGCAATCACAAAAAATGTACTTATATCTAACAATAATAACTTATTTTAATGCATCAGTTATCTTATTTTAAGCTTAGTTTTTAGATAGAAGGAGCGTAATGTTTACTCATAGAATTGAAAACCTTGCAACACCGATTTATTGGCTCGTTGTCTGCATAAGTGATTTTATGTTGCCCTTCATAAAGCAAACGCGTGTTTCTAGTATTTTTAATAGTTTCCTTGACCATGAATCTGCTTGATACTGATGCGACATTTACTATCTTTTTGATTACACAAAAAACAAAGCAGGAGATAGTTCTTCGAGATGAGAGCGAGGAAAGATTGAAAATATTAAGTCTTTGCTGGTAAGACTTCAAGTTACCGAAGTCTCTTGGGTCATAAATTTCACGCAAGGTAAAAAGAATAAATTGTTTCTGGATAGATTCTTTGCTGATGCTGTAAGTCTCAAAGCATGGATTCCAAATTATGCAACCATATTCAAGGTGAGAGCGTACAAATGAGATGCATAGTCTTGGTGATCCATCGGTTTTTAAATTCTCTGGCACGACGTTTTACAAAACCAAGCTGCTTGTATGCCCGAGAAAGCATTGTGTCGTATTGAGATTTGAAATTCTACTCTCTGTCCAAAATAACCCCAAGATCTGAGGTCTGATTAAATTTTTGAAGTGGGGAATTGTTCAGGTTGTAAGTGTACTTGAATACTGAACTCATTCTCAAGAAGCTTATAACGTAACACTACCCAACAGCAGAGGGGAAGTGATCTGATATATACACTCAACAAGAAATCTTGGAGGAAGAGAATCAGGTCCAGGTCCCTTGATAATATCTAGTTCTTTAACAGCGTTTACGATATCTTCGTTTGACAAACTCATTTCATCAATAAATAGTGTTGTTGAATGACAATTTGGTATGCTGGTAGAAGGGGTAGCCGGGCGGAAAACCTCTTTGAAATGCTCGGCAAAAAGGCCGCATATAATTTCAGGGTAAGCTGAAGAACTTGCACCGTAATACGTTGATCTTGGAAATCTTGTGGCTTTCAGCTTAATTTTTACGAAATTGAAAAATTCTTTGCGATTACGAATATTTTCCCCGGTTAAATTGATGTAATGATCATACGCTCCGCGAGATCTTATAGAGAACTCAGTAGCAAACTCATCATATTTACTCTTGAGGTTTATATCGAAGTTGTTATCTCTTATTAATTTATAGAGCTTATTCCTCCGATTGCGAAGATGTCGAAGATCGCAGTCTAGCCAATGCTCGGGAACTTTGAATTTTTTTTTTAGGAATATGAGTTTCAATGAATTCGAAGAATTTTTTATAGAATGTAGAGACTGCTTCTTCTAAACTTAAACTTGAAAGAAAGTTCCAATCAATAGTGGCAAGATAAAATTTAACGCTGTTGTAATCAGCCTTTAAGAAGTCAAATACGAGTACAGTACAGTTATTGTACGTTCGAGAAAAAGTTACATCAGATATGGGCAGTTCAACCGAAGAAACGGATGGCTTCATTGTTGGAGAAAAGGTTCTCCTTGTGATTGGTTGGACTAACCACAACATCGTCATAAGCATTGGTAAAAATAAGATCCAACCAATTTCCGTTTTGGTTGGTAGTCAGTGCTACTTGTTGTAAGTCATTACCATAAAATGCATTGATTATGTTAAGATCGATGGTGTTTGAGAGGTTTACTGGTAGAAGATGGTTATCAGTTTCATCAAGAGTAAAAGATAAATTAGGGCGATTAAAGTCTCCCAAAATTATTATTTGATCATGTTCCTCTAGAGATGCAGCAATAGAATTTATAATTTCACATTGGCTCTCGTAGAAGGTTTCGTCAGATTTTGGTGGAATGTAAAATACCCCTATGTTTTAAAAATACTTGCCTAAGAGTATTCTCGAAACACCATAAGTTCAAAAGTTTTATTGGAGACAGTATCAATGTTTTCAGAGGCCATGGAACTTTTGATCGCAATCAACAATCCGCCACCTCTGGTCAGACCTGTGAGTGAATAGTTACGATCAGCTCTATAAATGGTTCAGCTACTGTCTAGAATTTCTCCATTAATGTAACCATCATGCAGCTAGGTTTCGGTGAACGTTAAAACATTAAAATGACAGGACCTAGCAACAAGGTATAATTTATTTATTTTTCCTCTCTTACCGCTTCAATTCTGGTAAAAGAGGTTAATATCATTCAATGGTAAACTACCGTTAGGAATATTTTTTGAACTCTTCTCTTTCTTTTTGCAACATAGAGACATGCTTAGATCTCACATGCAAACCGTATGTTTCCAGATCATTCTTTACCTGGTCAGCAAAAATTCCGAGCTGTTCGTAATATTTATCAAATAGATGGCGGAATGGCTCAATCTCAATAGGTAGGCCCTCTTGCTGAATTAGTTCTTTACCATCAAAACAGGTTGATTCCGGCTCTTTGAGCATGTAAGCAAGATAAAGTCGAACGCAATCAAACAATTTGCAGTCCCTAAGTCTGGAAAGTAGATATCTACTATCAAGATTATCATTCATATCAGTAGCTAGCTTTAAACGAGGTAGATTTAGTGGGTCAAGGTAATTTGCCTTGGTAGTAGAGATCATAGTATCTGAAACTGGCGGAATACGGATAATACCCTCAGAAGATGAAGCCAACGTATCACCATGGACAACATTTGGAAAAGGTGTAAGTGTAGGTTATTGTGCAGATTTTTGTTGGGAGAGGCTACTAACAGGTGCAATAATCGGTTGAACCAGAGGAGAATTTTTGCCTTATTATTCTGAAAGGTCTGTGTTTCACTGGAAATTAGTCTTTTCGAGTGTCTATCATTTGACGAGAAAGTCATTGCCTGAGAATTAGACTGAGTCTTATCAGAAGAGTGAGCCCTTTCTGACGAGCCAACTATATTGGAAGGTGAAGATCTTCTACTTCTCATTGAATTTTGATTACAGTTTTTATCTAAATTTAATAATTTCTGAGAACCATATGTATTTTTACTTTGATTAATCGTCTTACTCTTGATGAATTTAGTTTTAGATTTCCATTTCCTAAGTCATTCTCTTCCAGCTCTAGCACTCGTTACCCTCGTGTAGAGCGATGAACATCCAGGCATATCGTGCAGGAATAGATACCTTGAATTTGCGTTGCACTAACTCTACAGAACACTCTTCAAACGAAAGCTAAAATTTGTGAAACTTCGTCATCCTCGCAACATCTGCCGACTTAGGAGCTCCTTTGACGAAAAATACTTGATATTCAGGATTTTTTTCGGTGTAATTCAGGCATTTAAACCAATGGTGATAATCTTTTCACTTCTCCTTCATGATTTTCGCTTTTGGCTGTAAATATTCCTCTTACAATGATATTTAGTCAATTATATATAAATGGATAATCACTCTTGTATTTTCCAATTCAATTTGTTGTTTTCAAACTCATGAAGTATAGCTAATATTACTTTTTTAGGGCTTTGTAAAAAAATGTTTACAAAGGCACTAGCTTTGCATCCTGTCTGTCCGTCTGTCCGTGCGTCGCAGCAAGTTTTCTCAGAAACTATAGAAGCTAGAAAGCTCAAACATTGTGGGAAGGTCTAGAGTAGTATTCTCAAAAGTTTAGGTCATCAAACATTTCAAAATTTTTTATAGAGGGTCCCCCATTATGCTGAAGTGACACTTAAGCATTTTTTTTTATCAAATGTGATTGGGTGGGGTATCAAATGAAAGGTCTTGACTAGAACTTTCTGAATCTGGAATAAAAAGAGCCATTTTATACATCAGGGCGTCCAGGGGAAGGCAATATGTACGAAAAACTACAATTATTCGTAGATATTCATTCAATTATGTTTTCAAGCTTGATCGGAGGTTTATCAAGTTTCGGCAATCCAAAGTGAGGTAGGTTCGATTTTCTTGTAAAGATAATAAGTTTTATCAGATTGAGTATTTAAATCATTGAGATAGAATATCTAAGAAATGATTTGTTTCTTAGATAAGGCAAATAAACGTTTTCCTGATATAGCAATGGCAATGCAATTCGAACGAGCTTCATCAAAAGCTCAATATCTTTTAAATTCAAAAGCTAGCAAACCACTTTGACATATACCTTTTAATCCCAATGTATGCCACCCGGTTGATAGTGAAAAGCTAGCTAGAAAAGAGTATAGCATCTGTTCTTACAGTTTTGTAAATCAATTTACAAACTCCTACTAAAACAGCGATCGGTCTGTCTGTCCATATGTAATAGCTGTAGTCTCGGAAACTCTGATGACCCCTCCAAAAGTTCGCTATAGAAAAATTGTATAAGATTTAAGGTGGGTCCACTATACTGACTCTTAATCATGTGGGTATCAAATGAAAGGTCTTGACGATAATAAATTTTATAGCATCGGATCTTTGAGATTAGAACAGCCTTTTGTTTTATGACAAGGAGTGTTTTGCATCTGTGAAACTTTTTTCTCAATCTTTCTTCCGGTTTTAAGAGAATGCCAGGTGATCACGCTTTAGATCATGATCTGTGAGAAATTCATGCTTTAGCAAGAATTTCATTTGTTATTAGTCCAGAAGTCATCCAGTTTAAGGGATGTTTCTGGTCTTAAATTATGAAAAATGATAATTTCCAACACAGTTTTTTCAGATAGAAAGAAAATATCGGTTTGAAAATTTACACGTATATTAACTACAGAAGAAAGCAGAAAAGGTTTTATTACTTTTTGGTCTTCATATTTGGGCAGAAATAAATAATAAAACAGTAAAAATTGCCGGTCGCCATAATTTCAGCCGTAAGGATCGTATAAAAAAAGAAATTATTCTAAAAAAAGAATATATTATTCTTGTTGGAGCCGCTACCACAGGAACTAGGATGAACATTTTTTTAAAAATAATAACAAAATGGCGGACGTTTAAAAAATGGTTTTTTGAAGTCGAACAATCATGTTAATTTTTGAAATTTTTATCCGATCGCTCATATCTCTACAACATATTAAAAAATCAGAGTGATAGGTCCAGCAGTTTTTTTGAAATCGTGGCGACGAGCCAGAAAACAACGCATTTAAAGAGCAATATCTCCCGCTCTCTTATGACGACTCACTAAATACAATAGCTACATAAATTAATTTGAAATTCACTTAGAAAACATTTGTAACATGATTTTAATGGCATTATCTTCCAAAATAAGCATACATTTTTTCCCCCAAATTCCAAATTTTGGGTCCCGTTACGAATTTTAGCTTGTAAATATTCGTGGAGCGTTGGTGCTGACAGGCTGATGCTTTTACCCAACCTGAAACATTCAAAATGCCGATAAGAGTTGACAGTTTAGGATTGGATACCTGAAATTGAGGCGGCAAGTAACATACCTAAAAACCAAAGATGGCTTATTTCTCCTTACTAGTGGGCTTCCTTCTATCCGATTGGGTAGGTGTTTCACGATTGTGCTAGACTGCGTTGTCTTGGTACTGTATGGTAGCGTGGAAAAGAAAGATATTTCGAATCTGGAGCTCGTAAAGCAGGCTTGGAAACCAACTACTGAAAATCCACTGGAGACTATCTGAACACAGTGCCTTTCGAAAGTGGAGCAACTAAACCGCCATCTTTTCCTCTGTTTTCCAGTGCAGCAAGTTCGCCCCAACTTTTTCATGTTTGGCGCGCTTGGAATCGGCGCCAAGAGCTTGTGGAGTAACTTCACAGCACCAATTGCCAAATCTCTATGTAGATTTACGGCGACAGTGGAAAAGAAACAGATTTTCTAGCCACTTCTGATCTGTTAACCTGTCGAATATGCTTTCTATCCAGTTACGTCAATTTATATTCAGCCGTATTGTCTTCTCCCTCAATTTTGAAGACAATGTTGTTTTTCGATAGAAACATTCAGGCTATTTCGCAAAATGTGAATAGCTTATCCTGGTTTGAATGTGAAATCATCAAACAATTCTATGCTTACCAAGGTAGAGTTCGGGAGACCACGCAAGATTTGCTACTAGTAGTTATGGGAACATTCGTTTGAAGCCAAATCAATTCTTATCAAGTGTCCCTTTTATCTAAACCTATACGGCCAATTTAATGGCAATCAAACTGTTATCTGTGACCAGCAAATGCTTTATTTGTTCACTGGGAACCCATTAAAAAATTTCACTCTGCTGCTAATACCTCAGAAAACTTGTTTCAGGACAACAAATTCTCCACCCTTGCGCGAAAATCATCAATATAAATATTAAAGGATGGTAGGTCGTTATCGATGACGTTCTTATAGAGAATACACTGACGACCTCCACAGGATCATCTTGGACTGGATTACATAGAATTACCGGAGTGTATGAATTACTAAGCGAGATCACTTAAAACAAATTTCCAATTTAACGCTATTGATCCTTCAAGGATTGATTTGAGTGTGTACACGCATTTGCTTACGCTTTCATGGAGAAATGCAACATGGGCGCTTGCAACGAATGCGAGACGATGAGCTTCATTTTGATCGGATGGGCTTCATTTTGATCAGATGAGCAAAAGCTTCCTGTTTCATTAGGTGTACTTATATCCAAACCCATTAGCAAATCGGAGTTGTCTCCTTCTTCTTCGCAGTGCTACAGTCCCTCTCGGGCCTTCGCTTCCTACAACAAGCGCCCCCAACTATCTCGGTCAATTGACCGCGTCCTCCAATTTCCGTGCAGCGATGAACTGTCTTCGTCGACCGAATCGGTTTCCCCACTAGTCTCCGGCCTTCAGTTCTCCCAACGAATACCTTTTTGGGCATCGGTTGTTTGTCCTACGATTCATGTGGCCAGCCCATTGCAGCTGCCGCAGCCTTACGATCGTTGAGACCCCCAGCTCGTCAAAAATTTCATACGTGTTGTGCTTTCGTCGGTGTTGTGCTTACTCCTAAGTGGTAGCGCTTTGATGTTCTATCTCAAATGCAAACAAGTTATGATAAACGCGCCCTCTACCTTGTTGTTTCGTTCGAATATTTTATCTCTCTTTTAATTTGGACGATCAGCTGGTGGATTTGCTTATTAGTGTATATCATACTCTGGCATTTCTCAGAATGCAACATATGGAGGCGATCCCAAAGAAACCATGACGTAAGGCGCAATTAAATACTCGCCAACCTATCCAACACTAGGAATAGATGCGCAAGTAATACAATTGCTAATCTACGTCCGAAAAATATTATTTATAAAGACCGCACAATTCAAAAATAAGTGACCACAGCGAGAACATTCCGTACAGAAAGAACCTTTCGTACAGAAAGAATTAAATTGAAAGCAACATTTATTGTAGCAATTTTCGATTAACTGCACAAAAATGCTTTATTTCGTCTTTGGAAAAATACTGTTTGCATGATCAAATACTCAATGATGAAAAATCCAACAAGCTTGACATTATTTAAAAAAATCTAAATCACCTCCAGCATCGATGATATAACCACAGGTTTATTGAGTAATTCATATGTGCGAAGCGAAAGATGTAAATCAGCGAGCGGTAAGCTTCGTTCAAAGAATTTTTTTCACGGCCAGATCTTTTCTTTTCTGAAGTATTTTCTACCAGGAATTCAAGTTTATCCACACTTTAAAGTAAATAGTCTCCTAGTGTTAGAATTTATTGGATTGGTTGTATTTTTCTTGATTAAGTGTTGGATTAAATTTTTATTCCTTTGGCCTTCAAGGCGACGTCCTTTACTTTAAATTATAAGTTTGAAAAGACTTCCTTGTCATCTGCCACATGTCGTGTGAATTTGAATAAGAGTGCCTACATCTGATGAGCGATATTGAGCAGTATTGGGAAAACTCTGTCATATTTCATATTTCCTTCTGAAAGCTATCAGTAAGTTTTTATTATACCTTAATCTGGTAGACATTATTTTATAGGATTACTTGATTGATTGCTTCGCATATAGATGCTGTATTTCCAGCACTTATCGAGCATCTGTTTCATTGAGAATATTTACTCAATCTCCTTAGAAAAATTATTTGGTAATCTGCGAAATTATTTTCATCAAGGATTCGAATTCTAGTCAATTATTTTGTTTATTATATATCCGAAGGCCAATTCTCTCTATCTTTCTTGGAAAGCCGTCGAGCCATGCATTTTTGAGTGAGCAGATGCCTTTGACTCCTTTGAGTCATCTTCAGTGTCTTAGAAACCGAATATCACTCTACCTGCTTAACTCATCCTACACCTATCTAAAGTAATTTATTTGCACACATCCTCTAGACACTGAATATGACTCAAAGGAATCGAAGCACATCTGCTCACCCATAAAAGTAAGGCCCGACGGCCTTTGTAAGAAAAAACGTACCTTCAAGCTTGGGATCCCTCCTCCAGCCGGAGGGGAGTGAGGTAGAGGAGCTCCGATGTCCGCGGCTACTTTGAGTCCCTTTTATCTTTGGGACTGTGTTAGGTGCAGTGCAACCATGGGAACAAATCATTTCCCATAAAATAACTACATGGAAAAGATTTGTTCTCATAACAATTGGACTATGTTGTTTCATAATAAACACGGACAGTTGTTTGTCTTTAAAGATAAACAACTGATCAATGAGAGAAAAACTTTCTCATGAAAATAGCTATAAGTACTAGTGTAAGTACAATGATCGAGTAGTAGTAGTCAGTACGTTGTAATGCAATTACAGAAAGAAAGTTCCATAATAAATTGACTTTTGCTTCATAAAAAAACGTTGGTTGATTTTCGGTAGTTGGCCGTGTCGTGTTATTAACTAAAAGAACGATAGGTATTTTGTTGGCGCGCGTATTCCGCACGTGTTAAAAACCGTTTATTTAATACTTATATTTTGTTGTTTTCTACGTGGTGAAAACAAAATAAAATAATTATATTTTGTTGGCGCCTGCACGCACATAACAACTGCCCGAATATAGTGCGTCAAATGGCTTCCTTTCTCAACCGATCTAAGCATCACCGCGACTACGCTATTCAGAGTGAGCCCTCCTGTTTCCTTGAAGAGGTCCCGCTGCAGCCTGTCCCATTTTTTGCACCCAAAAAATATGTTGCAGGCATTGTCTTTCTCATCTAGGCAAAATCTACAGTCGGCGGACCGTGACTTACCAATCTTGTGCAGGTAAGACTGAAAACACCCATGCCCGCTCAAAAGCTGGGTCAGATAGAAGTCAATCTCACTATGCCTTTGATTTAGCCACGGTCTCAGATCCGGAATGAGCCAAGCAGTCCGCCTTCCCTTTGTGCAATTCACTCAAGACTGCTGCCAATCGTTGAGTGAGAGCTGTCTCTCCTTGCGGGTAATTGTCTCTCTCGTGTCCTCGATTCGACAAAGGTAAACCACGTTAGAATTCGGGCGACCAAAATTTATGGTTCTTGAGGATTTTCATCACGTACAAACATTTTTGCATGATGCTCGAGAAAGAATATGGACAAAAACAACAAATACGATCCCTGTATAACAGCATAACAATTAACTGCTTTTAGAACAAAACGTCATTAATGTACTATTTATTACAACAATGTAATACACAATTATCACAGGCCGCACTTCATAACTGGCGGGATTTTCAATTGCAGCGCTCATTTTAACACTCCACTGTGTACAAAGTACGATAGATACGATACACAAGTTACCATGGCAGTTTGGATACAGAGTGTAGGAACACTCTGACGCCAAGATGGCGGCGCTAGCCCCGCCCACTGCGGTGCCAAACCAAAGTGTCTGTTACTTTCTGGACAGCCTTCGTAGTATCATGATTTCTGAAATAAAGGCAAATTAAAACCCAACGCTCGTAGTTGTGGAGAAAATTAAATTTGAACTACTAACAAGTAAAACATTGGAGATGTATAAACAAACGAATATAAAATAACGGTAAATTGTAGTGAGTAATGACCTCGGCATTTTTCGATTCAATAAAAAACTTTAATCGATGCCATCTTTTGAGCTCTTCGTAGACATTTCAAGTAGAATATTTTAAATCCACAGATTAGTTGAATATCTCTTTTTACAGACGCGCTTCTATCCTCTCCTACTTCTGGCAGCACTTTCTTTTTTTCCGTAGCACTACAGCCCCTTTCGGGCCTTGCTTAGAGATAGTGATCGAATGTATCGCGGCCCTCCACAAGGTGATATGATCATTATCACGCTTTGGCCGTGTGTCCGTCCACCCAGCTGCGATACGTTCTGATTTTAAACCAGCGCGTATCATAACTGAACATGCTTATCTTCTTCTTCTTAGCACTACAGCCTCTTTCGGGACTTCGCTTCCTGCAAACAGCGCCTCCAACTGTCTCGGTCCGGTAACCGCGTCTTCCAATTCCGAAATCCGAGCAGCGATGAACTGTCTTCGTCGACCGAGTCAGAACAGCGTTTCCTCGGTTTCCCCACTGGCCGCCGGCCTTCAGTTCTCGCAACGAATACCTTCTTGAGTATCCGTTGTTCGTCCATACGATTCATGTGTCCAGTCCATTGCAGCTTCCGCAGTCTTACAATCCTTGAGACCTCCGGTTCGTCAAAAATTTCAAACAGCTCATGGTTGTATCGAATTCGCCATTGGTCCCCGTCAAGATTCGCTCCGATTATTCGAATAAAATGTTTTATTTGCGAACTGTATTCTTCGGCGTATTTCGTCTCTTTCATTGCTCGTTTTCGTTATTTTGGCGTCAAATACACAAACTCGCTAACATTCTCGATACTGGATTCGCCAAGTGTGATATTTTGTGTATTTGAGGTATTTTTCCTTGACTGCGGCTTAGACTATTATACTGGCGTGATATATGAATGTGTACTTAAAAGTGATGCTCCAGTAGATAGTAGTGGAGAAGCAGGAACTGTTGGTTCTGTTGCTGGTGGTGGGAGATACGATAATTTGGTTGGTATGTTTGATCCAAAAGGAAAACAAGTTCCATGCGTTGGAGTTTCGATTGGTGTTGAACGGATATTTTCGGTGATTGAAGCGAAACAAGCAGCACAAGGAGTAAAAATTCGAACTAATGAAGTGGAGCTTTGTTTTATTTTCATTGATTTGTAGCCCTACTAGTTTTGCTTCGCTGTCGAGTTTCAGGAAAAGTTCTTTGGCAGTTGTTAATGACCGTGACAGAATGTTGATGTCGTCCGCATAGGCTACTACTTGGCTCGACTTGTATAGTAAGGTACCTCTCGTATCGACAGGTAGCTTCCGTATGACGTACTCCAGAGCCAAATTGAATAGCAATGGGGCCAGCCCATGCTTTAGTCCGATATTTGTGTCAAAAGCATCGGTGAGTTGGTTATTGATGCGGACTTGGGAGGTTGTCCCACGTCATTGTCATTTTGGTAAGACGGACTAATTTGGCTGGGATACCAAAGCAAAGCATTATTTGGTACAGTATGTTACGATCAATACTGTCGTATTCTTGCTTGAAGACAACGAAAATTTGTTGTACGTCTATTTTGAACTCCTAGCATTTTTCAAGTACCTGCTTGACCGTGAACAATTGGTCTGTTGTTGATCTACCTGCCCTAAAACCACCTTGATACTCCCCAATAATACTGTTGGCGTATGATCCAATTTTATTTTCTAAGATTTTAGAAAATATTTTTTTTTGTACGCCGTACAAAGTAGTGAGCCTAGTAGCCTCTATAATTTTCGCACTGTAGCTTTTCACCTTTTTTGTGGATAGGGAATATAATTGATTGGCTCCACTCTTTCGGCATATGTTCTTGTTACCAAATTTCTTCTTCTTCTTCTTCTTTGTAGCACTACAGCCCCTCTCGGGCCTTCGGTTAGAGATAGTTAGAGTATCTCATTTTTCATGACCGTATTGATTTTTTTCGGAACTTGATTTGGTCAGTACCATGCTCCCGTGTGCCTGCTGAGCTATGATATGATCTGATTAAATCAGTACATATCACGACTGAGTTAACACTCATAGTCTATCCGAAAAATCTCCTGAACTAAATCACGTTGCTCCCAACGAGATTTGAACCTGGGACCTTCGGCTTGTGAATTCATGCTCTGACCACTAAGACCACACAGACTACTTACCAAATTTACCTCTATAATTTTCGCACTGGCTTGTCACCTTTTTTGTGGATAGGGAATATAATTGATTGGCTCCAGTCCTTCGGCATATGTTCTTGTTGCCAAAGGTACTGGATGACTTTGTGAATGACGGCTTATAGTCCGTCCGAAAAATCACTCGAACTGAATCTCGTTGACGCCAACGAAATTCGAACCAGAGACCTTCAGCTTACGGGCTTAGTGCTCAAACCACTACACCACGCGGACTAGATCCTGGCAGCACTTATCTCTTTAAATTAAAATTAGGACAGCCTCAAAAAGAAAATAAAAATTCCGAACAAATAGCATACTATAATATGAATAAGCATAATAATCGCCGTCGTTAAAACATTTGCGCGAATCGCATTTTTTGACTGTGAAGGGGGTCTAGAAGTTAATAAAGTGTTATTTAACTGGTTTAAGACCAGTAACTATCACAACTGCCTGGGCTAAAAGCCCGGCCAAATAATCATTCGAATCGTTTTACGACGACCCCAGACTGAGTAGATCCAGTGAGCGCTGTAGTCAATCTGTCGCTGGGAATACACGCAAGAATATATAAAATGTTTCCAAGTTTTCTCGTGCGCTTTGGCAGAAATCGTTGAATGCGCTTTAAGCTGTTTAACGTTTAGTTTCAATTAATGCTAATAAAATTAATGGTTACAGGACTTCGACATAGCAGGCACATATGATCCAATGTTACCCGATGCTGAATGTGTTAAAATTGTTGTAGAAATTCTAAACACCCTCGATGTGGGAGACTTTGTTGTGAAATTGAACCATCGTCTATTGCTTGACGGAATGTTTGAAGCTTGTGGTGTTCCAAATGACAAATTTAGATCTATTTGCTCAGCAGTTGATAAACTAGATAAGGTAATCATTTTGCTATTATCTAAACATATTTTTATATTCATGTTTGATTTATTCATATCTAGTCTCCTTGGGCGGAAGTGCGAAAGGAAATGATTGAGGAGAAAGGACTCAATGAAAGTGCTGCGGATTTAATAGGAACCTATGTCCAGCTAAGTGGTGGTGCTGATCTAGTAGAAAAACTATTAGAAGATGAACGTTTGAAAGCCGTGAAGACGGCAGTGAAAGGCTTAGATGAAATGAAACTCCTTTTGAATTACTGCAAAGTGCTTGGCGTGGAAAAGAAAGTGGTATTTGATTTAAGTCTCGCTCGTGGCTTAGACTATTATACTGGCGTGATATATGAATGTGTACTTAAAAGTGATGCTCCAGTAGATAGTAGTGGAGAAGCAGGAACTGTTGGTTCTGTTGCTGGTGGTGGGAGATACGATAATTTGGTTGGTATGTTTGATCCAAAAGGAAAACAAGTTCCATGCGTTGGAGTTTCGATTGGTGTTGAACGGATATTTTCGGTGATTGAAGCGAAACAAGCAGCACAAGGAGTAAAACTTCGAACTAATGAAGTGGAGGTTTACGTAGCATCTGCCCATAAAGGATTGCATGACAAGCGGTTACAGATAATTTCTTCACTTTGGGACAAAGGAATTAAGGTAAAAACTATAGATACATAATTTTTAACGAACAATATTTTTAAATTTTCTACTTGATGTTCCTTCCAGGCTGAACATTCTTACAAACTCAATCCTAAACTTTTGGCACAACTGCAACACTGTGAGGAAAATAGCATACCTCTCGCAATTGTATTGGGTGATTCGGAGTTACAGCGTGGAGTGGTAAAACTCCGTGATGTTACCAGTCGGAAGGAAGATGAAGTGAAATTAGATGATTTAGCCGACGAAATAATTCGGCGATTAAGATCATAATTAAGACTTTTCAGTGAACAGGAACAAGAACTCGGCTTTAGTTTGCATTACGAATGCATTTATTTATGAAGAAAATACCGTAAAGCTTTGATACCCTTATCTATTTATTTATTTTGATCATGATGAATATAAAAAATGCGTAACAGATTGTTTTGTTACTTCGTAATTTTCACCAAGTAGATTTACACTTAAATGATTATGATTATAGTTCACAGCTAAGCTTAAAAAATGAAAATAAAGACTCTTCACCATGCAATTAGAAAGCTTTTCTTTGGAAATTGGGTTTTATTGTAACATATTTGTTAAAACGTCAATTAGAATGGATTTTAATGAATTTTATTTTGTTTGCATTTCAATTTCAGATTGGAACAATAGTGAATGGATATCGATCGTAAAAATGCCTGATAAAACGACCAATAATATAATGCTTAAGATAAAATATAGTTTTATAAAATTTTACAAATTAATGACAAAACCTCGCAGAATGTCATATAAAGTTTTTCTAAACGATAGCTTTAAGGTAAGTTTATTGCATGAGCTTAACTATTTTTATAAGCAGTTTCGTAGAAAGTAGTCTGTTTCAATTAAAAATTTGTTCGAGAATTTGGGGTTTCAAACAATACATCTTAAAAAACTAAGCGCGCGCTTTTATACTGAGAGCCTTTGCCGATGTATACATTTTATGGATGGCTTTAATAACTGAATTTTAAAATTGTTTTTTTGGAAATGCATGTTTTATTTTCGTAATAATTAGGGCTTAATAGAACGTTTTATCAGAAGAGTGGGCAATCGAAGGAATCCATAAATTTGTCATTGCTTTTTCCTTATGTAATGATTTTCTACCTTCAACTCGAACGCGGAACCGACCTCTCATCGGTTCTAGACGTTAAGTCTGAGTAGTGCCAACGGATGGTACCGACAGGTCAACCGATCCGTGCACCGTAATCCATTCACGCGGTGACTGCTTGTCGGCCAGCTAGTTCGGAGAGGATTTCGGTCGCGGGTCTCCGAATGGATTACGCTCAATTACAATATTTCAGTCACCTGAAATTGCCCGTTTTCTAAACGCGTCAACAATTACTCATCCAGAACGAGAAACCTACATTACGTTAGTTCTGGATGGGATCTATCCACAGATCTCAAATCAAAAGCTACAAAAATCCACAGGCGCGTTACCGATTCACCGACGCGGTACCGAAAAATATACTACTCGAACTTAACCCGAAGAAAACTACTCTAAAGAAGTGACGAAACAAACAAAGGTACCGCGTACCGCGCGCGACGCGAAACCGACCTCAGCGGATTTGCAGAAACCCTACCCTCGCGACGGCATACTTACCCTACACTCTCTGTTCCCCCTGAAATAGAACGAGTTACTGAAAAGGAAAGTCGTGGTTTAACTTAGCAATTCATTATATTATTAAATTCAATCAAATTAGGATTTCGATTATAAATATTAGTATCCTCCATTTACACACGAGAAAATTCTCTAACCTACAAATCTGTAACAAAAAAAAAATCGTGCAAATATTTATCCTAGATACTTCTCCTTATCTGACATGATTTTAGTATTCTACTTTTTCTTATTTTAAGCTTACTTTGAGAAAACACAAACTATCTTTTATCTATGTTTTGGATTTTAACTTTTGCTTTTAAAAAAAAAAATATCACTAAGGATTTTCGTATATTCTAAACATTAAACAAATTTGCTGGTTGCTTGTTTGTTGTAAATTTAGTCATATCGAGCTTATTTCTCAAGGGGAAAGGATTCGAGGGCTAGAAATGGTTTGGAATTTCTAAAACGTTCACATGTATCGTGTTCAAGAAATAAGAGCGATTTATCACTAAAGAAGAGTTAAACTGATTAAGTTTCAAAAACTAACATTTGCACAATTTAGACCTTTCAAAGGAAGTATAGGCTGCTTTTCCGTTTTTTTTTTTCTTAAATCTTCCAATTGCATGCTTACTTAAATCGAATTAATTTAAATTTATGACACATACATTGAATATTTCTCCACTGTAATCATCTCTATGCATTTTGAAATTAATTAAGATTTTTTTTTTTTCTTTTACTTCATCCGCTTCAAATAAACTTTATCTAAGTTCAAATTGGATATAAATTTTATGTATTGGATTGGTTTGTAGCGTCGATGATAATCTCATGATAGGGACCCGACTCAGGTATAGAGTTTATCGTTTCCCTTTCTTGTATAATTTATTTAAATATTTACTGTTTGCTGAACCGACAGCATACGATTAAATTTCATTATTTTTTTCTTGTATACTTCTTGGTACCGATGTAAAACAATTATTTGTAAGGGGCTCTCAACCAAAAGTTGATCTCAAATTTCTCAGAAAAAACAAGAAAAAGAATCTTCTCCGACGAATTCCAATTGGTCGAATTGTACGTATTCAGACTTTCAAACTGAGCCGTTGAATAGTTGCTTTCAAACTCATGATAATTTAAAATTATTTCCATAGGAAAACGAAGAGTACTATAAATTCGATCTGTAAAGAACGCCCCAACTATGTTATATCGGAATCAAACAAAACTAGGAACGTTAATTCGCGTAAGCTTGCAAACTTAAGCAAATATACACGACGTTAAACAGGCAAGCAAGCACAAACAATTACCATTTGCATAAAAAAAAGGAATAGGCTTGGCTATCCAAAGAATTTTCCATTTAAAAAAAAATCTATAAATATTTACGTTAGAATGTAAATTTTTCTTTAAAATAGGGCAAGTAGACACAGACAATTACCATTTGTAAAAATTAATTTCATATTTAAATCACCTTTCCTAGATATTCCATTGTCTTCATATCAACTAGCGAACTGCCAAGAACATATGGATGTTGTACTTTTACTGCCACTGTTTCACACGATTTTAGGCTCGCCTTATGCACTTGAGCCAATGAAGCAGTACCAAACGATTCTGGGTCAAAGCTATCGAATAACTCGTCTGCGCTTTTCTTTAAATCTTGCTTTACCACTTTAGATAAATCTTCGACTGGAATACTTGGAGCATCACCATATGTTGTCCTTATCCCATTGACGATAGAATAGTTGATTTTGATGTTAGTCCAATATTCCATACGGTGATTGCTGCTTTTCCCAAACGAACAACTCCCAATGAATCTACATATATCGTAATCGTTGGCATGTAAACTTAATCTTGTTCCAGCTGCTGTAGCAGTTAAAGCTCAATACTTTATCACTCTACGAATCATGGCAACTTAATAGTACGGCACGTCATCTTTAATGCACTCAAACATTACACTTTTCAAGTTAAGTTTATCGAATTTCCTTGTTCACATGCAAAAGTATGAAACCAAAATTGAAAATAAATTTGTTGTTTGTTGTGATGACCTTCTAACGTTGAACCCCGTTCTGAACAATTTTGGAACCGATCGCTTCGAGTTGCATTCGTCGCTCGATTAAAATTAGACCGGTTTAATGCTATGAGCTGAGTACCAGTTAGTGTTATGATAGTGCCGTATTCTGCAAAAGCACCAACTGTTCATGGCCAAGTACAACAGCAGCAAATCTCGTTGGATGTATTCATTTTACCCCGTAGTTGATTTGCATGAGCCACAGATTTTATGAAAAGGATATTGTGTTGCTGCGCTCTGATGTGATATGAACTTTTCAATCACATTGGCTCCGAGCTTGTAGTGAGAAGTTGAAATTCTGAAATCCAGTTTTCTTTTATGTTCACTAACTGGTTATTTGCTATTACATAGCATTCTGTTTCATGTTATGCTCGTCGAGTATTGGCGTAGTTTGCTCTCTTCTGAGGCAACATTGGTATGGTTTATTTACTTCAGTTTTTCACCGCTGATTTAGTACCGGCATACATCATTTGAAGACTCATATGACTGTCTCTTGGTGTATAAAAATGAAGCACATCGGGTATGAAACTCGACCATCGTCATGAACCATACGATACGTGTAAACAATATAACGTGGCTGATGACCCGGTAAAAGTTCTTGGAGCTCAGCTATCGAGATGTTCTCAATGCATTCATCCCAAACAATCAGTTGTTTGTCGCGATCAACTTTCAATATTAGCGCCGCATTTTTGATAACGTGAGAAGCATACCCGCGAACAAGGTTGATCCCTTTTAATTGCATATGTTTATACCGTACAATGTACGTTGCTGAATCGAAGGCTGCAATCTGTACTGCGGATTGCAAGCGATACGCCAATTGATCAATCTGAACAAAGTAGCAAGCGTTACTTCGAATTTCCGCATGAAGAAGTGTCAAATCATTTTGGTGTTGAATTATTCTCCTACTGGATTCATTAAGAGAAATTGTTTTCTCGAAGGTATATTCCCACTTAGTCCGCAGTTCACACTGCCTTCCGCTGCAGACTAGACAAAATATTGCTAAATTTTCTAATTAGTTATTAACTAAACTAACCTCTTTCCCAATGTGTCTGCTCCGGTGAATGTCACTGCCTCACGAATAAAGTTTTCCAAAAACTCTTTAAGCACACCACGCGTTTCTTCACAGATTAAACAGGGAATACGTTTCACTCCACCACGTCGCGCCAAACGACGTATAGCTGGTTTTGTAATACCTTGGATATTATCACGAAGAACTTTGCGATGACGTTTAGCGCCTCCATGTGCTGTCAAAAGTTCCGGTTGTCACCTCGGACAAAACATATGTGCGTGGAATGGCACTTCATATGGCGGAAATGTGCTTCTTCAGATGTCGCCAGTGGCATAGTTTTCTCGATGGCCACGGTGGAGGGGCATTTCCAGATGGCTATGTCTCGAAATGTGCCGGGGTTGGATTAATTCTATATTTCGAATATTTATATCCACGGATCTAAATAATTGGACAGAAAAAAAAATATTTTCTGCACAACGATATCCGCACAACAGATGAAGTCCGCTGGCACTTCGAGGACATATCCATCTGGCAGGTTACAAGGGTTCGGGATCGGAATCACTTCGATTCCTGGGCGCAGGCGTCACATTACACATTCCCCCCCCCAAAATCGAAGTAATTACGATCCCGTCTCCTTGGTAACAGGTCTTGGTTAGGGACGTGGCGGGTCGAAGATCCGTTTCGAAGGATAGGCTACAACCCTGTTCGTGAAGACTCGGCAGTGACTATATAGTAGGAAGTCAGGTGTTATTCGGAGGCCTTCGTCTAGGCAGAGATTTGGGATAAGCCAAGGTTTCTCGTGGGAATTAGTTGCACTTCATCGTCTAAGGTCTTTTGCGTGGTAAATTCCCAGGGTCTTACCAGTCATGTCCGCGATGAGGTATCGGGTGGGGCTTATGACTTGTATGACTCGACACTTCACGAATTTCTTGTCTAGTTTGGCATTGTAATGGCGGGTGGCATCGCTCTGTCGGAAGTTTCGACGATATATTTCGTCGCCGGCCTTAAAGCCAGAAGGATGAGATCGCAAGTTGTACCGCTCCTCTCCCATCCGTCTACTTTCTTCAATCTTCTCCCGCAGTTGATCTCGCAGAAGTTGGAGCTTTTCGTGCGGTTCTAGAACCACGATTGGGTCCTCTAGCGATTTCAGCTGCCGCAATAGCCGGTAAGCGCTCCCATGACAGATCATATACTGGCCGAACACTGCAAAATACGGCGAAATGCCGGTCGTGGCGTGGTACGACGAGCGCAGTGCACTAGTGATGGCGGACAATTTGCGATCCCAGTCCCTCTGATTCGGGTGGACATAGGCGCGAATGGCCGCTATGAGCGTACGATTCAGTCGTTCGGATGCGTTGGCTTGTGGTGAATAGACGGCAGTTCGTTGGTGGATGATGCCGTATTTGGACATTAGGTCTCGGAACTTGCTGGAGGTGAACTGGACCCCATTGTCGGAGACAAGTTTCTCCGGAACTCCAAACATGTGAAAGACTCGGTTCTCCAAAAAGCTGATTATTGGTCCAGTGTGCATGTTACGTAGTGGTTCTATGATAGGGAATTTGGAGAGCTGGTCCAGGACCACGACAGCTCCCGTGTGGCCAGAAGCAGATCGAGGGTAAGGACCGATAAGATCAATGTACAAGCGCTGGAACACGCGTTCGGGGATCTCAACCTTACCCATGGGTGGTCGAAGAATGGTGTTGGGCGCTTTAGTGCACTTGCATAGCTCACAGGAGGCTACGTACGCTTTTATCTGTTGTGCCATCTTAGGCCAAAAGAAACAGGTTTTCAACCGCCTAAGTGTACGACCGTATCCGCCGTGCGCACTTGATGGGTGGTCATGAGCCCGTCTGATAAGATCAGTTGTTAATTCTTCGGGCACCCACAACTTCCACTGTTCTTCTTCTTGTATGGGGTCTCCGGATGCGTGTCCCATCCGCTTGTAAATAAATCCATCCGTCAACCGCAGTTCAGGAAGCTGGGGCTGTTGGTTCTGGATAGTGTGAATCAGTTGGGTGTAGCTGGCTGACTTGAAGGCAGGATGGTCCAGATCGATCAATTGGGGGCTGTCGTCCTCTTGGACCAACTCGGCTCCTTCAGGGGCGAACATTCTGGATAGGGTGTCGGGGACTACATGCTGGCTTCCTTTTCGGTGGCGAATTGTGAAGTCAAATGCCTGGAGTTTCAGTGCCCACCTGGCCAATCTGCCGTTGAGATCAGTCTGGCTCATTAGCCATTTCAGAGAAGCGTGATCCGTAACGATTTCAAAGGTGTGTCCCTCCACATAGGCTCGGAAGCGTTTCACTGCCAACACCGCGGCTAAACATTCTTGCTCGGAGACCGTGTAATTTCGCTGGGCTGGGTTCAGCTTGTGAGACATGAAGGCTATAGGTCTCTCCTCGCCGTCTTGTGCAACCTGGACTAAGACTGCTCCCACCCCATGTTGACTCGCGTCACAATGGATTGAGAACGGTTTGTCAAAGTCCGGGCTGTGCAGTACGGGGGCCGTAGTCAGACTCTTCTTTAGCTCTTCAAAGGCTCGCAAGCTGGGCTCTTCCCAGACGAATTTACGTCCCTTACGCAGCATGTCGGTCAAAGGAGTGGTAATGGTGGCATAGTCACGTACAAAACGCTGGTACCATCCGCATAGCCCTAAGAATCGGCGTAACTGTTTGTTGGTCTTGGGTAATGGAAAAACGTCAATCGCTTGAGTCTTTTCCGGATCGGTCTTGATATGGCCATGCCCTATGATGTGACCTAAATATTTCACCTCCGTCATCACGAACTGGCTCTTCCTTATGTTGATGGTTAATCTTGCCCTCCGGATGTGTAGAGCCACCTCCTGAAGCAGGTCGATGTGTTCGTCAAAGGTCTCGGTTATAAGCAGCAGATCGTCCAAGTAAACGAAAACTTGGTGCCGCAAATGAGGTGGTATCACCTTATCCATAAGGCGCGTCATTGTTTGGGGGGCATTACACAATCCGAATGGCATGGTCACGAATTGATATAAGGGCCGGCCTGGGACTGTGAAGGCTGTTTTCTCCTTTGAACCGGGGTCTAAAGGAATTTGCCAGAAGGCGTCCTTGAGGTCTAAGCTCGTGATGAAATGGGCTTTAGGCAATCGACTCAAAATGCCTTCTATCAACGGTAGAGGATATGCGTCCTTGACTGTGACGGCGTTCAAGCGTCTGGCATCTAAGCATAACCGGACCTTGTTCGGCTTGACAACTAAGGTGACTGGGGAAGCCCACGCGCTCTGTGATTCTTCGATTACGCCTAATGATAGCATTCGATCCACTTCGGCATATAACGATTTTTCCTTCGCCGGAGATATGGCGAAATGTCTCTGTTTTATGGGTTTAGCATCCCCCACATCTATAGTGTGGAACACCAGGGCAGTCCGCCCGAGACCTTCCTTCTCGTGCGAGGGAAAAGCCGATATAGCCGAGTCGAGACGTAGTTGCTGAGTTACATCCAGTGTATGCCGTAGTAAGTTAGTGGGTTGAGATTGGTCAGGAACGGTGGTGACGGACTCCAGGGTCGAACCGGAAAATAGTGCCGGGGCCAAGTTAAATTTTCGAACGAACTCCACTCCTAAATAAAGATTCTGGGTTAACTGAGGTATGATGAAAAATTCCATAGGTTTAGTTACCCCTTTAAAGGTGACATCCGTCATAATTTTTCCCACTACAGAGTGACGAGTTCCGTCCGCCGTGCTTAACCAGGAGGTGAAATGACGGATTTGGTCCGCGTGCTTGGCCAGTACCTCCCCTGCAAACTCGGCAGAGATGCAATTCACACTGGCTCCCGTATCGACTAAGCCAGATACTCGTTTTTGCAGGAGGTGTACTGACGCATATGGCCGGACATCATCCCTCAATAATTCGTCTAAGTGTATGTCCTTCAGCACCTTCCTCGACTGCCTGACTTTTCTCCAGAAGCTCCGCATCCGACGCGTGGCTCGCTTGCTTCGCGGTGGGACAGTTGTGGCCAATTCCTCATGGAAGATGCGCTGTCGAGTAGCCAAATAATTCCGCAACCTGACATGAAAAGGTTTTACATGCCAAGGGGCCTTCGTCTCGCTATCATTTTCCTGCGCATTGGCCTCGGCGAAGGACGGCGTCGGTTGTGGAACTTCGGGAGAACTGTCTTTAGCGGTGCGAGTCAGCAGAGTTGGAGTCATGTTGGGAGCTGGGTCGCAGCTGGTGATGGGGTCTGGATTTGTTCGTCCGGGGTCTAGGAGTGCCGACGGGTGGTCGCGGCACTCGGTGGCAAGTTTTTTCGCCCTTTGCAATTTGCACAGTCAGGTGCGTATGTGTCGGCCTTCCCGCATCGGTAGCAGAAAAGCGTTGGCTCCGCTGGACATGCGTAGAACCGATGTCCCGGTTGTCGGCAGTTCCAACATACCGTCGGGCTTGTAATTGCTTCAAGGGAGGGTCGATCAATCAATGCTGGGTCCTCAAGCTCCGGTGGTGCTCCGCTCCTCGGTACTGGTACTGGATCAGCAAGCAGGTGGTCTGCTGCCATCAACTCCGCGGTGTGATGATTTCGGGGATTTGGTCCCGTTATGCGAGGTTGTGGGCGGAAGGTACCTCGTCGCTCATCCAAGTGTTCTTGTCTACGCGCATGGAGGCGCAATCCCTGTATGGTGTTGATGGGAAAATGTAGCAGGCTGTTCTGGAGATCCCAGCGCATGTTCTCTCTGATAATTTCTACTAATTCGTCCTCGGGCATGGTATTTCGCAGGCGAGTGCTCAATCTCACAATACTGGTGTAGTACTGGTCGAACGGTTCGTGAGCGCCTTGTTTCCGTTTCTTTATTTGCTCTCTTAGCTCTCTCTCAGTGAAGCCATCCTCAAATCGATTGCGGAAGGCTGCACTGAAAGAGTGCCAAGTGGGACGTGGCGTTGACTCTTTAAAGCTCCAGTACCAGTCGGCAGCGTCGCCGCTGAACAAAAGATGTGCATGCCGGAGGAAGGCCGAGGAATCCCCTCCCAGGGTGCTGGATATCAACGCCTGAATCCGGAAAAGGAACCGGTCCGCCGATATCATATCGTTGAACCCTGTAAAGTTCAGGCGCCAACTCTCCATGATACGAGGCGTCGGGTCTCGGAAAAGTGTCAATGCGTTCCCGGGGGGAATCACATCCTCTACTGACCTGTTGTACTGAACTGCCTCGGGGGCTGGAGGTACCAACGGAGGTCCGGTACTGTGTCGCGGTCTGTATTCGGGAGCTCTGGGATCCATTCCCGAGTTCCTTGGAGGTGGGACCCATTGCTCGGATTGTCGGGAGTGGGGCATCGCCAGATTGGGATTTGGCTCCCAGCCAAGCGGAGTTCTCACGCGGCTGGGTGGTTGGCTCAACGGGAGATTCTGGATCTTTCCCTCCAGGTTGCCAATCCTCTCCGACATATCCCTCATCAACACCACGAGGGTGTCAATGGAGTGGGCGGAAGGCATGGTTGTCACCTCGGACACGACACTTGCAGCCGGAACTTCACCGCCTACTGCTCCTTGCAGGTCTAAGAGTGGGTGTGACGGTTCGGCTTCTGGAGCTCCTTTCGCCACTGCTCCACGCGTTGGTAGGGGCGTTCCGAGGGGGACGTCTAGGGCAGACCGATCTATGGGTCGCCGGCATAAGGGACACAGTTCTGACGTGAGGAGGAGCTGTTGTACACAGGCACGATGGAATAAATGTCCACAATCCAATCGCACGCTGTGTACGCCCTCCACTACGTCCTCGAAACAGATTCCACAGTTCGCGGGTTGGACCGTTTTGGACCGTGTCCATCGCTTTTCTGGGGTCCGCTTCGTTGCCATTATCGTGTGGTTGCTAATATTGAGAAGAAAAAAAAAAATATAAAATACACTTATTTCTACTATAAACCTAATAAACCTAATATATATATAGAAAACCTAAAAATACGTTAGTAGCCGATAGTGGCGAGCTAATGATAAGTGGAGAAAAAAAAATATTTGACAGTCACTTTCCTTTCCAGTAGTCGACTCCTTCAATGGGAAAAGAGAGTGCGTGGTAATCTGCCGAAGAAAGGGTGCTTCGGTCGATTTACGAAATTTAACCCCACACCCACATACATTACAAAAAACCGTCTCTAAACTACGTTAAAGTGACTCGACGAGACAAGTGGTAGAGCTACCGTAACGACTTTGTACGCGGTCAAAACTCCCGACGCGTAGAAGCATTCCGGGCTTCGCGACTCCAGCATACGCCACCGAACGTTGAACCGATACCACTCGTCTAACACGCATAAGAAATAGTTAGAATCCTTCCGCGACATAAAGGCAAGGTAGCCTTCTATTTTCTTGAGAGTCCATGCTGATAGGTAAACCCATCAGACTGGCAGTTCCATCAAGAAAATAGAAGGTCCTTACAGGGGTTACCCTGGGACAACACATCGGAAGGATTCTGTCGCGAAAGCAAAATCAAACAAAGGAGAGCGGAAGCTACAACTCACGTGAAGCGACCTCTAATGTGTATCACACAATTCCACTGCTCCTGATAGTGGGACTCGAGTACCAAAGTACCTTACATCCTCCGTAAAGGACCAACTCGTCAGAAGACGCGAAGTTCTTTCCCCCTTAGGATGTTTTTGGGCCCCACGTTGGGCGCCATTTGTAATGATTTTCTACCTTCAACTCGAACGCGGAACCGACCTCTCATCGGTTCTAGACGTTAAGTCTGAGTAGTGCCAACGGATGGTACCGACAGGTCAACCGATCCGTGCACCGTAATCCATTCACGCGGTGACTGCTTGTCGGCCAGCTAGTTCGGAGAGGATTTCGGTCGCGGGTCTCCGAATGGATTACGCTCAATTACAATATTTCAGTCACCTGAAATTGCCCGTTTTCTAAACGCGTCAACAATTACTCATCCAGAACGAGAAACCTACATTACGTTAGTTCTGGATGGGATCTATCCACAGATCTCAAATCAAAAGCTACAAAAATCCACAGGCGCGTTACCGATTCACCGACGCGGTACCGAAAAATATACTACTCGAACTTAACCCGAAGAAAACTACTCTAAAGAAGTGACGAAACAAACAAAGGTACCGCGTACCGCGCGCGACGCGAAACCGACCTCAGCGGATTTGCAGAAACCCTACCCTCGCGACGGCATACTTACCCTACACTCTCTGTTCCCCCTGAAATAGAACGAGTTACTGAAAAGGAAAGTCGTGGTTTAACTTAGCAATTCATTATATTATTAAATTCAATCAAATTAGGATTTCGATTATAAATATTAGTATCCTCCATTTACACACGAGAAAATTCTCTAACCTACAAATCTGTAACAAAAAAAAAATCGTGCAAATATTTATCCTAGATACTTCTCCTTATCTGACATGATTTTAGTATTCTACTTTTTCTTATTTTAAGCTTACTTTGAGAAAACACAAACTATCTTTTATCTATGTTTTGGATTTTAACTTTTGCTTTTAAAAAAAAAAATATCACTAAGGATTTTCGTATATTCTAAACATTAAACAAATTTGCTGGTTGCTTGTTTGTTGTAAATTTAGTCATATCGAGCTTATTTCTCAAGGGGAAAGGATTCGAGGGCTAGAAATGGTTTGGAATTTCTAAAACGTTCACATGTATCGTGTTCAAGAAATAAGAGCGATTTATCACTAAAGAAGAGTTAAACTGATTAAGTTTCAAAAACTAACATTTGCACAATTTAGACCTTTCAAAGGAAGTATAGGCTGCTTTTCCGTTTTTTTTTTTCTTAAATCTTCCAATTGCATGCTTACTTAAATCGAATTAATTTAAATTTATGACACATACATTGAATATTTCTCCACTGTAATCATCTCTATGCATTTTGAAATTAATTAAGATTTTTTTTTTTCTTTTACTTCATCCGCTTCAAATAAACTTTATCTAAGTTCAAATTGGATATAAATTTTATGTATTGGATTGGTTTGTAGCGTCGATGATAATCTCATGATAGGGACCCGACTCAGGTATAGAGTTTATCGTTTCCCTTTCTTGTATAATTTATTTAAATATTTACTGTTTGCTGAACCGACAGCATACGATTAAATTTCATTATTTTTTTCTTGTATACTTCTTGGTACCGATGTAAAACAATTATTTGTAAGGGGCTCTCAACCAAAAGTTGATCTCAAATTTCTCAGAAAAAACAAGAAAAAGAATCTTCTCCGACGAATTCCAATTGGTCGAATTGTACGTATTCAGACTTTCAAACTGAGCCGTTGAATAGTTGCTTTCAAACTCATGATAATTTAAAATTATTTCCATAGGAAAACGAAGAGTACTATAAATTCGATCTGTAAAGAACGCCCCAACTATGTTATATCGGAATCAAACAAAACTAGGAACGTTAATTCGCGTAAGCTTGCAAACTTAAGCAAATATACACGACGTTAAACAGGCAAGCAAGCACAAACAATTACCATTTGCATAAAAAAAAGGAATAGGCTTGGCTATCCAAAGAATTTTCCATTTAAAAAAAAATCTATAAATATTTACGTTAGAATGTAAATTTTTCTTTAAAATAGGGCAAGTAGACACAGACAATTACCATTTGTAAAAATTAATTTCATATTTAAATCACCTTTCCTAGATATTCCATTGTCTTCATATCAACTAGCGAACTGCCAAGAACATATGGATGTTGTACTTTTACTGCCACTGTTTCACACGATTTTAGGCTCGCCTTATGCACTTGAGCCAATGAAGCAGTACCAAACGATTCTGGGTCAAAGCTATCGAATAACTCGTCTGCGCTTTTCTTTAAATCTTGCTTTACCACTTTAGATAAATCTTCGACTGGAATACTTGGAGCATCACCATATGTTGTCCTTATCCCATTGACGATAGAATAGTTGATTTTGATGTTAGTCCAATATTCCATACGGTGATTGCTGCTTTTCCCAAACGAACAACTCCCAATGAATCTACATATATCGTAATCGTTGGCATGTAAACTTAATCTTGTTCCAGCTGCTGTAGCAGTTAAAGCTCAATACTTTATCACTCTACGAATCATGGCAACTTAATAGTACGGCACGTCATCTTTAATGCACTCAAACATTACACTTTTCAAGTTAAGTTTATCGAATTTCCTTGTTCACATGCAAAAGTATGAAACCAAAATTGAAAATAAATTTGTTGTTTGTTGTGATGACCTTCTAACGTTGAACCCCGTTCTGAACAATTTTGGAACCGATCGCTTCGAGTTGCATTCGTCGCTCGATTAAAATTAGACCGGTTTAATGCTATGAGCTGAGTACCAGTTAGTGTTATGATAGTGCCGTATTCTGCAAAAGCACCAACTGTTCATGGCCAAGTACAACAGCAGCAAATCTCGTTGGATGTATTCATTTTACCCCGTAGTTGATTTGCATGAGCCACAGATTTTATGAAAAGGATATTGTGTTGCTGCGCTCTGATGTGATATGAACTTTTCAATCACATTGGCTCCGAGCTTGTAGTGAGAAGTTGAAATTCTGAAATCCAGTTTTCTTTTATGTTCACTAACTGGTTATTTGCTATTACATAGCATTCTGTTTCATGTTATGCTCGTCGAGTATTGGCGTAGTTTGCTCTCTTCTGAGGCAACATTGGTATGGTTTATTTACTTCAGTTTTTCACCGCTGATTTAGTACCGGCATACATCATTTGAAGACTCATATGACTGTCTCTTGGTGTATAAAAATGAAGCACATCGGGTATGAAACTCGACCATCGTCATGAACCATACGATACGTGTAAACAATATAACGTGGCTGATGACCCGGTAAAAGTTCTTGGAGCTCAGCTATCGAGATGTTCTCAATGCATTCATCCCAAACAATCAGTTGTTTGTCGCGATCAACTTTCAATATTAGCGCCGCATTTTTGATAACGTGAGAAGCATACCCGCGAACAAGGTTGATCCCTTTTAATTGCATATGTTTATACCGTACAATGTACGTTGCTGAATCGAAGGCTGCAATCTGTACTGCGGATTGCAAGCGATACGCCAATTGATCAATCTGAACAAAGTAGCAAGCGTTACTTCGAATTTCCGCATGAAGAAGTGTCAAATCATTTTGGTGTTGAATTATTCTCCTACTGGATTCATTAAGAGAAATTGTTTTCTCGAAGGTATATTCCCACTTAGTCCGCAGTTCACACTGCCTTCCGCTGCAGACTAGACAAAATATTGCTAAATTTTCTAATTAGTTATTAACTAAACTAACCTCTTTCCCAATGTGTCTGCTCCGGTGAATGTCACTGCCTCACGAATAAAGTTTTCCAAAAACTCTTTAAGCACACCACGCGTTTCTTCACAGATTAAACAGGGAATACGTTTCACTCCACCACGTCGCGCCAAACGACGTATAGCTGGTTTTGTAATACCTTGGATATTATCACGAAGAACTTTGCGATGACGTTTAGCGCCTCCATGTGCTGTCAAAAGTTCCGGTTGTCACCTCGGACAAAACATATGTGCGTGGAATGGCACTTCATATGGCGGAAATGTGCTTCTTCAGATGTCGCCAGTGGCATAGTTTTCTCGATGGCCACGGTGGAGGGGCATTTCCAGATGGCTATGTCTCGAAATGTGCCGGGGTTGGATTAATTCTATATTTCGAATATTTATATCCACGGATCTAAATAATTGGACAGAAAAAAAAATATTTTCTGCACAACGATATCCGCACAACAGATGAAGTCCGCTGGCACTTCGAGGACATATCCATCTGGCAGGTTACAAGGGTTCGGGATCGGAATCACTTCGATTCCTGGGCGCAGGCGTCACATTACACTTAGCACTACATCCCCTTTTGGGACTTCGCTTAGAGATGGTGAGAGTATCTCATTATCTTGATCGAGTGTTGCCGGCACTCGAGAAGGTGATATGGTTATACGCTTTAGCCGTATGTCCATCCACCCTGCTGCGATACTTTCTGATTTTAAACCAGTACGTATAACTGAACAGGCTTAGAGTCCGTGCGAATCATCACTCGAAGCAAATCGCAATGTGTCACCAACGGGATTAAATACAGGGGCTTTCGGCTTTGCCCCATTTTAGTTATAGGTTGTTGCAGTTGTTGTTTTAGAACAGAGAGGTTATTCTTTAAAAAATATTTTTCCTGCCCATGATTTTTAGATGGTAAATAACCCACCACAAATTGCCGACCTGGATTCATTGCCTCTGATAAATTTAAGATCTAATATTTAGGTTTTTGTATAATAATTTTACAAAACCCTACTAAAATCGCGACTGTCTGTCCGCCTGTCCGTCCGTCCGAGTGTCACAGCAAATTTTTCTCGCAAATCGTATAAGCTATAAACACAACATTTTGCAAGTAGGTGTAAAGTGGTGCCCTCTTCAAAGTTTCACTATCAAAAAAAATTTATAAGTATAGGGGAGTGGCACCTGGAAAAAATCATTTCACCCAAGGTTGCCATTATAGGTATCAAATGAAAGATCTTGGTGAGAACGTTTGAAACAAGTTGGGTAGACAGACCTATGCTCATGTCAGAAGGGTTTTGTAGTCAACTTACAAAATGCCGTAACCAGCAACGAATAAAATTAAGAAACACGTCATGTTCGAGGATCATACTATTATTAACTAAGTTGGAAGAATTTTTTAATTCTGAGGTATTTGTTAAAATTATACCCATAAATATCCCGCTTGATAATTTTTTCAGATTTTTTTAGATCACGGGTGTCCATTCGCGAGGGAGAAAACACATTTTTCATGTATTTCCCCCCCTCTGTGCCCCACTGAAGCAAAAACTGTCAGTTTAAGAACTGTTTTGAAAAGCTCTCATAGAGAACTTTCATTTGATACTCATATCGGCTACGTTTCATGAAATTTTTTTTCAGGGGCCACTCCTCTGTACTGTAAGCATCGATTCATGTCCTATTTTTTCGAATCCTAGAATGGCTACAAAACCCTTTTGCTAGGAGCTCTCTCCTGCCTCTTTGACTTGTTTCAATTGTATGTAGTCATCCTCATGATATCTATCATTCCTGAAACTTTCATGCAAATCCTAGCAAAGCTGTAGTGTCTAAGTCGATAAAAAGCGCATATGGCTCCATAGCCATATGTTTCCATAGTAATACAGGGCATATTGTTCCATAGTAATACAGGAAAATTTAAATCGCTATAACTTCGTTAAATACAGATCGATCTTTATGAAACTTTCAGGAAAGATCAATCTTATAAATAATCATCTCTTTGCTAAATTTTATTGAATTTAAGGGTACCATTTAGATTTTATTCAAGAAAACATAAAATCGATAAATCATACTATTACTAACAAAGTTGAGTGAATTTCGACTTCTCACGTATTTGTTGTTGTTGTACTCATTAAGGCCTACATCCATGATTTTTTTCAGGTTTTTCGGATGGAAGGTGTCCAATCGCGAGGGGGGGGGGGTACGCGAAAAGTTCGTACATTTCCCCTTGCCCTGCCCCCCTCGGTACTCATAAGGCAATTTTAAGACCTGTTTTCAAAAGATCTCATTGAGACCTTTCCAATGACACCCTACTCGACTACCATTGGTGAAAAATTTTTTTTGAGGGGTCAACTCCCTATATGGGGAGACCCCCCTTAAACCCCTTCGAAAAATTTTTTCACCCTTGAACTTTCAAGAGGTCACCACTTCTGACCTTTCCACAAAGTTTCATGGCTGTAGCCTCTATAGTTTCGGAGAAAAAGTGCTGTGACATACAGACGGACGGACGGACGGACGGACGGACGGACGGACGGACAGACGGACAGACGGACACAGGTCGTGATTGCAATAGGGTTTTGTATTTTAGTACAAAACCCTAAAAAGATCTTAAACACGTTTTGCTTCGAGGGGTGTAGGAGGAGGGGAAATGTATGACAATTTTGTATTCCCCGTCGCGATTGGACACGTTTAGGTAGATCTTAAGAAGTACAATTCCAACAAATACTTCAGAACTCAAAATTCCATCAACTTTGTTAATAATAGTACACATAAATTTTAAGTTTTTGCCTATAAAATCAAAAGGGACGCTTAAATTTACCAAAAGGTGCTATTTAAGTTTTTTATTAGTGATTGTAGATGCCCTGCAAATTTCACAACAACTTAGCCATGAAAAGCTAAGTTACAGCCGATTGAATATTAAATAATTACAACAACATTAACACGTGATACTGGGGAGATACACGTTTGCAACGGACCTAGACACTATAAATATCTAGGAAATTTGATAAAAACTTTTAGAAATGGTTTGTAATATTGATATAATATGAATATTCAAGCAATGTGGTGAAAACGCTTGAAATAAAATAGCGGCAAATTTAAATACATAATAACCAGAATTTCGTTTTTAAACTTAATTTATGGCATCCGTATATAAGTCAAGTTTTGACATTCAGAAAATATTGTTTGAGTTACTAATTGTTTCACAAAACCCTTCTGTCTGGAACAATCTCCTACTACTTCAATTTGTTGAATCCTAGAAACAGCAATAGGTTTCAAAACCATTAAAATAGTTTATAGTCGTTGCTACTTTTATTATGTTTATTAAAGCTGCTTTAAAATCTTATGGCATACATCCAAACACAGAAGTTTAAGGATTAATATGTACGATTTGACACTTAAACCCTATTTAAACCTTATGGAAAACTCTTGTTTCCCACACTACGAATTCACATTGATAACGTTCAATCCAACTTAGAATAGAATACAGGGAAAGTTAAAAGTCGTTCTGGTCTAACACAAAGATAATTCTTCGGAATGATATTCGCGCAATTATATAAAATAATTTGAATTAAATGAGACACTTCTTTTGATCCGATTATATGAATTTTGATTTTAATATATTTCGGCCACCATTTATGGCCTTCACTACACTGTTCTCTAATATTTATCTAATTCATCTACCCATAACTGTCCAGATTTAATCCTGAAACCCAAGAAAAATAAATCTTTAGGCAGTATAACTGGGATGATCAGATGGTGGTAGATGGTTTTTAGCTGAATTTACTTTACTGGTTTCCTAATGAAGCCCATAGAGCCGGGAACTTCTACTTAATGTATCTATCATAATCGTGGTGATCACTGAATAATTTCTGTTGAGGTTAATGAAAGGGGGATAGAGAAAGCAACCCGTGCTGATTAGTCGGATAAAGCAATCATTATGATGCCATCAGAAATAGCATTTATCTTTGTTGACTCGAACGTTTGTTTCTTTGTAACAATTTATCCATGTATTTCTGCCATAAATTTGGTGCCACTTTGACTCCGAATATCAGTCCATTCACTTTGAACGTGCATCGATGTGTATTAAGTGTTTATATCCAGTTCCATATTTAAGTAAGCTTGCGTAATATCTAAAGTACAGTAGATTTCTCCGCCGTTCATTGCAGCCAAAAAATCTTCGATTATGGGTATCGAGTATTGCTCGTCCTTAATGACCTTATTTAACGCCACTTTATAGTCTGCACATAGACGGATATTTCCATTTGGCTTTACAATTGGTTAAATTGGAAACTGGAATTAGAATATTCCTTCTGTGCATATATAGTCTTTCAATTTCGTCATCTACTTTCTTTTTTAGTGTCTAAGAAATAAGCTTTTAGTATCAGAATAATAATTCATTTTGCACATTTGACATGTAAGGTTAACATGATAAATGGATATATAAAACCTTTCAACCATGCAGAGGGAGGATTGGTGCTTGGAAAAAGGGGTTTCTGGAGTTAGTGCAATAGAGAACTTTGCCTCCGCTCTTGTCCAGCACTAACTACCAAGGACGGACAAAAATTGTTCATACACAACAATTTCAGAGATTAGACCTTCGGCATGGATTGTCAATTATCTGAAGAACTTCCAGATACCGTTAGGATGTGTATCTATTTGATCAGATAATTTGAGTGCTCTGTAGCGTCTGTGTTTTTCAATAGCCTCAACTTTGAGTCCTTGCGGATGTTTGTGTTTCTAATATACCAAGGAATTCCATATATTCTCCTCAATGCTCAGTTTTGCCAAGACTGGTGCGCTTTCTTTGATTGGCATACAATTATTCGTATGGTAGAATTCGACACTACTGTATAATAACATCGGTCGTTTTATTTGTTTGTAGATTTGTAGTTGTCTTTTGATGCTACGGAGGAGAAATAGGGATTTCAGGACTCCGTAACAGTGTCCTCTCTTGTTTGTATATGTTCAATCCAAGAGAGCCTATTGTGAGACGTAAGTCCCAAGTACTTAGCTTTCGCAGTCCATGAAATACTTTCATCAGTGATTTATGGACACGGTGTTTGATTACTTCTCCCTGTAACGAAAATAGTCAGTCTTTTTCTTCCCAGCTCTACAGCCTCTCCCGCGCCTTTGCTTTCGGTGTATAGCGTCTCTAACTGTCTCGGTCCCGGAATTTTGAAATCCGAGCAGCAATGAACTGTCTTTGTCTACCGCGTCAGACCAGCGTTTCCTCGGTTTTCCCCACTTGTTTTCACCCTTCAGTTCTCCCAACAAATACCTTTTTGAATACTCTTGTTCGCCCATACACATCATGTCGCCAGCCCACTACAGCTTCCACAGTTCTAGAATCGTTGACCCCTCCGGTTCGTCTAAAATTTCATACAGCTTATAGTTGTATCACACGCGCCATTGGTTCCCGGACAGGTCTTATCACAGGTTTGTATACTTGGAGCTTTGTTTTCCTATGTATGCAGCTGGTCTTCAAGATCGTCAAACTGAATAAAATATTTTATTTGCGAGCTGTATTCTTCGGCGTACCTATCTCTTTCATTACCGTTCTTCGTTATTTTGGCGAGTAAATACTAAACATAAATTCACCAGCATTTTCAATATTATGTTTGCTAAGTGGATATTTTAGGTATTTTTCTTCGAGTGCGTCATAAGTTTTGTTTTATTCTCATTGATTTGTAGCCCTACTAGTTTTCCTTCGCTGTCAAATTTCAGGAATAGTTCTTTTGCATTTGTTAACCACCGTGACAAGATGTTGATGCCGTCCGCATACGCTACCACTTGGCTCGGCTTTTGTAATAACGTACCTCTTTTATCAATAAGTAGCTTTCTCTTCTTTTATCAATAAGTAGCTTTCTTATGACATACTCGTATTCTAGAGTTAAATTGAATAGCAATGGGGCAAGTCCATCTCCCGTCTGATTTTTGTGTCAAATGTTATTGATCTGGACTTGGGAAGTTGTCAACGTCATTGTCATTTTGTTTAGGCGGATGAATTTGGCTAGGATGCCAAAGCAAAGCATTATTGGGTGCAATACGCTACGATCAATACTGTCGTATGCTTGCTTGTAGTTACTGAAAATTTTGTGTACGTCTATGTTGAACTCCCAGCATTTCTAACGTACCTGCTTGACAGTAAACATTGGTCCATCGTTGATCTACCTGCTCTAAAGCCACCTTGATACTCCGCAATAGTACTGTTGGTGTATGATCTGATCCTATTCTCTATTAAATTTGAAAATATTTTGTACGCCGTATAAGGTAGTGATATGCCTCTATAATTTTCGCACTGTAATTTGTCACGTTTTTTGGGATAGGGAATATAATTGATTGGCTCCGCTTGCCCGGCATATGTTCTTGTTATCAAATGTGCTGGATGACTTCGTATCTGGCTTCCTGGGTGCCACTGCCACCATATTTGATGAGCTCCACTTGAATTTCATCGATACCGGTGCTTTATTATTCTTTTGGGCTTTGATGTTGAAACGTACTTCATCCAGAGTTGGTGGGGCCAATGTAAGTTTTCCGGGAATATAGATAGGCTCTTATGTTCTGGAACTGTACGGAGGGTTTAGGAGGTTCTTGAAATATGATACCCATCATTTTTTGATCCTGCTTTCATCAGAGATGATGTTACCGATTACATCGCGGCAAAGTGTGGGCTTGGGCTGATAACTTCGCTTCAGGCCTTTCACTATTTTGTAGGATTGTCTCGTGTTGTGGCTCGCTAGACTTACATCAATGCCTCTCAATTGGTCATCATAGTATTTTTTTGTTTATTCGCTGAATTTTCATAATCTTTCTTTTCGTCCTGACATTCATTATCAAACGAATCATTTCTTTTGCGCCGGGCGTGATGCTCGATCTTCTGATCTGCCACGGTCTCAATTGCCGCCTTGACTTCCTCCCCCTTGTTACTTGTTTTCAGCGATGAGTCTGATAGGATGGCAACCAGCTGGTTATCGAGGGTTTCCGTAAAACTTTTGTCACAGACGCCGTTTGGAGTTGTAATGATTTAGTCACACACGTCTCGAACGTCGAGATTTCCCGAAGGGAATCTGAACCGACCTCTCATCGGTTCTAGACGTGAAGTCTTGGAACATGACAACAGACTGTACCCATCAGGTCAACAAGTCCGGACACTCTTAGTCCACTCCGAGGTGGCTGCTGTCTAGCTAGCTAGTTCGGAGAGGAGTTTCGGTCGCGGGTCTTACGTGAGTAGAGTAAGTCCGAAATACAAAAACTCAGCCACCGGTTCACATGCCCGATTTAAAAACGCGTCAAACTTCCATCGACTCTCGTTTAATTTCCGTACTTCATTCCGGAGGAAACGAACGAAAAACAACCGCTGAAAAAATACGTGCTCTCGAATATAACCGAAACATACTACTCGAATGCAAAGCCGGAAAAATCTACTCTAATAAAAACACGCAACACAAGCTATGACACCGCGTACCGACCGCAGCGCGAAACCGACCATTCGCGGATTACAGGAACCCTACCCTCTCGGCGGCATGCTCACCTCTCACTCGCATTTCCTGCTGGGAAAGAACGATCTTGCTGGAAAGGAAACAGTCTCCTAAATAATTTTTTTTTGTAGATTACGTTAGCTCGCCACTATCGGCCACTTAAGTATACTAATTAAGTTTTTTATAGTTAGGAGCAGTTTTTTTGTATACTTTTTATTACCATTAAAGAACCAAAGATGACAAAGAAGCGGACTCGCTGAACTTGTACATCCAGCCAAGTGCGGGATCTGCTACGAGGACGTCGTAGAGGGCGTAACCAGTGTGAGATTGGAGTGCGGACACCTGTTCCATCGTATGTTATTTGTGTCCAGCAGCTCTTGCAAACATCTAATTTCTGTCCTTTATGCAGACGTGTGTGACAAAAACACTACAGAGTCTGTCGTTGTTGAATTTCTGAGAAGATTGGTCTTCGCCGAATACGCCTATGATATACGACATCGATAGGTGGATTTGATCAAAGTTTTATCAGCGTTAACATATTTGGTTTGAGGAGAGGTGTAAAATTCACTGATGTAGGGGTATTTTTATGTTAGTGGACAGAGAAGGTAAATCCGCAGTAAGGAAAGTGTACAAAATCTGTGAAATTGCTGCAAAGGGATTTGGAACTCATGCATTTTGTAAATGAGTCTTTCATGCCAGACTTTGTCGAAGGCTTTGGCTATGTCAAGCATAAAAATGCCGGTTCACTTTTCGTGTACGTTAGACCACCCTGATAACCTGAAGTTCCGTTGAATGCGTTGGTTTACAACCAAATTATGCTTCCGGAATTATTTTCTTTTCGGAAGTGACTTTGCTCAGCCGATAAAGTAGGACCCATTCTTCTATCGTCGACATGGATGAGAGGAGACTAATTAGTTCCCACTTTTTCCGAAATATTAAGTCTTTTCTTGTCGTTGGGAGAACAATATGATAAATGCATGCTTTTGGCTATTTCTGTAAACGGAAAAAGGTATTATAGATGTCCCCGAGATTTGTATGCTGTTATCAGTTAACCAGTGCAATATACTCGTAGCGTTAGAAAAGATTATGTTTATTCGACGCAACGATGATACTTTTTACTTCGTCTAAATTTGTCCGTCACATAAAATCGGGTCCATGTAGTTCAGTTTTCAGGAGCCTGTTGGTCTTTCGCAAAATACATTCGTGCTCATCAAATTCCTTCTTATCAGATGAATTGTCGTTAAATTGACGCTCAAATGAGTCTGCGAAGGCCTCAGCTTAGTCACAGTTTTTGTACTTTACACCATCAGGTTTATGTATTGGCGAGACGACAATGATGTTTCGATGCGGAAAGGATTTGGTCACTTTCCAGAAATTATCAGACCAAGGTTCGAATTCGAAAGCTTAGGACCAACCGTGGTCGGAGCTCTTCGCCGAACTTGATACTTCCTCCATATTATAAGTTTGATGCTTTAAGGGAATTCGTGGGGCTTGGTTTTTTGGTTTTATTCGTGAGATTTTTAGTTATTTCTTCTATATCGCCGACTTTTTCTGAGGTTCGGAAAATGTCATTAGCCAATGCGACTTGAAAAGCTTTTCAATAGGTTTTCTTCTTTACTTTTGGAGGCTCAAGAATTATGAATTATTTGTTTTTGGTGATTGTGTTTTAGTATGTTGTTCCGCAGCGACATGCGCAAAAGATTCCTTTAAATTTTTGGGTTCCTTAGTCACGCTACATAGTTTGCTCGATGTTCACCGCTACAGTTTACACATGCTAGCTTTTCCTCTTGTTTCTTGAAACATGTGGAGAAATAGTGAAGTCGATTGTATTTCATGCATCATGCCTGGGCATGACAATTCCTCGATAAATATACAAATTCCTGACAGTTATTGCACACAGTTTGTCCCTTTCATGGGCGTTAAGCTTTAACTATAAAAATTTGTTGACAAACTGCTTTTAGATTATCTATTTCAGTTTGTGATTTAGGAAAGTGGCCTTTGATGAACTAAGACTTGGCATCCCTAATTTAATATAGAATACTTCCTATAGTCCACGTGGTGTAGTGGTTAGAGTGCTCACCGCGTAAGCCGAAAGTCCCTGGTTCAAATCCCGTTGGTGACAATGAGATTTATTTCGAGTGATTCTTTGGACGGACTATAAGCCCGTTCAGTTAAGGTACGTACTGGTTTAAAATCATAACGTATCGCAGCTGGGTGAACTCAAACGGCCAATGCGTGGTACTGACCATATCGCCTTCTCGAGTGCCGATCAAAATAATGAGATAATCCCCCAAAAAGGGCTGTAGTGCTAAAACAAACAAAACACTTTTTGCGGACGGAAGCATTGATTTTTACATTATTTTTGATATCCTCGCAGGACAAATCATACAAGCTCCTGAGAACAATCTTCAGGTTTCAGTCTTCTGGTAGCTATTTAGTAATAGGTATGGTATTGGATGTTTTGGTTCACTAAAGATTTTTTGATTTACTGTAGTCATTACTCGCATTGGAAATGATTTAAGTCCCTAGATAAACCTAAACGGGAGATAAATAATTTTGTTCTTTTTTATAATGTTCAAGGTTTCGGCCCATCTACTATCCCTGAGAATAGTAGTTGTTTTCTGTTCTGTTGCAGATGGTGCTACAATAAATTGGGAGTGGGATGGGGATTGGCAGATCGATTTGAAGGTTTGATTTCAAGGATAGTTGTTTTGCCTTCTAGTGATTAAGATGGTAGCTTTTAAGTGGGTTTTAATTAAGAGAGAAATGCAAACTCTTCACCTTCCTCTTGTTCTTCAATATTTGAAGTTTGTTAAATCATTCTCTACTTCCATTTCTTCTTCAGAAGAAGAGTGAGTTTTTTTCCAAAGATGAAGCTTTTTCTGAAGATATCAAAGTTTCCATCCATCGTTTTTACCAAATTTTCGAGCATCAGTTCGTCATTCCTTCAATGTGATCCTTTCCTCATCAGTTTTTATTAGCTAAACTTGTGTGTTCTTTCATTTCTCTAAAACTTCATGAAGTTTTCTTATTTGCGGAAAATCAAGCAAACATTTATCAAACAAATATAAAGTCGTTAAAAACCGTACAAAATGAGGCTCCGCGGTCAACAAGAATGCAAAGAAACACTCACTTCGCTTAACTTCTTATCAACGTTTTTACTTTTTCTTCGCGCTTCTTCTTCTTCCTTCAATATCTTTTTCTCTTCATGTTTTAGTCAAATTTCGTAATTTTTTTAAAATTATGGATGAAAAGATTATGGAGAAAACTTATAATAACAATATAAAAAAATTAATTTAAAAAAACATTTTACTAGCGAAACTATTCTCCAAAATTACTAGAAAAATTTTGTAAGGCAATATGTAAGAATTCAAAGTTTTTCACCTACCGAGTTAGATTTAGTTTTTCTGAAAAAGTGCGTTATAATCCACAAATTAACAAATATAATAAAGTATAATTTATTAAAAATTTCGAAGATAAAGATTTATATTAATCATACACTACTCAGATTGAAACGTTGCAGACGTGATACAGTAACCAAATATTGCATCTAAAGTGGATGAGCAACCTCAGCAAAAATTTTGAATTGTCTATGGAAGAACATGTCAAAAATTAAAGTGTGAGAATTTAAGAAATTTCGTGATTTTTTTGAAGGATTTTTCTTCAAGATTATCGAAACCTTGTTTTGATTTAATATTGATTTCAAACACATATTTTTTCGTTCGAAAAAACCATTTACCGGAAAGAGGTATTTAAAGAAAAAATGGTTTAACTTTGGATTTATCGTGCAATTATATTTTAAGGTTCAAAATGGTTCAAGTAACCATAAAAAACTTCAAACAAGAGACTTTTCAAATAAATATCGATGATGGTCGAACCGTTGCTGATTTGAAGACGGAGCTAGAAAAAGTGAATAACACAATGCCAGCTGAAAAGCAAACGTTAATTTACGCTGGTGTTGTAATGGAAGACAATAATCCCTTAAAGCAATATCAAATCGATGAAAAGAGGTTTGTAGTAGTAATGATGCGGAAACCGATCAATATGACGTCGAAACTGGAAGAAACCCCTAAAAAAGAAGAACAACCCAAGAGTCCAGTGAAAAAGACAGCAAACGTTGAAACCCCTAAACCTCCGGTTGAACTGCCTGGTGAGAGAGCGGACTTTGGTTCTACAAACAGTATGTCTGATCCTATGGAGATTGAAAGAGCTATACAAAACATCGTTGAAATGGGGTATCTAAGGGAGGATGTCGTCCGTGCATTCAGAGCTAGTTACAATAATCCTGATCGAGCGGTTGAATATCTTGTGAATGGAATACCGAATGATTGCCTTTTAGGTGAACCGGCACCTGATATGTCGGCTGTTTCAAATGAGACTTTGAGACCAGAACGAAATAATTCACCGTTGGCATTTTTACGCGAAAATCCTAGATTTCAGCAAATGAAAAGGCTTCTACGATGTGATCCTGACTTGCTTAACACAGTAATATCACAAATTGGTCAATCGAATCCCGGACTGCTTCAGCTCATCACGGAAAATCAAGAAGAATTTGTAGAACTGTTAAATGAAGAAATACCACCAAACATGCGATGCGAAGCAACGGAAGAAGAACTTGAACAGCCTGACAACATGCCGATTGGACCACCAGCAAATTTTATGCTAACGGTCACCCAGCAAGAACGTGAAGCGATTGATCGATTGAAAGCGTTAGGTTTCCCAGAAGATTTGGTGATACAAGCATATTTTGCTTGTGATAAGGACGAGCAAAAAGCTGCAAATTTCTTACTATCACAAATTGATGATTGACCATGTCGATTTCCAATGTATTGTGCCTTTGTTGTTTAGGAATGTTTTAGCATGACCAAATATAGAGGTTTTTTCATATATCTTTAAAGTGGCTGTCCTTGCGTAAAATTCCAGTTTTCCGGTGCTAATTTCGCTAGATATTGTAACTCTATGGTATCTTGGGTTAACAAAAATGTCATATTTAAATCATCCTTAACATTAACAAACAAACCGCATTTAAACACATTATGAATTTTAATGATCGAGGAGACTCAAATATATACATATTTGAAATTTTATATACATATATGAAATTTGAAAAAAATCAAATTTTATATTGTACCTTTTCAATATAACCAAACATAAATTTTCTAAGAATATCAGGCGAACTCCAAACAATAAAAATACTTAAACTTAATGGCCCAAATAGCTCTCTAAATTTAGTTAGCTAGGTAGCTAGCTAGCTAGACAAAATCTGAGGGGGGAATTTTTGTCGGGTCGTTTTCAAAGTCAAAGTCAAAAGCGCTTCATTCAATACTAATCGGTATAAATTTTCAAAGAATATAAAGCAAATCCCAAACAATAAACATACAAAAACTTAATGGCCCAAATGGCTCTCTAAATTTATACGTTATTATTAAACATATTTCTTCAAAAAAACTATAGCAAATTCAATTAATTAAGATTATTACATATTTTGAAAATCAATTGGAAAAAGGAGAAAAAACCAACCAACACTATCTTAAAATTATTTATAATTTAAACACAACAGTGAACTTGTTCCTACACCTAATATGTTGTAACTTAATTCTAATAAAATGCAATCAAAAACTTTATCCTATACTAAAAAATTCTATAACAATGTTCCTACCTAAGCGTTTAATCTTATCTCTAACCTAATATAATAGACATAACATATATCGAATGGATCGTAGTAGTCTTTGCGTATAGACGTCTTTTAAAAACGTTAGTCCGAAGTTAATTTTTATCGGAAAAAATCTTATACTGTCGAAGTAATCGACTCAGGAAATTTCTATCGAATATTTTTACTTCGATTGGTAACGAAAAATAAATTACGGCTTCCCACCGTTGGGGCAACCTGGGGAAACGACGAATACGAAACTGGCGATAATCACCAAAAGAAAACATAACGAAGAAAATTCCGCAGGTGGAGGGTGCAAGCTGCAAATAATAGCGGACAATCAACAAATGGCCAAATTTCAGAAAGAAAATGACGAACTAAGGCAAGAGATACAGTCTCTCAAGGATCTCTTCAAGAAAGGGATGAAGCCTCAAAAGACGCAGCCACAAAATCAATGGCAACAGGTAACAAAGCCGAAGAAAAGTACAAATCAAGCAATTCCAGAAGAAAATCTTAGCGCTGGTGGCACAAACGAGAGCAAAAACTATTTTGCAGCGCTGGAGGGATTAACCGAAGATATGGAAACTGAAGAAAACATCGGAGGTAATTTTAATCAAGATAATGACTTTAATTTGATTCAATATTTAAAGAACAAAAATAAGGAGAAAAAACCAGCCCGCAGTTCTGCTGGTTCCTCTGAAAAAGCTTCCAACAAGACAGAAAAAGTTCCGCCAATCAACGTGTTCGGACAGACCAGGAGAGATATGGTTCGGCTATTGGCAGCCGAAAATAAACTGGCCAAAAAAGAGTTAATGCCGAAAAATTAACTATAAGGACGAAATCACTTGATTTCAAGTCAGTCAAAGATGCGCTGATTTCTGGGGAGGTTCCACACTTCACCTATACCCCAAAAAGTGAAAAAAATCAGACCTTCTTGTTGAAGGGTTTGGACAGCGGAGAGGATACGGCCGATCTTCTTCAGGTGCTAAAGGAGGCTGCACCAGATATTGATTTTGTTTCAGTCAAAGCTTTTGCGACAAGAAGGCCGACCATAGAAAGGAAGAATTTACCACTTTACCTGGTACAAATTGCAAGTAAGAGCAGTCCAAGTGCCCTTCAACAAATAAGGTACTTGAATTTCAGAGTGGTGAGGTGGGAACGCCTCCAGAAAAGATAAGTCAACCAGTGTTACCGGTGTCAAAGATTTGGACATTCGGCTGCCAATTGTGCCATGCACTATCGTTGCGTTAAATGCAAAGACGTTCATGCTCCCGGTGAGTGCAAATTGGCTCAGACGGAGCCTAAAGAAAAATTATACTGCGTTAACTGCGGTGTTTTTGGTCATCCAGCATCATATCGAGGATGCTCCCGATATCAAGATGCAAAAGTTAAATTTGCTCCAAAGCAAACACAAGTACACCGTAATATCATACCTTCCAACTTCGTCAAGCCCGGAGTATCATTTGCACTCGCCACTAGAGGACCAGCAGAAAATGCTGGAAATAATGTAAATAATGTAAGTGGCAATAATGAGCTGCTTCTCAAAATTTACCAGCAACTTAATTCTTTATCGGAGAGAATCGACAAACAAGATTCAAAAATTAACTTCGCTTTTCAGCGTTTAGGTCTTTCAAATGCCTAATAATAACTTGTCATCCAGTCATCTTCCCATGGATAGGCTTCGCCTCATATCGATCAACGTCAACTCTATCGTTGCCATACATCGACGTGATTATCTCCTTGAATTTATTGTTAAGCAAAAGCCTGACATCATACTTCTCACTGAAACCCACCTCAATTCATGGCATTCCATGGACTTCAAAGATTTTGCGCTCGTAAGAAACGATAGGGTAATAGGTGATGGGGGAGGTGGCACCGGGATATTGGTTAGAAGGCCTTATTGTTTCCAAAATATTGAAAGAGTCGAATTCACAAACCTTGAATTTCTTGAAGTGTCCGTCATCAAAATTTCACTGCCAGGTGGGGATAACCTATTCGTTATTTCTGCCTATGCAACTGGTCAAAATGTTCTCAAGTTCAAGGAGGAACTCAATTCCTTGTTTGAAATACTCGAATTGAACAGGCTGCATAGTTATTATATTTTTGCTGGTGACCTGAACGCCAAGCATACATCGTGGCTAAACGCCGCAAATAATCCAAGAGATGTATTCCTGAAATCATGGATAACAGAGAACCAAATTGAATACAGGTGCAACCTATATGGGTCGGAGTTCCCAACATACCCCAGGACAAATTCATATTTGGACCTCTGCATTGCTGGCGCAAGACTTGAATTCAGCTTTAATAGTCCTCAACGGAAATTGCAGGTGCTTCCTTACAATAGCGACCATAACGCAATCGTAATGGAAATCAATCATCAAAGGGATGATTTCTTCCTCATTCCAGTTGAACATGAAAATCATCGGTTGAATTTCAAAAAAACAGACTGGGGAAAGTTTCAAAAGAAGTTTAATCGGGAGTACCAGTAGCAATGTCCTCCTTCTGATGATGGCAACGCTTGCTCAATGGTTCCTAATAACAGAAATCTAACTGACGATGAAATAGATCTCTATTTGTCGAAGTTAGAGAAGCTGACGTTGGAAACGATTGAGAAAGTAGTTCCCAAGATTAAACATCGAAACAATATGGAAGGATATGAAACACCAACCATCGCAAGGTTGAAAAGATTGAAAAGCCTTCTTCTCACACGCGTTAACAATACTTATCGACGATTTTTGGACTACAACCATCCCTCGTTGGCTTTGTTGAAATTACACCTGAAGAATGTCCGGAACTTCATCCGTTCATACTTCAGGCGTGAGGTCAGCAATCAATGGGCGGAAAAACTGAGGGGTATTAGCCTACAGGACCCAGATGGCGTTTTCGCGAAAGTGAATAGCTTATTCCGCAAGAAGTCTCGAGTGAAGGTATCGAATCTTCAAGTCGCTAGTTGAAATTGATAGTACGACTCCGGATAGAAATGGAAACAGGATTATATGTGATGGATTGCAGAAACTTCCCCTGATTGGAACACATTTAGAATTGGTTCATCTGCAAACCCAGAGAGAAGGAATGAAATATTTTCGGAGGTCGTTGAAGCAAAAGTTTCCGACTTCAAATCAAGCCTGAACGGCCAATCGATTCTTCATTTCGATGAAACATTAACATCTGACCTCATACCGACCTTGAATCTTATTGATTATTTTGTCAGCTATGAAGACTTGTGTTTCATATTTCGCAGAATAAACAACAAAAAATCATGTGGTACTGACGGTATTCCAAATATAGTTCTCCGACATTTGCCTGAGGTTGCTATTAGGAATTATTGCATATTGTTCAACAACATGTTGAACAATTCATATTTCCCAAATGAATGGAAAAAGGCTAAGGTATTTCCGATCTTAAAGAAAGGAAAAGAATCTTCATGCCCTAAAAGCTATCGCCCAATCGGCTTGCTGCCTAACATCAGCTAGGTGCTTGAAGTGATACTCAACAGAGCATTAAACACCCACATTGAGGAATATGAGTTGATGCCGAATTGCCAATTTGGTTTTCGTGCCAAGCATTCGACCACACATGCAATAACGAAAGTAACCTCAGACATCTGTTGGAAACTAAATGATAGACAATGTGTTGGAGCATGTCTCATTGATATGGAGAAAGCCTTCGATACGGTGTGGGTAGATGGACTAGTTTTCAAACTTCTTCAGGACAGGTTCCCCAGACACCTTGTCGCCATGATGTGTAATATGTTATACCGGAAATCATTTGTTGTAACTGATGGAAATCTGACAACAATACGCGAACTCAAGGTCTTGAATGGTCTACAGCAGGGAAAAGTTACTGCGCCCCTGCTTTTCTCAATATTCATTCGCAACCTATTTAACAGCTTTGATTTTAATGTCTCGCCAACGCGATCATTGGTAGCGTTTGCTGATGATCTGATCATCTATACGGCAGACCAAAAAGCTACAATAGTTCAGAACAACCTTCAAAAAATGTTTAATGATGTGCAGCTCTACACCGACAATTGGCGAATGAAAATCAATGCGCAGAAGTACGAAACAATTTTGTTTCGGACAACGCTGCAGGGGGCCAGTCAAGACCTGAAACGTAATTGGAAGGATTTCCACATTATGGCTGGTGAGGGTAGTTCAGAACGGGTTCCACATAAATCCTGTGTTCGATACCTCGGTGTTCATCTCGATCAGTATCTGTACTATACTGAACATGTGAAAATCATCTCAGTAAAGCACTAAAAGTAGTCATGGCTCTTCGGCGACTCTTTCATTCCAGATACATTGATCAAAAAGTCAAAGTTATTTGTTACAAGACCCTGGTTAGACCAGTTTTGACATATGGATGTCAGATCTGGTACAACCAGAGTGCTAGTACTATGGAAAAATTAAGAGTTTTCGAAAGGATATGTCTTGATGCATGTACTGGTTTGTACAGAAAGCCTGGAAGCACTATATATCGAATAGAAAAATTTATCAAACCGCTCAAGTGACAAGAGTCGATATCTTTATATTGAAACTTCTTCGGAATCATATCGCAAGATCTGTGACTGTGAGTGAAAACCCTTGGATTTCACAGCCGTTCCACCCTATTGTGACTTGCCTCACTACTGGCTTCGTTCCTCCAGAAGCATTCGTGTATTTGGACATGAATCGATATGTTTTTGATTCTGACCGCGTCCCAATCATATATCACATATATCGACGGGCCACCGATAAGAAGATAAAATATCCTCCGAATCTGAGTTCACGAGACCAACAATTCCAATGGAGATACTCATTTGCTAGATTCGTTGAGGCTGATCGAGTTGAGACGGGGAAATCTAGGTATTGGTGGCTGAATGACAATGTCTAAATTATTCGTGTTTATTTTCTGTTTTTGTGCTTTTTATCGTTACTTAGTTTTTTAGATTCATCTCATTATTGCTACATCTTGTGTTGTTGTTTTTTTGCATTATAAATTATGTATAGGTTTCAATATAAGGTAACGTTTTTTTTTTATTGAACTTATTTAGAATTAGGGTGTAACATATTAGGTATAGGATATAAGTTCATTGTTGTGTTAGTAATATAAGTAATTTTTGAATAATGCTGGTTGGTTTGTTCTCCTTTTTCCAATTGAATCAAAAAATATGTAATAATCTTAATTAATTTAAATTTGCTAGTGTATTTTTTTCTTTAAATGTGTTTAACTGATAACGTATAAATTTAAAGAGCCATTCGGGCCATTAAGTTTTTTATAGTTTTATTATTTGGAATTTGCTTTATGTTCATTTAAAAATTTATAACGATTAGTATTAAATAAAGCGCTTTTGACTTTGCCTTGACTTTGAACTAACATATATCTAACCTATACCTAATTTAAAAAAAATAAAAAAATCCAGGTATTGGTGGCTGAATAACTATGTCTAAATTATTCGTGTTTATTTTCAGTTTTGGTGTTTTTCGTTATTTAGTTTTTGAGTTTCAGCTCATTATTGCTACATTTAGTGTTATTATTTATTTTTGTTAAAAATTAGGTATAGGTTAGGTTTATATTATGTTTATTATATTAGGTTAGAGATAAGGTTAAACGCTTAGGTTAGGAACATTTTTATAGATTTTTTTAGTATAAGATAAAGTTTTTGATTGCATTTATTAGAATTAAGTTAAAATATATTAGGTGTAGGATCAAAGTTCACTGTTGTGTTAAGATGATAAATAATTTTAGAATAGTGTTGGTTGGTTTTTTCTCCTTTTTCCAATTGAATTTTAAAAATATGTAATAATCTTCATTGATTTGAATTTGCTATAGTTTTTTTTTTTAATGTGTTTAATGATAACGTACAAATTTAGAGAGCCATTTGGGCCATTAAGTTTTTTATTGTTATTGATTGGATTTTGCTTTATATTCTTTTAAAATTTATAACGATTAGTATTAAATAAAGCGCTTTTAACTTTGACTTTGACTTTACCTAATTTTTAACACAAATAATCAACAACACTAAATGTAGCAATAATGAGCTGAAACTCAAAAACTAAATAACGAAAAACACTAAAACTGGAAATAAACACGAATAATTTAGACATTGTCGTTCAGCCACCAATACCTGGATTGCGCCGTCTCAATTCGATCAGCCTCAACGAATCTAGCAAATGAGTGTCTCCATTGGAAATGTTGATCTCGTGAACTCAAATTCGGAGGATATTTTAACTTCTTATCGGTGGCCCGTCGATATATGTGATATATGATTGGGACGCCGTCAGAATCAAAAACATATCGATTCGTATCCAAATACACGAATGCTTCTGGAGGAACGAAGCCAATAGCGAGGCAAGTCGCAATATACCCGTCTGTAGGGTGAACGGCTGTGAAATCCAAGGGTTTTCACTCACAGTCACAGATCTTGCGATATGATTCCGAAGAAGTTTCAATATAAAGATATCGACTCTTGTCACTTGAGCAGTTTGATAAATTCTTCTATCCGATATATAATGTTTCCAATCCGTCTCAGGCTTTCTGTACAAACCCAGTACATGCACGAAGACATTTCCTTTCGAAAGCTCTTAATTTTTCCATAGTACTAGCACTCTGGTTGTACCAGATCTGACATCCATATGTCAAAACTGGTCTAACCAGGGTCTCGTGACAGATCATTTTGACCTTTTGATCAATGTATTTGGAATGAAAGAGTTTTCGTATGGCCATGACTACTTTTAGTGCCTTACTGAGCATGATTTTCACATGTTCAGTATAGTACAGATACCGATCGAGATAAACACCGAGGTATCGAACACAGGATTTATGTGGAACCCGTTCTGAACTACCCTCGCCAGCCATGATTTGGAAATCTTTCCAACTACGTTTCAGGTCTTGACTGATCCCCTTTAGCGTTGCCCGAAACAAGATTGTTTCACACTTCCGCGCATTGATTTTCATTCGAAAATTGTCAGTGTACAGCTGCACATCATTGAACATTTTTTGGAGATCGCTCTGAACTATTGTAGCTCTTCGGTCTGCCGTATAGATGATCAGATCATCAGCAAACGCTACCAATGATCGCGTTGGCGGGACGTTAAAATCAAAGCCGTTCAATAGCTTGCGAATGAATATTGAGAAGAGCAGAGGCGCAGTAACTGTTCCCTGCTGTAGACCATTCAAGACCTTGAATTCGCGTATTGTTGTCAGATTTCCATTAATTACGACAAACGATTTTCCGTATAACATATTGCACAGCATGGCGACAAGGTGTCTGGGCAACTTGTCCTGAAGGAGTTTAAAAATAAGTCCATCTAACCACACCGTATCGAAGGCTTTCTCCATATCAATGAGACATGCTCCAACACATTGTCTATTATTTAGTTTCCAACAGATGTCTGAGGTTACTTTCGTTATTGCATGTGTGGTCGAATGCCTGGAACGAAAACCAAATTGGCTATTCGGCATCAACTCATATTCCTCAATGTGGGCGTTTAGTGCTCTGTTGAGTATCACTTCAAACACCTTGCTGATGTTAGGCAGCAAGCTGATTGGGCGATAGCTTTTAGGGCATGAAGATTCTTTTTCCATCTTCAAGATCGGAAAGACCTTGGCCTTTTTCGACTCATTTGGGAATATGAATTGCTCAACGTGTTGTTGAACAATATGCAATAATTCCTAATAGCAACCTCAGGCAAATGTCGGAGAACTACATTTGGAATACCATCAGTACTACATGATTTCTTGTTGTTTAGCCTGCGAAATATGAAACACAAGTCTTCATAGCTGACAAAATAATCAATAAGATTCAAGGTCGGTATGAGGTCAGATGTTAATGTTTCATCGAAATGAAGAATTGATTGGCCGTTCAGGCTTGATTTGAAGTCGGAAACTTTTGCTTCAACGACCTCTGAAAATATTTCATTCCCTCTCTCAGGGTTTGGTAGATAAACCAATTCAAAATGTGCTCCAATCAGGGTAAGTTTATCCAATCCTTCACAAATGATCCTGTTTTCATTTCTATCCGGAGTCGCACTATTAATTTCGATACCAGCCCTATCGAGAAGGTTTATCTCATCACTAGTGACTTCAAGATTCGATACCTTCACTCGAGACTTCTTGCGGAATATGCTATTCACTTTCGCGAAAACGCCGTTTCGCGAAAACGTCGTCTCTTCAGATGTAATTTCAACAAAGCCAACGAGGGATGGTTGTAGTCCAAAAATCGTCGATAAGTATTGTTGACGCGTGTGAGAAGAAGGCTTTTCAATCTTTTCAACCTTGCGAAGTTTGGTGTTTCATATCCTTCCATATTGTTTCGATGTTTAATCTCTGGAACTACTTTCTCAATCGCTTCCAACGTCAGGTTCTCTAACTTCGACAAATAGAGATCTATTTCATCGTTAGTTAGATTCTTGTCATTAGGAACCATTGAGCAAGAATTGCCATCATCAGAAGGAGGACATTGCTTCTGGTACTTTTGAAACTTTCCCCAGTCGGTTTTTTTGAAGTTCAACCGATGATTTTCGTGTTGAACTGGAATGAGGAAGAAATTATCCCTTTGATGATAGATTTCCATTACGATTGCGATATGGTCGCTGTCATAAGGAAGCACCTGCAGTTTCCGTTGAGGACTATTAAAGCTGAATTCAAGTCTTGCGTCAGCAATGCAGAGGTCCAAATATGAATTTGTCCTAGGGTATGTTGGGAACTCCGACCCATATAGATTGCACCTGTATTCAATTTGGTTCTCTGTTATCCACAATTTCAGGAATACACCTCTTGAATTATTTGTGGCGTTCAGCCATGATATATGCTTGGCGTTCAGGTCACCAGCAAGAATATAATAATTATGCAGCCAGTTCAATTCGAGTATTTCAAACAAGGAATTGAGCTCCTCCTTGAGCTTGAGAACATTTTGACCAGTTGCATAGGCAGAGATAACGAAGAGGTTATCCCCACCTGGCAGTGAAATTTTGATAACAGACACTTCAAGAGATTCAAAGCTTTTGGAATCGACTTTTTCAATATTTTGGAAACAATAGAGTCTTCGAACCAATATCCGGGTGCCACCTCCCCCATCACCTATTACCCTATCGTTTCTTACGAATTCAAAATCCTTGAATGTCATGGAGTGCCATGAATTGATGTGGGTTTCAGTGAGAAGCATGATTTTAGGCTTTTGCTTAACAATGAATCACGCCGATGTATAGTAACAATGGAGTTGACGTTGATCGAGATGAGACGAATCCTATCCATGGGAATGTGACTGGATGACAAACTATTTTGAAGCATGTTGGCCTAAACGTTGAAAAACGAAATTGATTTTTTGGTCTTGTTTATTAACTCTATCTCAAAGAGATTGGTAGATTTTGAGAAGCAGCTCATTATTGCCACTTACATTATTTACTTTATTTACATTGTTGTCTGCTGGGCCTCTAGCAGCAAGTGCAAATGATACTCCGGGTTTGACGAAGTTGGGAGGTAACAAATTGTGATGTGAACTCTTGCATTTGATACTGAGGGCATCCTCGATATGATGCTGCAATTAACACTATATAATTTTTCTTTTGGCTCCATCTGAGCCAATTTGCATTCACCGGGGGCGTGAATATCTTTGCACTTAACACAGCGATAGTGCATTGCACAATTGGCAGCCGAACTACCGAATCTTTAACATTTGTAACACTAGTTGACCTCAGTTTTTTGGAGGCGTTCCCAGCTCGCAAATCTAAAATTTAAGTACCTTACTTGTTAGAGGGCACTCGGACTGCTATCGTTAGAAATTTGGACCAAATAAAATGGTAATATTTTACCTTCGACAATTGATCTCCTTGTAGCAAAATTTTTCACACTGGTGAACTCAACAGCTGGTACTGTTTCCTGCAACATTTCAAGGAGATCAACTGTATTCTCCCCACAGTTCAAGCCCTTCAACAGGAAGGTCTGATTTTTTCCGCCTTTGGCGTTTATGTGAAGTGGGGAGCTTTGACACTATTAAGAGCATCTTTCGCCAGTTTAAAATCAGCCAGTGTCTTTGTCTTGGTTGTGAGCTTATCAGCGGTCACTCTCTTAACTTCAAAGTTATCGATTTTATGTTCGGCTGCCAATAACCGTACCATATCTCCTCCACGCTGCCCAAAAACGTTAATTGGGGGAACTTTCTCATTTACCTTATTAATTTTATTAGGAGAACCAGCAGACACACCGGTTGGCTTCTTCTCCTTATTTTTTGATTTTAAATATTGAATGAATTTATTACTACTATCAATATTACCTATGCTATCGTTGCACTCCATCTTTCTTCGTTCATTGCAGACAGCACCGCATAATAATTGGCGCTGTCGTTCGCTCCTCCTGCGCTTAGGATATTTTCAGCTTCATGGATTGATGTCTTGCTCGTATTTTTCTTTCTTTTTTCGTTGGTCTTGCTTGTTGTTGTTTCCTTTTTCTCATTCTTCTTAGTTATCGGTTCTTCTTTGCCGGACGTATTCTGTGGCTTCATCACTTTTGGTTTGCTCGCATTTGATAATGTCCGGACCATATCCTCCAAACTTTGTATACGGAGTTTCAACTCATCGTTTTGCTTCGTAGCCCTTGCGTTTTCCCTGGTTACTTTTTCGTACTCTTCGCTTGAAAGTGTAGTACGCTTGCAATGCTCACAGTTGTCTGGTTCGTTTTTCCGCTTTATGATTTTATCATTTGTAATTTCAGAAATACCTGGCTCTGGGTCCCGCAGCGGTGGGAAGCCGTCGGGCTCCTCGATCCCCCCGGTGATAAAACTTTTCTTCTTTTTTGAAACTTTCTCGCAGGTAAAATCCAGATACTCGATAAATTGTTCGAATAGTTCGACGATGTAATAAGTTTCTTTCTAAAATTACTTTCTAATTGACTTTTTTTAAAAATTATTTTAATTTATAAAAATTCTTGACATGAGCGTGTTAAAAACACGTCTGCACGCAACGAGTGCTAGCCGTAGAATAACATCTGACCTCATACCGAGCTTGAATCTTATTGCTTATTTTGTCAGCCATGAAGACTTGTGTTTCATATTTCGAAGGCTAAACAAAAAGAAATCATGTAGTACTGATGGTATTCCTAATGTAGTTCTCCGCTTTTGCCTGAGGTTGCTATTAGGAATTATTGCATATTGTTCAACAACATGTTGAGCAATTCATATTTCCCAAATGAGTATAAAAAGGCTAAGGTATTCCCGACCTTGAAGAAAGGAAAAGAATCTTCACTCCCCCAAAGCTATCGCCCAATCAGCTTGCTGCCTAACATCAGAAAGGTTTTTGAAGTGATACTCAACAAAGCATTAAACGCCCTCATAGAGAAATATGAGTTGATGCCGAATTGCCAATTTGGTTTTCATGCCAGGTATACGACCACACATGGAGAATTCTACGTCTAGCACTCGTTGCGTGTAGACGTGTTTTTAATCGCTCCTGTCATTAATTTTAAAAATTAATTAATTTTCACAAAAGTCAGTTTGCCAATTGAATTAATTTTTAACGAGCCAGTCAAAAGCACATTTTGATTTTATTGGGAAAGCATTTATCGTCGAAGGCATCGACACACGGAATCAACAAATCCACAAAAGGAAACAAACCGAAGACCTACTCGGGACTGCTGTATGGAGGAGCCCGACGGCTTCCCTCGGTTGGGGGCCCCGGGAAGAATAACAATGTGAAATTGGCGGCAAGCGTCAATAAGCGAAGACACACGAGCACCCAGAACTCTGCAGATGGTGGGCGTAAGACTCAAGAAGATAAGCAAGAAGTGAGTCGACTTCAAGCTGAAATTCAAGAATTAAAAATAAGACTGAAAACGTACGGATATGTTCGGGACAGCGAAGAAAGTTCAAGAAACTGAACCGGTACGACAAATAAATAAGGAAGCTAAGCAGAAGAAAGCTGTTAAACAAGTCATCCCAGAAGAGGTAGTAAGTGCTGGAGGCACTAACGACAGTCAGAATTACTATGCAGCGCTGGACGAGCTCCAACAAGAAATGGAGGTTGATGAAAATATTCAAGGTAATGTTAGTCAAGATAATGATAATTTTATCTTCTATTTAAAAAATAAAAATAAGCCCGTAGTTCTGCTGGTCCTCCTCAAAATGTAGCCATGAATACAGAGAAAGTTCCGCCATTTAATGTGTTCGGTCAAAGCGGAAAGGACATGGTTCGGCTATTGGCAGCCGAAAACAAATTAACAAATTTCGAGATTAAACGAATCAATCCCGAAAAGTTAACTATCAGAACGAAATCACTGGTTGATTTCAAATCAGCAAAAAATGCTCTAAATTCTGGGGAGGTTCCACACTTTACATATACCCCGAAAAGCGAGAAGAACCAGACCTTCTTGTTGAAGGGCTTGGACTGCGGAGAAGCTACCGTCGATCTTCTTCAGGTGCTCAACGAAGCAGCACCAGAAATTGAATTTATCTCCGTTAAAACATTCGCGACAAGAAGGTCGACGGTAGAAAAACAAATTTATCACTTCATTTAGTGCAGATATCAAATAAGAGCAGTCCAAGTGCTCTTCAACACATCAGACCACTTAAATTTCCGAGTGATGAGGTGGGGACGCCTCCAGAAACGGAATGCCCAAATCGTTGACAGCGATAACTGTCAACGATTTGGGCATTCCGCTGCCAACTGCGCCATGCATTACCGATGCGTCAAATGCAAGGACGTGCATGCTCCCGGTGAGTGCAAATTGGCTCAGACTGAGCCAAAAGAGAAATTATACTGTGTTAACTGCGGTGTTTTTGGTCACCCGATATCATATCGAGGATGCTCCCGATATCAAGATGCGAGAGAAAAATTTTTACCAAAGTAAACACAACTACACCGCAGTTTCTAAGCTCCGAACTTCGTCAAGCCCGGAGTATCATTTGCATAAGCCGCTAGAGGACCAGCAGAAAATGCGGTAAATAGTGTAAATAATGTCAGTGGCAATAATGAGCTGCTTCTCAAAATTTACCAGCAACTAAATTCTTTATCGGAGAGAATCGATAAACAAGATACGAAAATTAATCTTCTTTTTCATTGTTTAGGGGTTTCAAATGCCTCAAAATAATTTGTCATCCAATCACATTCCCATGGATAGGATTTGTGTCATCTCGATCAATGTCAACTCCATTATTACTATACGTAGACGTCACTATCTCCTTGAATTTAATGTTAATCAAAAGCATCATGCTTCTCACTGAAACCCACCTCAATTTATCACACTCCATGACATTCAAGGAATTTGAATTCATAAGAAACGATAGGATAAACGGTGATGAGGGAGGTGGCAACGGGATATTGGTTAGAAGATCCTATTGTTTCCAAAATATTGAAAAAGTCGAATTCAAAAGCTTTGAATCTCTTGAAGTGTTCGTTATCAAAATTTCACTGCCAGGTGGGGGTAACCTCTTTGTTATCTCTGCCTACGCAACTGGTCGAAATGTTCTCATGTTAGAGGAGCTCAATCCTTGTTTGAAATACTCGAATTGAACTGGCTACATAATTAATATATTCTTGCCGGTGAGCTGAATGCCCGGCATTCTTCATGGCTAAACGCCAACAATAATCCAAGAGGTGTATTCCTGAAATCGTGGATAACAGAGAACCAAATTGAATACAGGTGCAATCAATATGGGTCGGAGCTCCCAATATACCCTAGGACAAATTCATATTCGGACCTTTGCATTGTTGACGCAAGACTTGAATTCAGATTTAACAATCCTCAACGAAAATTGCAGGTGCTTCCTTATAACACCGACCCTTTTGCCATTGTAATAGAAGTAAATCATCAAAGGGATGATGTTTTTCTCATTCTCCTTCTAAATGAACGTCATCGACTTAACGGATTGGGAAAAGTTTCCCAAGAAGTTTAACCGAGAATACCAGAACCAATGTCTAACTTCTGACGGCGGTAACTCTTTCCCAATAGTTCCTAATGACAGGAATCTAACTAACGATAAGATGAATCTCGATTTGTCAAAATTAGAGAAGCTAACATTGGAAACAATTGAGAAAGTAGTTCCCAAGAATTAAACATGGAAAGAATATGGAGGGATATGAAACACCAACCATCATAAAGTTGAAAAGATTGAAAATCCTAATTCTCACACGCGTCAACAGTATTATGAAATTACACCTGAAGAATGTACGAAACTTAATCCGTTCATACTACAAGAGTGAGGTCAACAACCAAGGATCGGAGAAACTGAGGGGTATTAGCCCAGAAAATATACGACGGCGTGTTGACAAAAGTGAACAGTATATTTCAAGGTATCGAATTTTGGAGTCACTATTAGCGAGAAGATCTTCTCGATAGGGCTGGTATCGAAATTAATACTACGACTCCGAGTACAAATGGAAAAAGGATTGTTATTGACGGTTTAGAGAAGCTCGCTTTGATTAAAACTTATTTTGAATTAGTCCATCCACCAAACCCTGAGAGAGAAAGAAAGCCGAATACTTTCAGAAGTCGTTGAAGCCTGAACGGAGAATTTATTCTTCATTTCAATTATACATTGCCCTCCGACTCCATACCGAGCTGAAATCTTGGTTATTTAGTCAGCAATGAAGACTTGTGCTTCATATTTGGCAGGATAAACAACAAGAAATCGTGTGGTGTTAACGGTATTCCTAATATATGTAATGATTTTCAGCTTTTTAAGTTCGAACGCGGAACCGACCTCTCATCGGTTCTCCAAAAAGCTGATTATAGGTCCAGTGTGCATGTTACGTAGTGGTTCTATGATAGGGAATTTAGAGAGCTGGTCCAGGACCACGACAGCTCCCGTGTGACCAGAAGCAGATCGAGGGTAAGGACCGATAAGATCAATGTACAAGCGCTGGAACACGCGTTCGGGGACCTCAACCTTACCCATGGGTGGCCGAAGAATGGTGTTGGGCGCTTTAGTGCACTTGCATAGCTCACAGGAGGCTACGTACGCTTTTATCTGTGGTGCCATCTTAGGCCAAAAGAAACAGGTTTTCAACCGCCTAAGTGTACGACCGTATCCGCCGTGCGCACTTGATGGGTGGTCATGAGCCCGTCTGATAAGATCAGTGGTTAATTCTTCGGGCACCCACAACTTCCACTGTTCTTCTTCTTGTATGGGGTCTCCGGATGCGTGTCTCATCCGCTTATAAATAAATCCATCCGTCAACCGCAGTTCAGGAAGCTGGGGCAGTTGATTCTGGATAGTGTGAATCAGTTGTGTGTAGGTTGCTGACTTGAAGGCAGGATGGTCCAGATCGATCAATTGGGGGCTGTCGTCCTCTTGGACCAACTCGGCTCCTTCAGGGGCGAACATTCTGGATAGGGTGTCGGGGACTACATGCTGGCTTCCTTTTCGGTGGCGAATTGTGAAGTCAAATGCCTGTAGTTTCAGTGCCCACCTTGCCAATCTGCCGTTGAGATCAGTCTGGCTCATTAGCCACTTCAGAGAAGCGTGATCCGTAACGATTTCAAAGGTGTGTCCCTCCACATAGGCTCGGAAGCGTTTCACTGCCAACACCGCCGCTAAACATTCCTGCTCGGAGACCGTGTAATTTCGCTGGGCTGGGTTCAGCTTGTGAGACATGAAGGCTATAGGTCTCTCCTCGCCGTCTTGTGCAACCTGGACTAAGACTGCTCCCACCCCATGTTGACTCGCGTCACAATGGATTGAGAACGGTTTGTCAAAGTCCGGGCTGTGCAGTACGGGGGCTGTAGTCAGACTCTTCTTTAGCTCTTCAAAGGCTCGCAAGCTGGGCTCTTCCCAGACGAATTTACGTCCCTTACGCAGCATGTCGGTCAAAGGAGTGGTTATGGTGGCATAGTCACGTACAAAACGCTGGTACCATCCGCATAAACCTAAGAATCGGCGTAACTGTTTGGTGGTCTTGGGTAGTGGAAAAACGTCAATCGCTTGAGTCTTTTCCGGATCGGTCTTGATATGGCCATGCCCAATGATGTGACCTAAATACTTCACCTCCGTCATCACAAACTGGCTCTTCCGTATGTTGATGGTTAATCTTGCCCTCCGGATGTGTAGAGCCACCTCCTGAAGCAGGTCGATGTGTTCATCGAAGGTCTCGGTTATAAGCAACAGATCGTCCAAGTAAACGAAAACTTGGTGCCGCAAATGAGGTGGTATCACCTTGTCCATAAGGCGCGTCATTGTTTGGGGGGCATTACACAATCCGAATGGCATGGTCACGAATTGATATAAGGGCCGGCCTGGGACTGTGAAGGCTGTTTTCTCCTTTGAACCGGGGTCTAAAGGAATTTGCCAGAAGGCGTCCTTGAGGTCTAAGCTCGTGATGAAATGGGCTTTAGGCAATCGACTCAAAATGCCTTCGATCAACGGTAGAGGATATGCGTCCTTGACTGTGACGGCGTTCAAGCGTCTGGCATCTAAGCATAACCGGACCTTGTTCGGCTTGACAACTAAGGTGACTGGGGAAGCCCACGCGCTCTGTGATTCTTCGATTACGCCTAATGCTAGCATTCGATCCACTTCGGCATATAACGATTTTTCCTTCGCCGGAGATATGGCGAAATGTCTCTGTTTTATGGGTTTAGCATCCCCCACATCTATAATGTGGAACACCAGGGCAGTCCGCCCGAGACCTTCCTTTTCGTGCGATGGAAAAGCCGATATAGCCGAGTCGAGACGCAGTTGCTGAGTTACATCCAGTGTATGCCGTAATAAGTTAGTGGGTTGAGATTGGTCAGGAACGGTGGTGACGGACTCCAGGGTCGAACCGGAAAATAGTGCCGGGGCCAAGTTAAATTTTCGAACGAAATCCACTCCTAGGTAAAGATTCTGGGTTAACTGAGGTATAATGAAAAATTCCATGGGTTTAGTTACTCCTTTAAAGGTGACATCCGTCATAATTTTTCCCACTACAGAGTGACGCGTCCCGTCCGCCGTGCTTAACCAGGAGGTGAAATGACGGATTTGGTCCGCGTGCTTTGCCAGTACCTCCCCTGCAAACTCGGCAGATATGCAATTCACACTGGCTCCCGTATCGACTAAGCCTGATACTCGTTTTTGCAGGAGGTGTACTGACGCATATGGCCGAACATCATCTCTCAATAATTCGTCTAAGTATATGTCCTTCAACACTTTCCTCGACTGCCTAACTTTTCTCCAGAAGCTCCGCATCCGACGCGTGGCTCGCTTGCTTCGCGGTGGGACAGTTGTGGCCAATTCCTCATGGAAGATGCGCTGTCGAGTAGCCAAATAATTCCGCAGCCTGACATGAAAAGGTTTTACATGCCAAGGAACCTTCGTCTCGCTATCATTTCCCTGCGCGTTGGCCTCGGCGGAGGACGGCGTCGGTTGTGGAACTTCGGGAGAACTGTGTTTGGCGGTGCGAGTCAGCAGAGTTGGAGTCATGTTGGGAGCTGGGTCATAGCTGGTGATGGGGTCTGGATTGGTTCGTCCGGGGTTTAGGAGTGCCGACGGGTGGTCGCGGCACTCGGTGGCAAGTTTTTTCGTCCTTTGCAATTAGCACAGTCAGGTGCGTATGTGTCGGCCTTCCCGCATCGGTAGCAGAAAAGCGTTGGCTCCGCTGGACATGCATAGAACCGGTGTCCCGGTTGTCGGCAGTTCCAACAGACCGTCGGGCTTGTAATTGCTTCAAGGGAGGGTCGATCAATCAATGCTGGGTCCTCAAGCTCCGGTGGTGCTCCGCTCCTCGGTACTGGTACTGGATCAGCAAGCAGGTGGTCCGCTGCCATCAACTCCGCGGTGTGATGATTTCGGGGATTTGGTCCCGTTATGCGAGGTTGTGGACGGAAGGTACCACGCCGCTCATCCAAGTGTTCTTGTCTCCGGGCATGGAGGCGCAATCCCTGTATGGTGTTGATGGGAAAATGCAGAAGGCTGTTCTGGAGATCCCAGCGCATATTCTCTCTGATAATTTCTACCAGTTCGTCCTCGGGCATGGTATTTCGCAAGCGAGTGCTCAATCTCACTATACTTGTGTAGTACTGGTCGAACGGTTCGTGAGCGCCTTGTTTCCGTTTCTTTATTTGCTCTCTTAGCTCTCTCTCAGTGAAGCCATCCTCAAATCGATTGCGGAAGGCTGCACTGAAAGAGTGCCAAGTGGGACGTGGCGTTGACTCTTTAAAGCTCCAGTACCAGTCGGCAGCGTCGCCGCTGAACAAAAGATGTGCATGCCGGAGGAAGGCCGAGGAATCCCCTCCCAGGGTGCTGGATACCAACGCCTGAATCCGGAAAAGGAACCGGTCCGCCGATATCATATCGTTGAACCCTGCAAAGTTTAGGCGCCAACTCTCCATGATACGAGGCGTCGGGTCTCGAAAAAGTGCCAATGCGTTCCCGGGGGGAATCACATCCTCTGTTGACCTGTTGTACTGTACTGCCTCGGGGGCTGGAGGTACCAACGGAGGTCCGGTACTGTGTCGTGGTCTATATTCGGGAGCTCTGGGATCCATTCCTGAGTTCCTTGGAGGTGGGACCCATTGCTCGGATTGTCGGGAGTGGGGCATAGCCACACTGGGATTGGGCTCCCAGCCAAGCGGAGTTCTCACGCGACTGGGTGGTTGGCTCATAGGGAGATTCTGGAGCTTTCCCTCCAGGTTTCCAATCCTCTCCGACATATCCCTCATCAACGCCACGAGGGTGTCAATGGAGTGGGCGGAAGGCATGGTTGTCACCTCGGACACGACATTTGCGGCCGGAACTTCACCGCCTACGGCTCCTTGCAGGTCTAAAAGTGGTTGGGACTGTTCAGCGTCTGGAACTCCTTTCGCCACTGCTCCACGCGTTGGTAGGGGCGTTCCGAGGGGGACGTCTAGGGCAGACCGCTCGATGGGTCGCCGACATAATGGGCAACTCTCTGACGTGAGGAGGAGCTGTTGTACACAGGCACGATGGAATAGATGTCCACAATCCAATCGCACGCTGTGTACCCCCTCCACTACGTCCTCGAAGCAGATCCCGCAGTTAGCTGGTTGGACCGTTTTGGATCTGGTCCAACGCTTGTCTGGGGTCCGCTTCGTTGCCATCTTTGATTTTTGCTGGGTGTGTTGCCAATGGGTATTCCTAAAAAAAAATAACAAGGTAAGTTACTCCTACTACTAACTTAATATATATGGAAACTTAGAATATATTTTAGTGGCCGATAGTGGCGAGCTATTCCGATAAGATATATAAAAAAAATTTATGTGATATACCTTTCCTTTCCAGTGATCGACTCCTCCAACGGGAAAAGAGAGTGCGTGGTAATCAGCCGAAGGAAGGATGCTTTCGGTCGATTTACGAAATTTATCCCCTAAACCCTCATACATTACAAAAAAAACCGTCTCTAAATTACGTTAAAGTGACTCGACGAGACAAGTGGTAGAGCTACCGTAACGATTTTAGTACGCGGTCAAAATTCCCGACGCGTGGAAGCATTCCGGGCTTCGCAACTCCAGCATACGCCACCGAACGTTGAACCGATACCACTCGTCTAACACGCATAAGAAATAGTTAGAATCCTTCCGCGACATAAAGGCAAGGTAGCCTTCTATTTTCTTGAGAGTCCATGCTGATAGGTAAACCCATCAGACTGGCAGTTCCATCAAGAAAATAGAAGGTCCTTACAGGGGTTAACCTGGGACAACACATCGGAAGGATTCTGTCGCGAGAAAAAAAAATCAAACAAAGGAGAGCGGAAGCTACAACTCACGTGAAGCGACTTCTAAGGTGTATCACACAACTCCACTGCTCCTGATATGGGGCTCGAGTACCAAAGTACCTTACATCCTCCGTAAAGGACCAACTCGTCAGAAGACGCGAAGTTCTTTCCCCCTTAGGATGTTTTTGGCCCCACGTTGGGCGCCATTTGTAATGATTTTCTACTTTCCAGATCGAACGCGGAACCGACCTCTCATCGGTTCTAGACGTTAAGTCTGAGTAGTGCCAACGGATGGTACCAACAGGTCAACCAATCCGTGCACCGTAACCCATTCATGCGGTGACTGCTTGTCGGCCAGCTAGTTCGGAGAGGATTTCGGTCGCGGGTCTCCGAATGGATTACGCTCAATTACAATATTTCAGTCACCTGAACTTGCCCGTTTTCCAAACGCGTCAACAATTACTCATCCAGAACGAGAAACCTACATTACGTTAATTCTGGATGTGATCTATCCACAGATCTCAAACAAAAAAAAAACGCTACAAAATCCCATAGGCGCGTTACCGAATCACCGACGCGGTACCGAAAAATATGCTACTCGAAATTAAACCGACGAAAACTACTCTAATGAAATGACGAAACAATCAAAGGTACCGCGTACCGCGCGCGACGCGAAACCGACTTCAGCGGATTTGTCGAAACCCTACCCTCGCGACGGCATACTTACCCTACACTCTCGGTTCCCACTGAAAAAGAACGAGCCACTGAAAAGGAAAGTCGTTAGTTATCTTTTAGCAATTCATTTTTAATACTTATTTTTTTGATATACAGATTATAAAATACATTTGGAATTTACGCTTCAATTTTGTTTAGCCAGTAAGTTTTTTCAATTGAAATTTTTATGATCAAGGTTACTGTGTGTTTAAGAAAACAACCTATCAAAAACTTTTTTAAACTAGCATCTTTCTAATTTGCTAGCCGATTTCTTCACAAATAGACTATAAAAAAAAACAATGCGGCATGGAGTGTTTCACAGCATATTCAGTTCATTCTAAACTTAGTATCATTGAAATTTAATGAGATGAAAAAGAATTTAAATGGTCACTTGTCTTTTCTACTCCAATAAAAAGTAATTTGTTTATATCTATCTATAATATAACTGTATATTTTTTTAATATATAATAAATTTAAAAGGTAAAATATGCCAATCACTATTGATAACGCAATTTAAATGATGACTAACCAAACTAGCACACAATATTACCACAATTCGTTTTTGTGAAAAGGCCTGAATAATTATATTAATAATAGTTGGATTATAATTCAACGCTAATAACAAATAGACGAGGGAACTGAAATTCGAAGGAATTTCTAGAGAACGGTTTTGTAAACATTAAATTCTTATAAATCTGTTAATGTTAATGATGTTATTAGGTTTTCAACCTTATTATCTTGTTTAAATTCGTCTCTGCGAATAAAATATTATTTCTGTTTTAATGTACATACTTAAACCTACTGAATCGTAATCCTTCTAAGATTATCTACGAGTGAACTTGTAGCTACATACAAAGTTCCGGTTATTTACGTGTGGAAAGTTTATTTTGCTTTTTACTAACTATTGGGGATCTAATAAGTTGGGTATTTTGTATAACATGTATAAATTTGCTTAAATTGTTCCATCCTATAATGTTATACTTATATTTTTAAAATATTTATTCTCGATGTCCATTATTTTCTATGAGTTTCATAGGAAATCTACAAAACCCTACTACCCTTTAATTCTAAGCATTCTATCGAAATTGTTTCAACACAATAAAAAAAAAACGCTTAGCAAAAGTCTTATACGCACTAATGCGGTATCAATCGTTTGTCTGTTTTTTTTTTTGTTTAAGATTCTTAACACTTTTTACTGTCGAAAATTTAGATGCCACGAATATTTCGAATTTCTTTGTTCTTAAAAGCAATTAAATGTTTATTTTCTTTCGCCTATTAAACATATACTATTCTCCTTGCGTTGGATTTCCCGATTTTGATAAGCCCATTATTTTTTTCGTTTTCTTACGACACTTCATACTAGATATTATACAAATAGCTTACGGTGAAAGCCATATTTACAGAACATGATTTAGTTCTTAGGAGGGTCGCATGATAAAAAAAAATAATACATTTTAAATGCGGGTAAGTCTTAATTCAGGCTGCGCAGTATGAATTAGAATGAAATTATAAGTTAAAGGTTGTCATTTAAATGCTACCTTGCAATAATATTATGTAACAATGCTTTATGGCACGAAACGGTTCGATTCGTACCAATTGAATTAACTTTTCAAGGATGTAAAAACAAGGTTAAATCTTTCAATATTAAGAATATGATTTTTATATTAAATTTAGAAGAATGATCAATAAATCGACACGTTCCTCCATAAAAATGAGTCAAATGCAATTTCTCAAAAAATTAATATTGCCGATTCAATTTCGAAAATATGGCATAATTCATTGTATTGGTTTACATGTACCGTATACATATTTCGTTTACGTTGTGACTTTTGCAACATTTACAATCAAAATAAAAAAATAGATTATTGAGCAGAAATGCTCTACCTTGGTATAAGTTCTGTTAATTTTAAAGTTTTTATGTACAATAGTTCAATTTATGATATTGAAAATTACAATGTGACTTGCAATCGACATTGTTAGAAGTGACTAGTCCGATTTTGTGGGTAACTGAATGTGAAAAGTATGAATTGCTTCTTCTCTATAATTTATACTCAGAATAACTTTGAATTAATATCAATAGCGACCTGAGTTCACCTATCTACTCATTACATCATCATTCATTCTTTCGTTCTCAAAAGTCTTTCTAATCGTACATTTCACTTCTCGCTTTATAGTTTATATCGTTTTTTTTTTTTTCTTTCATTCTTAAACTTTGGAAAAGTTATCCGTAAAATGACATGAGGAGAAAATAAATCAATAACTCCATTAAAATGCGCTGTATAGTCAGTGTCGATACACATACATACATCATATACATGAGAATATGTTTAACTTTCCATTATAAGTGTACTTTCTTCAATTCTTTTCCTACACTTATTTGCCTATATATCTATCCACCATCTATTTATTTTATATTATACATACATGGCTGCCAAGTAGTGACATTTGGTCTGCGAAGAGGTTGCCGCGTTGAAAAAGGATATGCGAGCTTCGGAAAACAAATAGGTATCGCGAAATCGTTCTGCCAATATGGCCACTCAGGAAAGTGTTTCGCGACAGGCAACTGCAACACCTGGCAATGATAAAGCCGATCACAAAGCCAGAATGGATGGTGGACTAACTGGCTGCAAATGGCCCTTGATCGTTGTATATTTAATTAAGCTTTTGGCGAAGAGCTCAAACTTTTTCAGCAGTTCGTAGTTATGTTTGGCATAGATCACGAATATATTATATTCGGTATCATTGTGTCGTGGTGAATACTTGATTCGCTTGATTTCAGCTGTAAAGTTTACGATGGGACGTATCTCTTCGAGCTCAGGTTGAAAGATAGCCCATAGTGACTTTCGTGAGAAGAAATCACTATTCGCATAGAATATCACTAGGAAACCACTAACGATGATCAAGGACAGCAGCACCTTATTCCTTCTCATAGCTCGCGATGGTCTTCTGATGCCTTTCCGCTCACCTAGACAAAATATTCTAATATTTTCTAAGTCTTTCTTAACTAAACTAACCTCTTTCATGATTGGAGCCTGTTGATCTTCTTGCTGAGTTTGACAGAGTTCCATGTTCTAGCCTGAGGCAATGTTCCGGTGAATTTCTCAAGTGTTTGATGTTCCCTTTTGTTTTCTTGAGTACGTTTCGCTCCGACCAAATCCTACACACAAACGATCGTCAACGGAGTATGTTAAGAGGTAGAAAAGCACTTGAAATGTTCTAGACAGCACAAACTACGATCGCGAACCATCGATCACCACAAAAAGTTCTTTTCTTTTTCTTCGCCGCCATGTGGCTGTCAAAAATCCCGGTTGTCACCTCGGACAAAACATCTGTGTGTGGAATGGCACGCCATATGGCGGCAATGTGCCTCTCCAGTTGTCGCCAGTGGCATAGTTTTCTCGATGGCCACGGTGGAGGGGCATTTCCAGATGGCTATGTCTCGAAATGTGCCGGGGTTGGATTAATTCTATATTTCGAATATTTATATCCACAGATCTAAATATTTGGACAGAAAAAAAAATATTTTCTGCACAACGATATCCGCACGACAGATGAAGTCCGCTGGCACTTCGAGGACATATCCATCTGGCCGGTTGCAAGGGTTCGGGATCGGAATCACTTCGATTCCCGGGCGTAGGCGTCACATTACATATAGTACTACGATATTTGCTTAGGTTGCTATTAGAAATTATTACATATTGTCCAAACAACATATTGAACAATTCATATTTCCTGAATCAGTGGGAAAAAGCCAAGGTATTTCCGATCTTGCAGAAAGGAAAGGAATCTTTAAGCTGTTAAAGCTATCGTCCAATCAACTTGTTGCCTAACATCAGCAAGGTGGTTGAAGTGATACTGAAGCAAGTATTAAACGTGCACATTGAGAAATATGAGTTGATGTCGAGCTGCTAGTTTGGTTTTCGTGCCAGGCACTCGACTATACATGCGATAACAAAAGTAACCTTGGACATCTATTGGAAACTAAATAATAGTGAATGTGCGGGAGCACGTCTTATTGATATGGAGAAAGCCGTCGATACGGACTGATTTTGAAGCTCCTTTAGGACAGGTTCCCTAGACACTTTGTCGCCAGGATGTGTAACATGTTGAAAAGTCGTTTCTCGTAACTGAGGGAAATGTGACAATGCTGCGCGATTTGAAGGTCTTGAATGGTATACAGCAAGGAACCGTTACTGTGCCTCTGTTTTGCTCAATATTCGTTTCCAACCTATTGAACAGCTTTGATGTTAACGTGCTACCAACACGATCAGTGGTAGCGTTTGCTGATGACCTGATAATTTATACGGCGTACCGAAAGACATCAATCGGTCAAAGGAAAACCTTCAGAAAATGTTCAACGATGTATCCCTACACGGATAATTGGTGAATAAAATTGAATCCCCAAAAGTGCGAAACAATATTGTTTCGTACAAAACTTGTGGTTGGCCAGTCAAGACATTTAACGTAATTGGAAAGATTTCCCGATTATGGCTGGTGAGGGCAGTTCAGAACGGGTCTCACATAGACCCTGTGTTCAATACTTCGGTTTTTATCTCCATCAGTATCTGTACTATAATAGACATGTGAAAACTATGCTCAGTAAAGCGTGTAAAGTGTTCATGTCCCTTCGACATGTGATAACGTCGATATTCTGCCGAGATCTGTGACCCCTATATTTAAATGTCCCAACCAGCGGATAAGGTTGTGCAACAGATCTCTACGTGGACGCATGTTGAACGAACTAAACGAAAACCAGTCGATCCCTACACCCTACACCACTTACGCCGATGGGTATCGAGCGAACAAAAAAGAGAGACGTACATAGCTGCTGAATAAGTGACAAGTTAGCGCCTTGGAATACCTTGGACAACAAGTTGTCAACAGGTTTCGAATCCGCCACGTGCTTATCACTTCCTAGTTGGAATTACGTGCAGAAGTGAAAATAATCAGCCTGAAATTGTGTCCAACGGTACAAATGTGGAACAATTGCCTTTGGATGATTATTCTATGGTTGATACTTTGTGGCAAATAACTTCCAATAAATGCACCAAAGGCACCTCATGAATAATTATGGTCTACTATAAAGAAAATGGGAGTTTCTAGGGGATATAAAAGTGATTAGTTTTGAGATAGACGCGTTGTAATTGAAGGAATCACTTTCAATAAATGTGAATCACAATCAAGTGAAATATCTATGAAATTGAGGACTAGAATATCAGCCAATTGATCTATTTTTCACCAATATGTTCTTTGATCTTAAGCTGTTACAAAATTATAAAATGCGTTCCGAGTTCCTATTTACCATATAGTCCGACATTTAGAAAATCATTAACGTTTAATTTAAACTTGCCCGCTATTGTATCGGCACTTGAATAGCTTCTAAGGGCTGATCGGGGTTCCTGCGTTAGCTTAATCATTGAGTTTCCTCTCCACACTCTGTAGCCTTTATTGTTGCCAGATTTCTAACCATCTTCATTGACATATGATGTAAGGTAAAGTAAATATTACGACTCCTAACAATCTTTTTTTGAAATAAAAAGCTTCCTTTTAATTTTGTGAATTTTATTTTTCTTCTCGAAATCGGTTTTTGACCGCAATCGTTCGGTCTTCTTCAGCGATTAAATTATTTTGACTTACATTCCTGCTTATATACTGTGTTTAAGGAAATTTACTTTAGATCATTAAAAGATAATTAAAGAAATTTGCTTAAGCTAATAAAATGTAGGAAAGGTAATTTACAAAAAGGAAGTTAAAAAAAATTGATTTCAAAATTCAAAAAAGATATTATTTAATTAATTCAAATAGCCATGATCTGCAGTTTCCGTCATACTGATTCATCAACTTTTTCCTTTCCCGGGTAATTGCCAAGCTTTCCATCGTATCCAATTCACGTAAGTATGTCTCTAGATTTCTTGATGACTGTTGTGTCCTCCATTGCTATCTCGTGTCCCTGCATGATAATATGTTCCGCTACCGCTGACTTGAAATTCGAAGTTCTTTCCTTCTTCCTTACTGCTGCTGCTCCGCCTGGATGCTCCTTGATTCGCGTGTGGGTGAGTCTCTTCGTTTGATCTATGTACACTTCTTCACAAGTGGGGCATTCGATGCGATAGATACCAGATTTTTTGTGTGGTTCGCGTTTGTCCTTCGTTGATCCGAGAACGTCTTTGGGCTGCTTCTTGCTGCTTGATTTGATTAACCGTACAGAATTGAGCTGATTGATTCGCCTCTTGATCCGATTGCTGATATCTTCGTGATAAGTTAAAGCCTTCCAGTATGTTCTTTCGGTATTAGCATTTGATAATGTTGATTGCCCGTGTCACTGTCTAGTTATCTGGATCTTCTCTGCCATTCTCCTAATTGTCGAATTCTTGAAGCCGTTTAGTCTATGTTAGCTGTCTCAACAATGTACCTCATCTCCTTTTCCTTAGCTTCTTTGCTTAGCGGCAAATCGAGCATCCTGTGGATCATGACTCTGTACGGAGAAACCTTGATTTGCTGCGAATGATTTGATGTGTTTGAAATTGTTCTCTGTGTGTGAGTTGCTTTCTGGTATCCATCGAAAGTTATATTTGTTTGAGTTCTCCTTACTACTGTATCTAGGAACGATAGTGTACCGTCTTTCTCTTCCTCCATCGTGAACACTATATTCTTGTGGGCTCGATTCAGGTCAGCAAGCACCTTCTCCACATCACTCCTTTTCACATACGCAAACACATCGTCCACATATCGGACCCAATATTTTGGTAATTGGCCTTTCTCCTGTACTCCCTCTTCTAATTTCGTCATAAATATGTCGCCGCAGAATGGTGAAAGTGAATTTCCCATCGCTACTCCGCCTTTAGTCTTATAAAATTTCCCCTTAAATGTGAAATAATTTTCGGTCCCGCTAAAAAAAAAAACAAAAACAAATAAAAATAAATGTCATACAACCTGTGAATGACCAAAAATGAATTAAAACAAAAATACGCTTTACAAACTAAAAACTAAATTTTTTTTGAAAAAAATACGCTTTATTCAAGTTAACGGGCATTTATGTATTTTATATGAATTTTATTTTAGATTCTTCTGTTATGTGTAAAGATATTGAATATTCAAAAAATCACTTAAAGATTGATTAGTTTTTAGACTAGATCTAATTTTTTAAGATATTAAAAAAATGCTTACTTTTTTATTAAATTTAAAAATATGAAAATAAAAGCAAAATACTATCGTCTGATTGTTTAATGTTTTTAGTTTGAACTCAAATGAAATTTTAGTAATTCGTCATAGCAATATACTCAGCGTAAATAAATTTGTATTAAAAATCCGTCAAATGTTCATGAAAATTTTTTAAATTTTATTCAAAGCTGGAAACGCACATTAAAGACGGTATGTATAATCTGTGATTTTTTTAGTCCACCGAACTGATCTTTAAATGTAAATAAAAGACAATTTTGTCGTTGTAAGTTGTTCGACGCGTTTTAAATCGGGCATTTGAACCGGTGGCTGAGTATTGTAATTTGGACTTAGTCTGCTCGCGTAAGACCTGCGGCCGAAGCTCCTCTCCGAACTACCTAGCTAGCCAGCAGCCATCTCGGAGTAGACTAAGAGTGTTCGGACTTGTTGACCTGATGCGTACAGTCCGTTGTCACATTCCCAGACTTTATGTCTAGAACCGATGAGAGGTCGGTTTAGATTTCCTTCGGGATATCTTGAACGTACGAGACGTGGAAAATCATTACAGACAACTCTTTCATTCTAGATGCGTTGACCAAAAGGGTGAATTTATCTGCTACAAGGCTCTGGTTAGATCAGTTTCGACATATGGTTGTTCGATTTGGTATATGGATTTCGCAGCCGTTCCACCCTGCTGACAGGCATATTGAAACATGTCTCACCATTGGCTTGATTCCTCCAGAAGTGTCTGTGCATTCGGACATGAATCGGTATATGTTTGATTTTGATGGTTTCCAAATCATATAATATATATATATATATATATATATATATATATATATATATATATATATATATATATATATATATATATATATATTGGTGCACAAATAAGAAAATAGAATATCCTCTCAATTTGACTAAACACTTTGAGGCATAGAATCGCAAAATATACAGATATATTACTCTACTTTAAGAGAAAAATCCTTCGTAAATCTGCTCAATCAGGACCAAAGTTTAGGTGAATTCATCTAAAAATTAAAAGACAGGCATGTATAGTAATAGTAAAATAGTAAATGTACTTAGAGTAAACTAAACATTATTTCATGATTGTTCGTTAAATATAATGTTTGATTTTCAGTGTTAGTAAAATATAATATATAGTTTGTAATATACTCGTAAATACGAATATTTACAAAAGGTTCAATTCATGCTGTAGTTTGGACCTGAGAGAAAATTCATTGAAGTTACAAAAGAAGACAATGTACTAAAGGTCCACTAAGTAATCACATTCTGGCTATCCTTTTGCAAACTTTTCTAATTAATGACCATGCCTACTTAATGTCTTCAATTACCATATTCAAATTTAATAAAAATAATTAACACTTGCGAACCTTTAAATTCGATAATTACAGTACTTTCTTAATCGTTGGTACTCACGCTATTAAATCAGTTCATAAGGACATGCAAAATAAGCGTGATCGTCGTCCTTTAACAATAGTGCAATTGCCATTATAAATGCATACACGACAATCTCACCTTGTTCACTCTGAAACAAGGACTCGCTTATTTTCATTCATTTGCATGCGACAGGTACTGAGCGAGGACCGGTGCTAACCACAATACTTAAAGCAAAACCACCTTATCCTTTTTCCCTTTGTGCACTTATTAAATGCAACATTCTACCGTTTAATAATTGATCCCTAGGAAAGCCTACGGGAAATACAAGAAGGCACAACTAGGGTGTAATTGACCCTCGTTGGCTGACGACGACACGATTACAGGCATTTATTCGGGCACTGCCGGCTAAATCGTGTAATTGATTGCATTTCAAATTACGGTGAATACAGTTTTGAAATATTCTCCAACATAATCTGCAGGAAATTCGTGACATTTTTGTAGCGTCCGTGTACTCGTATTGTATGAACTGTATAAATGATTATGCCTGAGAAAATCAAATATTGGCTATGGAATTAAAGGCCAACATGAAACAAATCTCAGGAAGATTCCTAAATCCCCACTTCAATCAAACACTCTTTCCCAGACTCAATGCAATCGGGAAATCCCAGCTATTTTTCAGCACAGATTTATCATTCTGAAAAAGCCAATAAACTGAGCCCCCTAGTTCATTTTCCCTGTAATTGTGTGTCGCTTCTAATTGTGAGGCATTGCCTTGAATAGACTTTTTTATCCTTTTGGTGAAGAAAAGACTACCGCATACGAATGTAGAGAGGATGTGGTCTCTTATGACAGACAATGCACACAAAAATAGGATAATACACAGTGATACTCAGGGATGACACTATAATTGCTTTTTATAAGAGGGTGGAATTTTTTTCAACGACTTACAATTGTTCCCAGGCAGCTCAGGGTGTTGGAAAACATTAGCTGCTGTAGGAAGAAATGGTGAGATTTAAAAAAAGTATACTCGCAACGTATGTTCAGCAATGGATCCTTAATTGAGTAAATAGGATTAAGCCAGATTTGGTTCGCAAAAAGCCGAAAGTGAATTTATCAACTCAGTAATATATCATGCTTAAAAATTGTTAGTATTTTTTAGAGATGATTTCGGGTGTATGAAACAAAATTTAAGTCGATTCTCCTTAAAACGTCTTAATTATTAAATTCCTAGAAAAAAACGAGGTTTTCCAATCTTATTCCGGCAACATAGACTCACACGAAATATTTAAAAAGAAATAGCCAATAAAATTCGAGATGCACCAGAATAGATACGTGTTCAAAAACTAGCCACTTTTGTCTTGGACTCTTCAAGCCGTCATAATGTAGACTAGACAATCAATCTTTAACCAAGCTGTCGAGATTTTACGTAAAAACACATTAACAACCTTACGCGCCATTCTAAGCATAATAATCCTCTGGACGGACGGGCAGATGGATGTATAGACAGGCATACAATGCAGAAATCTACCAGGCTCAGCATAGTTAAACTAACATGGCGTGAATTTTGAAGAATCAATCGAGCTATCCTGAAGTTTTGATGAGGAGTGTCGGTCACCTTGCCAAAACTGCTTATTTTTCGTACTTGCGATGCGAGGAACTCATTAAGAGAAGGTGACAGTCGCCTTTTAGATCTTTGTAAATTTTTTTTACAAAGACATACTAGTTTCGCGACCTGTCCGTCCGTCCATTCGTCTGTACGTCCATCCGTGCGTTACAGCAAGTTTCCTCAGAAACTATAAATGCTAGAAAGCTCAAAATTTGTGAAAAGGTCAGAAGTGGTGGTCTCTCATAACGAAGTAGCCCTAAATGTTTTTTTAATCAAAGATAGTCGAATGGGGTAGCAAATGAAAGCTCTTGATGAGAACTTTTACAATCTGAATTTAAAAAGTTATTTTGTGGATCAGGGAGTCCAGGGGGAGGCAAAATGTACCAGAATTGTGTGTCCCCCCTCCCGTTTGAACACATTTGAGCCGGAAAATCTGAAAAAATAACGGAACTGGCTCTTTATAAGTAAGAAGGCAACAAATACCTAACAAATCGAAATTGACTCAACTTTGTTAATAGTAGTATGCTTGGTCGATTTTACATTTTCACCCATAAAATCAAAACGGCACATTTAAACTTCTTGAATTATATAGATTAATATAAGATCTTTATGCTCACAAAGTCTTATGGAAATCCGATCATAATCAAGCGAGTTATAGCCATTTCAATTGTATGGTATAGGGTTATCCATTTTACGCTTGGGAAAGTAAAGCTAAAGAAAACACATAAAATATTCAGATAGAAATGAAATTTTTTATTCAATATAAAGATTAAACCTTGCCATTATACGTGAAACACAACATCATTCCACCGGACCTCTTACAGGCCTCAATCCTTTCGAGTTAAGTTTCAATGACTTTTCGGCACATTTCCGGCAATATCCCGGCCATAACTTCACGAATATTGGTTTTCAATTGCTCAAAGTTTTGAGGATTGTTCGCGTAAACACGATCTTTCGCATGGCCCCATAAAAAGAAATCCAAAGGTGTTAGGTCGCAGGATCTTGCGGGCCACTCATCACTCAGTCTCGAAATTCCGCGTCCTGGAAATTTCTCTTGCAAAAGTGCTCGATTAGCCTGTGTTGTGTGGCTTGTGGCTCCGTCCTGTTGGAACCACATGTTCTCCAGATCATAATCTTCAATTTCTCTCCAAAAATAATTGGTTAACAGCCGTCCATAGCGGCCAGAATTGACTGTAATGGCTCTTCCTTGATCGTTTTCAAAAAAATACGGGCCAATAACACCACCAGACCATAATCCACACCAAACGGTCACTTTTTCCGGATGCAAAGGCCTCTCTGCGATCACCTGAGGAATTATTTACGTAACCACTGACCGAAAAATGAGCCTCATCACTAAAGAAAATTTTGTTCGAAAAATCATTATCAATTGCTTGTTGTTCAATCACCCAATTCGCATACATTCTGCGTTGTGTATGGTCTTGAGGCTTAAGTTCTTGAGTGAGTTGGATTTTGTATGGATGGAGATGCAAATCCAAATGCAAAATCCGCCACAATGAGCCGTGCGACAAGCCCAAATGTTGAGCACGTCGAGGAATCGAAAAATTCGGGTCTTCCTGCACACTTTGAGCAACGACAGCTAGCCCAGTCATATTAGGGCTTTCACCTCGGAATGAAAGATAATAAGCTGCAAATTGGTATGAACCTTTGTTTTGTCATTCTAAATGTTGTCTCAAAAGTCACAATCGTTATCGTGTTCGCGTCTCAAGATATTCAAGGTCAAAGGTCACAAAAATCGGTTTTTCGCGAATATCTGGCTTCCTATCGGTTAAATGAGATTTGCATTTATTATAAAAGTCGTAGGCTATAAAATTCCCTACAACTTTTGTTTAAACTTTTTTTTCATACGACCAACCGTTTTGAAGGTAGAGCGCGAAGAGTGCACATCGTACAGTCATATACGGCCTAATGCAAGGTCAAGCGTGAGTTATGGTTATCAGTACGTTATAAAGTCAATTATTTACTTGGAAATTATAATTATTAAACAATGCCTATTATTTATGTACTAACTATTAATTATTTATATTTAATTAAAGTAAGTAACTTGATTTGCAACGGTACAATTTCAAACTAACGAATAATCTTGACTCATACAAAGTGGAGAGAGTGGCCTTGAATACTATAGAACATCTGTCCCGGCAATGAATAGAAAAGGGCATAGGGTAGGGACAAGTATTTCCAGGTATATAAGTATTGAGAAATTTACGCGTTTTAAAGAAAAGATATATAATGTCGTGTTAACTTAAAATAAAACTAAAATATATAATCCAGAATTAATAATATTTTATACTTAAATAGTTAAATATGAATAATTATATATATTATTTATGTACTAACTATTAATTATTTATATTTAATTAAAGTAAGTAACTTGATTATTTATATATAATTATTCATATTTAACTATTTAAGTATAAAATATTATTAATTCTGGATTATATATTTTAGTTTTATTTTAAGTTAACACGACATTATATATCTTTTCTTTAAAACGCGTAAATTTCTCAATACTTATATACCTGGAAATACTTGTCCCTACCCTATGCCCTTTTCTATTCATTGCCGGGACAGATGTTCTATAGTATTCAAGGCCACTCTCTCCACTTTGTATGAGTCAAGATTATTCGTTAGTTTGAAATTGTACCGTTGCAAATCAAGTTACTTACTTTAATTAAATATAAATAATTAATAGTTAGTACATAAATAATAGGCATTGTTTAATAATTATAATTTCCAAGTAAATAATTGACTTTATAACGTACTGATAACCATAACTCACGCTTGACCTTGCATTAGGCCGTATATGACTGTACGATGTGCACTCTTCGCGCTCTACCTTCAAAACGGTTGGTCGTATGAAAAAAAAGTTTAAACAAAAGTTGTAGGGAATTTTATAGCCTACAACTTTTATAATAAATGCAAATCTCATTTAACCGATAGGAAGCCAGATATTCGCGAAAAACCGATTTTTGTGACCTTTGACCTTGAATATCTTGAGACGCGAACACGATAACGATTGTGACTTTTGAGACAACATTTAGAATGACAAAACAAAGGTTCATACCAATTTGCAGCTTATTATCTTTCATTCCGAGGTTTACCCCTTTTTTTACCTAATATGACTGGGCTAAGCGATATTTTCAGCAGAACGAATGTTACGATGATGCACAGGCCTTGCAATATCAATAACCGATCCTGTCTCTTCAAATTTTCTCACTGTGTTCGAAATTGTTTGCTGCGACCGTAATCGGCTCGTAAAGCCCTAAATGTTGATACAGCAGAATCTCCATTTTTATAATAAAATTTAATAATTTTAACCCATTCTTCGACTGTCAAACGATCCATATTTCTAAATGGCAAACCTTGAACTAAAACATTTGATTCTGTCAAATGGCAGGGTTATACTTTCCTACCACGAAATGGATAACCCTGTATTACAACAATAATAACGCTTGATGGGTGATACATATTTCAAATTGACCTAGGCACTTTTACATTCTTCCGATTTTCATGAAAATTTAAGGAATAGTGTTTAATTTGAATATCTTCAATCGGCAGAGCATTCAGAAAAATTATTTAAGCTGGAACAAAATGGCGATTGCAACGTGTTTATGAAGGAAACTCTGCATCTTTTGCATAAATTTGAACGATTTCTTACCAAAGTATTGGATGAATAATTCAGGTCACCGATTCACGCTATTAGAAAACTTGTTTCGAATCTTAGGGTGGTTACAAAGACCTTCTGATAGGAGCACTCTCCTACTTACTCAACTTTTATTGTTTGATATTCATTTTAGAATTTTCGGCTTCGTGTGTGCAAACAAAAGTTTCGTCATCATTAAATATAATTAAATAATTGATTCAAAATATAATAAAGAGTAGAGTAGAGTACGCGAAATAATATTGTTAGAGCCGCTGCGCGGCTTTAAAAACCGCATGCAATGCTTTTGTAAGCAGTTTCGACGAGGTGATTAAATTTCTCATCAGGAATCAATTACCCCGGGCAGTTCCACCGCTTATTTGAAGTGATCTTATCGCTGTCTGTCTGTTCATCCGTGTCCGTCTCTCAGTCTAGCCGTCCATCTAGGGTTTCATTATAATGTCCAGTAGCCTCTTTTCATACCAGCCGTAGTGCAAATGTATTGCTCCTGCAAAGATAATGGTGTCTCTAGATCTTGTCGTAGTAGGGATCTTGCAGCACCAGTGCTAACAGTTTGCATGCGATGTTCACTGTTGACTTGTCCTGAAAAATGTAAGTCCGCCTCTGCGCGATATATACTAGACACGGCGATGTTGGTTCTACGGACTACGATTCTCTTAGCCAACTTCTGTCCCACAGAGTTGCATCTTACTGTCCACCCGCTCCATTTGTGTAGACTTAGTTCTGGGTTCAGGACTGGGTTTGAACCTCCTTTTAGCGGTGGGTGCCAAACAATGACTTGTTTCTTCAATTGGCATAACTATCGTTGCAAACGCCCTTTCTAACTGCAGCTCTAACACTTAGTTGCCCTATTTACCCGTGACTCTCGGATTGTATCCACGCGTTCATATCTGCATACTTGTGCCGCTATCTTTTGAACTAGGGATATGTTACGAGTGGCCCTCTTCACTATTTCAAAGTCTAAACCACACTATAACGCATCTTTCATCATCCGTTTTTCAGCTAATCTAACAGCTTGTTGTATCTCCTGATCTTGTAATCCGCTAATTAAGGTTTCTGTTGCTGTATTGTCCGATTGTTCCAGATTCCAACAGAGTCAGTTTTTGATGTCCTGGGCAAATCGCTGTGGAGTCTCTCTTGATTTCTGTATTCAGTTTCATAGCTGCGACCTGTACGAGTATATCTGCCTCAAGTGGTAATGTTTATATCACATACCAAGCGCATACATTATCCATTATATGTACATTTTTATATTTATATAAGTTTGATACTTTGAAGAGTTTTGGCAGCTAGTCACCTCAGAGTACGAATTAATACAACCCTGTTCTTGCTCATGCCAGTGGTTCGTTTTAGTGGCGGCTTCAAATGGGCTTTGCAGATACTCTAAATCATTAGTCTGTCAAATATCGTTGCCTTAACCTTCCTGGATGAGCTATGGTTGACAGCCACATTTGGAGTTGGTGTGTTGGCTACGATTATCTTGGCTTTTCCAAGTATTTCATTATTTTTTTATCTTCTTGGCTCATTTTTTTTCGACCTGGCTTACTTTTCCTCGATGCATTTTATGTGTTTGCCTAACTTTTGGTTTGTTCTTATTAGGCCATGATCCAGCTTCAGAGTAATAAAGAATAGAGTGGAGACAACGTCCAACGATGAGTAATATGAGCTACGAAGAACCGTCTGTATCTGGCTGTGTAAAGTTACGCATTTTGCAATGGGTAGGCTATGTAGAAAGAATGGAAGAAAACCGGCTACTTAAAAGAATACGAGAGGGTAGAGCACAAAGTAGACGTCCAGGAGAAGACCGAGGACTCGATGGGAAGACATGATAGAAGCTGACAGCAGATCCTTGCTGGGAGTGATCAACTGGCGAACGAGGTCGCAAAACCGTGATGATTGGAGAAGATTAATCCTGGATGCATAGGCCCAGATTGGGCTGTTGTACCATAGGTGACGATGATCCAGCTTCATATTCACTTCCATTGTTTAACGTCCTTGCCTCTTATTCAAGTATGCTCTTAATTTGATTCTATTTTGGTTTTCTTCCGCTGTTTGTTTTTTCGGCCTCACGTTTTTTCCGGTTTTTTCTTGTTCCAATTTTGCTGATCACAACTTTGCTAGACAAATCTTATTTTCGGAAAACTCGGCCGCTCTAGAATCCTTTCTACAGCTTTGGTTGGTTTAGTTGGGCGAGTAATTGACCTCTTCTGTTCTGTTTCTGTAATACTTTTTTGTTTGATTGGGGCAAACTAAGCTCATAAATTTTCCGTGATATTTTAACGTGTAAATCTTTTATCACCAAATAATAGTTATAAAATGCTGATTTTACTCCATCATCATCGCATATAGGACGGAATCTCTTCAGGTAATTTGGAGGCTGGAGGGGATTCCAACTTTCTTTAAGCTCCTTCTCTTCGGCTCTAGACCCGTAACCTCGTAGGCCAACCTTTTGAGGAACAACCTTCTGTGCAATGGCTGCATATCATTATCGAGGTAGACAATGAGGGAGTTGATTTTTGCCAGATTCGCCATCGTGTAGAAGATGACCATTCGTCGTTTCGGAAAACATTATAAATTGAGCACATTTGGTCAGCAATATTTACCCAACTTTGTGGAATTATAGAATCTTATGATTTCTGGTTTGTTTTGCTGTTTGCATGAAGGATCGATGCGTCGTTATTATGAAGCGTAGAACAAAGGATTATGTTTTTGTTCTAGCGAGGAATGTATGAAACCAGAACTTTTCCTTTATTGAAACCAAAAATGCTTCTGCACTGTTTTCTTCCTTTGAAAAATACAAAATAAAAGATGGCTTATGTTCTTTCAATATGAATAAAGTCTGTGAACCAATTGTTGGGTTGAGCCGCTCGATTGAAGTTGTCACTTGTTTCTCGAATGAAGATGTCACTTGTTTTGTTGCTGACTTAGAAAGGGCCATCAGGCTGGTTGTCCAGCATAGATTTTCAGGTTGTATGTATATGTAATTTTGGCATCAACGAGGATGAAATATTTAATCTCGTATTTGTTTGGTTCTAAAAGCGATGTATTGCCGGAAAGGACATCGACTTCTGAACCCTGGGAGCACTTCGTCAATTCTGACATTCTCACCAACAGGATAGTTTTTTTGACAACTTTTGACAAACGATTCAAACATTTCACAGGTGGGAGCGAGCGGGGCATACTGTTTTCATTGAAAACAACATGAGGACATCAAAACGAAGACAACATATCGAGAACTTGAACCAACTGAGACTCAGACAAAATTTTTCTACGCCGTCATTTTCTTTACCCCACAGTTGTTCTAAATTTTGTCTATTCCCTTTGTAGGTTCCCCTAGGTATAGCAAGCCTATGAATGCGATCCCTTCGATGATATCTATGAACTTCGCGTTCCTTGCTCTGGAGAGCCTGGAACCGTTTGACACAATACTTCCGGCCAGATCTCGTTTTGTTACGCCGTGAGGGGATCCCTCTTGTAGCGGGAGGTGACAGGAGAGAGGAATTGCCAGGCAAGCAATCCCCCAACCCCTAGCCTAGCTGAAATTGCGCTTGTTCAATGGTGCGTCCAGCGACTAGAGCTGCAACATCATCCGCATAGCCGATCAAGCGCGACTCATCTGGCATCTCCAGTCTCAGTAACCCTTCGTTAGACACGTTCCACAGGTCTGGACCAAGGATACCATTATCAGAACTTTGATCATGGTGTTGCTCACCCAGCAACTAAACGTGGGCTTTCATGTCCCTGGGAGACTGCTCAAGAAGATTTTAGATGGTTGAACTGTGGTGGAGGTTTAGTTGCAGGATGCGAGTGATCGCATTTCTGATTTTGCTTTGGCTATGACTTCCTGGAAAACCCGACATTGCCCTGATCCCATGATGTGCCCAAGATCTGGTCTTGGGTCAGCGTCCTTGCAAAGAATACAGTGTGCCTCCTTTGTAAACTCCTTTCTTGGATGTCCCATTTCACCACATTTGTAACATACGGAGCTCCTATCGGATCCTTTGCATACTTGTGTGGAGTGACCATAGCCAAGGCATTCGAAATATTGAACAGGCGCCGCTCTTCGCCGCATCCTGCAGACAACCCACCTTACTCTTATTTGATTGGCGTCCTTTTCGGTTAAGTCAATGATGGCCTCGCTTTGATCCTGCCCACGCGAGAGAGCTCCCTTTTGATGGCCTCTTCTACCTCGGCCAGGTCCGTGACGCACTCAATGTCTCTTATTTCGGTCGTTACCATCGGTTCGAGCGAGGCTATAGTTGCGCTTTTGCCGAGGACTTTCTTTACTGCGTCGCAGAATGCTTCTTTATTGTTGGCCTCCGCTCCGAATTCCACCAGTATGTGGGCCCGACCACGCTTGTCGTACTGCTTTAATTGTAGTCTTGGTGTCTTTGGGCCTCACATTTCCCCTGATATCCCACTGTACTAGGATCGGCGCACTTGTGGTTTTACGAGCACCGGGGTTTTCGTCGGGGCTTCTTTTTCTCCTGTTTCGCATCAGGTCTTTTTTCTTGTTGGGGTTCCGTGCAAACTTTATTTTCTGGCACTTTTTGAAGGAGTTTATTTCCGGCTTTCTTCGCTCCTTTTGTCAGCACTGTTCGGAATCCCTGATTTGGGGTTCCACGCCTATCAAGTGCCTCGTTCTTACTTCTTTCATCCTGATCTCCCTCGATTGGATTAGACGCCGTTTTTTATTGATGTTTGATGGTGGAGCTATCTGCGCGTGCCCTTTTGACTTAGCCCTCAGCGCTTTTTTAGCCTTCTGCTTTTCTTTGGCCTTCTGAGACACTTCGGCCTTTAATGAGCTCCTCCGGTAATGCCTGATCCGGTCTAGGAGCTCCTCTATTTCAAGGAGCGCACCCCTAAAACTACTTTGCGATATTGGCGAGTCGCATGCAAATTGTACTCTTTTTAGAACATCTCCCGCTTTTCGGATTAGCCTTTCTTCGTCATGTCGCTGGGCGGCAATTGTACTTTGCGACCATCTTTCTTGGGAAAGGTCTACGGCTTCCGCTTCCGAGTACAGCATTTCTGCCACATTTACGACGGTAGCTATGACATCTCTCAACGGTGCTATATTTGTCTGGTCGCTCCTTTCTTTTCTGCCGTAATCTCTTTGTGAACTTCAGAATGTTTCGATATTATTTCGGGACTTAGGACCGGCCACTTCGGTCGCGATCGCAGCAGTAACCATCGAATTCTCGATGTTTTATATATTTTCTGCCACTGCTCGAATATCTGGCGCGTCCTGGAGAGATTCCCCCACTTTTTTTTTAACGCTCTGGCGTTCGCATCATTTTTTGCTGTGCCTGAACGTAGCAAGAATCTCAGTCTGGACAAGATTGTCTGTTATTCTCCGTTTTTTGTCCGTCTTCTCTGTCATTGTATTCATCTCCGGTTTTGTCTTCGTTAGTGCCGCTCCCGACGTGCTGTAAACATCGCGGCTGCAGCCCCTGGTTGAATGGTCATTGCTATTATTTTTGCTATTATTTTTATGGATTTTTTAATGGTTTTTAGTAGCCCCAGTTTTATTGTGTTCCATCTCGGAGCCGCTCCGTTCTCTTCGTTACTTAAATCAAACTTCTCGGCCATATTGTAGAAAATCTGAAATAAAAGACAGAGAAACTACATACAATATGGTCATAATGAGTATGGTCTCAATGTGTAGGCGAGACACAATATTCCGAGAACCGACGCTGTACAATCGACAATTTCGTCAAATTGCCCTTACAAACTGTTTTAAATATTATTGAATGCACGGAAAATAAAGAGAAAATACACACATTCGAATGTTTGACAACTTCGGAAGCAATGAGCACCGTAGACAACGTATGCTAGGCGGAGAAGCAACTGACTATGAGGATTCGAGAGAGCACCACGGGTTAATTAGATACCTGAGATGTGCGGATTCAGCACTGTATAGTGGTGGAGGGGCCCTGAGTGAAGTGACGTTTGTACCTCCCAGAACAGTTGCGACTGGCGAAGGGTTAAATCGCTCTTACTTAAATCAGCGTAACAACATTTTCGCATTATCGCTCCGACTGTCGCTTCCTTTTGTACAAAGTGTGAATCCTATTCTATTTCAATCCTATTCTATTTCGGTTGAATATGTCTTTTAGATGATCTCGTAATACTTATTACTTGTTTATTGTTGATGATAATTTTTGATCATTCTACCTGGCTCGACATATTTCTTAATGATTGCTTATCATTATTTATCCATAATGAATGTTTTGGGATTATATAATTGCTTTTTATTAGCTACAAGTTATTTGTTATTATTGGTTTAAGTAGGCGATGATTACTGTAACTCACAACAATCGATTCAAATGGTTTCAGGAATGTTCAATGACTAACTCGCTCACATTAACTCACTTTTCTTTACGAATTTTTCATTTGAAGCAACTTTTTATATGGGATTTGTTGTTATTACATGTGATTAATGTGAATATTATATTATATCGTATTTAACAAATAAATTTTTTTTCTTGAAAAACCGCCGGACCTTGCTTGCACATTTCGAACCCTTTGAGGCATCTTCAGTGTCTGACTGAAGATGACTCAAAGGAGTCGAAATGCGTCTGTTCACTCAACAAAGCAAGGTAAGGCGGCTTTTCAAGAAAAACGAGAATTGGCCTTCGGATATCAAATAAATGAAATTATCGACTTTAAATTAATTCCTTTAAAAACCATTCTCAATTTTTAATTTTCTAATGTAACGGTCAAATTGGGCCTTTTTTTAACGATTTCATCCTTTAAACGATACAATAACGCTATATAATAATCGCTGTTGATGGCCTGGCCCTTTTGGAGGTAATCAATGAATATTATACCTTGCGCATCCCAGAATGCTGATGCCGTAACCTTGCCAGCTGACTGTTTTGTTTTTCCACGCTTTGGATTCGGTTCATCGTGTGCAGTCCACTCAGCTGACTGTCGATTGGACTCCGGAGTGAAATGATGGAGCCATGTTTCATCCATTGTCACATATCGACGCAAAAATGCAGGTTTATTGCGCTTAAACAGCTTCAAACACTGCTCAGAATCATTAACACGTTGTTGCTTTTGATCGATTGTGAGCTCGCGCGGCACCCATTTCGCACACAGCTTTCTCATGTACAAATATTCGTAATTATATGATGTACACGTTCTGATGATATCTTCACAATGTCTGCTATCTCGATCAACTTCACTTTACGGTAATTCAAAGTTATTTTGTGAACTTTTGGGTGAACACTGCGTTCGCTGTCTTGAGTGCTCATTTCACCACGTTTAAACTTAGCATACCAATCAATGATGATTGATTTTCCTTGTGCAGACCCCGGAAACACTTCATCAAGCCAAGATTTTGCTTCAACTGTATTTTTTCCCTTCAAAAAGCAATATATTATAAGCACACGAAATTATTTTTTTCCATCTTTTTTCAAATAAATAAAGTAGCTAGGCTCACAACATAATATCTCACAAACTAATGGTCGGACTGCTGTCAAATTTTGACACGTATCGTTTGAAGGTTGGTACTAACTAAAAATCATATGGATTTAATACTAGCACCGCCATCTGTGTATCACACCGGGGACTTTTCAATTGGCCTGTTATGTTTCTATTTTATTTTACCTTCAAAAGGTTTGATATGCATAAAAAGAATTCCCACAACACTCTTCTTCATCCAGCAAATTTATCATCCAATTACACTTTAAGTTTCTCAACCCCAAATCAAATACTTTCGGAAATTCCATTAAAACAATCGAAAACATTCTCCGTGTTTTCCCCAGCTACCTTCATGTCTAGAAAATGCAGCTAAAAGCCTGCAAAGCTACTTTGCCCATTCCAAAGCCTTAACCAAATCCAAAATATAATACGAATGAATCGAAAGGGTTATGTCCCCGGAGAGTCATTATTTAACCTTACCCCGAGAATCACTTTAAAATCTAAAGTAAACTTTCAAGATGAATGCTCATCTCTCATTGGGGTAATTTGTGTGATTATACTTCATTCCGTTAACGGAACGCACAATGTTCCGGAATGAGGACAAGAATGAGCGTCCTGTGTTGGAGGAGTGAAGCTGCGATGGTGTGGAACTTACCCTATCCGGTCGACTATTTAAACTTTGTCCGTTAGCAAAGAAAGACAAAAAACACAATTCGAAAAGGATTTATGCATTTGGATTCAATATCCTGAGTCCTTGTGGCGTTCGATGTTTGCAAAGTAAATATCTGAGGAAATAAAGCAACTTGCATCACATCCAGACAAATACGGAAGACAAAAGCACAAAGTTCTTAGGAAAGTTTGATTTCTTATTTTCGTCCCGGAAATTCAGAACGCTATCTTTAAGATTTATCATCATCCCTATTTGTTCGATTCTATGTTTACCCATCGAATGCACAAATTGAATTTGAACAGAAAATGTTTATGTTGCGACAGGAAATTGTTCTTTTAAGGACTGATACTTCCTAACAATAGTCTGTTTTCTTTTTCGGGTGATTTTCATTGGAGATAGTGGCAACAGGACCATTGAGTAATCGAATGAAGATGATATGTGATTTTTTTGGTAAACAATATCAATAGCCTGTATAGAGTGGATGATTTTTTGGCTATCCTTTGTTGTTTTGAAAAAAATTATGAGTTATATTTAAAAAAATTAAATCAAGAGCTAGTAGAGATATTTCAATTTTTACTAAGAAATGAGTTTTCAAAAGTACAAAATTTCTAAAAGTATTGGATCTTGTTTTCCATAAAAACCACTCAGTCCATTTGTGCTTCCCACACTCTTCACTCCCACTCAAAGGACCACATGGACTATTCAACCTCAATACACCAACAAAAGCGAGTCACAAGCTAATGGTGTAATTTTAATTCCATCTGTGCGTTATGCATGCGAAACGCTTTTGCGATTCTCGAGCGCGAACTGGGGTTGGATTGGAAGGAAGGTTTTATTTCCTTATTATCCTTCACAATCCAGATTCGTGAACCAGCAGCCTATTCTGCAGCCTATCTCTCTGCCGATAGACTTTGCGCCATGCACAATTTCTAATCCACTTCCCACCCGTTGGCACGCAAAACCGAAGGAAGATCATAACTATTTGCAATGCAAGGACGACGGGCGACGCACCGTCAGCCGACCAGGCGCACCATACCGTATTCTGATCAGTATCATTTTGATAAATGGCTGATTTGATTACCATTTATATTGCTGCTCGTTTCGTGGTGTTTACTGGATAAATTATGCAATTTCAGGTTATATTTTGTGGCCACAATGACTAAATACAAAGCAGGGTCCTGTGTAATCTCTTTCACTTGGGAGCATCCTGTTTTGGTTAGGTAGTCGATATTTGAACGGTCCCGCGTGAATTTGTTCGAAATTATTATAAATGTGAAATGGGCGTTTGCTTAGACGGTTTGGAGGTTATCCAGGAGTTTATGTAAGACATTCGATTCATAATCGAAGGATAATTGATGAGGCGCACGATAGAGGAGGTTCTGTTATCTGAAAGGTGTTAGGGATGAACGATACGGTTGAATTAGAGTGCAATCAAATTAGACACGGGTCACAGCGATGGGAATTTTTTATGTTTCTACTATTAATGTAATTGATGCCAATAGATGGTATCGGAAGCTAATAAATCTTGTCGAAAAATGTTTACCAAATTTTAATTTCTGTTCTCCTTTTACTCATTCCTTTTAAGACTCTCCGCAACCTACATCTCTTCTCCCTTCATCCATTAACTCATCTTAATTCCCATTCAATGTTCAATTATGCAGCCCCTAATCTAATAATTAACATCATGAGAATGCTTGAAATGGCCACTCATCTAATTCCGGAGGTCGGTTAATGTGTGTAGCTCTCATGAGTTTAATCAGACCATAATCAAACCATTTCGTTGTTCAACCCCCGCCCGGTAATCCAGTGAAAATGAAAGATTATTGGGGAATTCTCATTGGGATCTGAGAAATACATTTCCAAACATGGGAAATAGTCACGACAAAAACAAAGCATAGAAAATAACATACATATGGGGGTGATTTTTTCATCAACTATTCTTAGACAAGGATAGTGCGATAGTGGAATGTTACTGACTCAGTTAAATGTCAAAGAAAAAGGATTTATTATGACCCTGGAGAGTTGGAATGTGGAATGGCTTTGGTATTGCACAAAGTATTATTTAGATGCTGGTCGAGCAAGCTTAGCTGGTAAGGATACGTTGAAATTCTTAGTTGTCCAGATAAAACATTGCCTGAGGAATTGTTGGCCTGGTAAAGAGTTTGCTTGAGGAAGTGGGTTCTTGATAATGTAATAGGATTGTTAGCAGAATAAGTATTCATATTTATCTTGATTTGATGATAAAACATTGAAACAGTTTCCTCAGGGTCGATTTTATGCCCAAGGAATATTAAGACTCTTAATTAAGTTTTAAATAAATGTAAAGTGGTTTTAGTTTCTAGCTTCAGTGTTTTCAATGTAAATTTATTTATATTAACAACAAATATTAATTAATGATATATTGACCATTTGGTTGGATAACCTTTTGCCATCTTTCGGTAAACTAGAAAAATTCCACGTTCGAAGAAGTCTTAGTTTTTAGAAGCGAATAATTGGTCCAACTCATTTTTAATGGTCTGATCGGAATCGAAAGTTTTACCATTCAAACGGTTTTGAAGGGAGTGAAACAAATGATAGTGGTGCTAAGTCCAATTGAGCTCCATTAATTTTTGACGGGTTATCAAAGAGGTGTAGGATCTGGCGTTATCATGATGGAACACCGCTCCTTTGCGATTGCGTTTTTCCTTGATTTCTTCGTTCAATTTCAATAGTTGACGACAGTAGGCATTCGAATCAATAGTTTGGTTTCTTGGAAGCAGCTCAATGTAGATTATACCCTTGGAATCCCACCACACAGAAAGTATCATCTTCTTTTGGTGAATATTGTTGTCGATTGGGGGGCTCATCTTGCTTGTTCCATGATCTTTTTTGGACTAAGTTATCGTAAACAATCCATTATTCATTTGCCGTTATGACTCTTTTTAGAAATGGGTGGTTTTGGTTACGATTCAAAAAAAAATACGCATAGGCTAGTGCGTTTGCTGAGGTGGATTTCCTTTAATTCGTGAGGAACCCAAACATCCAGTTTGTTTACGTAACCAAGCTGTTGTAAGTGCAAGTAGACGGTTGAATTCGATATGTCGATCTTCCCTGCTATCTTTCGAGTTGTCATACGCCGATTAGTTTCGACTAACACCTTTATTTTGTCGTCGCCAGTAGTGGTTGGACGACCAGTATGTAGTGCATCTTGCACATTAACAAAGCGAGCAAATCAACGCTGACACTGGCGTTCAGTAAGGCAGCCCTCACTACAAACTTCACACAATTTCTTTCGAGTTTGCACCGCATTTTTGCCCTTCCAGAAGTAAAACAATAAAATATGCCGATTATGTTCTCTTTATTTGTTCATTTTCAAGTTTATTTTTAACCAACTTGTTGCTTAAAAATGACGCTCAATTTTTGACTGAAGATAGTCTAACGTCTAGTCTTTAAAATAGTATATGATAATATAAGCAACGCAATTAGTTCACGTCACTTATGAGAAAAAACCGACATGCATTATCGAACAACCTAATATTTTACCATAGATCATGAATTCAGTTCAGTGTTGGACTTTTATTGTCCGCTTCTCCTTACAACTCCGTTATCGACATTGAAATTGCAAGATCTGATGTGAGAAGATCTTGTCAAGACTTTTAGTTTGATATGAAAACATTTTTTTAAGGGTTCATGTCCTTATATTGGGAGAGTCCCTCTTAAAGTCCTTTGAAATTTTTTTTCAACTGTAAATGTTTAACTACTTCTGAGATCTTCACAAGATTTGATGACTTTAGCTTCTCTAGTTCTAAGAAAACTTGCTGTGACGCACTGACAAAACCCTAAAAATTACAAGGAATAGACAAAAAGTCGAATTAAAATTATGCATCGAAGTATTTTTTTAATGTCTCTTTTGTACATTTTTGATTACTTGGACCCATTCAAAACTTATTTTCTACATTATTTAATACGTGGTCCTTTATTTTTCCCTTATATGTTGTGTATCTGTGATTTCTGCAAGTTAGTCGATTTCGGTAGGTTCCTGTGCACTCTTAGAGCATCAGTGAATGCATCGGTTTTTAATTGGTCAGTTCTCACATATGGTATAGCAGTTGAAACATCGGGTAGTGTCAGCTACCTTATTTGTGGTCCATGTAGTGTAGTGTTTAGAGTGCTCACCCCGTGAGATGAAGGTTCCTGGTTCAAATCCCGTTGTTGGCAATGAGATTTGTTTCGAGTGATCATTCGGATAGACTATAAGCCCGTTCAGTTATCATACGTACTGGTTTTTTTTTGTCGTTGGCAGGTGAATGTTCTTTATGCACAGAGCGTGGGGCTCGCATGCTCGCAAGAAGGCGACTTTACTACCCACTAAACACCTCTCCTGTCAACCTGACAACACGGGCTGACACATTACTTCGGGCCAAATCTGGTTGTGTCACTCCGTGAGGCACCTTCAAGCTGGAGGATCCCTCTTCTAGCGGGAGGGGAGAGGGGAAGAGGAAATGCCAAACAAGCGATCCCCAGCCCCAATGCTCTCGGCTGCTGGGAGTTCCTTTTATCTTTTAGAACTGCCCGAACATAATGTGCCATCCGGTTTCATTTGTCAACTGACTCGAGCATCATCGCAACTATATTATCCGGGGTGCGCTCTCCCGTCTCCCTGTAGAAGTCTCTTCGCAGCCTGTCCCATTTTGTGCACGCCTTGTCTTCCTCTCCTGGGAAAAATCGATTGTCGGGGACCGTGACTTACCAATCTTGTGCAGATAAGACGAAAACACCCATGCCCGCAAAAAGCTAGGTCATATAGAAGTCAGTCTCACCATACCTTCGATTTAGCCACGGTCTCACATCCTCATTTCTACGCACGTTAATAGTGCGGCGCTCTGTAGCAAGGAGAAAAACAGGTATCACGCTTGCAATAACTCTCATCGGCGAATCAGAGACTGTCGAATACGACGATACAATCCTCAGTGCTCCTCTTCTCTGTACTTGTGCCAAGCGTTTTTGGTATACCTCCTTACTGAGCGCGTCGCCCCATATTTCTGCTCCGTATAGAAGCACTGATTCTACAGCGCTCATCAAGGGGCGTCTTCTTGATGGGTTGGGTCCCCCTACGTTGGCCATAAGTCGATTCAGAGTCGATATTCCCGAAGCAGCCTTCTCAGCTGTTGCCCCGATTCGGTCAGATTAACTCATCTTTGAGTCGATCAGTAGCCCCAGGTACGTGGGCCATAAGTCGACTCAGAGCCGATACTCCCGAAGCAGCCTTCTCAGTACTTACCTTGAATTACTCAGAGAAACTCATCTTCGAGTCGATCAGTAGCCCTAGGCACTTTACCGCTGGATTCAATTCGATTAGTATGCCTCCAATACTGATCATCCTTACTCTAGGGGTTCGCTTTTTTGACCACTTCGATTATCTACTGTAGCAAACTGAACCCGCGAGCAGTCATTCAGTCTCTCACTCGGCGCATTAGCATACCTAGCCTAAGTTGCGCTTGTTCAACGGCGCGTCCAGGAACGAGAGCCGCAACAGCATCTGCATAGCCGATCAAGCGCGACTCATCTGACATCTTCAGTCTCAGTAACCCGTTGTAAGACGCTCTCCACAGTTGCGGACCAAGAATAGATTCCTGGGCAACACCCGATGTAACTTCCAACTTTGTTGGCCCTGTGTCGTGACGTGGAGCAGGCTTCGGCCCTTTAGGGAGTCCCTCAAAAGCTGCATTAGATACTCTGGAACTTCAAAAGGGGGTTCCAGAGGGGATCCAGGATATCCACCCATCTAGTGGGTTTGAAGGCGTTCCTAACATCGAGTGTCACCAGCAAAATGATCCGTCGCTCTTCCTTTTGAATTGCGCTCACCACTCTGCAATCGCATCAATGGTGGAGCGTCCTGCTCTAAAGCCGTACTATCGAGGAGGTAGGTCCCCAGCAGCACGAATCGTGTCAGTGAGTCTTCCCTTGATGAGTTTCTCTAGCACTTTCCCAGCCGTGTCTAGCATACATAACGGGCGGTATGCAGACGGTGATCCGGGATTTCCCTTCCTCTTGCTGATCAGCACCTTCCATCGTACCGGGAAACCCCGTCCCGTAGGCAAGCGTTGAATGTGTTGAGCAGCAAGTCAGGAAAATGGTGATAGGCAAGTTGCAACAACTCAGCTGGACCTGGAGCCTTCCTCGCTTTCAGTGAAAGGACTGTCTCTTCCAGTTCCCGTTGTGTGAAGAGTAAACACTCGACTACTGTTTCCCCATGGACAGCGACAACATGGACGGGATGGGTGGGGAAGAGTGCCCGCACTATCTCGTCCATCTTTTCCGCATCATGTATTCAAGGCTTCCGTAAGACACCATGCTTCCGCATAACTAGCTTGTAGCCAAGGTCCCATAGATCCTTGTTCACATTGTCCACTAGATCTTGCCAGCAGCGACCCTTGCTGTTGTCAATCAAATTGCGAAGGCATCCCCTGGCCGACTTATATGCTGATACTCAGTTGCATGCCTCGTCACGTTTCTGTGCCCGTTCAGCCTCACGCCGAAGATTGTGACACTCCCTTGGCCTTTGACCAATTTCAGTTGAACACCAGTACACCGCGGGCTTGCCGCGCCGAATTTTCCGACGGGTACAGAAGCGTTGCAAGCAGTCGTAATGATGCTCATAGTTAAGTTCACCACGTCTTGAGCTGCCACATCTTCCGTTCCCTGCGAATCTCCCTGCATCGGGGCACCCGCTGTGAGCATCTCGACGAACCTCTCGACGTCCATCCTTCTGGTGTCCCATCCAATCGTAGAAAGAAAAAAAAATCACTGATCTCAAGCAGAATGCACTGATGATGACTGGCTGACTAGTCCTCTAATACTCTTCAATTGTGTATCCTTCGTACTAAGGATTCTGAGGCAAATATCACGTAAGATATGGTCCCTCCAGAGCCAATACCGCAGAAAGTCAGCGTATTTCCGGTGTTAAGTAGAACGAGCGCCATCCTGGCCGCCATTTCTAGGATTCGTTATCCACGCGGATCTGTTTGAGGCATGACTATTCGATTGCTTTCGCATTGAAGTCTCCCCCAACGAGCACGCTCCCGTCTGCGTTCGAGAGAACCTCCTCCAAAACATTAAGCTTGGTTTGGAAGGCTGATATCGGTTCGTTCGGCGTTAGGTACACACGAAAGAAGGTGGTCTCTGAGCACCGAACGCACACAAAACCATCCCCGCGTCCACAGGTCTAAGCCTGGAAATAACTATTTCGAGCCCAGATGGCGGCAGCACCAGTTTGATCAGGATACCATGATGCCGAACTTTTATCATGGTGTTGCTCACTCAGCAGCTTAAAATAGGCTTTCATGTCCCTCGCAAACTACTCAGGCAGATTTTGTACGGTTGAACTGCGGTGCAGGTTTAGTCGCAGGATGCGGGTTATCGAAGTTCTGATTTTGCCTTGGCTATGGCTTTTTGGGAAACCTGGCATTTTCATGATGCCAAGACGTGTCTAAAATCAGGTCTTGGATCAGCATGCTTGCAAAGAGTACAGTGTGCCTCCTTCGTACACTCTTTCCTTTTATGAACCATTTCACCGCATTTCTTACATAGAGAACTTCTATCGGGTCCTCTGCATACTTGCGTGGTGTGACCATAGCCAAGGCATTTGAAATATTAAAGAGGCGCTGCTCTTCGCCATATCCTGCAGACAATCCGCCCTATTCTAACTTTGTCTTATTCGGAAATTGTTCGGCGTCCATTTCGGTCAAGTCAATGAGGGCCATGCGTTGTCGCCTATGGTTTGCTGTTGTCAGCCTCGCTTTGATCCTGCCCACGCCAGGGAACTCCCTTTTGATGGCCTCTCCTACCTCGGCCAGATCCGTGACGCAGTCAATGCCTCTTATCTCGATCGTTGCCACCGGCTCGAGTGAGGCTATAGTTGCGCTTTTGCCGAGGACTTTCTTTACTGCGTCGCAGAATGCTTCTCTATTGTCCGCCTCTGCTCCGAATTCGACCAGTATATGGCCCGACCACGTTGGTCGCGCTGCTTTAATGGCAGTGTTGGTGTCTTCTGGCTTTACGTTTCTCCTGATATTCCGCAGCACATTTGCGTAGGATTGACCATCTTGTGGCTTTATGAGCAGTGCCTGCTGCCGGAGTTTTCGTCGGGGCTTCTTTCTCTCCTGTTTTGCATCAGGTCTTTTTTCTTGTTGAGCGTTTAAGTGAACTTTATTTTCTGGCACTTTTTGAAGCGCTATCTGGAACCCGTGATCTGATGCTCCACGCCCATCAAGTGCTTCTTCCTCCCTTCTTTTATCCCGAGTCGCCAATTTTTTATTGATTTTTAATGGCGGAGCTATCCGCTAGTGTAAGGAGCCCAATCTTTACTACTTTCTTGATTTTTGGCGAGTCGCATGCAGATTGTATTCTTTTCAGAACATCTTCAACTTTTCGGAATATCCTTACTTCTTCATGTCGCTGGGCGGCAATCTTACTTTACGACCTTCGTTCCTGGGAGAGATTATCGGCTTCCGTTTCCGAATACAGCACTTCCGCCACATTTTCGACGTTGTCGATGAAATCATACAACGTTGCATTATTTGTCTGGTCAATTCTGTCCCTTCCTGCCGTAATCTCTTCGTGAACTTCAGGATGGTTCGTTGTTATATCGGGATTTATGACCCTTGCTTCAGTCGCTTCTGTAGCGAATTGTCGGCGTTCTTTATATTTTCCTCGACCGCACGTACATCTGACGCGTCCTGCAGAGTTTACTGCTTTTCCTGTTTAGGACGGTCTGGCGTTCGCATCATATTTTTGCTGCGCCCGAATGCCCCAGGAATCTCAGGCTGGACAAGACTGTCATTTAATCTCCGTTTTTGTTCTCTTTAGTACCGCTCCGCTCTTTTTTTATGGTTTTTGGTTGCTCCGGTTTGATTGCCCCCCCCCCCCCCCCCCTTCGGAGCCGCTATCTTCGTTCGTGTGTGTAGTCGCCTTTTTGGTCTCATGGTTATCTTTGCAGAGCAGTGAGGTCATGCGACGGTTGGCACAAGCCCTTATGGGGACAAGTGCTCAGAGCCAAACCAGTGCTAATCGGGAGTCCGTCTCAACCGAACCTACACCACCAACCCAATGGTGCCAACTTCGAACGTACTCCGAGGCCTGCCAAGATTTTACCGGGACGGAGACGGTATGATAGTTGAATTGGAGCCGATCAGGCACAAGTGTCACCTCGGCGCTACGGTGTATAGCAACTAGATCCAAACCATCATATCTGCCAGCCCAAAGCATAAATTCCAGTTCCAGCTCCAAAGCTGAGTCCAAATCTAGTCCTGGCTTAACCATTTTATTCCTGCTTCGATGTCCATTATAATACATACATACGTATTTATAGAAAAAAATAAATAAGTATAGTTGTAAAAGAAACAACGCTGTTTTTATTTTACAATTACTAGTAAAATTAAATAGTTACGTGCATTACATAACATCGAATTAAGATCATACCCATCTAACGTATTCAGAGTTGGTACCTGATGAGTGGCTTCGTTGATGAAATCTCAATATAATACTCGTACTTCAGTTACTACTAAAATAACGAATTTTGCTTACTTCCTGGACTTTGGGGGCCTCCATTTTGAATTTAAGCGTTTAATGTTGGATAATTTTAGAAGAAATCTGTCTTCGAGCTTTATCAAACACTATGCCAAATCTCGTTCAAATGGGAGTTTGACATGGCAGCTAAAAAAGATAGCATCTCTATTTCCATAAAATAAAACTCTCGTTTGAGGCTGAAGCATGTTTCTCTTTTTTGAAAATAGATAAATACTCTGCACCTTCTTTAGGCGAGTCCAAATCTCAAGCAACATTACTAAGCTCTGATTGAGATATTAATTTTGGCTGGGATTTACTATCATACGGATGGAGCCTGAATCACTGCCACTGCTATCAACCTCATCAATGAAAGACATTTCTTGGATCGATTCTCCAGTGGGCTCCTTGATAGCCTCGGGGCCTGTAGCAGCTTAAAACATTCAGGTTTAAATTTCTGACTTTGTTATTTATAGTTTGATTCAATAGTCTATAAATTCAAGTTTCATCTAAATCCGTTGAGGAACTTAGCCGTGAGAGGGTCACGAAAATTTAAAAAAATGGCTGTTTTGAACTGCTACCATTTTGAAACTTGCCCATATATGATTATGGAGCTAACCTGAATAGAAGAGGCGTCAAAAAGGACGAGATTGCATGCCGCAAATAAAGCTTATTATTCCGTACTTCGTATTTTTCACAGGCAAAATAAGCTCCATGTTTACAAATCACTAGTCGAACCTGTGCTACAATATGGAAGTGAAACATGAACCCTGACGAGCAAATCCGAAAAGGTATTGTAGTAAACATATTTGAATGCAAGGTGCTCCGGGAAATCCACAGCCCAGTGAAACAAGGAACAGACTACGCTACAATGATGAGTTGTATGAAATATTTGATGATTCACCGGTATCCGCATGCTTAAACATACGCAAATTGCAACGGATGGGTCAGGTAGGAAGAATGGAAGATAACCGGCTACACAAAAGAACATTAGGGGGTAAAGCACAAGGTAGAAGTCCAGCGGCAATATCGATGTCTCGATGGGAAGCCACGATAGAAGCTGACAGCAGATCCTTGCTGGAAGTGATGAACTGGCGTACGAGGTCACGGAATCTATATGGTTGGAGGAGATTAGTCAGCAATGCTTGGCTTGAGCTTTCACGCCACAGATGATGATAGATTATCACGCAAACAGCAAAATCATCAGAACTAGTCACCATCTACTTTAATATCAAGTTTCATACAAATCGAATCGAAATTATAACTTTTAGAAACCATCGAAATTTCATTTCAGACGTAATCTTAATTTTTTTTCATTGTTCTCTAGTTACTTATAGCTTCTACCACACTGCCAAGTTTTATTAGCATTGAAGGAAGGTTTTAGTCAAAATTATAAAAACAATTTCTCGGACATTTTTCGGCATTTACGTAGCCGTCATTTTGTTTCAGATAGTTCGAATTTGGGTTTTTAATTGTGGGGTTTATTACACAATTCAATGAACTTCTACACCGGCTTCGTCAAAATCGGAGGTATACCTTGGTCAGAACAGAAATGACGAATTTTTGTCTAAAATGGCCGCCATTTCGTTTTCGCTCGACCAATTTGTTTGGTTAACGAACTTAGCTGTGATATTTACTCAATGCTCCTTTGCAGAAAATGTAATACATAACTTTCTCGAATTTGGACAGTATCCTGCAATTTTTTTAAATCCTAATCTTCCTATCTGGACGATACACTTGACGCTGCTGGGTACTCGTTGGAATCACTTCGAGTAACGCCGATCCCGATCCATTTCTTAGCCGATTTAGAAGTTTTTCAGCTATCAGCCGATTAGTGTACAAAGAAGCACTAATTTATTTATAATCAACTGAAGTTGCAGTTGAAGAGTAATCACATAAATGTTGGATCGTTTTCTTTTCATTTATATATGCTGCCATCGCACCATTATTGCGGATGAGTTGCAAATTTAAACGACGTATTTCGTCTGTTGAGTGACCTGCTATTCCTCAAAATCCTTTATGACTATGACATCACGACTTCGCCTGTTATTTATTAGTGTTTTTACTCTGTGAGAACTACTAAATATATATAATATACTTTTCATTGCCACACACTGTGCCAGCTCACAATTGCCATTGCGGCGAAAGTCTTGACTTATCATTTGACAACGGTATGATGGCATTCACAATCCGCAATAACTTATAATTGCTATAATACTGCTTCTCATCTGGCCTACAAAGTTCTCACCGGCTTAATTACACGGCGTGCAGATAGTTAAGAAAACGACAAAAAGCATACATACTTGTGGTGCCTGAAAAAAATTTTCCTCTACGATTGGACACTGTGAGCAAAATGAGCGATTAAACTTCGACGCGAAAGGCTATGTAGTCAAGAATTGAGCGTCTGCTCAGTTGTTGCTAGCGGAAATATTCACTATTCGAGGAGACATTTTATTGAGCATCAGTTGGAATTTTAATTTACAGTGCTTTTTGTCTGCCGTTGAATGGGTCGTACTTGCTGTACCGCTTTCCTAACTACTTCACGTCCAGCCATTTCTGCTAAACACGATCCGAACACAACATGATCAAAGAAAAAATGGAATTTTTGAACAATTTACCTAACCTCACAGACCGCACGAGCGCTTAATTACATCACTTGCTTCAGACGCAATTTGCAAACACGTACAAGAACGACAGAGTGTCAACGACTGCAGCGGCAACGGTGAACCGTGCTTTAGCCTTAGTTCAATGTGGGACACCCCGACGTCAAGTGCTGGTTCAGTGGCAGAGCTTTCCTCATCACATTGACGACGTCAGGTGGTGAGTACTAACAAATATCTGTCATTTCCACATTTTCCAGATTATTAGAATGGTGTAGTGATTTATATCTGCTGGATATCGCTACGCGGGGTATGCAAAAATGTTTGTGGCATAATACTGCCGCCAAAACAGCCTACGCGCTGTTGATGACTTTTTCGCGTGAATTGGCTGAGTTGTTGAGTAGTTCGTGGGGCAAACTGCTCGAATAATACAATAAGCTCCCGCTCCCGTATCGCTTTTATGATGTTTGGAATAAAATTGCTCTGAAACTTAGAGAACTAGCGTCAGTATACATATAGTTCCATAGACAAGTCATGTTGAATGATTGAAAGTAATAGTCGATTAATGGGTTGCTCAATACTATTTTATCTTACTTCTTCTTCGTCATAGCGCTACAGCCCCTCTCGGGCCTTAGCTTCCTGCAACAAGTGCCTTGAGCTATCTCGGTACATTAACCGCGTCCTCCAGTTTCGAAATCCGAGCAGCGATGAACTGTCTTCGTCAACTGAGTCAGACCAGCGTTTCCTCAGTTTCTCCACTGGTCTCCAACCTTCAGTTCTCGCAACGAATACCTTTTTGGGTATCCGTTGTCCGTCCATATGATTCATGTGTCCAGCCGATGCAGCTTCCGAAGTTTTACAATCGTTGAAACCTCCGGCTCGTCAAAAATTTCGTACAGCTCATGGTTGTATCGAATTCGCCATTGGTCCCCGTCTAGCTTCACTCCAATTATTCGCCTCAGGACCCGTCGCTCAAAGGCGTTCAATATATTTGCGGATCCCCGTCTAGCTTGGGTTAGGGTCTAAGTTTCAAACTTATAGCATAACACAGGTCTTATCACAGATTTGTATATTTGGAGCTTTGTTTTTCTGTGTGTGCAGCTGGTCTTCAAGAACGTCAAAACTGAATAAAACATTATATTTGCGAGCTCTATTCTTCGGCGTATTTCGTCTCTTTCATTACGGGTTCTTGTTATTTGGCGCCTAAATATACAAATATCTGTTCTGCCACGATCTTAGTTGCCGATTTCACTTCCACCCATACCTCGTTGCTTCTTTTCATCGATGCTTCAGATAGGTATTTACGGACGTCATGTACTCGTACGCTCGAGGCCCAACATTGTTGGATCAAAACATGGTCGGTTTGGTTTTGTGTGTTGCCATCCGGCGGTAGCTAGGTCACTTTACGTATGCATCGATGTGGGAAGCAAATCGAATGTATGACTAGATTTCTGCTGCATGCAAAGTCAACCAGGCGTCGGCCGTTGTCATTTGTTTCATCGTAGAGGCTATATCCTCCAGTCGTTCTCCAATAAGGTAGCTCATTGCAACGCTAGCGTTGAAATCACCCAAAACTATTTTTGTTCATCAGCCAGATTTTGAAGAATTCTTCGCACACAACCTCTCATTGACTGCCTTAAAATCAATAACGTGCGATTTGAACTCCTTATCCATAATAAAGGCCACTCCGAATTCTGGTTTTCCAGTAGAATTCCTACTTTTGAATAATGTGTGTAATCTCATGTCTTGAATACCATTTCCAGTCCAGTTAGTTTTCTGGATTGCCAGTATTTTGAATGTTTCTTGACTGGCCTGTTGCAAAATGCCCTTAACAGCACCAGGTTAATTGAGTGATCAGAAGTTCCAGAATCGAGTGCCATAGTGCTTTACCCGTTTGCGAGGTCGCTGCCATGAGTCCAATCCGTTCCAAGGCCCTTCCGCAGGTTTCGAAACATCGTTTTCAGGCGTGGAAATTTCGCCTTCACCCTATTACATCAGCCTTTTACAAAAAGTAAAAGTTACTTGCGATCACCACAAGGGAAGTGTAAGTAGGATTTGGTAGCAGAGCTGTAGGTGTGTTTGCAGTTTAATGTCACATCCACCAATCTTTTTGTTGCTGATTTTCGTAAATATTTTGGGTAGGGGTATTTTCAAGATGTGATTTATGACATTCCTAACTAATAAAGTCAAAAACATGAGTTAAACCGCAGTCTTCGATAGAACTCTCCAGTGAAGTTTACCACAAAAACGGGAAACTATTGTGTAATTGCAATTCAATTATCTCTAGCATCTAGGAGTACGACTGCTATTGTTAGAAACTACACTCGCTATGATATAGGCTTTACCTACCAGAAGTCAAGGCTAGATCCAGAGCTGCTTCTGCTCTGTTTTCCAGTGGGACAAGCCCTTCCAAAACTTGGTACAACTGGTGGTTTGATTTAGTATACGATAACGTACAAGGAAATTTATCCAGTGTATCCGCCTATAAAAACCATTTACTTCGCATGTTTAGCACACAAAAACTGATTCATATCCTGAGTATCCCACCATATTTCTGAATTGTTTCCACTCAACTGACCTATCCCAGAATGCACACCCAGATAACCTTCCCCCAAATTAAATCAATCACAGCACTTTCATCCATTACAACCACAAAATAAATTCGATTCCCCGAAAATGCATTTCAGATTCCATTAAAATCATACACATATTCTCGTTCTAATCCTTTTCCATCTAAATTCATTTACAATGCGTGCCACGTGGCCGTGCCTCTTATCACAACTACCAAAAATATTCGATGGTCACGTGCGCGAATTTGTCTCTTAAACCCTCGGAGCGCGCACTCATTACCACATCACCAAATGTAATATGCATCAGTATGATTATGTACGAGTATAAGCTACACTACATATATGCAACATAAATTTTGAAATAAATCCTTACCCTCTCCCATAGAAATAGTGATGCTATCCACCCACCAAAAGTCATCGCTTTCCCGAAACTTTGAATTCAAATTCATTCATGCAAGGATAATCGATTCAACGCAATGACACATTTCTGGCCAAACGGCTTGTCAGCTATCACGTTCTAATTTAATTACAGTCTTTTTTTGATTCGTCGTCAATGATTTTCAATCTGGATTAAAACGTGCATATACGAATATGATACGTGTTGGCCCTTTTGCCGCATAAGGATGCAATGCTCTCGTATGTGTGAGAGAGTTTCTACGATGCGACTCACTGGTCCAACGAGCTAACGCGGTGATAACATCAGTCGCACGCGTTGATCATAAGTTATCCTTGACTTTGCAAGGATTGTTACCACTTTTTCAGTAGGTATTTAATGCAAAATTTTCTATGGCGATAGCATTATCCTGGTGAAATAGGATTTTCATGGTCGTGTAATTTGTTATTAGATTACAACATGCATGGATGGCTTCTTTCAGTTGGAATGGATTTGAATATTGCAACTGTGTGAGGTGGCGTCAAAGATCATACGCTAAATGAAGGAGTTTAAGAACCACCCCTAATCTATAATTTTCCGTTGTCAATATTTTCTTTGAAACCTTTTTTGCTTTCAATTCTGGCATCTGAATAAGGCTTTTGATGCAAGAGGTGACCAGTAGATTGATCCAAACTTTTGTAGAGGGTTTGGTAAGGATCTAAGCCTCTTTGGTAACCACAAAAACGACGTGATATTTGTAGTGAAATTATGATTTATTTTAAATATTCTTATGGAATATGGTTTTGAATGGTCTGGCAAAGAGGACAGCAATCTGTAAAACTGCAAGTTAGGCTAAATAACGCTGGTTTGTGGCATTAAAAGCGTGCATATCGGCTAGCTTTGCGGGATCTAGTGGGTGACATTCTCTTCTCAGTCTAAATTTTAAGTCAGTTTTGATTTTTGCATGTAATTGATTCTATAATGGGACTTTCTAAGCAAAATTAAGCCTTGTATAACCCACAATGAGTCTTCTCTTAGATTTAAGGCAAATAGGAGCCTACACATGTGATCAGCAATGCCTCCTTCAAATAAACGTTATTCACCCTTAAAATGCAATTTTCTAAGGCACAATTTCTCATGTGGACATAACTTGCACTTTGGCCGTGTGACGAGTTTTTAAACATTTTATCGGCGAACTGAATTCCGTGCCCAGACCCATGATAAATTGCCTATATTTTAAAAGATAGTCCATTGTTTATTCCATACTGCAATGTAAGAATAAAATTCGGAAATAAATCTTAAATGTTTCTGTGAAAATTATAACAAGTGGCTTTTTCTTTCGAAGGTAAAACTATGTGCCGTTTCGTTAAAAAACACAGTGAAATATGTAATATCCAAAAGTGGAGTCTTCATCTTCCTCATCAGAGGGCCCGCCGCCCTCTCCTCCTTCTTCAGAAGAAGAAGCGATGGAAGAGGAAGCAATCCAAGAAGAAGAAGAAAACGAGTCGATGCAGGAAGACTCTGCTGAGGAGGATGAGGAATTTCCTGCTCTGTCACCGCCGGTTCCCTCAATGGCTCTACCAGAGCTGGCCATCCCACCAAAAAAGAAGACCACTCCCACAGCGCCCACCACATCTAAATCCCCAGACGACGACAAGAAACGGACAACGGTACCTGTCGTCCTCCGAGAGCCTGAATAAAACACGAATCCGCCAAAAGGGTCTACTTGGGGATCCAGATAGTTCCAGAGACACCACAAGACCACAGGAAACTTACAAGATACTTGACGGAAATGACGATACAATACCATACGTATATCCTTCCTGAAGAAAGGAATCTGAATGTGGTAATCAGGGGTCTGTATGGACTGTCGATTGACGACATTAAAGAAGATCTGGAGAGCCAAGGATTTCACCCCATTGAAATCCATTATATAAAGTTATGAGATGGGCCATCCAGGTTAGTGAAGGTCCTCCTTTCGAAAAGCGAGACTGACATATACAATATAAGGGCAATATGTCACCTCATATGCACTGTTGAGGCGCAACGTCCCCGTACAGGACAAGTTATGTGCCACAACTGTCAGCAGTTTGGACACTCCTCCAGAAATTGTCACGCTCAGGCCCGTTGTATTGAATGCGATGGGCTCCACCATTTTTCCAAATGCGTTAAAAAAGCACAGGAAAAGCCAAAATGTGTGAACTGTGGTGGAGAACATCCAGGCAACTATGGTGGATGTCCTCGGAACCCAGTGAATGTCAGGAAATCGTTTGCACAAGTTGCAGCTGCTAATAACAACAAAACCACCACAACATCTACACAACAAGAAAATAAAAACACACAAAAACAAAAACAAGCAAACACTCCACTAAACACAAATAACAACATGGACACACTCTTTGCCACCATGCAAACACAATTCCAAACCATGATGCAAGACATGATGGCGAAAATAATCCAGGGAATGTTTGCATCACAAAACAGTTTCAACAGCACACTGACAAAGAAACAATAATGAGCTTTATGGATCATTTAGCCATTCTCACATGGAATGCAAATTCCCTGCTTCATAAGACTGGTGGGTTGACTCAACTTATATTTGATTATAAGTTTGACATCATCCTCATCCAGGAAACCTTTCTGAAGCCTGGAAACCGCCTACGCTTCCCTAACTATTTTCTGTACAGAAATGACAGAACAACAGGCAGAGGAGGTGGAACGGCCACTCTTGTGAGAAGGAGTGTGAACCATAATCTCGTATTGACACCTACGTTACAAACACTAGAAGCTACTGCAATTCAAGTGCGGACGGATTCTTTTGAATTCATGGTAGTCTCGGTATACAGCCGCCCGAAGGCAGCTACGCTCATTGAAGATATTAAAAAACTTCTGGACTTTCAGGGTCCCATACTCCTTGCCGGAGACTTCAATGCCTATCACCGAAGCTGGGGAGCTGTGAGAAGCAATCGTGCTGGGACTGAGTTAAACCGATTCATCACAGATAATCCACTAAGCCTGCATATCCCCAACGAACCAACACATTACGGCTACCGAAATAGTTATCCTCTCGATATTGGTATATCACGTACCTTTGAACACGATGTACGCATCGAAGTCCTCGACGAACTTTCATCCGATCACAAACCGGTGCTCTTCTTAATAGGAGGAATATACATAGACGAACCCCTACAAGTAAAGAAGAAAACTGATTGGCAAGCTTTCCAAGTCGCACTGGCTAAAGAAACCATTATTTAAACACCTGAAACAGCCAGCGACACAGAGAAAATGATAGAAGAAATCACAGACAAAATAATACAGGCAAAAGAAGACAACACAGTCACAACTCTGACAAGGGTGACAAACCCCTATGAACTCCCTAACGACATCAAAAATTTAATAAGGAGGAGGAACACAGGTGATCCTAGATTACGCCAGGAAGCAAATCAAATTACGAACAAAATACGTGATCGGATATCAAAATTCCGCAATGAACAATGCGAGAGCTTCTTGCAAAGTCTGGAGCCTGGGAGCGATGCTTTCTGGAGGGTTTCCAAATATTTTCGTATTAAAAACAAACTTATAATACCACCAATTCACGGCCCTTACGGTATCAAATTCGACAGTTCTGGTAAGGCGGAGGCCTTCGCAGATACTCTAGAACAACAGTTCTGTGAAAATTTATCCGATGAGGGGGACCTTGACGAACACGAAGACCACGTCAATCGGTTGACCAACAGGCTCATGAGATCAGACATTACAGACTCTGATCTAATACAAAGCACCTGTCTTCAAGAGGTTAAAGACATCATACAAGTACTGAACAGACGGAAAGCACCGGGATTTGATTTAATATCAAACACCATGTTAAAATGGCTCCCGGATAATATTCTCGATGCAATAGCAGCGATAATTAACGAAATTTTCCGCTTGCGGAAATACCCCAAAATATGGAAATCGGCAATAGTTATTGTTCTTCCAAAACCTGGTAAAAACCTCATGTTCCCACAAAACTGGCGACCCATTAGCCTATTATCCTCTCTGTCGAAAATAGTAGAGTGGGTGCTACTAAATCGACTAACTGAGGTTGTTACCGAAAAAGAAATACTTCCAGAAGAACAATTTGGCTTCAAGCCATTACACTCCACAGAACTCCAGCTTACTAGGGTGGTCCAACACATTAGAATAGGGCTAAACCGCAGGAAATCAACGGGTTTGGTTATGTTTGACATAGCCAAAGCCTTCGATAAAGTCTGGCATGCAAGACTTATTTACAAAATGCATGAATCCCAAATGCCACTGCAGCTCATCCAAATCATCGGCTCCTTTCTAAAAGGCAGATCATTTTGTGTCAAAATTGACAACCACCTCTCAACCATGCGGCCAATTCAAGCTGGAGTCCCACAAGTATCACCCATCTCCCCCATACTATACAACATCTTTACTGCAGACCTACTTCGGCTGCCTTTGAATGTCCACAAGTCCCTATATGCCGACGATACCTGTGTTTTATACTCATCCAGACAAGCAAGAGTCATCACCACCAAACTGCAACTCTCCATAGACATACTTTCGAAGTATTTTCGCAAGTGGCAGATCAAGTTAAACTCAGACAAGACCCAGGCATTATTTATAACCAGAAAAAGACAACAACAACCGAAAACTTTGACTGTAGAAAACGAAAATATTGCCTGGTCAAGAACAGCCAAATAATTACGACTGACATTCGACAACAAACTCTCCTGGACCGACCACATACGCAACAAACGAGGACATTGCCACAATGTACTATCCCAACTCTTTCCACTCCTTAAGGCCAAGAAACTCAACCTCAAGAACCGTCTCCTGATCTACAAACAAATAATACGACCGACGCTACTATATGGTAGTACAGCCTTCTACCAGACGACAGAGACCAACAAAAAGGCGCTACAATCCATCCAAAACAAAAGCATTCGGCAAATTTTTGGAATCCTATGGTATGTTAGAAATACGGACATATACAAGGACCTTAGAATAGAACCTGTAGACATATTCGTACGTGACAAAGCACTCAAACTGCTCGACAAAGTAGACAACCATCCTAACACTACTCTGGGAATCCTAAAACGCAAAGCACTACCAAAAGAAACTTATCCAACTATCCGCGCTAACTTCAAGAAAATATGATTGACAATAATTAGAATAGCACAATCTCGTTAATAATGGTGGGCAAATAATTGCTCACAGATAGAAGGGAGCTAGGGTGCTAAATCGCTCCAGCTCCAAGGAAAACGAATCCAAAGGGGTATAATATCCAGCATCTTTCAACACTTTTTCGCAACTACAGAGTGTGCGTATTATCCTGCACTCTGCACATTCATTGTCTAAACAACCTGCCTACATAATCATTCAATTTTTCCTTACCTTAAAATCATTCTATGATACTTAAATTTCAATTCCTATGTCTGCAATATTTCCTGCACGCGCAAATGTAAATTCATTTTTTCCAATTTAGTAAAATAATTCTAAATGTAATTGGACCATTCATTACCTATATCTACATATTTTCTCTACACGCGCGAATCATCTTTTTTGCTGACTACAGAGCGCGTGCAGGAAAAGCCTATGAGAAATGTGTAACAAAGAATTTGCTTTGTAAAGCAAAAATATTATATTTAAGAATTTAAAAAATTGTTATTTGATTATTATTAAAGTTTCGTTATCGAAACAACGACTAAGTGTTCTTAATAAGAAAGGTAACACTCATAAATATTAATATAGCAATGAAGTGTCCTTCCTTTGAGGTCCTATCTGAGTTGTGCCCAAATTGCCTTTTCAGGTTTCAGTGTAACGTTTGCCTTTGAACGGGGCGATTTAACTTAAAATGATAACGTAACAGCTTTTCGGGCCCAACTCAGTGCCCTCCACGGTTTGTCATGTTTTTATTTAGGTAGCAGCATCTTTGCTCCCACTAGTTACCGGTGTAAGTTATAACGAGTGCTTGGACGGACATTCAAACTCGATCGGAGCACACTTATCATTGAAAAAACGATAAACGAAAATATTGCATGCACAAAGAACAATTTCCGAAACACCATATGGACAGCATACACTAAATATAAAATGTCAGTTAAATAACCCATTAATCATCCTCCTCTTCTACCTCTCAAGAGATCCTAGCCTGGAACTGCTTGACACAATACTTCAGGCTGCTTTCTTAATTTTTCTGCACTAAGAAAAGTATGGTACATATCACTTATAACCCTGGGTGGTATATTTCAATCTTGTGCATGCAAGCCTAACAGCATCAATTTCCGCAGCTACGTCCAGTAGAAACCAGTCTGACCATGCCTATGGTTGAGCAACAGTCCAAGATTATAATGAGAAGAGTTGTCCACTTTCCATTCAAGTCATGTTCCTACCACTCAATAAAAGCTCGTCGCCTTCAACACGCATGCATAATAGTTTCACTGGTCAGAGATATTCATCATCGGGTCAATGAACAGACCAAGATATTTGTTTGTTGGGTTTTTGAAACAATCTCAAACCAAATTGACTCCAACTCCATTTCAAAAGGAAAGGAGGTCATCTATGTGGCAACACAAATACTTTGCTACATACACATTACTATTCTAACATTTGACATTATACTTCTTCTTCTTCGTAGCATTATAGCCCCTCTCGGACCTTCGCTTCTGCTAAAAGCGGGTCCAACTGTCTCGGTTTATTGACCGCGTCTTCCAATTTCGAAATCCGAGTAGCGATGATCTGTGTTCGTCGATCGAGTCACACCAGCGTTTTCTCGGCTTACTAAGTGGTCTCCAGCCTTCAGTTCTCCCAACGAATACATTTTTGGGTATCCGTTGTTCGTCCATACGATTCATGTGTCCAGCCCATTGCAGCTTCCGCAGTCTTACAATCGTTGAGACCTCCGGCTCGTCAAAAATTTCATACAGCTCATGGTTTTGCTGCATTCGCCATTGGTCCTCGTCTAGCTTCACTCCGATTATTTGCCTTAGGACCCATCGCTTAAAGGCGTTCAATATATTTGCGGATGCTTGGGTTAGGGTCCATGTTTCATCGATCGACAAAACTGAAAACAAGTTGGGTAGACAGACCTATGCTCATGTCAAAAGGGTTTTGTACTCAACGTACAAAATGCAGTAACCAGCAACGAATAAAATCAAGAAACATGTCAAAGACGATTTAATTGGAGAAAATGTGAAATGCGAGGATCATACTATTATTAACAAAGTTGAACGAATTTTGACTTCTGAGGTATTTGTTATAGTTATACCCATAAATATCTCCTTTGATATTTTTTTTCAGATTTTTTAGATCACTGGTGTCCATTCGCGAGGGAGGAAACACATTTTTCATGTATTTCCCCCCCTGTGCTCCCACTGAAGCAAAAACTGTCAGTTTAAGAACTGTTTTGAAAAGCTCTCAGAGAACTTTCATTTGATACTCATATCGGCTACCTTTCATGAAATTTTTTTTCAGGGGCCACTCCTCTGTACTGTAATCATCGATTCATGGCCTATTTTTTCGAATCCTAGAATGGTTACAAAGCCCTTTTGCTAGGAGCTCTCTCCTGCCTCTTCGACTTGTTTCAATTGTATGTACTCATCTTCATGAAACCTATCACTCCTGAAATTTTCATGCAAATTCTTGCAAAGCTGTAGTGTCTAAGTCGGTAAAAAGCGCATATGGCTCCATAGCAATATGTTTCCATAGTAATACAGGGCATATTGCTCCATAGTAATACACGAAAATTCAAATCGCTATAACTTCGGCAAATACTATTCGATCTTTATGAAACTTTCAGAAAAGATCAATCTTATAAATAGTTTAAGGGTACTCTTTAGATTTTATTCAAGAAAACACAAAATCGATAAATCATACTATTACTAACAAAGTTGAGTGAATTTCGACTTCTCATGTATTTGTTGTTGTACTCATAAAGGCCTACATTCATGATTTTTTTCAGATTTTTCGGATGGAAGGTGTCCAATCGCGAGGGGGGGGGGGGGGGTACGCGAAAAGTTCGTACATTTCCCCTTCCCCTGCCCCTCTCGGTACTTATAAGACAATTTTAAGACTTGTTTTGAAAAGATTTCATTGAGACCTTTCCAATGACACCCTACTCGACTACCAATGGTGAAAATTTTTGTTTGAGGGGTCAACCCCTTATATGGGGAGACCCCCCTTAAACACCTTTGAAAAAATTTTCCACCCTTGAACTTTCAAGAGGTCACCACTTTCGACCTTTCTACAAAGTTTCATGGCTGTAGCCCTTATAGTTTCAGAGAAAAAGTGCTGTGACATACAGACGGACGGACGGACGGACAGACGGACACAGGTCGTGATGGCAATAGGGTTTTGTATTTTAGTACAAAACCCGTAAAATAGTTCATTTGCGAGTTATATTTGTTGGCGTATTTTATCCCTTTCATTACGGGTTTCCGTTATCTGGCGCCTAAATACACGAATTCGCTCACATTTTCGATACTGTATTCGCCAAGTGTGATATTTTGGGCATTTGAGGCATTTTTTCTCCACTGCGTCAAGAGCTTTGTTTTATTTTTATTGATTTTTAGCCCTTCTAGTTTTGCTTCGCTGTTAAGTTTCAGGAAGAGTTCTTTGGCAGTTGTTAATGACGGTGACAAAATGTTGATGTCATCCGCATAGACTACTACTTGGCTCGACTTGTACAGAAATGTACCTCGTGTATCGACAGGTAGCTTCCTTATGACGTACTCCAGAACCAAATTGAGCATTATACATTATACGCGTACACTAATACCCACAAAGCAAACAATATTTTTATGCATGTTTAGGGAGATGAATTGGTACTTCATTAACACTAATAAATTTATTCGCGAACAGAAACTACAATTTACATTTCACAAGATACAAGTTAGGCTAGGATGAATGTAGAATGAAAGGCGCATCTTGCTGCTCGTGCAATAAACTACTATCTGCTGCGACGCATGTATCGCAACTCTCTTTTCACTCGATGCTCGCTGCAAAGAATCCAAGCATCGCCAAGGAACGAATGACGTTCAAAAGGAAAATGTGTCTATGATGCCTGAAACGACGTGTCTACACTCTGCATGTGCGTGTGTTTGCATCTCAACCAAGGCACGCGAAAATCTCCCTTGGTATAATTCTTTGTTTACGCCGAGACTGTGGAAGCGGAGGTGCTATAGCTACTCCCTCCCCAACGAGCTTCGCGGGGTACGAAAGTAATGAAAATGTAACACGCTTTTTGGCCTTCGGTATATTTGCCGGCGATGGAAGTTGAGCAAGTAACGAAGGAGCGATGCATGTTGGCGAATGAGGCGGTGAGCTGCTAAGCTTTGGCGTAGGCTGTGAAGTCTCAGGCTTTGGTATGGAGGCTGGTGAATCGAATGGGGTGGACGTTTGTGAGTCTGTGATTACTGGATGCCTTAAATCTGCTGCAGCGATGTAAGCGGGCTTCAGCTGATCGGTCGATAGTGCTTTTACTATGCCATTGACGTCTACGACGGAAATGCGCTCGTAGATATGCTTTATCACTCGATGAGGGCCAGAGTACGGTTGCTCCAGTGGCCTTTTAATTGAGTCTATTCGGCGGAAAACGTATTCGCAAGTGGCTAAGTCCCTGGAAACGAAAGGGCGATAGTTGACATGTCTGGAAGCTTGGATATGGCGAATGGCGTTGAACAAGCGATGGAGGACGGCAACGAAATCTACCGGAGTGCAAACGGGAACAAGACGAGGATCAATGAATTCGCCTGGAATGCGAAGTGATGTCCCAAAGACTAGTTCTGGGGGTGAGGCCTGAAGGTCCTCCTTGAAAGCCGTTCACAAACCAGGGAGTATGGTCGGAAGTACTTTCGGCCAGGAGATTTCTGGAGCTCTGTCGAAGGCTGCAAACAATGTACATATGAGAGAAGCCTTGAGCGTGCGGTGCATACGCTCTACCATGCCGTTCGATTTGGGGTGGTAAGAGGTCCTATGAATTGGATGAGCTCCTAGGAGGCGAGATAGTTCACGGTGAAGCTCAGCCTTGCATTACGTTCCCTGATCGATCGTAATTTCGAACGGCGTTCCAAAGCAGGATATCCAATTGTCAACGAGAGCACGGGCGATGGTTGTGGCTGTTTTGGCACGTACTGGTATTGCCCGCGGCTAATGGGTGTAGTGGTCTATAATAGTTTGACAGTGTTCAAAATTTTCAGCGAGTGGCACTCTGACCAGGTCCAAATGTATGTGGTCAAATCTTTGATCCAGTGCTGTGAAATTTCCTAGCCCCGCTTTGTTGTGGCGATGAACTTTTGACTTTTGACACGGGATGCACTGCTTGGCCCACCGAAATATGTCTCTAAAAAGGCTTGGCGATGCGCTTAGCAGTAGCTCGACCGCTCGGATGCGACAAATTGTGAGCTGCGTCGAATGCTTGTTTGCGCAGTGAGACTGGCAAGTAGGGCTTGATAGTGCTGTCGTGTTCAGTGCAAACGAATGAATATCCGTTGAGCTCGAGGCGTTGAAGCTTGAAACGAGGGATAGCTAGTAGGTGCGGTAGTTGTTCATCTTTCTCTTGCTCAGCGCTAATGGTGCTGAGGTTGCAGGCAGCAGACAGTTCCCACGCGCGAGAGTGCGTCGGCTACAGCGTTTTCTTCCCCAGGTGTGTATTCCAGCTGGGTATTAGACGTCGATATAAAATCTAGTTGCCGAATCTGTCGAGGCGATGCTTTTTCTGATCGTTGCTTGAGCGCATGATCTGATCTGATCTGTATAAGTGGTGAACTGCCTGTTTTCGAAAATACGCTGGAAATGCCTAAATGTTGCTAGTCAAGAGAAGTTTAGCGAGGTGTGCCTGAGACTCTTCGTGGCTGTCTGAGCTGACGAGAAAATCATCCTGATATTTACGTACGAATGGTAGATTTCTGAGTACATGATTAATTGTTTTTGACATGATTAATTGTTTTGAGTCGTTGTTTTGCAGACCGAGTGATATGCCCAAAAACTCGAACAATCCAAAAGGCGTCGTGACTGCTGCCTTTTTAATATCTTTCGGTGCCATCGGGATCTGGTTAAAGGCTTTGTGAAGGTCAATGACCGTAAACACTTTGCCTTGAGCATCCTGCAACAAGTCCTCTATTACTGGAAGTGGGTAACAGTCGGGGCGGGTGATTGCGATGGTCCCCGGTTGCTCGCTAGCGTCCATTGTCCTTCGGCCCCATGTGAAGAGAACTGACCCACCGACTCGCTGAGGGGCGGATGATTTTTCGCTCTAGCAATTCACTGAATCCCCTTTTAGCTGCGCTAAGTCGGTCACCTGAGAGTCGACGTGGTTGGGCGAATACTGACGGGCCACTTGTATCGATGTGGTGCTGAACGGGTAGATCAGGCACGTACACTATCTCTCCAGAACGAGCAGAGCTTTTGGCGTAATTATCGATAAGCTTTGCGTAGACCTCATTTGGAGATCCGTGAGGCATGATTTTGGGTGCAGTAATAATAGTAATAGAGTGCACTTCCGGAACTGGACCAATTGAGCAAGGTGCTGAAAGGCTGGTGCGACCATCTAGTAAGCGGAGAAGTCCATGGTGTTTCAAAGCGTCTGCTCCAAGAAACGCCATCTGCACGTTTGCGATGATAAAGCTCCAGTGAAAAGGGCGGCGAAAACCAAGGTTTAAGCTGAGCTGTCTCACTCCGAAGGTTGCAATAGGTGTTCCGTTGGCTACAGTAAGCGTCAAACTCTATTTTTGAAACGGTTTCTTGATAATGTTTTTGGGAATGATAGAGAGTTCAGATCCTGGGTCGACGAAAAATCGGATCGAGGAATTGCGATCTAAGACGTAAAGGCTGCTTTTTAAAGAGTTACCGGTGACGGCCGTGAGTTGGGCGATGGCCTGTCGCATTGCGGATAGCTCGCGTTAGCAGATCGGGTGGAGGCTGCAGAGATGCATAGCCAGACGAAGGCGTTGAAATCCGAAATTGAGAAGTCGCCATTACGAATGGTCCTATGTCATGAGCCTCATCAGCTACAGCAGTGAGCTCTTCGAGTGTCTGGCATTCGGCGCGTCTGCTGTGGTAAAAGATCTAACCACTTGATTCGTAAGATGTCATCTCCAACACGTGTGCCGGCAAGTATCCGAATGTGGCGCAGTACTTGCGACGGCCTTTTATCCCCGAGCTCCACTTCAGTCAAGAGCTTATGGAGCTGCGCGTCTGGCGAATCGGTGAGGCGTGAAACTATGGCTTTCTCCAGCGTGTTATAACTGTCTGCCACCGGTGGCGTACGGAAAATGCCAGAAATGTCCGCAACTGTTTCAAAGTGCAGTACCCCGACAGCGAGGTGATACTTTGTTGAGTCCGAAGTGATTCTGTGCACGTGAAACTCAATCTGAAAAAAACCTTAGTTCGGGACTCGACCGCCAAAATGACGGCAATTTGCAGCTACTCACGACATTCACCTGTTGCTGCCTGGCGACGCTCTGCTCTTCCTCGGCTACGCTCTGCTCGGTGTGGTTCTCCACACTTATTTTGGAACTTGCTGATGATTTACTTAACTGCAATTGCGAGTGTTTTTCGAATTACCATCTGACATAAACCCTGAGTACAATTCACACTGCCGAATGAGTTCACAGTATTTTGCTTTTCTGTTGTTCTTTTGTTATAAATACGGGGTCACCACTTTAGGGACATGAAACGGTACTTCATTAACACTAATAAATTTATTCGCGAACAGAAACTACAATTTACATTTCACAAGGTACAAGTAAGGCTAGGATGAATGTAGAATGAAAGGCGCATCTTGCTGCTCGTGCAATAAACTACTATCTGCTGCGACGCATGTATCGCAACTCTCTTTTCACTCGATGCTCGCTGCAAAGAATCCAAGCGTCGCCAAGGAACGAATGACGTTCAAAAGGAAAATGCGTCTATGATGCCTGAAAGGACGTGTGTAATGATTTTATGTCTACTTGTGAACGAAGAACCGACCTCTAATCGGTTCTAGACGTTAAGTCTGAGTAGTGCCAACGGATGGTACCAACCGGTCAACCAATCCGTGCACCGTAACCCATTCACGCGGTGGCTGCTTGTCGGCCAGCTAGATCGGAGAGGATTTCGGTCGCGGGTCTCCGAATGGGTTACGCTCATTTACAATATTCAGCCACCAATACATGCCCGTTTTCAAACGCGTCACAAAACAAAACCATACGGAGAGGAAACCTACTTTACGTTACTCCGTATTTCTTCATTTACTCAGTCAAGGACAAAAATCTAATTTTTCTTCGCGTTCCCGAATTTCCGACGCGATACCAAAAAATAGCCTACGCTAACTCAACCCGACGAACGCTACGCTAATAAAACGGCAAAACAACAAAGGTACCGCGTACCGCGCGCGACGCGAAACCGACCTCAGCGGATTTTCTCAAACCCACCCTCGCGACGGCATACCTACCCTGCACCTCATTTCCCGCTGAAAAGAAGAGAACCACTGGAAAGGAAAGTCGTTGTTAAGGTTTAATAATCCATATTATTTTAATAAAATCGACTATCAATTCTAAACTAGAAAAACAATTAAATGATATTTAGATAATATTAATAGTAAAATACAAAGTAGAATTATATATTATGGGAAACTACTAGCCAAGGATTGTGAAAATTCTGTTTGACAATCTGAATTTCCTGTTCAAAAACGGAAGTAATCGTGTCATGCAGTCATAATTAGGAAACGCGATCTATTTTTCAATAAAAAAACAAGTCTCACATTTTCTCTTGTAAATTCAATTTAGCGAACGTTAATACTCCACTAAGGCCACGACTAATATCGGTAATTGATTGTTTAAATATTAGTTACAAAAGGAAAAATGAGTTCAAAAGGCTCTAAATGATAAATTTAATAGAAAACATTACACGACGCATTGCGACATAGTCACACTTCTACTACCATTTATATAAATTACGTTATTTTTATTCTCTAAAGTTCTTTTTTTTTGTTTATTTTAATTCGCACTCGAGTCTATACCTATATATTCGTAATTATAACTGCATTTCGATTCGATTGTTTTGAGTAATGTATTTACTTTTTTATCATAATTTATTTCTTGTTGTATGTTCATGGTTCAAAGATCGAAAAGAAATCGTCGAATCAGATTTTCTTCATTTAGTTGCTTATTGCAATTATTTTTGCTTTTACATTTTATTATTTACGATTATATTTTGCCTAGTAAATAATAGCTATTCTTTATTTCGTTCTTGTAAACACCATGCTCAAGCAGGTGGTGTAGATGTATATGTAAGTTTTCCATCTGAGTATTATGTTTACAGTTTTCTCACGTTATAATTACTTTTACGAAACCGAAAATGAAAAGAACATTAAAACCTTAATTTTTAAATAAGAATAAAAATTCCAAAAGCTTCCTTTTTCGACTATATTTATTTTTATTTTCTGTATATGCGCATTTCGACCGCAACATACGGTCATCCTCAGTACACTACTTCCTACCTATCTTAACCTACCTTTATATACTAGAGGGTTTTTGGAACACTAATTACATTCATAATTTAATCCTTATTACCTAATTAGATTAATGAGTTTTGAATTATTATTACCTAGGTCAGTGTTCATTCTTAAATTTGCCGGTACTTTCCTAATCTGTATGCTTTCGCTGCAATCAAGTTTTTGCCATTTATCGATATCTTTGACTACTTCGACGTCGTTCATTGTTATTTCGTGGTCATTTTTAACTATATGCTCTGCCACTGATGATTTAAAATTGGTCAAACGAAACGTTTAGTGGTAGTTCGATGCGAGGAACACTTCAAAGAAGCTGGGGCAACGAAGAATACAATTAGAACAAATTTTAAATCATCAGTGGCAGAGCATATAGTTAACAAGTTGGGTAGACAGACCTATGCTCATGTCAGAAGGGTTTTGTACTCAACTTACAAAATACAGTAACCAGCAACGAATAAAATCAAGAAACATGTCAAAGACGATTTTATTGGAGAAAATGTGAAATTCGAGGATCATACTATTATTAACAAAGTAGAAAGAATTGTGACCTCTGAGGTATTTGTTTTAGTTATATCATAGATATCTCCCTTGATAATTTTTCCAGATTTTTTAGAAACACATTTTTCATGTATTTCCCCCCCTGTGCCCCCACTGAAGCAAAAACTGTCAGTTTAAGAACTGTTTCGAAAAGCTCTCATAGAGAACTTTCAGTTGATATTCATATCGGCTACCTTTCATGAAATTTTTTCGGGGCCCACTCCTCTGTACTGTAATCATCGGATTCATGGCCTATTTTTTCGAGTCCTAGAATGGTTACAAAGCCCTTTTGCTAGGAGCTCTCTCCTGCCTCTTCGCTTGTTTCAATTACATGTACTCATCTTCATGAAACCTATCAGTCCTGCAATTTTCATGCAAATCCTAGCAAAGCTGTAGTGTCTAAGTCGGCAAAAAGCGTATACGGCTCCATAGCCATATATTTCCATAGTAATACAGGGCATATTGTTCCATAGTAATACAGGCAAATTTAAATCGCTATAACTTCGTTGAATACTATTCGATCTTTATGAAACTTTCACGAAAGATCAATCTTATAAAAATTTATCTATTTGCTAAATTTTATTGAATTTAAGGGTACCGTTTGGATTTTATTCAAGAAAACATAAAATCGATAAATCATAGTATTACTAACAAAGTTGAGTGAATTTCGACTTCTCATGTATTTGTTGTTGTTGTACTCATCAAGGCCTACATTCACGATTTTTTTCAGATTTTTCGGATGGAAGGTTTCCAATCGCGAGGGGGGGGTACGCGAAAAGTTCGCACATTTCCCCTTCCCCTGCCCCCCCTCGGTACTCAGAAGGCAATTTTAAGACTTGTTTTGGAAAGATCTCATTAAGACCTTTCCAATGATACCCTACTCGACTACCAATGGTGAAATTTTTTTTTTGAGGGGTCACCTCGCTATACGGGGAGACCCCCCTTAAACCCCTTTGAAAAATTTTTGACCCTTGAACTTTCAAGAGGTCACCACTTCTGACCTTTCCACAAAGTTTCATGGCTGTAGCTTCTATAGTTTCGGAGAAAAAGTGCTGTGACATACAGACGGACGGACGGACGGACAGACGGACACAGGTCGTGATTGCAATAGGGTTTTGTATTTTAGTACAAAACCCTAAAAATGGCCACGAAATAACAATGAACGACGTCGAAGTAGTCAAAGATATCGATAAATGGCAAAAACTTGATTGCAGCGAAAGCATACAGATTAGGAAAGTACCGGCAAATTTAAGAATGAACACTGACCTAGGTAATAATAATTCAAAACTCATTAATCTAATTAGGTAATAAGGATTAAATTATGAATGTAATTAGTGTTCCAAAAACCCTCTAGTATATAAAGGTAGGTTAAGATAGGTAGGAAGTAGTGTACTGAGGATGACCGTATGTTGCGGTCAAAATGCGCATATACAGAAAATAAAAATAAATATAGTCAAAAAGGAAGCTTTTGGAATTTTTATTCTTATTTAAAAATTAATCAACGACTATATAGCCCGGAAAAACAAATATTGAATTGTATTAAAACCTTTATTAAAACGCACACAGGTTCATCATATACTCTTAAAAAAATCGTGTTATATAGCTTAGTGTTGCTCCTCCTTGTTATTTTGTGTTGTAACTTATTTAAATATTACATTATCATTACAATTACTTTAATTTATTGACAAGAACTAGTTTATAGTTAATAGGTTTCTGTTTTTTTGTTTTGCTTTCACCTTTTTGTTGTTTCCTTCAAACTAATTTTTTATTTTTACTTTATAAATGTACGAACAATAGGGTTACAAGTCTTCATCGTAATATTTTCTCTTAATTTGCGATTTATATTTATTTTCTCAATTTTTTTACTCATATTTTGTTCGACTTTGTCTTTTCTCCGGTGATAATTTTCATGATTACTTTTCCTCTCTTTACTGTACCCAATGGAAGTGGAAAAAATGTTAACGGTGTATTTGAAAACTAAAAACTGAGGAAAAACAACATATAACTGCAATCAATGCTTTCTGTCTGTCTCGTAAATAAGTTTAATTTACTTAAGATGAATTGGAAATTTGTTGCCTTTGCTTTCTCTTTATAAATCCCGTGTTTTCTTGCTTTTTCAGGATTTCCCCAATATCGTTTATATTGCGGTTATGAATATTTTTGTTTGTTATTTTTGTTTTAATCATAGTAGTACCTTCAGATTGGATCGGATTTAACTTAATGCAACATACTCACTGCAATATGGCCTTGTAGATACGGGGTTTACAAGCAAGCACAATGTTTCCAGCTCTTTGAGGTGCGTGAGTGGTTCCAAATCGCTCAACTCCTGAATATTGCTCCCAGCAAGAACTACTGACTCCAAATTGGGGATACATTCATGCAAGCAATCGCCCATTCGTATTGTCCAGTTGTTGTTTAATGCAGGCACTTTAATCTAGGCAAATACGGACATCCATCACGTTTGCGTAGATCATAATCAGAGAAGTCTATTGTATCGAATTGGTCCAGTGTAGCTCCCAAATTTTCTATTGGCGGTGTTTTGTATCCTCGTAGATCTGGTTCCGTTCTCTGCATGGATTGATTGATGATATCCGCGGTTAGTCAATTCCAATTTCTGATACATTTACTACTTTTGAATAGTCGAAAGATATCTGTGATGAACAATTTGTGGGAAAGTTCTTCTTCCTGTTAATTTTAAGCCTTTTTGCTGCTTGTTGGCACCCTCCGGGACTTCTTCCTGAGTGACGGCCACTACTCCCACGCTTTCCTCCCATGTGGCTGTCAAATCTTCTTGACATCCCACGACAAAATTGACGTGGGATGTGCGCTCGTCGCAACCAACTTGAAATGACAAGCCACCTGGCAGCAAAGTGTGTTAGTAGTGGTTGCCAGCGGCGTCGCATGATTCATTACACGTGTCCACACTCTGCATGTGCGTGTGTTTGCATCTCAACCAAGGCACGCGAAAATCTCCCTTGGTATAATTCTTTGTTTACGCCGAGACTGTGGAAGCAGATACGCTACATATGTATATTTTCATTTTGCAAATGTCAGTTTAAAAAGATAATCCAATGAGTAAATACTGTTTTCCAATAAATTAGAAAATTATTCATTGTTATTAAACTTGGATTGAAATTAATGAGATTATCACAATTATAAAAGTGTTCAGTAACTGAATAAAAAATAAAGCCATAACTTGAACCTACTAAGCACGACTCTTCTGGTAGCTCAAGCTTTAACAGTCTGTCATACGAGACATTCCATGAATTAAGTTCGAGAATGGAAACTTTAGCTTCCGTATTCAACTGTCCCTCGTACATAGTGAAAAGCGTTCCTAATGTCTAAGGTCGCAAGCTGCTATGTGTCTCTGCTTGATGTGCCAGGTTTACAACATCCATGCTGACATTAAAGGTGGATCTTCATGTTCTAAATTTATATATCAGAAGGATCTCTAGTAGTACGAATTGCCTCGATTAGTCTCTAGCAGTCTGAATTGGCCTGCGGATATCAAACAAACAAAATAAGCAAAGGATTAAAATAAAAATTTCATTGCATATTATCCAGCTAGCATATCATGGAAAGAAATACAGGTTCTCTATAAAAGTGTTAAAACTTATATAGTGATATGGGTAGATAAGATGTCCGTAAAGAACTGCAGCGATGGTCTGCTGCCTCGGCGAAAGAGGATGTTGAGATCCGCCGAGATTGGCCTTGTCTATGGACGCGTGAATGCGCTGGCAGGCTAGCGTTGCGGTATCGTGGGGCGGGTTCTTTCCCCCCTAGCACAAGGACCCACTACAAACAAATTCCGCATTCAGGAATAAAACATATCAACGTGCCGATCGACTGGTGTCGAGGCCAAGGTAACCTACTAAGTGTTGAAATGCTTGTTCAAATTGGGCCGGGCAAAAACGGACGGACTTACGGAGACTCCGTCGTTACTGACGATACTCATGGCCCATAAATAAGAGTGGGGCATCCAGGTAGAAGCGGTTCCCCCTCGCACCCTCCCAACCGGATCAAGATCCAATCGTAGGTGTGCCATGTATTTCCCATTTGGGTGAGAAACTCATAGAAACTTACTTTGCATGATTCTTTCCATCAAATGAGGAATACAATTGTAGCCAATTTATGTTATAGCGTTATGCGATGGAATCACATAACTTTATACCATAAAAGGGCACGCGAGCGGAAGGCCACTCTACCCGGCAAGAGTCCCTGTTAGCAAAGGAAAAGAAAGAGCGCGCCCGATGGGTAGCCCATGTAAGTGGAGGAGCCTGCCATCGTTGCGGGTCCTGTACCCGGCCACGTTTTCAAAAAGGAAAACGAAGTGTGTAAATTTTTTTCTTTTGGAGGAGAAAAATGGCAAAAAAAATTTTTCTTTTGTTTCCGACTAATTATACAAGTTTAACCCCTGCTTGCATTCGTCATCCTCGCATTCATGCTCACCCTTTTCGACGTCGCACTCATTCTCTTCGGATGAGTATGTGCTTCTTCCTCACCTTCCAGGTTTCCTAACGTCATATTCTGAATGTTCGTCTTCTTTGATTTTGCTGTTTTGTCGCGTAACCCAAAAATTGTGGCGCCAAGTTCAAGATTCGATAACCATGCATGATGATGAAGAGTGTAAGCAGTGTGCCACATAACGTTACGAGATTATTTAACATTACTCCCAGCCGCGATCGATGCAAAGCGTTTTATTAGTTTTACTTCTTCGGAGCGGTTTGCAATCTTTTCACTAGTTTACTTTATTAACTATCACCACTGACAATTTTTATATTCATTGCTTTTGCGCCCCTTTGATCGTTCCCGTTCCGTCTGAAGTAAATGGGTATATCACACTTTGCGGAATCAATCTGTTGTTTAAAGCAGATCGACTGGCAATTCAATTATCCCTATAATTTTCAAATTTTAAACATAACACAACCGTTTCCGAAACCTCCTTATTTTTCTCTTTGCACTTCATACACGACCAATTATAATTTCGCACAAAAAACATAAGGCCTCCTCCCACGCGTTCAAATACAGTTTTTACCCGTTCATATCGTGTAGAAGCTAGAACCGGACTCCCGGTTTGTTGCTCGTTGTCGCCTTCTAGGATCGCTCCAAAAACCAGTCAGTGAGCCTTCCATCCACTTTCCTTCTCATCGCAAAAGTGCGATCGTGGAATAGCTCCGTTGGAAAGAGGGTTGCCGTATCCAGATTTCAATTGCAAATTAAAAAAAAATGATAAGTATTATTTTAAACTTACAATTGAAATTTGGATCTGCAATATGTTGGTTTTCGAGCAGTTTGATTAGGCGGATGCTCGATTATTTCACTTACATCAAATTTATTCCATATTTTCAGCTTATTTTGAAGTCGTTTATAAAAAAATGTTGTCTCTGTTTCATTTTTGACACATAATTTTTTCAAATTGATTACCTTATTTTTTTTAAATATTTTCAGCTTTCAGGAATCTGCTGACCGATTTTACTAGCAGCAGTCTTTGTTTGCATTCCAAACCATCATTCATCCCGGTTACGAAAACCTTCCATCTATGAAACTGAGGTAAGTGGATTTAAAACTAATATGTTTCAAAAGCTACTCGTTAATTAGAAAGGATTTCTCTATCCCTTGACGTGATTATAAATAAATATAGAATCACGTGTACGACTCTCAAGCCATTTATTTAATTTACCCCGATTCTATTTTTAATGATAAGTTCCCATTGTCTTATTAAATTTCCAATACAAACAGAATAGTTTGTTTGCATAATGCTTTCACGAAATTTCCAAACGATTCCTAATCATCGTGATGTTAAGGAGCTCTTCACCTCTCTTGCGTTCATTCAGAGCACTATAAACAAGGGATGATAATTTATCCTTTCTATTCGATAGACCGGGTCTTGGCATCGCTTAACGATGCCAATCCCGGTTGAATGGAATGTACAGTGAGGTGAAATCCCCCTTGAAAAAGTTCTTAATCCTTGTAAGTGATATATAGGGGCCAATTGGCTTAGCTCTGTTTGAACTCAATTAACCGAAGCTTGGAGTTGTGAGCACAAGGACATCATTTGGCTGTGATACTTGAATGAAATCTGCAGCGGAAATTGATGAAGGACAAACGAATTTCCAAGGTAATTTTCGTTGATTGCTGCAATTGTCAATGAAGGATGTCTATGGTGAAATGCGGCTGATCACAAAATGCTGAACGAGTTATTTTAATGTAATTGCTTACAAATAATTACATTTGGTTTATTAGGGGGAGCAGTAAGCGGGATAATTAGTAGGAAAGATTTTGTTTGAGAATCTGTATCGGTAAAGTAGTGAGATAAAAAGGTTATATCTATCGAATTTGATAGGGAAATTTTTATTAAGTTGAGTAATTTGTAAGTTTACGTGAGAATTGTTGTTGTTGCTGTTGTGGCACCGTGCCCTCGCTTAGAGTTAGAGTATCTCATTATTTTGATCATATGTACTGGCATTCGTGGTCGAACCAGCTGCGATACGTTCTGATTTTAAACCAGCACGTATCATAACTAAACGGGCTTATAGTCCATCCGAAGAATCACTCGAAACAAACCTCATTGTCATCAATAAGATTTGAACAAGGGGCGTACGGCGTGAGCACTCTAATCACTACATCACGCAGACATGGGAATTTGATTTAGTAATTTTTTATCTAACTTTCTAAGGAAAAGAAGTTATATTTTCATCCGTACATCACAACAAGTTTTCTCACAAACTGTAGAGCGACAAAGCTCAAACTTTGTAGGAAGGTCAGAAGTGATGGTCTCTTAAAAGTTTAGGTTTTATTTAACATTTATTTCAGCAAAGCCAGTAACTGAGGCACTAAATGAAAAGACTTGATTGGAGCTATTGGAATGTAAAATTAACAAGTTGGGTAGTCAGACCTACGCTCATGTCAGAAGGGTTTTGTACCCAACTTCTCAGAAACTCAGTCACCAGCAACAAATAAAGTCAAGAAATATGTCAAAGAGATGTACTCGTTTCAAAGAAAATCCATTGTTTTTCTATTCTCAACGGTCGCCATTTTGTTGCAAACCAACAAAAACCACTCAAATCATGAATTCCCAAAAATGTTAATGTTATTGACCTTATTTGAAAATTTCAAGAAGATCAAATCAAAACTGCAGTGACTGATTTGATGGAAATTCCATAAAATACCAAAATCATGTGTTATTGTTGTTGTAATTACAGAAATTTCATATGGCTATAACTTCCTTGTATATCATTTGATTTTCATCAAACTAACAAAGTTTAAGGAGCTTTTGTAGGACTACTTAAATATCAAATTTCGTTCGATAAAATTTTATTGGGGAAAATGTGAAATTCGAGTATCATACTACTATTAACAAAGTTTAGCGAATTTCGACTTCTAAGCTATTTTTTGTTGTTTTACTCATAAACGCCTGCCTCCATAATTTTTTTTTCAGATTTTTCGGATCACAGGTGTCGAATCACGAGGAGGGGGACACAAATTTTTCGTGTATTTCCCCTCCCTGTGCGCGTCTCGAAGCATCGGCTACCTTTGATGAAATTTTTTTTCGGGGGCCACTCCCCTTAAATACCTTACAGATTTTTTTTGTAGTTGAAATTTGAAGAGAGCACCACTTTACACCTGCATACAAAATTTGATGTTTCTAGCTTAAGTAGTTTGCGAGAAAAAGTACTGTGACACACGGGCGGATGGACGAACGGACAGGCAGGACGCGATTTTAGTAGTGTTTTGTAAAATTATTTTACAAAACCCTAAAAAGTCGATTTGGTTCAGGGGTAGGCAAAATGTACGAAAAATTTGTGGTCCCTCCGAAAAATCTGAAAAAATCGCGGTGGTATTAAAAGTAACCGGTAGTAGTAAAACCAGTTATTTATCTCAAAGTCGATAAGGAGAGTTCAGTGTTTATTTTCAACAAAAAGAACTACGATGATATTCGAGAAACTGTACTTTGAGCTACGAAGGGACCCGCTACCAGAATCTATAAAAAAAGCTTGAGAAAGTTTGAAAGAGTGTCAAAATATAATTGAAAATCCTGCTAAGTTAAGAATGGTCAACCCTCCTCTTTCAAGAATTAATGGTTTACCCAAAACCCACAAAAGAGAGATAGTTGTTGCTACAAACTCCCCTACTTAAAACATTGCGAAGTGGCTTCAAGGGAGATTCAACAGCCTTAAAAGCTTAGACAATCCGCGGATAACCACGAAAACGGATGACATTGACGAATTTCAAAACAAGGATTTTGTCACGCCAGACGAACGGAGACCGATTCGTTAAGAGAACTCTGTAACAGGAATGCGAAACCCCCTCCGCCCGCCCGTGAGCGAAATTTTTATGTTACGAATCGAACAAGAGCTACAGGAGAAACGGCGAAGATTGAGGTATGTGGATGACATTCTGGCAACTGTATACAAGGAGGAAGAAGACAAGATCCTAGGGATCCTAAGTCAACCCCACCGAAATTTAGAATGCAAGTGGGAAACGATGGAGAACACACGCTTTCAGACCTCAAACTTATCAGGTCAGAAAAAAAAGGATTCATTTCGACATCTTCAGGAAGCCGACTGACACACAAAGATCGATCGCTTCAAACTCGAACCATTCACATGCACACAAAATGGCACCTTTTCATTCCATGGTCCACAGCCTGCACACGTTACCCCTTAGTCTAGAACGGTTTGAAAAAGAGCGCAATTATATATCGGACACAGGACAAAAGAACGGTTAGCGGCCCTAGTTAACAGAAAACTTGATGAGGAAAAAGGCTAGGCGTATGTAGGCAAAAGCATTATGTACGCTTCCACGGGGAGAGAAAATCGCCAGAAAACGAGTAACATATCAGCGTTTTCAGAACAAATAAAGAAAATCTGAAAATTAAAGTGGTTTCATCAAGTAGAAATCATCGACGAAAGACAAGCAAATAAAGCATCTACAAGATATCTTGCCCAGACTGTCCAAAAACATACATTGTACAAACTAAGCGTCTGGTCTCGATGAGAGGAACATTCAAAATAAGCGGAACTAGCAAGGAAGAGAGGAAGAGATCCAACAGCGTGGTAATCAATGGTGGCTACATATGGTATTGCCAATGGACACATCGTCACTTAAGAAATGTATGCATTGTTGGCGAGGTAACGAATTTTAGGAAACTAGATGCCGAAGAAAGCCTTGCAATTCTCAGAGAATCGGAAGACCAAGAGGTGCACTATGCTGCTGAGATTAACAGCAAATAAAGGTTTTACGAGATGTTACCTGCAGGGATAGTTAAAGGGTCAAACTAAGTAATTAGCCGGGAAAAGCTTATTTGTGATAGTCAAAGTCAAAGCCAAAAGCGCTTTTTTTAATACTAATCAATATAAATTTTAAAAGAATATAAAGCAAATTCCAAACAATAACAACAAAAAACCTAATGGCCCTAATGGCTTTCTAAATTTATACGTTATCATTAACACATTGCATCAAAAAAACTATAGCAAATTCAATTAATTAAGATTATTACATATTTTTAAAATTTAATTGGAAAAAGGAGAAAAAACCAATCAACACTATCCTAAAATTATTTATAATCTTAACACAACAGTGAATCTTTGATCCTACACTTAATATGTTGTCTTATTTCTAATAAAATGCAATCAAAAACTTTATCTTATACTAAAAAAATTCTATAACAATATTCCTAACCTAAGCGTTTAATCTTATCTCTAATGGAATATAGTAAACATAACATATACCTAACTTATACCTCATTAGGATAGTGCTGGTTGGTTTTTTCTCCTTTTCCAATTAAATTTTAAAAATATGTAATAATCGTAATTAATTGAATTTGCTATAGTTTTTTTTTATGATGAAATGAGTTAATGATAACGTATAAATTTAGAGAGCCATTTGGGGCGTTAAGTTTTTGATTGTTATTGTTTGGAATTTGCTTTATATTCTTTTAAAATTTATAACGATTAGTATTAAATAAAGCGCTTTTGACTTTGACCTATACCTCATTCTTAACACGAAGGAACAACAACACTAAATGTAGCAATAATGAGCTGAAACTCAAAAAACGAAATAACGGAAAACACCAGAACTGAAAATAAACACGAATAATTTAGACATTGTCATTCAGTCACCAATACCTGGATTGCGCCTTCTCAATTCGATCAGCTTCAACGAATCTAGCAAATGAGTATCTCCATTGAAAGTGTTGATCTCGTGAACTCAAATTCGGAGGATATTTTATCTTCTTATCGGTGGCCCGTCGATATATGTGATATATGACTGGGACGCCGTCAGAATCAAAAACATATCGATTCGTGTCCAAATACACGAATGCTTCTGGAGGAATTAAGCCAGTAGCGAGGCAAGTCGCAATATACCCGTCTGTAGGGTGGAACGGCTGTTAAATCCAAGGGTTTTCACTCACAGTCACAGATCTTGCGATATGATTCCGAAGAAGCTTCAATATGAAGATATCGACCCTCGTCACTTCAGCAGTTTGATAAATTCTTCTATTCGATATATAATGTTTCCAATCCGTCTCAGGCTTTCTGTACAAACCAGTACATGCACGAAGACATTTCCTTTCGTAAACTCTTAATTTTTCCATAGTACTAACACTCTGGTTGTACCAGATCTGACATCCATATGTCAAAACTGGTCTAACCAGTGTCTTGTAACAGATAATTTTGACCGTTTGATCAATGTATTTGGAATGAAAGAGTTTTCGTAGGGCCATGACTACTTTTAGTGCCTTACTGAGCATGATTTTCACATGTTCAGTATAGTACAGATACTGATCGAGATAAACACCGAGGTATGGAACACCGGATTTATGTGGAACTCGTTCTTAACTACCCTCATCAGCCATGATCTGGAAATCTTTTCAATTACGTTTCAGGTCTTGACTGACCCCCTGCAGCGTTGCCCGAAACAAGATTGTTTCACACTTCTGCGCATTGATTTTCATTCGCCAATTGTCAGTGTACAGCTGCATATCATTTTAAATTTTTTGGAGATTGCTCTGAACTATTGTAGCTTTTCGGTCTGCCGTATAGATGATCAGATCATCAGCAAACGCTACCAATGATCGCGTTGGCGAGACGTTAAAATCAAAGCCGTTCAATAATTTGCGAATGAAGATTGAAAAGAGCAGAGACGCAGTAACTGTTCCCTGCTGTAGACCATTCAAGACCTTGAACTCGCGCATTGTTGTCAGCTTTCCATCAGTTACAACAAACGATTTCCCGTATAACATATTACACATCATGGCGACAAGGTGTCTGGGGAAGTTGTCCTGAAGGAGTTTAAAAACTAGTCCATCTAACCACACCGTATCGAAGGCTTTCTTCATATCAATGAGACATGCTCCAACGCATTGTCTATCATTTAGTTTCCAACAGATGTCTGAGATTACTTTCGTTATTGCATGTGTGGTCGAATGCCTGGCACGAAAACCAAATTGGCAATTCGGCATCAACTCATTTTCCTCAATGTGGGCGTTTAATGCTCTGTTGAGTATCACTTCAAACACGTTGCTGATGTTAGGCAGCAAGCTGATTGGGCGATAACTTTTGGGGCATGAAGATTCTTTTCCTTTCTTCAAGATCGGAAATACCTTAGCCTTTTTCCACTCGTTTGAGAAATATGAATTGCTCAACATGTTGTTGAACAATATGCAATAATTCCTAATAGCAACCTCAGGCAAATGTCGGAGTGCTACATTTGGAATACCATCAGTACCACATGATTTCTTGTTGTTTATCCTGCGAAATATTAAACACAAGTCTTTATAGCTGACAAAATAATCAATAAGATTCAAGCTCGGTATGAGGTCAGATGTTAATGTTTCGTTGAAATGAAGAATTGATTGGCCGTTCAGGCTTGATTTGAAGTCGGAAAGTTTTCCTTCAACGACCTCTGAACATATTTCATTCCCTCTCTCAGGGTTTGGCAGATAAACCAATTCAAAATGTGTTCCAATCAGGGCAAGTTTATCCCATCCTTCACAAATAATCCTGTTTCTATTTCTATCCGCAGTCATACTATCAATTTCGATACCAGCCCTATCGAGAAGATTTATCTCATCACTAGTGACTTCAAGATTCGATACCTTCACTCGAGACTTCTTGCGGAATATGCTACTCACTTTCGCAAACACGCCGTCTGGGTCCTGTGGGCTAGTACCCCTCAATTTTTCCGCCCATTGATTGCTGACCTCACTCTTGAAGTATGACCGGATTAAGTTCCGGACATTCTTCAGATGTAATTTCAACAAAGACAACGAGGGATGGTTGTAGTCCAAAAATCGTCGATAAATATTGTTGACGTGTGTGAGAAGAAGGCTTTTCAACCTTGCGAAGTTTGGTGTTTCATATCCTTCCATATTGTTTCGATGTTTAATCTTGGGAACTACTTTCTCAATCGTTTCCAACGTCAGCTTCTCTAACTTCGACAAATAGACATCTTTTTCATCGTTAGTTAGATTCCTGTCATTAGGAACCATTGAGCAAGAGTTGCCACCATCAGAAGGGGGACATTGCTTCTGGTACTCGCGATTAAACTTCTTTTAAAACTTTCTCCAGTCTGTTTTTTTGAAATTCAACCGATGATTTTCATGCTGAACTGGAATGAGGAAGAAATCATCCCTGTGATGATTGATTTCCATTACGATTGCGTTATGGTCGCTATCATAAGGAAGCACCTGCAGTTTCCGTTGAGGACTATTAAAGCTGAATTCAAGTCTTGCGTCAGCAATGCAAAGGTCCAAATATGAATTTGTCCTAGGGTATGTTGGAAACTCCGACCCATATAGATTGCATCTGTATTCAATTTGGTTCTCTGTTATCCACGATTTCAGGAATACACCTCTTGGATTATTGGTGGCGTTCAGCCATGATGTATGCTTGGCGTTCAGGTCACCAGCAAGAATATAATAATTATGCAGCCTATTTAATTCGAGTATTTCGAACAAGGAATTGAGCTCCTCCCTGAGCTTGAGAACAGTTCCACCAGTTGCATAGGCAGAGATAACGAAGAGGTTATCCCCACCTGGCAGTGAGATTTTGATAACGGACACTTCAAGAGATTCAAAGCTTTTGAATTGGACTTTTTCAATATTTCGGAAACAATAGGGTCTTTGAACCAATATCCCGGTGCTATCTCCCCCATCACCTATTACCCTATCGTTTCTTATGGATTCAAAATCCTTGAATGTCACGGAGTGCCATGAATTGAGGTGGGTTTTGGTGAGTAGCATGATGTCAGGCTTTTGCTTAACAATGAATTCAAGGAGATAATCACGCCGATGTATAGTAACAATGGAGTTGACGTTGATCGAGATGAGATGAATCCTATCCATTGGAATGTGGCTGGATGACAATTTATTTTGAGGCATTTGAAAGCCGTAAACGCTGAAAAACAATGTTAATTTTCGAATCTTGTTAATCGATTCGCTCCGGTAAGGAATTTAATTGATGATAAATTTTAAGCTGCAGCTCATTATTGCCACTTACATTATTTATTTTATTTACATTGTCTGTTGGTCCTCTCGCAGCAAGTGCAAATGACATCCCGGGCTTGACGAAGTTGGTAGGTATCACACTGCGGTGTGCTTGACTTTGTTTCGGAGTGACTTTAACCTTTGCATCTTGATACCGGGGGCATCCTCGATATGATGCTGGATGATCAAAGGCACCGCAGTCCACAGAATATAGTTTTTCTTTTGGCTCCGCCTGAGCCAATTTGCACTCGCCGGGAGCATGAATGTCTTTGCATTTAACACACCTATATTTCATGGCGCAATTGGCAGCCGAATGCCCGAATCTTTGACACCTGTAGCACTGGTTGACCTCACTTTTCTGGAGGCGTTCTCACCTCACCACGCGGAAGTTCAAGTACCGTATTTTCTGCAGGGCACTCGAACTACTTTTGCTGGGAATCTGAACTAAGTAGTGAAGCAAGTTTTTGCGCTCCACAATCGATCTTCTCGTTTCAAAGTTTTTAACTGAAATAAATTGTATTTCGGTGCAACTTCTTGGAGCACCTGAAGGAGATCGACTGTGTCCTCAGCACAGTCCAGACCCTTCAATAAAGAAGTTTGGTTCTTTTCGCTTTTCGGGGTGTACGTGAAATGCGGAACATCTCCAGAATTTAAGGCATTTTTTGTTGCCTGGAAATCAACCAACGACTTAGTCCTAATTGTCAATTTATCGGCATTGAGTCTTTTTATCTCAAAATCTTTAAGCTTATTTTCGGCTGCCAAAAGCCGAACCATATCTTTGCCCGTTTGCCCAGATACATTGATTGGTGGGCTTTTTTTCATTAATCTTAACGGATGGACCAGCAGACAAACCTTTTGGTTTTTTCTCCCAATTTTTAATTTTAAGGTATTCTATGAAATCATTATCTAACTTAGACGTTTTACCTGGATCCTCTTCAATGTTCATCGTTTCTTCAAGACCAGCTAGCGCTGCATAGTAATTTCTGCTGTCGTTTGCGCCTCCTGCGCTGAAGACATCCTCTTGATTAGCTTCTTCCTTTGGCTTTTTAGTTTTCTTGTCTTCGGTTTTTGTATTTGCTTGTCGGCTTTTCTTGGTTTCTTTATCTTTGTTGAACGTTAACGTTCCAACAAGTGCATCTAATGATTTGACTCGAAGCTTGAGCTCTTCATTTTCTTTTTCGATTTTGTCAGCTTTTTCTTTGTCTTTGATCAGCTGCTCGATTTCGATAGGATTGTCGGTTTTTCTTCTTTATCGTCGTATCTTCTTTTTAGTTGTTTTTTGCCCGTCATCGTTGGCGATGGGCACGAACCTTCTGGTTGATGGCTGAAGCCATCGGTCTCCTCCATCTCGTTGCTTTTGCAGCGAGCTTAGAGGGAATGTTCTCGGACCGGGACTTCCCCTGAACGTATTTCCATTTTTGATTTTTCTTCAGGAAATGAATTTCAAGTATTCGATAAATGCTCGAATAATTTGACGGTGATGGTTTTCAATTAAAAAAAAATAATTTTCAACTGACTTTTGTGAAAAATTAATTAATTTTTAAAATTAATAACAGGAGCGATTAAAAACACGTCTACACGCAACGAATGCTAGACGTAGAATAAGCTTATTTGTGAAAGTAGTTAGTAGTGTGAAAGTAGTTAGTAGTGTGAAATTTTTTCTACTTATACAAACTCAATCTGTTTTTATAACTACAAATTATATTCAAGTTAATTTTCTCCTGTAAGTATTTGTCTCGCCTTAAATTTTTTATTGCTCACTCGACCCATTTTTAAATCAATTTAATGTATTGTAAATCTATGCGTTTCTGCTCTACACTAAGGATTTCATTGTATCGTGTCATCTGGTATCCAAAATACATGTATATGCATAATAAAATAAAAGATTCCGGCTTGAAGGAAAACCAGTACTTTTCGTCATTTTAATTTATTTACTTACAGGCGTACAAAACATCGTCGTCGATTTGATGATTTTTAAATTTTACATTTTCCTCCATGCAATTGGACACTTAAATTTCTGAAAAATTCACAATTATGTATATTAAAACGATAATCTTATGTCTCCAAATTTTAATGAAATCGAATTATAATCATGTAAGATATAGCCATTTAAATTATATGGAATTGTAACAACAACAGGATATTGTGGTGGATGGTATATGTATACTCGTGCTTCAAATCGACCTAGAGATTAAAATTTTCTTCGCATTTTCATGAAAATTTCAAGAATGGTGGGCCGAGTATTCAGACAATATTTAAAATGGAACTAAATGGTGGCTGTTTATTGTTTATGAAAGAAACCTTCAAGCTTTTGTATATAATTGAACGATTTTGTATGTTCAACGGACTCATGATTCGAGTTATTGATTCATGTCATCAGCAAAGTTGTTTGGAACCCTAGAATGGTTGAAGTCTTTCTGGTAGGAAAACTCTCCTGCCTACTGAACTTTTTTCATTTGGTTTTTATAAAAGATAGCAATAAAGATTTTTTTCATCAAACCGATGAATTCACTTTACATTAACTGTCATCCGCTGAACTTGTGAATTGAACGAGCGGGCATTGATGTTTTAAGTCTTACTTGCATAAGATTGGTAAGTCGCGGTCACCCGACTGTAGGTTTTGCGCAGGAGAAGAAGACTGTGCCTATCACACACATTTTTTGCATGCAAAAGATGGGACAAGCTGCGCCGGGATTTTTTCAGGAAAATAGGAGAGCTTTCCCCGGATAATTTAATCGGGGCTTGGATCGGTTGACAAATGTCACGGTGTAGCACGTTACTTTCGGGCAGTCTTAAAATATAAAAAGTGCTCACTTGGATAGCCGGGGACGTCGGGGTTGGGGATGGTTTTCTAGTAATTCCCTTCCTCCCTCCCCTTCCGCTAGAGGAAAGATCCCGCAACTTAGCAAAGCGAGGCTCAGCCAGAAGCAATGTGTCAAATCGTTCTAATATACATTTTTTTCCCGTTCAATTCTTCATATTTTTCAACAAAGTCTTTAGCATAAGCCTTATTACCTCTCCTGTAACCGCCAATTGCCGAATTCCATGTCTGTTTTTAAATTTATCTAATCAACCTTAACTCACAGAAAACGGACTGAAAAAAGAGCTTATTTTTTTTTTAGATTGTTCTTGGAAATAGAAGTGCCTTACGCGCATTGTTGCTTGAACCAAAGATAGAATGTGTTTCCGAGGTGAACGATTATGTCGCCTACGTCCTGCCTATTCCTATTGCGTTGGCTACTTCTTGCCTGCTTTCCACTCCATAAAAACTCAAACTTTTTATAACAAAGTATCTATATTCATTCTAGATTTACAAAGGTTTATTCCAAAATTAATGATTCCGCAAAGAATAAATACGACCGTCCGTCGGCTCATCTCGACTGATACTGGTTATCTTGTTAAGTGTGTGTGTGTGTGTGATTGTTCGCTCTCATCGTTCTCCGAAACAGACTGCTTCATCAAGTTTTTCACTTTACGTTTTTTTAGTATTAACTGCCTTGCAAAGGATTTTGACGAATCCATCTATGAACACAAACATTATTAATTCTTTTTAAGCTTTGTTGCGTCTCTAATCGCCTACTGTGGTTTCATCAACTGCAAATTTCAGTTTAAAAATACCATGCCAAGTCTAGCAAATATGGTTCCCTAAGACACATTTTTAACCGTTTCTAGTGGTATCAATTTCTTGGTTTCTGTATTGAAAGAAATATCTGCCTCAGCAAGAAACTACATAAATTGTGATCACTCATAACATAGTTGACCTGTCAAGGGTTTTGATATCAAACCTGCTGTAAAAGATTGGAGCAATGCTAATCCTAACAGTGACCATAGCCGTCTGAGGGATGTAATTTGTTAACAATATCCATGATGTCGTCAAAAGAGAGTTAACCAGTATCTTCCACAGCAATGGAGCAAGGACACTTCATGGGTGAAACTTTTTTATCCAACCTGGGCTACTACAAATTGACCCCACTCTGTTCCTGCAGACATTATTTATAATTGATTTTCTTCCAATATTGATTTGTTTTATGTTCCACGAAGTTTGAATTTTCATTGATATTTCGGTAGAATATCCAAACGTAATTACACGAACAATTAAAAGCTCTTTAGACGATTCCACAAGTGCGGAGGCTCTAGGTGAGTGTCGATTGAAAGGCAGTTGGACACGACTCTTGCGGTAGAATTGTTTAGTTTGGCTGATTGTTTTTTCCCTGTACAGGTAGATATGTAGTTTATTTTTTTCTTCTCTTTATTTGTCGTGGGAGAAATACATAGTTTGTTTTTATTGCAGTGTTCTTATTACCGACTGACCAGGTTGGGCTTTTCCTTTTCTTTTCTCTTTGCCTGAACTAAGCGCCCTTACGGCAAGGTCAAAGAAGTAGTGAGTTGGGTCCTGGCGAGTCGTAGTCTTGCTTGACGGCTCACGGAGCTTCTTAGGGAGCAAGCGGTACCCTACGCCCGTCTCCGATGAGCACGCCGGCACCGGGAAGCTCCACTAGAACCCTCCGCACTCGTGTTGATAATACCTCCGCACTCGTGGTTGATAATAGAAATGAAAACCGCTTCATCGCAAGGTAAGGCTGAAGAGAACGAGTTGTAGTTGATGGATTGAAGATTTCCCATAATACCGGAATAATTTGTGGAATGAAAATTGTACGTGTAAGTGCCAATACATCAATGTGTGAAATGTCATTGAAAGTCTTTTGAACAGTATCAGGTATGTAGCAAAGAAGGGAGGTCTCGATTTTGACACACCGGGGCAGCTTTCTGATTCCGACTATTGTACTCTCAGGGATATATCTATGTCTAATTTCAACTACACACGTATGTTCGTGGTTTATCAACTGACTCACATCTAGTATGCCTCAACTTTAGGTCAGCATACAAACGCGGATAATTGGAATCAATTAGCACATATGCTGAATCAGACTCAACACAATTAGCTCTAAAACTTGAAACTACCTTTTAGGACAATTTGATAAACGGAAGAGGTGGGTTGATAAGGGGCATTTTTGGCCCATCGGTCATTTGATTTGATTTAAATGTATGCATCAAGACAAATATGAAAAACAGTTTTTTTTAAAGAAAAATCCCACCCCTCAGTGGCGGCATCGTGTATTGTGTTGGCATATTCAGCACTTGGTCTTTTGACTTCCGTTGAATTATGGCGCTAGTAACCCAAAAACCATAATACCGAGGTAACATGCGCACAACACCCTACGACTCGAGCACCTATTTTACATTGACGGTATCATTGTACGTGTGACATTTTGCTTGGATCTGTTTTTATCCAAATATTACACTTTTTGAAACGTTTGTGCCGCTATCGTAGTTGTACTCGAAAAACAGAATCATATTCACAATGTATGTAAAGAGAGTAAAGATTTTCTTCGTTTAAGTGCTCTTAAGTATAAGATTGACTTTGTTCGAGTTGATAAATACCAAGTGTTAATTGTCGCAGCTCATCGCAAGTTAGGCGTGTGGAAAATCTTGAAGATCTGTTTCAGGTAACTTTGTCCAGATTGTCTTTTTTCTCGCCTATCCTTTCTCTTCGACTAATTCGAGTCGAAAATGTAAGGTTTCTCCGTATTTGGTAATACTTTATCCAATGTTCTCCAGTTTTTCAGCTGACCATCAAAGCTTCTACGACCCATCTGGCTTTGGTCACAAGACGCATTTTGTTAGCATCATCTGTTGAAAACTGATGCTGTTTATTTAGGAATATAGGAATTTTGTGTACGAGGTCCATTCCCTCCAGGAGTTCCAAGCAATCACGGAAACCTTCATCAACAATAAATATGTCATTTGGCTTCACCAATTTTTTGATATTATGTTCATCTTTTTTTAATAAATGTGTGAGTATGTTAGCGTCATTGTTCTTTGAATCAGCCAAATAAGGTCCGACGACGTCTAAAATGTAATCAAAAGTAGTGACCAACATCCTAGGTTTAATCAAGGGTCTGCCTTTGTGTAACGCGAAAGATCGTCTCTGAAAGGAATGGTTTGCACTCTTCTGAATATTAATGTATGTGCCATCCGCAACGAGTATCACTGTATCAATCTTCTTGCTAAAGGCCTCGTATGTTTTTCAATAAACTGTGCTCTCGTTATGTGTTCTGTTTCAAGGTGTAGTGGCATAAAGTTCTCAATCATACCTTGGCGGGCACATTGCACAGAAGATAATATTAGTCTTATTCTCATATTGAATAATGTGGAAAGAACGCTGTTAGAGAGACCAGTTCTTGGTTTCACAAGTAATATTGCCAAGTAAGTCCAGATGACCTAATTTTCGAGGAGCGAATTTTGGGCCTTACTAGCTCAAAAGTGTAGTTGAAATTAGACATAGATATACCCATGAGAGAACAATAGTGAGAATCAGAAATCTGTCCCGGTATGTCAAAATTGAGACCTCTTTTCTTTGCTACATTGCTGATACTGTTCAAAATACTATCAATATCTTTTTCACACGTTGATATTTTAGCACTTACTGGCCGTAAAGCTTGCAGAGCCAATACATTGAATTCAGATCCGGTGATATGAGTTTTGCAGCATCTTTTCCCTGAGGAAATACAGATCCTAGTTTCTACAAAGGCTTAGTACGAGCTGCTTTTGATACAGTCACGAGGCTGCTCTTGCGTTTGCATACTATACAGCACGTATTTGAGTTGTGACAACGAGGTATTTATAAGCGTATATCAGGCTTCTTTGTGGTATCCTCAGCAGAACTTGACATAGCAGGAACTTCAGCCATTGAGGAAGTCACCGTAGAAGTATTTTGATTTTGAGCTCGAGCCACACAAAATGCATATGAACTGCTTTTAGAAAATAACTTCCAACCACTCTGTAGCTCAGTTTTTAGAATTTATAAGTATAGATAAAATTTTTGCTATTAGCATAGATACGCAAATCACTTTCTGTTCTTCGCCATGTTTTACAACAGTCACACTGGTTACCAGTCATTATAAATGATTTAGTTTTCCAACAAACGATAGCTTCAAAATACAATTTTGATATCTACACTGTATGTAAATTTTGTTTTTAGAGCGGCAAAACACTTCTAACACGTTCCGATTGCAACGCAACTGATACTCATGCGCAAAATATATTTTTCCGTGTGGGATAGAAGCGCACAGTGAACCAAAATAAATTAGTACTAATAAACAAATTTATATAGAGGAGTAACTCTGAGAATCAAAATGAATATGGTTCATAGAGCGCTTCTTTCAGAAATGATAATTTAAGGAATGAGAAAATGACAAAAATTATAAAAATTGTGAAATATTCTCTCTTTGGGTAAAAGTTGCTATGACTTACGAAATTATTTATCACATGAATCTTATTGGATAAAAAAAAAGATATCTTCAACTATATAATCGGAAAATGAAACTTTTTTCCGAGTCTGTTATGGGCGAAAAATGCCTCTTATCAACCCTCCACCTTAAATCAAGAATGCGTCCATTATTGATCATAACATGGTTTAATTGTGTGAGAGAACCCAATGATCCATATAAAAGAGGAAAAAGCATAAGTGTAATGATTTTTTTTTCTTCGGAAAATCCGTGTAGAACACGGGTGCCGATTGTGTGGCACAAGTGTCAGCGAGCTATAAACAGAACCAAGCTCAGCTGACTAGCTTAACTTAACGACCGCGTACGCGTGCTTGTCGACTAGCTATTTGCGGGATCATATGAGGTGGGTTCTTGTCGAGCCACGAAGATACACTACAAAATATTTATCACGCGTACTCTACTCTACGAGACATACCGATCAATTTTTATTATCTTTAGAAATGTTCTATTATGTGTCGATTTAGCTACTCTACAGTAATTCAACATATTTCTGTCTCGTTGAAGTTAGCGGACACGGAGGCTTGAGACAAACGCAGACATTATACAAAAATCATTACAAACCTAAAGATGTTAAAGTGGCTGAAGTCAACCACTCATCTCTGCCTAAAGGATGGTAACTTGACGGATGTAGTTTAATTTAAAGTCGTAAAACAACAAACTAAGCAGTTTCGACGGGGTGGCCGCCTTATCTCTTCACGAGCAGCCACTCCTGATCACCACGGGACTGCTCGACTGCTTATGTTTATTTTTTCCAATTGAATTTTAAAAATGTGTAACAATCTTCGTTGATTTGAATTTGCTAGAGTTTTTTTTTTAAATGTGTTTAATGATAACGTACAAATTTAGAGAGCCATTTGGGCCATTAAGTTTTTTATTGTTATTGTTTGGATTTTGCTTTATATTCTTTTAAAATTTATAACGATTAGTATTAAATAAAGCGCTTTTGACTTTGACTTTGACTCTGCTTATGTTTATTACATAAGACAGCCGGGAACTTGACGTGAGATATCGATATCGAGGGGGCATTAAAATCTCCATACAATACAATAATGTCGCAAGGACATTGTGCATAAATATGCAGAGAAAGTTTCTCGAAAAAAGTTTCATATTGTTCCTGCGTGAAGTAAAGTAAAAGACGTTAATGATGATTGTAATGACAATTATTTTATTTTCCACCTTCTGGTATATTTATACATAGTTTTCTGCAAGCATGCAAGATGTTTGCCAAGCGCGTGTACATTCTCAAGCGAGTTCAGTATTCTTCAATTGAACTTTGAATTTATTGATTTCTTGCAAAATGATTGACATGGCAGTAATGCCTTATTGATTGTAAGCAATTTACAAATATGTGCAAGTGCAAAGTTAAATGAACTTTATTTGCTTACTGTATGGTTATTACTATATGGTGCGAACAAAATAACGTAGGATACATTGGACTTTAGGTTAAATTAAAATTATGCTTACATTAACATTAGATTGAACATTAAAATTGAGTTGTAAATTATTCTTTACATTACATTATGTGTATTCGTATTTGAACTTATTCTAGATGTTGAATTGTTCTTTAACATTCCGCCCACCAAGACCAACAGGGTCTTATAAACTGTGCTCGCGGTACCAGGTAGAAACTGAGGAAGGTTGTGATGTAACATTGATTTCCTTGGAGTTGCTTCGTCTGTATCGGTAGATGCAAATGATAACCAGTGTGGCAAGGATCAGCCCAGACAGTGTTATAGATATTGTTGATAACACTTTATGATGGTTGACACTTTTACGTTCGACATTGTTCATTGCTGCTGTTAGTTCTTCCTGCTCGGTTACAAGCGCTGTGAAGGACTCCTCTGCTCCGATGATGGTTGATATGTTCAGTTGTTTGATTTCTGTGTGTTGTAGTGAAATATTTATTTCCGGCATCGTTGGCAAGATGTATATTGGAAAAGAGCGTCCCGCTTGGCTTTGGTTGGCTACGAGGATGAATTCCTGAGCTTGCCATTGGCAATCCTGTGTGAGTCGGATGATTCCTCTCCCGGTGATTAAAATATCCTTTCGTATTCCCTGGCATACTGTCTGCGCGTGAACTGGTTGCGGGGTGAAGAACAACCATGCGTTGATCGACATCATTTGTTGGAGAATCAGTGAAGATGTTCGGAAAGATGTTTGGGGATATTTATGTTGATTGTGTAGATTGTAAAGTTCTCGAATCACACAATTTGCCTTGGCTTTCATGTCGATCAGGATTGTGCTGGACATAAGATAGGTTTCCGTTGTAAGTTCTGGCGCCCTTGCAATCTCGCTGCTGGTTGTTTCGAAATTAACTTGATCGTTGTAGTTGATTCCTATAATATTCCTATAATCGAGCTCGACACGCTGAACGCTGTAAATAGTGTAAAATTCTGGTGGAAGGGAATTGCTGTAGCCTTGATGACGTTGAACCTGCGGTTGTCGATAATTGGTAAATAGCCATGAATTTGGATACTGCTTTCGGCAGAGTCAGTTATGAGTCTGGAAATTGTGGAATGTAAGATCGTAACATGAGCTGGCAGAAGAGCTTGGGTGCTGTGAATAGTTGCTTGAAGGTCTGCAATCTTGATGCAATCCAGTATTCCTTCCTTGCTATGAATGGCTAACAAGATGCTATTGTATTTGTAGAAAACTTCTTCAATAAAATTAATGGCGCGTTGATACGTCGCTAAGAACTGGATAGTTAGTTGATTTGCATCGACTCTAGATAACCATTTTTTCGATTCGTTGATCTGTTCCAGGCCTTTGTTCAATTGGTCGGAGAATCGTCCAAGCTGGCGGTTAATCCTGCTAGATGTTGTGTTAAGCTTCTTGGTGGCTTGGAGTATAATCTTCCCTTGATGATTGATCAGGTGCTTCCTGGTTTGTGGATAAGTTCTGTACGTCAGTGATGATTTCGTCGTTGACTCCAAATACTGCTGTGAGCATTTGGCCAAATATTCCACGCTTCCTCCGGTGGTGCATAAACCGTAATAAATTGATTTTATGTTGCGTGTCATCGATCCTCTCCGATAAATGATGGACTAAATTCCAGCAATGTACCTTTTCAGCTGCTTGCGTGCCAAGGGAGCACATAGAGTATAAGCTTGCATTCATACTTCGCAGATTGTTCTCATCAGTCGCCAGATCAGATAGGGGAAGCTCGATGTTGAGTTGTAAAGCTCCTCGGTTGATATTTCCCTTTCCAATCTCTTCAATGTAGAGACCACCGTCTTAGTTCGTTATATTAGCTTCTGATAACGTGGGATGTGGTAAAACTCGAAGAACAAACAGCGTGGTGAGTAAAACTGTTGAGATGCTGGGCACGATTTTCTTTCTACTCTTTTTTGCGTCAACAGCTTCTGTTGTCGGTCGTTTGATTGCCGTATTGGTTTCTAAGTGAGTCTCTGTCTCTGGTGCCTGTTTTTCCATGTTCTTAAACGGTAGGCTGCAAATTTTAACGATAGCTCTTTTTTGATACTTCCATCCATCTTGACAGATACAGTTCGGACTAGACCGTCTGGTCCTGGATGTGTTGCTATGACTCTCGCTAAAGGCCATTTCATCGACGGAATGTTGTCCGTTTTTACTAACACCAGTTCACCTACTTTTGGGTTGTCTTTTTTCTCCAACCACTTAGATCTTTGCTGAAGACGTTGTAGGTACCCTTTCGTCCATCTCTTCCAGAATGAGTGCTTCATTTGCTGGACCAGTTGCCATTTTACATTTTAGTTCGCACGGGTCATCTTTAATTTCAAATAGGTTGTCTCCAGTTAAAAAATGGCCTGGTGTTAGTTCGGCTACATCATTTGGATCGTCACTTATTTGTGTTAATGAACGTGAGTTCATGCATGCTTCAATCTGAGCTAGCAGTGTGTTCATTTCTTCTATATTTAAGATTTGATTTCCGATCGTTTTATAGGAGTGACTTTTCATTGAACTTCCACTCTATACCATGATTAGCAACTTCAGAAGAGCACGCTTGAAGGGACGTTTTGTAAATGGCTTGGAGTTGTTTGTTGGCTCCCAGAAAATTGAAGCCGCTGTCGCTGAATATTGTTCGGCAAATTACTCGTCTTGCCACGAATCTTTTGATGGCTGCAATGCATGCGTTTGTGGAGAGATCGGATACCAGTTCCAGATGAAACGCCTTCGTTGCCATACATACAAATATCGCAATGTACGCCTTTGTAGTTTTGGCATCCCTTCCTCCATTCCATGTTTTAGTAATTGGTCCCGCGTAATCAATTCCCGTTTGTAGGAAGGGCTTTTCTAATTGCACTCTCGAGGCTGGCAGGGTTCCCATAAGTTGTGTCCTTGACCTGGCTGTCAATTTGAAACATGTTATGCAGTCTCGCAGTGCTTTCTTCACTTGCGTTTGTGCTGAGATTACCCAGTACTTCAGATGTAATGTATTCAGAGTCAAGTGGCAACCACCGTGTAAAGTTTGTTGGTGGGCTTGTCAAATCAGTAGCTTTGCGAAGTGACCCTTTGAAATTATAGCCGGGTGATTAATTGTATCGGCCGTGCGTGCAAAGTGGATGCGTCCGCCCACTCTAAGGATACCTGCATTATCGATCCATGGAGTTAAGTCCAAAATACGACTGCTTCTGTGGACACCATCAGCTTTAGTGAGCTGATGAATTTCTTCTTTGAACGCATGTGCTTGAGACACTCTTATGCATGTGTTTGTGGCTTCTTTGAGTTCGGTTTCTGATAAGTTTCCTGTGCGTTTCATGTTGGGGTGCTTGGTATTAAACGCAAAACGTTGACACAATGCCACGACTCTGTTGAGTTTGTGGAAGGATGAAAATCTTGTTAATATTGCAGGTTCCTCTTCTAAGGTAGTTGTTAGGGATGTAATCCTTTTTTCTTCGTCTTCATGGTGTGTTGTCTGTATTTTTGCTGGCATTCGGATGATGGGTGCACTTAGCCATGTTGGTCCTGCCTACCATAGAGTGTAATTAACAAGCTCCTTTGGGAACATCCCCCTTGATGCGATGTCAGCTGGATTGTCGTCAGTGCTAACGTGATTCCAGCGCTCAATGGAGCTATGCTCTTGGATAATACTAACCCGATTAGCAACATAAACCTTCCATTTGGCAGCAGGGCTTTGAGTCCAGGAAAGTACGACCGTTGAGTCCGTCCAATAAAATTGAAAGACGTTGATCCAATTGTAAGCACTCACAACTTCTTTCATTAGGTTCACTAGCAACGCTGCTCCATTAAGTTCTAGTCTTGGAATTGACTGGACCTTGACTGGAGCCACGTTTGATTTGGCTGCGAGAAGGGTGACCTTTGTTGCTGAAGGAGTAGTGACTCGGATGTATATCACAGCTGCATAGGCGGTTGATGATGCGTCACAAAACCCGTGGAGTTCGAATTGATAGGATGGGCTCAGTTGTATCCATCGTTTTATCCTCAGATCTTTAAGGGCAGGAAGTTGCTGTCTCAGTTGGGTCCATTCCTTTGTTGTCCTTGCGTCTAATGGATCATCCCAACCCTTGTCTTTTAGCCACAGCTTCTGTATGGTCGTTTTTCCTATGATGAATAACGGCTGTAGCCAACCGATAGGATCAAACAATCTCTCTTGTTCTCCCTTTCTTCCTTGGTTAAATGTTTTACTGTAGGAAGTTCTTCAATCTCCCAGAACTGACGTAAGGTTTCGTCTAAGCCTTGGTAGCCCAGTCATATTAGGGCTTTCACCTCGGAATGAAAGATAATAAGCTGCAAATTGGTATGAACCTTTGTTTTGTCATTCTAAATGTTGTCTCAAAAGTCACAATCGTTATCGTGTTCGCGTCTCAAGATATTCAAGGTCAAAGGTCACAAAAATCGGTTTTTCGCGAATATCTGGCTTCCTATCGGTTAAATGAGATTTGCATTTATTATAAAAGTTGTAGGCTATAAAATTCCCTACAACTTTTGTTTAAACTTTTTTTTCATACGACCAACCGTTTTGAAGGTAGAGCGCGAAGAGTGCACATCGTACAGTCATATACGGCCTAATGCAAGGTCAAGCGTGAGTTATGGTTATCAGTACGTTATAAAGTCAATTATTTACTTGGAAATTATAATTATTAAACAATGCCTATTATTTATGTACTAACTATTAATTATTTATATTTAATTAAAGTAGAACCTAAAGAATGGGGCTGGATGCTTGAAAATGAAATCCTGGAGCCCATACGAACGTTATTACCTCCAGCACCAGCCGAACTACTAAACGTAATATTTTGCAATTGCAAAAATGGTTGTGGTTCCCGCTGTGGATGCAAAAAATCAGGGCTACAATGTTCTTTAGCTTGCGGCCAGTGCAACGGACAAGCTTGCCTCAACGCTTCACTGTATCCAAGTAATCCCGATGAAGAAAATACATATGATCCCGATATTCTGGAAGGTTTGGAGATGAACATGACAGATAATGAGGATGATGACAATGAATCGAACATTTTTGAGCGACAAGAAGAAGAATTCATTGTCATCATCCTCATTATCTGTCATGTTCATCTCCAAACCTTCCAGAATATCGGGATCATATGTATTTTCTTCATCGGGATTACTTGGATACAGTGAAGCGTTGAGGCAAGCTTGTCCGTTGCACTGGCCGCAAGCTAAAGAACATTGTAGCCCTGATTTTCTGCATCCACAGCGGGAACCACAACCATTTTTGCAATTGCAAAATATTACGTTTAGTAGTTCGGCTGGTGCTGGAGGTAATAACGTTCGTATGGGCTCCAGGATTTCATTTTCAAGCATCCAGCCCCATTCTTTAGGTTCTACTTTAATTAAATATAAATAATTAATAGTTAGTACATAAATAATAGGCATTGTTTAATAATTATAATTTCCAAGTAAATAATTGACTTTATAACGTACTGATAACCATAACTCACGCTTGACCTTGCATTAGGCCGTATATGACTGTACGATGTGCACTCTTCGCGCTCTACCTTCAAAACGGTTGGTCGTATGAAAAAAAAGTTTAAACAAAAGTTGTAGGGAATTTTATAGCCTACAACTTTTATAATAAATGCAAATCTCATTTAACCGATAGGAAGCCAGATATTCGCGAAAAACCGATTTTTGTGACCTTTGACCTTGAATATCTTGAGACGCGAACACGATAACGATTGTGACTTTTGAGACAACATTTAGAATGACAAAACAAAGGTTCATACCAATTTGCAGCTTATTATCTTTCATTCCGAGGTTGACCCCTTTTTTTACCTAATATGACTGGGCTATGGTACGAAACGAAAGCACAGACTGCAGCAGATGTTTTACATAGGACTGATCCAAATAGCACCCATCCAAGTTTGGTGTTTTGTGCACAAGGTTGGCCGGGCAGCAGTCCTGGTAACAGTAGTTTATCATAAAGATCTGCTCCGATCAGTATGTCAACGGTTGATGGTTCGTTGAACCTTGGATCAGCTAAATCTTGGATCACCAATCTTTGCGGAGTGATCAATGGAATCTCGGTACAAGGCAAGGGTGCGGTAATTGTTGTGAGAATTAACGTTTGCAGATTGGACAACAGTGCGTAACTTCATCTCTCCTCTTGAGGTGACATTTTCCACGGCTCCTATGCCACTGATCCTGAACTTGGCATTGCTGCGCTTTGCCTGTAAAAAGTTGACTGCCGATTCACTAATAAACGATCGTTGTGCTCCAGAGTCCACCAACGCACGGAATGTCAGGCATTCACCATCTGGACGACCCACCTTTTTTTTGCGCTGTGGCTAGTAACACGTAGTTTTGCTTCGTGTACGCTCCGTGTCCTTGAATACTCATTGATGCTGGAGTCCTTGGTTGTTGTGGAGATTCTGCGGTCGTTAAGTGCAACAATGTGGTATGCTTCTTTCCACAAAGTTTGCATCCGTGCGTGGAAGAGCATTTTTATACTTGGTGTTGTCCAAAACAATTGAAGCATAACTTCGATTTTTTAATAACATCGCGACGCGTTTGAACGCTAGCTTGCTTGAACGAACTGCATTCAAAAGGCTTATGCGCTGCCTTGCACATTGGACATGATGGCTTTAAGTCCACCTGAATGGTGTTGACCTTTACTGCCTTTGGTTTTGGCTTCCTAGGACACAAAGCTTCTAACATAGAAAATCTTTGCTTCAAAAAGTCCAAGAACTGTTTCAGAGATGGAATTTTGGTTGAATCTGAGATATGTCGCAGCCATTCTCTTCTTGACTCCTCATCAAGTTTTTGGTTCAGCATATGCACTGTTGTGAGTGGAAATGAATCTGTCTTTAATGTTTTGACACTTGCTAAAAGTTGATTAACAGTATCCAACATGTGCCTTAAACCAGATGGATCGTTCTTTGAGCAATTTTCAATGTTGAATAAGCGCTGCATCATCTCTTGTGCTATGACACGATGATTGTCGTATCTTTCGCATAGCAGAGTCCATGCACACTCATAATTGTCGTCAGTTATGCTCAAGTGGTTTATGAGCTGCTCAGCTCCTCCGCGGAGGGCACTTCTAAGGTACTGCATCTTTTGTACCTTGGTTAATTGTGCATTATTGTGCACCATACTTTGGTATAGGTCCCGAAATGCGAACCAGTCTGCATAGTTGCCGCTAAAAGCTGGTATTCTCACTCTTTCGAGCTTAATGGCGTCACCTTTAATGTCGCCTAACTTGATGGCCTTACATGGCACTGAAACTGAACCATCAACGGAGTATCCATTTATTATCGATTGAAATAGAGTGAGATAATCCAGCATTAAATATTCCAAAGTTTCATACTCTGTGTTGTATTTCTGAAGCTCATCCTCCCTTTCTTTCAATCGATCGCACGCCGCTTCATGCTGATTTTCGCATTTAGTCCACATTGTTTGTAATTTTTCCATCCTTGTTTGGAAATATGCGAGACTATGGCGTGGCTCACTATCCTTCTTGTAATTTGTGATGAGCCTTTGAACCACCTTGAACGCTGTCTCTTGGCCAATAGTGTTGGTTTCGGGGTGTGTCAAACCTGCTCAACCTTGATTGTTGCCAGTTGCAGATACCTCGCAACTCCGCCAATACCTTCTTGCCAGCTTGAGATTCCTGCGTTGCAAAACCCACTCGTTCTTCTGCAAGTCCAAATTTCCTTCTGGCAAATCCAAATGATGCGTGCTGCAAGTCAGAATGTTGTGGTGTAAACCCATTCGTTCTTCTGCAACTCCAAGTGTTGTGTGTCACACCCATTCGTTCTTTGGCTACTGCAAATTTCCTTTTTTGCAAATCCAAGTGCTGCGTGCTGAATGTTGTATTGCAAACCCAGTTGTTCTTCTACAAGCTCAAAGTTCCTCCTTGCAAAGCCAAACTGTGCTGATGATTGCTGCAAGTCAGAATGTTGCGTTGCAACCCACTCGTTCGTCTGCAAGTCCAAATTTCCTTCTTGCGAATCCAAGTGCTACGTGCTGAATGTTGTATTGCAAACCCAGTTGTTCCTCTACAAGCTCAAAGTTCCTCCTTGCAAAGCCAAACTGTGCCGCGTGCTGAATGTTGTCTGCTTTTCCGGCTCGACGGACCAAATGTACCTGCGTGAAGTAAAGTAAAAGAGATTAATGATGATTGTAATGACAATGATTTTATTTTCCACCTTCTGGTATATTTATACATAGTTTTCTGCAAGCATGCAAGATGTTTGCCAAGCGCGTGTACATTCTCAAGCGAGTTCAGTATTCTTCAATTGAACTTTGAATTTATAGATTTCTTGCAAAATGATTGAAATGGCAGTAATGCCTTATTGATTGTAAGGAATTTACAAATATGTGCAAGTGCAAAGTTAAATGAACTTTATTTGCTTACTGTATGGTAATTACTTTATGGTGCGAACAAAATAACGTAGGATACATTGGACTTTAGGTTAAATTAAAATTATGCTTACATTAACATTAGATTGAACATTAAAATTAAGTTGGAAATTATTCTTTACATTACATTATGTGTATTCGTATTTGAACTTATTCTAGATGTTGAATTGTTCTTTAACACATATCTAGAGATAAGTGAACAACAATTCATACTATATAAACAGCGGAGACTAACATTTAAACAAGAGGAGAAACTGTCACTCTGACAAGAACACATTCAACAGGAGGGTGGGGCGAAAATCTGCAAAAAGTGAGGAATAAAGAGGCTTAATCATGCCAACGGTACACCCTCTGAATCAGTTGAGCGGTTGTTTCGGTAAAGTTGTGTATGGCTGACAAGTCTTTGCTGGTGACGGTATCATTCAGCCGAGTTTCGGTAATGCAAAAAAGATTATGACCATTAGCCAAAGTGGAGTAAGTTAAAACTTTTGCAGCTTTGTCCTAAGCGCTCTCATGTTCTGATAATACAATTTAATAAGATTATTGCTGCTACAAGCATTATATCTTTTTAAGGCCAAATATTTCTTTAAATTAATTGCTTCCTTGATTGGTTCCTTGTCCTGGATTTCTTTTCCATACGGTAGTATATTAGTGGCTGAATCACGCGCCAGGATAACATGAAATCCCGTCACACGTTTTTATTATATGTCCCCTGAAGATCATATCAGATGAAATATAAAAGAAAATTAAAATCTAGTGCGAATTAAGAATTCAATTTGAAAATATTGTCAAAAGTTTCTGGGGAGCTTGTACAAAAAAAAAATTTCAATTTAGAATACCAATTAAAAATTAACCAACCCTGAAGAAATTTGAGTCAGTTTTCTTTGTTTTTGAAATCGTTTCCAATCTTTCACTAAATATAAAAATATCTTAATAATTTATTTTTAAACTAGGGGCTTGTTTATAATTAAATAGGCTCATATCCTTTTAATGTTCCTTTGCTCGTTAAGAAAGCTTGTATCATCGACATGCTGTGACTTGGAATTTTCACTTATTTGAATAATGACGAAACAAGTTTGTCGGTTTCATGACATCTATATGATTTTAATTAAAATAAAACCATTTTTCTTCAGAAAAGTCATCAATTTCCTTCTCTATGACACGCTCTGATTTCAAATGTAAATCCTCAATTGTTGCCAGTCATAAATAAATCTACATTTTCATTCTTCACTCCAAAGGAAAACTGCTTGACACCAGTTCATTTAGACTTAGAGGCACAATAGGCATCTAATTTTCAACAGGCAGAGTAAATTGCCCTCACCTGGTGGTGGAATGATTGTACTGTTGTGTTGTTCAGTGGCATCAGCAAAACTAACCATAACCAAAGCCTAATCACGAACATTTTCATGGTTTCATGTTACCGTCTCTGAGGAGTAAGCTCACTCACCGATTCACTCGCTCCCTCGTTCACTAATTAATTCCACGCACATCACGTTTCGCGAAAGAATAGCGCATTCGAGGCCATGGGGAACAAGGACTTTGGGCGACCATTAAGAAAAAACCGTCACAAAAACTGAAAAATGATTAATTCCTTGCCACGCCATGAGAAAAACGAAGGAAACGTCTTAGACCCCAAGTGGAAAAATAATCATCCATTTAATCCTCACATCCTTCCTCGGCGAGGTGATTCGTCGTCGGTGAAGTAAAGAAAGCAACCCTTTTTTTCATAGGGCTACTGTACCAAACAAGTAATAAATTTTAATTAAACATGATATCAAAAGAAGGACTATTTATCTTAACCACGTTAACGGGTTAACCACAATCTTGCCCCCTGTCGTGGCTCCTGGTGCTGAGTAGTAGAGAAGGACTCGAAGACGGTCGGTTGGTCACAAATCCAAGTCCTTAAGTGAAATGAAAAGGATATGAGGTACGAGCAAGAGGTAGAGGCATCAAAATACAATTTTTCATTGCCTGACAACAAACAAACGAACAATGGTCGAGAATTAAAGATTCGTTTCGTGTGCGAGTTGCAAAAGCTATTATTGGCCCCGAAATCCTTGGTTTGGAGAGAGAGTGAAGTCCTTGTAAATTGAATGAAAGTCAGAACTGTTGAAACGCCAGTAGTGGAGGTTGGGTGAATAAGATTGGGAGGTACGCATAATATCTCTCACAATCCGCCCTGTTTACAGGTTTGTTTGAATTGAAATGGTTATGCTGAGGGTTGAACGCTTTCTTGGTCCGAGTTGTGATTAATCAATCATTCCGTAGTATTTTTCTGTTTAGTTATGGACACGCTTTTGATGTGAATCATTTACATTGTCATGGGAAGACAGTTAGGGAAGTTTAATTGCTTGCAGCTAGCGGTTGGCATTTTCAATTGTTAAGGCTAACTACAAACAAGGCAATATTTTTGTGGTGGAAAAATTGCTCTTATTTTATACCTCAGCATTTTGTATAGTAAAAACAACTCAAACGTAACGTCCATTGTAAACTCATAAAAAAAAAAATGGTATAAACTCCATCGGTACTAACTATCTTGTCTCAACATGAAATCTATAAGATTCAATTATTCGAAATAATTGTTCTCAATCAACTGTTTTTCAATTATCAAATTGTTGATTTGTAGAGACTTCATTGCTTCAACTCCATTCTGACGGATTAATGATCATCGCCGGGTTATTCCATGTTAAATCATAAAGGTGCGATTGTCGCAAGTAGGGAGCATTTTAATATGTTTAAATGAATGAGAAGAGGAGAGAAAACCCGTCTTTTTCTGTATTTATTTTTATAACTTTTTCGATAGTACAGCTCGTCTAAAGTCTCCACTCAAAATTTGAAGTCAATTGGAGCTAAATTGACGCAGATACAGAATTTTAAATCTTTTTTTGGAGGAGTCTCCGAAAATCTGCTGTCATTGCCTTATTTTACAATGTCTTTGAACAATTTTGAAAGGTTAAACTATCATATACTCTATTCATAAATGAATTTATATTTACCATATATTCACCACATGGCAGAACAGACGATCAGACATCAAGGCCAGCTTAAAAGAAATGATTGGTTCGATGATGAGTGTCAGACTGCGTTAGACAAAAAGTATCAGGCGGACAAGCAACACTTAGGTAGGAAAATCAGGACAAAGAGAGAACATTATGAAAATAAAATACTATGATGACCAATTGAGAAGCATACATGTACATCGGCAACATCATCGCTGATGAAACCAGGATTAAGGAAAGATGGGCATCATATTTCAAGAACCTGCTTAATCCTCCGCACAGCTCCAGAACTTCGGAGCTTATAGATATTCCATTGGCCCTATCAACTCTGGATGAAGTTTGTTCCACCATCAAAGCCCAAAAATATAATAAAGTGCAAGACATCGATGAGATTCCAGTGGAGCTCATTAAATATGGTGGCAGAACATATGCCGAGCAAGTGGAGCCAATCAATTATATTCACTATCCACAAAAAATGTGACAAGCTACATAGTCGAGTATGATTATCGTGAGTACCTGCCTTTTAAGGCCTGACCTCACGGTCACCATTAGACTGAGATTGGTTTAAGCGCCAATCGTCGCCTCCAAGATCGGTTCCAGTTCACATTGAGGGAACTCTCAACTTTCATACTCGTAGATACGAAACCCAGCCGTATCTAACGCTATAAGGTCAACGCTAACCTTTGTTTTCAACCAACAGCCACTACGAGTTACAGTGCGAAAATTATAGAAACATATCATTACTTTGTAAGACGCACAAAAAATTTCCAAAGATCTTAGAAAATAAAATCAGATCATACGCCAACAGTATTATTTGGACGTACCAAGGTGGCTTTAGAGCAGGTAGATTGACGATAGACCAATTGTATACAGTCAAACTTGTGCTTGAGAAATGCTTGGAGCTCAACATAGCCATACACCAAATTTTCGTTGACTTTAAGCAAACATACGACAGTATTGATCGTAACGTACTGTATCAAATAATGCTACCAAACCAGTCCCTCTTACCAAAATGACAATGGCGCCACCAAATTAGTCCATCTTACCAAAATGACAATGACGTCGACATCCTCCCAAGTCCGCATCAATAACCAACTCACCGATGCCTTTGACACAAATATCGGACTAAAATAGGGAGATGGGCTGGCCCCATCGCTATGTTAATTGGCTCTGGAATATGTCATTAGAAAAAAAGCTACTTGTCAATACAAGAGGTACGTTACTATACAAGTTGAGTCAAGTGGTAGACTATATGGACGACATCAACATTTTGTCACGGTCGCTTACAACCACCAAAGAGCTTTTCCTGACATAAAACTAGCAGGACTACAAATCAATGAGATGAGTAAAACAAATCTCAGGACGTAGTCACGGAAAAATACCCAAAATATCACATGTCGCGAATACGGTATCGAAAATATGGGCAAATTTGCGTATTTAGGCGCCAAAATAATGAGAACGGGTGATGAAATAATCAAAATACGCCGAAGAGTGCAGCTCGCAAATAAGATATTTTATTCAGTTTTGACGATATTGAAGAGCAGTTGCATATACAGGACAACAAAGCTCCAAGTACAACACCAGCCCGTTTTTACCTTCTTATCTTCACGTTTCATCTATGGCTAAGCATCCCGTTGCGGATTTTGCCTTCCTGAAGTAATCGCTTCAAATCATCGCGGTCCCTCAACCTTGTACGCTAATTTCATATTCGGAGCACGGATCTGCTTTCAGCGTCCACAATATCTTGCCATCGTTTCCTCGTCTTTATAACTTGATGTCTTCCTTATGCCCTCCCTTGTATAGTTCTTTTGGGTAGTCACTGTTTCTTCATACGTGGCACATAGCCCACCTATTAAAATTTGCGTAGTTTAACGCATGTGGTTACAGGTGGATCGTCAAACAGTTCATAATTCGCATCATTGCAATGGAGTTGCCATTCCGTTCTATTCTTCACAGGGCCAAGAACCCTTCTGAGTACTTTCCCTTCGAATACGTCCAGGGCTTTTTTGAAATCATTTGTTAAGATCCAGGTTTCGCTCCCGTATAACAACGCAGGGCTCCTGAGAGTTTTGTATAGCGTATCTTCCTTCTTCTGTGTACATTTCTGGGGTATAGGATAGGAAGAACAGTAATGTAAGCTTTATTAGTTACATTGAAAGTAAAAGAAATAATTCTCATGCAATTCAATTTATTAATTTACGCTTTTTCAACACACATATTTTTATTTTGGCACCAATTTAATATTGGATATTCTAAAAAGTATTGAGCCTTTGTTGTCATTTTTCTTTTATTGAAAATGGATTTTATTTAAGTACATATCGTCCATTATTACTTACGACCTTTTGCCATTTTTTGGGTAGAGCCATTATTCCATCTGTGTAGAACTTCTGTGCTTTATCGGCGAAAAACTTGGCCAAGTGATTTGCACAGACCCTTTTAGAAGGGAATTTCTTTTCATTAAGGAAGTTTTGCAGAGACAGAAACAAATGGTAATCTGATGGTGCAAGGTTTAGACTATATGGTGCATGCATCAAAACTTCCCAGCCAAGCTCTGTCAATTTTTGCCGGGTCATCAAAGATGTGTGAGGACTGGCATTGTCATGATAGAAGACAACGCCCTATCTTTTGATCAATTCTGGCCGGTTTTTTTGAATTGCTTGTTGCAATCTGGTTAATTGCTGACAGTACAGAGCCGAATTGAGTGTTCTAGCACCTCATGATAAACAATTCCCTTCCAATCCCACCATGCACATAGCATAACCTTATTTGGTGTCAATCCTGGCTTTGAAGTCGTTTGTGATGATTCACCTATTTTTGACCAGGATATTTTCTGAGCGACATTCTCGCATCTTAGCCATTTTTTGTCGCCCGTAATGATTTGTTTCAAAAATGGCTCGATTTCGTTGCGATTTATTAGCTTTTCGCAAATGGAAATTCGGTCAATCAAATTTTCGTCGAGCTTCTTTGTGTATTCAGCCTTACGCAAATGGTTCAAAACTGTTTGGTGATGGATATTCAGTTCCTTAGCAATATCATGGCTGCTTATATGTTGGTCTTCTTCAATTTTTTGTAAGATTTCATCGACTTTTAAGTGATTGGTCGACCTGAGCCAGGTGCAACTTTGACCTCAAAATTTCCAGAACGAAAGCGAGCGAACCATATCTTGGCTGTGGCTTTTGATAAAGTATCTTGACCGTAGACACCACAAATTTTTTCACGAGCCTGCAATGAATTTTCACCTTGATCGTAGTGATATTGTAAAATATAACGATTTTTTTCAGAAATTTCACTCATTTTCAAATGAATACAACTTTTGACACGAATGACGAAATACAAAACTGTCCATATGAAGATTGTAGACTGGAATGTCACCTTTCAAACGCATACCAGTTTGACTCAATTTGATTAGGTTTGTCCGATATATGACAACGAACACCATTTAGTGACAAAAAAGGCTCAACACTTTTTAGAATATCCAATATAATTACAAAAATCTATTGAACGAGAATGTGATCGCTGTCGTGGAACCCACTGGTGGTACTGCAGCTATCGGAGAGTTTCGTTTGGTGAAGGTAATAGCTCAGGATCACAGCTGCTTAGTATGAGCAGAAAGAGAAAGAGAGAGAGCGAAACCTCTGAGTGAAGCACTTAGAATGAGACCAGCTTGAAACTTTCAGTTGTTTTTTCTCTCTACTCATTAGAACGGGTCCTGGAATGCGTGCTAAATAGCAAAATGGTTTACTATTGTCTGAACAATTTCTAAACATAACTTACTTTTATTGAAACTTTTGTGCTTGCTTGGATTTCGCTATTTTTTTAATGTTTAGTATTAAATTTGTAACTGAAAGTAGCAGCGAGCTTTTCAAATTTGAGCCAGTTATTCGGGACCCTGTTTTGCTTTTAACCAATCGCGTGGATGAAAATGCTTCTTCACATATGTATACGTCGCTCCGAAGGGACATATATAACTTTTTGCATATTTTCTCAGCTCTGGGAAATTTTGACTGGGTAACGATTGCCAGAACTATTATATCAGAATCATTTTGATCTGAAATAAGCTCATCAAACTTCATTTTCAAGAAAAAAATTGTTTTCAGATCAGTTGGTTCCACTTGTGTATCACTAGGAATCTGCATTAATTTTTGTTCACTAAGTGAAAATGGGTTTATAAATGCGAGCATGCGGTCTTCTTCTTTAGCAAAATCATGAAAACTTCTTTCAAATCTTATCTTGATTTTTTCAATATATTTATTCAAACTACTTTTATCCGCAGCACATTCACTCTGCTATTTTAAGTGTGGAAATTGACTTAAGTCCTTTTTTAACTGGAAGATGAAAAGTTTTAATTTCATTTTAAATGAACTGATGCTAGTTACTAAGCTAGGAAATAATGGGTTTACCATTTAAACTAATATCAATCGGCATGAATCCCTATTCCACATTTCCAGGGCCCATGCTATCACCACCATCGTCACCTTCAAAGTTATGATTCATGTTCCCACCTCAACTATTACGTTTACCTGTATAATTAATTTTTTGTTGGTCCAAAAGTGAATTCAAATGTTGGACTTGCATAAACAAAGTGTTTTCCTGTTGCCTTTGACGAATTTCTTCATCTTGTTGGTTCATACGAACTTGCATATAAAGAGTCAATAGCGGATTTCCAGATACGGACCATCAAACACGATACTGACAGGTTCTTTTCTTCGGCAATTTCTCGAGGTATTTCGATTTGCATGTTCCGTTAATAGAGATTTCGGTTTGGGTGTATGTATCCAGGCCCATGTGTTTATTGTCGTGCGTTGAGAGGGATGCATTCATAGATATAGAGACTACTGGATCCGCAACCGGTCGCGAGAGCTGAAGCAATTAGTAACCCTCGCTATAGCTGTGCGAAGTTGAGGTTTGAAGTGATATGCTTTTGTTTTTGCACTTAATTTACTCCGGAACACGTTCACGATTAAAAAGTTTTTAATTTTGAAGATCGCGTGTACGAAATCGGCATTTTAGTTCACTGTTTTTATTAAAAACATGAATTTTCCATCGACTTTGACACATGAGTTTTCTCGCCGTTTTCGCGCCCTTTTTGAATTTCTTTTGCGAATGATAACGAAGGCGCGATCGTGTGCACGTGAAATGAAATTTTGTCGATGTGCGCGGGTGTCAGTGCGGAAAGTGATTCTTCTGAAGAGAGGAAAGAAAATCCTGTCCGGAAAAAATGGGGAAGGAGAAGCAGAGGGAATCATATAGTTTCGAGAGTTATTTATAACTTATTTATGTGGTAAATTTGCTTCCCACATCGACGAGTACACAGATTCTCGTTGCTCGTCCATTTATTTATATGTCTTTGGCTGCATTCATTGTAGACGTGGCCAGATGTTTTCCATTTGAATCAAAACTCATGCAAACAAATTCGCATGAACTTTTCCCTCAAATGAAAAACATCAACGTTTCAGATTTATGTTATAGTCTTATATGATGTAATTTCATAATACTATAACATAAAGAAGAACGCAAGTGGAAGGTCACTCTACCCTGCGAGAGCACCTGTAACGCAGGAATACGCTAATGAGTGGAGGGGCCAGCCAACGTGGCGGCTCCCATACCTGGTCCGGGTTTCAATATGAAAAGAAAGACCGAGTTTATAAATTCGATTTTATCTTTTCATTTTATTTCAAGTGATAGCAAAAATAAATGAACAATAACATAATTTACATCATTTCATAACTAGTTATTAGATCGAATAAAAACAGTACATGAAAAGTAAGATGTTTCGATGAAAGTTATGTCAAAATTAAATATTAAACGTATGCGAATGAAAATGATGAAGGGAATCTGATAAAAAAACGATTTAGGGGTGATTATTATTGGGCAAGTCACTACAAAAAAATTTAGTCTAACTTGAGGAGTTAGAGCGATGAAAACATAATTGTAAGTGTGCTGGTGTATAAAACAATTTCCTCAAATGTAAGGGTTGTACGAAAAAGATCTATAAATACGTTGAATAAAATCGACAATAAAAATACAAATATTTTTTTTTATGGTAACCAAGTTCAATCTATTTCAAAGAAAAAGGTTACTTACCAAGTCCCCCTCCGACGAGCGCTCGCTTTTGGGGGTGGGTAAGCCTGTATTGTAACTTTGCATTCTGCCAATACAATTATGTTGCATAGCATATGATAGGAATCAATCAGCAATGTAAGTGCATGAGTTATATGACTGAGAACTAATTGGATTAAAAAATAACATATTGATAACGTGAGTATAACGTATAATTATACTGGTTGCAATTGATAAATCCACTCTTTCATCGGCATTTTTCCATTGATAGCATTTTATCTCTTTTTGTTGGTAAATATGTAATGGTATAATCGAGGTTTGTTGCGGTCGTTTTATCGTCGTCGAAGTTATAAGATGATGAAATGGTTCGAATTTGCCCGAAAGTGAACTCATAATCTAGGAAATTAGATATGCTGTTTTGCTAATAGCCTTGATGCTGTTCTCCCAAATTTAACCCAAAAAACAAAAACTACCAAACAAACCGTATTCGAAACCAGCATTAAGCGTACAAACAAAGCCCCAATACTTAAGTTTTACGCGGACGAGGTGATGCTGATACTTAATTCAGTGAATTCCCTCAACTAAAATCCGATCCAAATAAACGCGACAATTGTCGTTTGTTGCACGGGAAATGGATTTAGCGCACGGCACTACACTTCTATACTGCTATACAATTATTCTGTATTTATATTATTGCAACTAAGCCAGATATCGGACCATTGAAAATAGGTCCACGAAAAGCGCGACCGTTTGTATTTATCGTCGTCGCCACTGCCGCTGGGTAAGCATTTGAAAATCAGCAACAAATGCCACAGCAAAATATATGACAGTCACGAAATATTTATTTATTTCTTTGCCAAACAAGGCATCGTTATAAAAACCAAAGTAATAAAATACTCGTATAATGAATAGTACAATAAAATATCATTCTTAATCTAGGTATGAGGGATGGAGTTCGGAGGAGGTGCTTAATAATAACGCTTTGAAATTGGATCTGAAAATGGTTGGAGAGTAAAGTGTGCTTAGTGAATTAAAAGCTTTGCAACATCTGTTTATAGGCTCGTTACCCGCGTAAATTGTAAAGTATCGCTCTTCAATCAGCAGACGCGAATGTCTAGTGACTCGCGATATCTCATGCACCTTGATTCTGTCAGCTGGTAATGGTATTTTAATAGTGCCTCTAAGGATGTCAAACACGAAGCAGCAGGCAAACATAGATCTTCTAGAGGCCAGCGTTGATATATTTAGGATCCGAATCTATGCTCATATGATGGCAAATCTGAAAATTTTTTTGGATTAAATAATGATCTTAACGCAAAAAGGACGAATTGTTTTTGAACCGACTCAATTCTGTCGGTATGAACATTAAAGCTTGTAATGAATCATGCGACGCCGCTGGTGGCCACTACTAACACACCTTGCTGCTAGGTGGCTTGCCATTTCACGTTGGGCGCCATTGTAATGATTTTTTTAATGCCCGTGTAGGACACGGGTGCCGATGGCCTGACATAAGTGTCAGCGAGCTATAAACAACACCGAGCTCAGCTAACTAGCTTCGCTTAACGACCGCGTACGCGTGCTTGACGACTAGCATTCGCGGGATCATATGAGGCGGGTTCTTGTCGAGCCACGAAGCCACACTACAAAATACTTATCACGCGTACTCTACTCTACAAGACGCACCGATCAATTTTTATGGTCTTTAGAAAAGTTCTATTAGGTGTCAATTAAACTATTCTACAGTAATTCAATATTTTTTTGCCTCGTTAAAGTTAGCGGACACGGAGGCTTGAGACAAACGCAAACATTACACAAAAAGCAACCGTTACTTTCACAGAAGAAGGTCGTTGCATTACAAGGGGAATGTCAAACCTAAAGATGTTAAAGTGGCTGAAGTGAACCACTCTTCTCTGCCTAAAGGATGGAAATTTGACGGATGCAGTTTACTTTACACTAGTAAAACAACAAACTAAGCAGTTTCGACGGGGTGACCACCTTATCTCTTCAGGAGCAGCCACTCCTGATCACCACGGGGCTGCTCGACTGCTTATGTTTATTACAAGCTCGGGTCCCAGATTAGACAAGCATATTCAAGGATAGGACAAACTAAAGAAAGGTATAATGTCTTAGAGACCCATACATTCTCAAATTCTTTAGATCGACGTTTGATAAAACCAAGGAACTTACTGGCCCTACTGATGACATGATCGTAATGTAAATGGAAACGCATTTTTCTGTCCAAAGTGACACCAAGGTCTACGATGCTATCCACCCGGCTAAGGTTATTATGGTAACGATGATAATTGTTGATTAAAGTTATGCGTTTCCGTGAAAAACTTATAACTGACATTTTTCCAAGTTCAAGGAGGGTTGGTTAATTTGGGACCATTATAACAGGGAGTTGACTTTGTTTTGAAGGAATAATGTTTCTTGTTGGGACTTTATTACATGGTAAAGCTTAAGATCATCGGCATAGAAAAGATGAGGAATATCCGACAAGACCTGAGAAAGATCAGAAATGAAGATGTTAAAAAGGAGAGGACGCAGATGGCTGCCTTGTAGTACACCGGAGCAAACATTTATTTCTTTGGATATGCAACCTTGAAATTTAATATTTTGAGTCCGATTATACAGATATGAGCCAAGCCAGTTCAGTAAGAAACCACCGATTCCGAATCTAAGCTTGTGTATTAGGATTTCGTGGTTGACCCGATCGAACGCTTTACTAAAATCAGCGTAAATCGCGTCAATTTGGTGCCCCAACTCCATTTCACAGAGAATGCTAGACACCATCACGGATAGATTAGTTGTGGTCGAGCGATTTTTACGAAAACCATGCTGTTGATCGTTAAGCCGTGGCTCAATAATGGGAGATAATTTGGAGCAGACTATTTTTTCAAATAGTTTTGGTGTAGCTTATAAAATAGCAATACATCTGCAATTCTCAACCGACCCCTTATCTTTATTTTTATATATTAGTGTCAAACGTGATGACTTCCAAGATGAGGGGGAAACTCCAGCAGCAAGGGATTTGTTAAAAAGGATATATAAGGGTAAGATCAATGGCTCTGTGCAGTTGAAAAAAAAGTAAGGAGGGAGTAAATCAGAGTCTGGTCCTTTATTGAGCTCAAGATCTTCTCTTCTTTAAGTATTTCATCTTTTGAAATAAAAATTTCCTTTATTAAAACGGCTGAATGTAGATCCGAGGAAGGAGCATAGTATGAAGAGCTGGTTGTAGAATAAATGGATTGAAAGTGGCTGGCAGAAAATTCACAAATATCTATTGGGTTGGAAGGGCTAGATTCCTGATATATCATGAATTTAGGAAAGCCATGAGACTTGCGTTTTATGTTTACGAAATCAAAGAATTTCTTTGGATCACGAATAATATTTTCACCAATTATGTTAACATATGATGTATATGCTTCCCGGGATTTAATTTGAAATTCCTTCACCAGCTCATCATATTAGGATTTCATCTCGTGGCTCACAATGGATCTTGATTGAATTATTTTATAATGTTTATTTCTTTGATGCCGCAAGTAACGGAGCTCACTATCTAGCCAAGGCTCACAGAGTTTACTCTTCTTTTTTATCTTAGATACATGTCTTTCAACGGCGTCCAAGGAAATCTTGTAAAAACGAGCTACTGCATCGTCTACACCTAACGTTCTAATAGTACCAGTCCAGTCAATTTGACGTAGATGTTTATTTATGCCATCATAGTCAGCATTATAGAAGTCGTATACAATATTGTTATTGTAAGATAGCTGGTTTGCTTCATCGGTAGTGGACAGCTCAACAGAAAGCGCAGAATGGTGGAGGCTATTAGAAAAAAGGTGTTCTGTTTCACCAGTCGGATAGACCACTACGTCGCCGTATGCGTTTGTAAATATCAGATCTAGCCAATTACCGAAATGGTTGGGAGTCGAAACAATTTGCTGCTAATCAGTACCATATAAAGTGTTAATAAGTTCGAAGTCAATATCGTCCGAAAGATTTATTGGCAGAAGACCACCAGCAGCTTCGTCGACCATGAATGACAAATTAGGGCCATTGAAGTCGCCAGAGATGATAACTTTGTCTTCTTCCTTGATGGAAGTAGCCAGTGAAGAAATTACATTAAACACATCATTGTAGATTATCTCACCTGATTTACGTGGAATATAAAAAACACCAACGTATAAATCCCATTTCTCCACTTTGATACGGACGATTTTATGTTGATACAATTGATTTGCAACTGTCCTGACCAGCTTTCAGAAAAAGGAATTATGCACAGCAATAAGAACGCCACCGCCCCGGGTCGGTCCAGCGCTATGATAATCTCTATCGTCCCTATAAATAGTCCAGTTTCCATCAAGAGTCTTCTCGTTTACAAATGAATTGTTCAACCATGTTTCGGTCAGGGAAAGAATATTAAAATGGCATGATTTGGCGTCAAGAAAGAGTTTATTGATTTTTCCTCTCATACCACCACAGTTGTGGTAAAAGAGCCTGAGGCGATTGGAAATGAGTGGGGTTTTACTGGGAACGAAAAAATTTCTGTTGTTGCTCTCTAGATCGTAGAAGAGAAGGTATATAATTGCTGCTTACGTGTGAGGAATAAGTGTCCAGATCTTTTTTTGCTTGGGCTGGAGATATATCGTATTCTTTATGGTATTTAAAATAAAGTCCACGGAGAGCCTTTATTTCAATGGGAGGACCTTCTCGTTGGATTGAAACTTTAATGTTAATTTTTGTTTTACCATCGATACACGTAGTATCAGGAGCTTTGTGCAGATAGGCCAGGAATAGTCTCACGTTATCGTAAATTCTGTTATCTCTTAGTCTAGAAAGGAGATATTTGGATTCGAGATTTTTGCTAGAGTTGATTGTTGCCCCCACAACTGGTGGTAGCAGGGGGTCTAAAAATTAACTCTTCTCATTCGTCGAGTTTACTGTTGAGGCTGGTAGTTGAATTATTTGAGCTGAGGATAGAATCTGTACACCTCCATGTACAAAATTTGAGTATTCAGTGGACTTTTCCTTATTTTCTGCTATTGAAGTGGGGACAATACGCTCTTCTACCAGATCATTGGTACTGACAGATGGCAAACTGCTAGAAGTACTATTATTTTTTAATGAGGGAAGGGGATGGATTTTCTATGGTAACGTCAATGGAAGTAGGAGTAGTGTTTTTTGAAACTAAATGGGAAATTGGGCTTACAACTGTGTTAGTAGAAGGCTTAGAGTTAAGATCTTGGTTAGTTTTGTTTAACGTATGCTTATATTTAATTTGAGGTTCATGCGATGGTTTCGTTGATGACATTTTTCGGTATTTATGAATACCATATCCTTCCAGATATAATCACCGTTTTTGACTTGGAGGTTAGCAAAAAGCCTTGAAATAAGCACTTTGAATGATGGCCTTCGTTTCTTACGATTTGAGATGTCTTCCATTTTGAAGCCTTTGATCATCAGACACGTTTCAAATTTCTGCTGCAACCCAACGACATTCAGATTTTTAGGTACTTTCTTGAGGTAAAATATCTCCCAGATGTTTTCGCTGGCTTTTGTGGTTCTTTGAATATTTGCTGAATTGACTGACTCCAATTTCTTTAATCTTTTGTTCCAGTCATCCAAAGACCAGGTTGTGTCCGATTTGAAAATAGAAGAGACTACTGAAACTTGTATCGTAGGTCTTTCAATGGGCGTACCGCCTTTGTAGCATGAATGGCATATGTCCTGTATAACGACACTAGAAGGGCATTTCGCTGTTAATTGAGCTGCACAGTGTTCATGAGCTATATTCTCCATGGTGGCAAATTTTTTCTTTGACCCTTCAATTTTCGCAATCAGCTTCGAGTGTTGTGAGGCGTTTTGTTGCGTTGTGAAGTTAGTTGTTCTCAGTATCTCGTCCATCCAGTTTTTATTTAAAGTTTCGGTACTTTGGGGCTGAAGATTTGTAATCTGATTTTTCATTGCAATAAGACGGGAGTCGAATGCTTCGAGTGCTTTAGTGACCTTGACATTGCTGCCTGAAAGTGCAGTTGCAAGCTCATCAAAAATAGATGCCATCAAAACGGAGTTTTTATCGTTTGCACGTGACTTTGCATTCTGGTGTGCAATCAGCCGGTCCTTTTCATTGATGAGCACATCAATGCGATCAGTAATTCGATCATGTAAATCTCGAAATTTATGTTCATGGTGTCGGCAGTCGACAAATGAAATAAGACTTCAAGAAAGAATGAAACCAGTCTCTTGGAGCATCCATGCAAGCACCGTGCAGTTTGCGGGAACAGAAACTCTTACATATAACATACTTAAAAGTATGATCGAAGGCCATGCAATTGGTGAGGTCACACTTATGGGTCATTGTCCAAGATAAAATATAATTTAATAATTTATTTATGTAGTTTATTTATTTATAAATCTTGACAACGCTAGTTTCGTAGCGAGGCGTGGGCGAGCATAAAAAAAATAATTATTCCACAGAAAGGTATATGAAACACACTTTTAACAGAAAACAATTTAACTTTTATTATTTCACTCGCGTTACACGTCGCGTCGTTTACTTAATTCACTTAAACTGACTTGGGGCGACGTCATTTATGCGAGAAATTTAAATAGATAATTTTTGCTGACGCTATGTCTGCGATCAGACATGTCTCGTTTCCGAAATCTTCACGTTGCATTTTCCTAAATTAGGTAAATGCAACGTTCGCAGTAAATATTCTACCGAAATGTTATTTTTTATAGGGTTTTCAGTTACCTGATACATGACTCCCTTGAACGCGCAATATAACAGTAATACATTCAAAATATATTTATATGCAAAGGTTTTAAACGTAGATAGACACAGCATATTCAACCGGCCAGTGGTGACTATCCGTTAACGCTTTCCATTCATCTGTTGATAGGCCACGTTTAAAGATTCCTTTTTTTTATGCTTGAGAGTAATTCTACATTTAACGTTAATATTGCCACACATTTTGACACATGAGAATCAATTTAAATCCGTTTAAGTTTAATGATTAATGAGAACACTTAAAGTAACAATTAAAATTATTTAGAATTCATCCATCCTGCGCATATTGAATGTGTTTCACGGATTCATTCATTGGACATACATATATAAAATTTAAAACAATTTATTGTTTATTTCAATGGAAACAATATTTTTAAGGTTTAATTGCTGGAAAGTCTCGTCACGCATCTGTATTTCTTTAATCCTGATACGCGGATGAGTCAAAAATCAAACGGTGTGGTATCCGATTCAGCGACGCGTTCGCGTTTTCACAAATTCCATTCTTATCAACACCGCGAAAGACATTCCGTAAATCCACGCACATTTCACGGGAGCCCACACTCCATTGCACTTTAGACCGCAAAAATGACGATTCGTTAATTCGTTGCTGGTGCGATTCTTCCGACGTGTGTACTTTTTGCGATCAAAAACAGACCCCCTTGTCGCAACGGGGGTTTCTTGGCGAGCCATCCCATTCCGTCGATCTATTGTTTGCCTTGCGGGGCAACGGGTTGCCGTGGTCAAATTTTAATTGTAAATTTCAAGGTTTTTATTTTTAAATGTACAATTAAAATTGGATCATATATAATGGTGTATTCGAGCAGTTTGCCTAAACGACTGCTCGATTACTACAAGAATTCATTCTTCGTACCACATGACGATGTTTTTTTCTTTTTGTGGTAGGGAGGTGAATGCTATTTATGCACAGAGTGTGGGACTCCCATGCGCGACTGGACTACCCACTAAACACCTCCCGTGTCGACCTGAGAACCCAGCCTGGAACCGTTTGACACATTACTTCGGGCCAGGTCTCGTTTTGTTACTTCGTGGGGCGCCTTCAAGCTGAGGAGTCCCTTTCCTAGCGGGAGGGGGAGAGAAAATGCCAAAAGCGATCCCCCAGCCCCGGCTGCTGTGAGTCCCTTTTATATTTTAGGACTGCCCGAGCATAATGTGCCACCTGGTTCCATTTGTCAACCGATTCGTGCATCACCGCAACTATATTATCCGGGATGAGCTCTCCCGTCTCCCTGTAGAGTTCCCTTCGCAGCCTGACCCATTTCGTACACGCAAAAAATGTGTGACAGGCGTTGTCCTCCTCTCCTGGGCAAAACCGACAATCGGGGGACCGTGACTTACCGATCTTGTGCAGGTAAGACTGAAAACACCCGTGCCCGCTCAAAAGCTGGGTCAGATAGAAGTCAGTCTCACCATGCCCTCGATTTAGCCACGGTCTCACATCCTGGATGAGGCGCTCAGTTCACCTTCCCTTCGTGCAATTCACCCAAGACTGCTGCCAATCATTGAGCGAGCGCTGTCTCTTCTCGCGGAAAACTATCTCCCTCGCATCCTCGTTTCGGCGCAGGTAAATAGCGCGGCGCTCTCTAGCAAGGAGAGCGACAGGTATCACGCCTGCGATTCCTCTCACCGCCGAGTCGGAGACTTAGATACGCGACGATGTTAACTCAATGGTGTATTTCATAGCGATACATATTCGGGGAACTAGGTAGGTGAGTCCCCGGTTTTTCTAAGTGTACGCTCAATTTTGTGTTTGTGGAATTTCAGTATTTCTTAGCTATTCTGTTTTTAAATTGAGTTTACATAATCGTATTTCGTTGGAATTTCATTTAGTAAGCTCATTAAAAGACACATTTTCGAAATCTAAGCGTATTTTTCCGATCAACTTTTTTTATTACCGTTGCTTGTAAGGGAGTGTAGTTTTGATATGGGTGTACGCTCAATTTTGTGAGTGACTGCGAATAGCATTTTTCTCGATTGGTCAATTTAGAGGGTCGCCCCGAACTATTTATGCATTTCAATTGCTCTTTGTATTGAAGAGTGTGTTATACCGACCGTTTGGCCAATTTCGCGGAACTTTTTTCCTTCTTTTCATAGTTTCACTGTTATATCTCTTTCACTGACGTTTGTTGGTTTTCTTTTTTGTCCATTTGATATTTTAGTTGAGTTTTTAAACCAATTTATCACACAAACATTCCAAACAATACGAATAAACTTATTCTACTCCCGCTTCACTCAAAAAAAGTCCTTGGGATTCCCAATCTTCGCTAATATTTAGTTCTTAGGACTTCCCCGTGATTCTTTTGTACGCAAACTGTTTCTGGACAAAAATACCGACTTCTTAAATATTTACATACCTATAAAAGCATGTTGCAACATTCTTTCCGCAAAGAAAATTTCCTAAAAGGTTGTCAGCTGTTGTAACTTTCTAATTCAATTGCAGAGATTTGAATTGTTGCGTATTTGAATTAATAATGAGCCATATAAGATTGCAGTTTATATTGTACGCAAACTTTTTCTGATTAGTGTATATCTCAATGAGTTTTTTTTTTTAAATTTTCAATTGTTCATATTTTATTGCGATTTGATTTGCCGAATTATTTTTTATTTAAAATGAATACATTAGGTAATAGTACAGTAAATATAGCATTTACGGTCTAAGAAATGAACTACTGGAATTTGACTTGATAAATCGATAGGGGGGCATAAAAAAAACTTAACTTCAGATTTCCGAAGTGATCCCCCCCCCCCTGCTTTTGAGAAAATCCAAAAACATTTTGAACGCGTTTTTCTCGGAATCTGTGGGTTTTAGAGAAAAGTTAATGCAACAAAAAATGTTCAGGACACTGTTATCTACATTTTATCTCATTGGAGCAAAGTCGTCCGACTTAAAATACAAAAAGTAGGTGGCGCTAAAGTATCAAAAAAGTGGTTTTTTGGCATTTTCAATAAAAAAAAATTATTTTTTTATAATAATGTAAATGGAAAAGTTGTTCGTCATAAAATTATCTACAATTTTTGTTCAAACAATTTTTTTGTAAAACTTACCGTTAACGAGCTGGAGCTTGCCAAAGTGTAAAAGTCGTACATTTATGTGCCGCGCCGATGCGTGTATTCCATTCATTTTATCGAAACATTATTTTTCGATTAATAGACCGTAATGTTTATTTAATATTCTCATTTTTAACAATAATTTTGATAAACAATTAATAATAGTAACCTTTTAGTACTGCTTGTTGTAAACGGTCAACATTGAGTTAAAACAAATGTAACTGAAGGTAGTAGTAAAAGATTCACACAAAATGTGAAGACTAATTTTTTTTTAGTTTAAAATTCGTAACTATTTATTTATTAATTTCAAGCATTAAACTTTACATTGTGTGATTTAATTATGACAGAAATTTAACTTTCGTCGATTTGGCATTCAATTCAATTTGTATTTTGCATATTTTACGATAAAACAATTTTACCTTTGTTGATTTTGAGTCCAATGCAATGTTCATTTTGAGTCAAATTTATGTAAATCTTTGAAGAAAATGCAAAATTGGATTATTGCAAACTGTCATAATAAAATCACACAATGTAAAGTTTAATGCTTGAAATTAATAAATAAATAGTTACGAATTTTAAATTAAAAAAAAATTAGTCCACATTTTGTGTGAATCTTTTACTACTACCTTCAGTTACATTTGTTTTAACTCAATGTTGACCGTTTACAACAAGCAGTACTAAAAGGTTACTATTATTAATTGTTTATCAAAATTATTGTTAAAAATGAGAATATTAAATAAACATTACGGTCTATTAATCGAAAAATAATGTTTCGATAAAATGAATGGAATACACGCATCGGCGCGGCACATAAATGTACGACTTTTACACTTTGGCAAGCTCCAGCTCGTTAACGGTAAGTTTTACAAAAAAAATTGTTTGAACAAAAATTGTAGATAATTTTATGACGAACAACTTTTCCATTTACATTATTATAAAAAAATAATTTTTTTTTATTGAAAATGCCAAAAAAACCACTTTTTTGATACTTTAGCGCCACCTACTTTTTGTATTTTAAGTCGGACGACTTTGCTCCAATGAGATAAAATGTAGATAACAGTGTCCTGAACATTTTTTGTTGCTAAACTTTTCTCTAAAACCCACAGATTCCGAGAAAAACGCGTTCAAAATGTTTTTGGATTTTCTCAAAAGCAGGGGGGGGATCACTTCGGAAATCTGAAGTTAAGTTTTTTTTATGCCCCCCTATCGATTTATCAAGTCAAATTCCAGTAGGTCATTTCTTAGACCAAACCTATTTTTTCGTGCTATATTTACTGTACTATAAATTTTATTCACTGATAAATAAAATCTACCTAAAGTCTAATTCAATTGAATGTCAGTAAGTTAAATTTAAAATTAAGCGGAGCATGGTTTCCTAACTTATTTATAGAATTCCATGTACCGTCCCCTGAAAGGATTTAAACATTCATCTCTTCTACTCAACATCAGCGCATCACCTTTTTCAGCACGTGATAAAATTTTAACGATTATGTCAATAATTTTGGGGGAGTCCCCGTGTCGCCCGTTTTAGACTTGAGTCGTCGCTTCTCACTCACACGTCAAATTCTTGTTCCTATCTTCTGAATTATCTTGCTTTCGAGTCAACTGAGACATTTAATCGACACAAAAAGGACGAAGTCGTTAAACTACCGAGAAAACTCCCACACAAATTTTCCGGTTGGACGAAAGGAAAGTCAGTCATCTTGGAATTGCCGGACTCGGGTGTTTATGCTTTAAAAAGAAAGCAAAGCTTTCGGGCTCCTCCCCCAAATTTTTCAAGATGTTATTACGAGAGGCTGGTCGCCCGCCTCAACATTGGCAATCTATTGACCTGTAGACAGCATTTTATAAACGCTTAGGGGGCGGATGGGGAGCATTCACCCACGTGAAAATTTCAAAGCTCCAAAGCGGATGCTGTGTGGAGCTCCGATGTGCAGAATAGCAACGGCGCGGATCCAACGACAGGCAGCAACAGCATTCAGCGAATGAGAATCAAATCACTTCCAGGGAAAACTACTCCACTACATCCAAAGTTTTGCGCATTTCCCCTTCGCATTGGAAAGAAACATGTGCTCGGAAAAGTCAAAGCCCAGTGGAAAAACGTGCTCGACTCGGAAGCCGGCATCCCACTACAAACGCCCATTGGAAAATGCATTGGCGACTGGCGCCACGAGTGCTTGGCGCTCGCTCTATCAAATTCGTCAAACGTGCGTTAAATGGTATTCCGTGAAATTGTGGAAGGTTACGTTAGTGTATTTGTTGCACTTTTCCGGATGCTGCGCGCAGCACAATTGAATTTTCCGCTCGCGTTATTTGATTCGAAATAACTCGAACGATTCAGGCGGGGCGCAGTGAGAGGCGGCATCGCACACTTGGCTTTCCAGTGTTTTCCTCGTGTGGCGGGAAAATTGTGTGCGAGCAGTTAAAGGGTGTTTGATTATAGCCGGTGCCTCGTTCTCGTGTGTGATTTTCATTTCACTTTGATATCAGAACGAATTTGTTGCAGGCAATTTTATTCGGCGGAAAGACGTCGAGCTAGTCGTGTGTGAATACGTGCGACACGCGTTTTTGGTTCTGATCTTACTATTGCAGTGTTCAAAGAGGCAAATATTATTTATTCGGTTTGCAGTTCGTGTTTGGGTGTTGATTAAATTCAATTGAGAAAATTAATAATAATATTGACGCATGACCTTGACTTTCCGGTGAAAAATATAGGCTGTTATTTTGTGTCGGTAAAAATAATTACACATACGAGTGTTGCGTGCGTAACAAGTGGGTTGAAGAAAATCATTTGTAAGAGTTTTTCGAATGTTTGTTAGAAATTCTTGCTCAAGTGAGAAGTTCAGTGGAAAGTGTAAATAATAGTGCTTTCAGTGGTGTTTGGGAATTCAAGTGTGAGATAAAATTGTTTGAAGAGCTTGCCAAGATCGAAGAGTGCTCACTTTCGGCTATTCAGCGAAAGATATTTGTTGCAAGCAGTTGCATTAAGCGCAGAGTAAACCGTCACCATAGTTGTGGACACCGGTAATTATGTAAGTGAATTTTGGATTATATTTCAACCGTGATGAGGATATTTGTCATATTTGACTGAAATTGAGTCCAATTCATCAAAAAATAGTTTTGTTTTCTCAATTGACAACATGCTTATAAGTGGTTGAGTATGAGTGAAAAATAGCTAAATCAATACAAACATTAAAAAACATCAGTGTTCCGATGCAAGGACAAACATTTCCAAGCAATGAACCTAATCTTCATTAGCAAAATTCTGATTCCTTAAAACATCATCGTTAGTCTGGGTCAATGCTTCCAGAATAAATTGCCAAACGTCTATCCATTCTGCGGTCTTATTCACATGTTAAAGACATTCAATGAAATAAGTTTGCGCTTGAATTCGATATCGAATAATAGTGTCCAATCTAGTCAGATATACATAGTAGCATATACTTGAAAAGGATAAAAAGCTAATCCTTTCTTATACACATTGTGACTTTTGTGTTAGCGATGTTTTCGCGCTTCGGAAGTGAAATTGGCGTAGTCTTCTGGAGTGTGAGCTGCATGACTATAAATATGTCTTTGATTTGGAAAATTTTACATGGATCAGAAAACCAAATAGGGTTTACCTGAGTTAAACAAATGAAAAAACAAAAGTTTTTTGATGAACCAGTAAAATTGTTTTGCAATGGCTACGATTTCAAATTTCAGGGATTCATATAACCATAGAAAAAACTTTGAGATCAATTATTTGGCGTAAGTGTTTTGAATACCATTTTTTCGAAACTCTCATTCGTGTTGAGCACCTGAATTAACTCCAAGTTAAACACATTTAGCCGTTATATACAAAATTTAATTCAAATTAGTTTTAATTAACGGCTTTGATCGTTCTCGAAACATGTTTTGTCCTTTTTATACAGTTCCTTGACGTAGGATAAGTTGGCTTTAATGCTGGAAAGAAAAATACTGTGCAAAACCTATAGAGACATTTCACTATTTTGTACTTTCTACCACAGAATAGGTATAGACCAGAGTTTTCCAGACTTTCTTATCACATGGACCAATTGCTATGATGATCTGTCTTGGATGGACCCACTGGTTTCCTTATTTTGAACTTGTGCAAATTCTTTTACGACGACTGTGTTTTTTTCAGATTGCCTAGTACTCTTCACGTTAAAAGATTTCAATGACTCACTACAATGTGAAAAAAATAAAAAAAAAAGCACACGCATATTAAGTTTTATGCATTTATTGATTAAATTCAAATTAAGGTTCCAAATAAAAGTAGCATCCATTAGAAAAGTGCTAATTACGCAAAGAATTTATGATGGTGGGACAGATGAACCTGATGCTTTCATAACGAATTTTCAATATCCGGCAACAACTTTGTTAGATTTAACCTCAATTCTTCACGGTCAGTGATGCCCAGTCTATTTCTTCTTTCGTGAGGAGATTCGCAACTATGTTGAAACCTCTTTTGTGAAAAATCGAGAAAAAAATAAAAGTTTCTGGTGAGTGCAACGAAACTTGCACGTTCAAGGCCCTCAATCCTGGAAAAAATGGAAAAGTTGCTGGCTATATAGAAAGAAAGTTCGAATGGAAAAAACACGCCCATAAGTCAGGATCTTATATGTGTGGAGCAAGAAGGCGAACGATACTCATCTCCAACATTTAAAGCAAGTAAAGGTTGGTTTCATCGGTTTAAGCGCAGATCAAATCTTCACAATATCCAAATAATATGTGAAGCAACTAGCGTGGATATTGAAGCCGCTGTTGAATTTCCAGAGAAATTTCAAAAGTTTATAGCCAGAGAGAAAATTCCTGCTTGCCTCATCTTCAATGTTGCCGAAACTGGGCTTTACTGGAAAAGAATGCCATCACGGACGTTCATATCTAAGAAAGAACGACAAGCTAGCCGTGAATGTTAAATCTGCGAATGTTGCGTCTATTTTCCTATGTAATAAGGGGGTTAAGTTTCACAACGGCATCAATTAAGATAAAATTCAAGATTAAAACAACATTTATTCAAAATTATAGTCCGTAAATAAAAACAAGTTGGGTAAACAGACCTACGATCATGTCAGAAGGGTTTTGTATTCAATTTACAAAATACAGTCACTAGATCGAATAAAATCAAGAAACATGTCAAAGACAATTTTATTGGAGAAAATATGAAATTCGAAGATCATACTATTATTAACAAAGTTGAACGAATTTCGACTTCTGAGGTTTTTGTTATTGTTATACTCATAAATATCTCCCATGATAATTATTTCAGAGATGTCCAATCGCGAGGGAGGAAACACATTTTTCATGTATTTCCCCCCTGTGCCCCCACTAAAGCAAAAACTGACAGTTTAAGAACTGTTTTGAAAAGCTCCCATGAAAAATTTCATTTCATACTCATATTGGCTACCTTTGATGAATTTTTTTTACAGGGGCCACTGTACTGTTATCATCGATTAATGGCCAATTTTTTCGAATCCTAGAATGGTTACAAAGCCCTTTTGCTAGGAGCTCTCTCCCGCCTCTTTGACTTGTTTCACTTATGGTTATTAATCGTGGGTACTCATCTTCAGTCATTCATTAAATTGAATCAAGTGTTTAAAGCATGCACCTTAAACGTTGAAGTTGGGAAAAACTAACTCAAAATTATTCAACCTTCGCATTTAAAACAGCCACCATTTTGTTTTACGATTACTGATACCACTATATCTTTGAGAATCGGTGCATCTCAAAGATATTCATGATACCTATCATTCCTGAAATTTTCATGCAAATCCTAGCAAAACTGTAGTGTCTGAGTAGGTAAAAAGCGCATGTTGTTTCATAGCCATATGTTGCCATAGTAATAAATGCACACCAATTTTTCGTGTATTTCCCCTCCCTGTGCGCCCCTGGAAGCAAACTTTGCCAAACTAAGACTTGTTTTGAAAAGTTCTCATCAAGACCTTTCATTTGATACCCATATCGGCTACCTTAAATTAAATTTTTTTTTCGGGGGTCACTCCCCTATATGGGGAGACCCCCCTTAAATACCTTATAAAATTTTTTTGTAGTTGAACTTTGAAGAGAGCACCACTTTACACCTTCATACAAAATTTGGTGTTTCTAGCTTAAGTAGTTCCCGAGAAAAACTGCTGTGACACACGGACGGACGGACAGACAGGACGCGATTTTAGAAGGGTTTTGTAAATTTTTTTACAAGACCCTAAAAATGTGTAGGTATGTTACATGTTAGTTTTTTCCATTGTTAGTTTTTGACGTAGATGGAAAGAAATAACTCGTAATTGAACGATGCTGTGCTTATCAATCAACTGCTTCAACGATTTCCACATACGGATTTGAAGCGGCCTCGATATCCCTTTTGAACTGCAAACTTCGATTAAGAGATGGGTCCAAATCCATTGGTTTTTGAACAGCTGTTTTTTAGAAAAATGTTGGCCTGCATACAAAATATTGAATGAAAAATCAAATTGATAAAAGCTAGCCAAAATACTTTCCCGCCTTTTCCCGGCACTCTTCCTCACACTCAACATCTTCAGATTGTTTAGTTTCCTCTCATTATTGTTGCAATATGTCTGCATCCGATGACTCCTCTTCACGAGAACCCAGCAATTCGTTAATTTCATCGTGTCTCGTACTCAAACGTTGATTGAGCTAGATTTCATTTCCTGCCAAGACGCATCGATGTCACCAATCCAATCGGCAATGTTTAATTTCTTTCAGCAACTCGTTACTGTTTCATCTGAACAGCATTCAATCGAATTTAAAATTCGCTTAAAACGATGTTTGGTGTAATAATCTTAAAAGCTGCGATCACCCCTTGATCAAGTGGTTGTAATAATGATGTCGTCTTAGGGGGCAAAAAAATCACTTCTACATTCGGATTAGTCCCAACTAAGCTGGAAGGATGACTCGGAGCGTTGTTGATAAGAAGAAGCACCTTGAAAACCAGGTTTTGCGAAGTAAGATACTTTTTTACCTCTTCAATAAAAGAAGAATGAAACCATTCCTGGAATAACGCGCCAGTGACCCATGCTTTGCTATTAGCCCTCCAAAAAACAGGTAGTTGATCTTTGTTTTTCCCTTTAGTGCTCTTGGATTTTGGGATCGGTGAATTATCATAGGTTTTATCTTACAATCCCCTCAAGTATTTGCACACAGCAGTAAAGTAACACGGTCTTTGGCAGCCTTGAATCCTGGGTCAGTTCTTTCAGCTTTAGAAAGATATGTATGTTCGATTCTTCCAAAAGATACCAGGATCATCAGCGTTAAAGACTTGTTGTGGAAAATAGCCTCCTCTCTTGATAATTTCCTGAAGACTCGCTGGAAATTTTCCTGCTGCTTCATGATCAGTAGAAGCTGATTCCCCAACTAATCTGGTGTTCTGCAAGTTAAGTCGCTTCTTGAAATTCTCGAACCATCTTTTGCTTGCTTGGAAGATGAATCCAGAGCGAGAACTTTCATTAATGCTATGGAACAGTTTTTTTGGCCTTTTCTTTTATCAAAGCTGAACTTAAGGGCATTTTCTTTTGAGACATGTCTTCCATCTATATTCCTAAAGCTTGTTCGGTCTCTTCAAGCACTTTATTTCTGATTTGTGACACTCTTTTTGATGACACTACTGCAGTAGCATCCACACTGTCCGTGATTGAATTGTCTTCTGCCTTGATCGAACGAATTGTGGATTCATTTATTTTAAACAAGCGGCCAACGAAGGCAAAACTTTTTCCCGCACGTAACTTGTCTAAAATTTTTATTTTTTCACCAAGGCTTAGGACAGTTTTTTTTTTACGTTTTGGTAGAGGAGGCATTTCGCGACACAATTTCCGCGAGAGATTAAAACAAATTTTGAAAGGAAGGAATAATGAATTTGGAACCGAAATAGAATTGTTTACACAAGGTTTTTTCTTTCTTTCCCATTTTTTTACGTTTTGAAAGAGGAGACATTACGCGACACAATTTCCACGAGAGAATAAAACGAGCTGAAGAGAAGGAAAAATGAATCAGGAATTTAAGTCCGCTCCATGCGATGCCAAAATCGAATTTTTTACACAAGTTTTCTGTTTCTTTCCCGCGAATAATGAAATCCGGTAGCGCGAATGTTAAATTTTTCCTCATTTTTTCATCCGTGAATTACGAAAACCGCATATGTTAAGACCGCGAATGTTAAGGAATTACTGTATATCAATCAGAAACACCTCGTGCGTTGAAAGGAACAGATAAAGCCAGCGTACCAGTTGAGTGGCGGTCTAACTGTAAGGCTTGGGTTACACGTGAAGTTTTCCAAGATTGGTGTACTAACAGCATTTGTCCATCAGTCAAATTCTGTTGTGACAGAAATGGACGTATAGTTTTGTCTTAGATAATACTCCTGGACACCCAACAACTCTCAATACACCTACAGATTTGGAAGTGTTCATGAAGCTCCTTCCACCCAACACTACGTCGATTTTGCAACCCATGGACTATGGAACAATAGCAAATTTTAAGGCTAATTACCATCGTCGTACTTTTAACCAGCTGATTCATGAAACTGACGGAAAGGGGAGATAATCAATGCGAGAGTGGTGGAAATCATAAAGCATCATGAAAGCTATTTTTAATATTGACGAAGCCTGGAAAGAGATGAAAAAAGTTGTATGAATGGCGTGTGGCGTAAAATTTGGCGTGGTCTAGTAGATGCTTCTTGTAGAAGTGTGCAGAGGCATGGGCAAGTGCTTAAAACATGATGATCGTGGGCTCCGAATCGGAGGATCTTACCATCGAAGACCTAGAAGAATTGATAGCAAACCCGATGAACCTCTATGTAATGAGGATTTAACCTCCTGAGTTCCAGAGTTACTTTTTTTTTGTAATTTTAATTTAAAACTCTTATAATCCCACCTTGGCATTTAAAACAGCCACCATTTTGTTTTACGATTACTGATACCACTATATCTTTGAGAATCGGTGCATCTCAAAGATATTCATGATACCTATCATTCCTGAAATTTTCATGCAAATCCTAGCAAAACTGTAGTGTCTGAGTAGGTAAAAAGCGCATGTTGTTTCATAGCCATATGTTGCCATAGTAATAAATGCACACCAATTTTTCGTGTATTTCCCCTCCCTGTGCGCCCCTGGAAGCAAACTTTGCCAAACTAAGACTTGTTTTGAAAAGTTCTCATCAAGACCTTTCATTTGATACCCATATCGGCTACCTTAAATTAAATTTTTTTTTCGGGGGTCACTCCCCTATATGGGGAGACCCCCCTTAAATACCTTATAAAATTTTTTTGTAGTTGAACTTTGAAGAGAGCACCACTTTACACCTTCATACAAAATTTGGTGTTTCTAGCTTAAGTAGTTCCCGAGAAAAACTGCTGTGACACACGGACGGACGGACAGACAGGACGCGATTTTAGAAGGGTTTTGTAAATTTTTTTACAAGACCCTAAAAATGTGTAGGTATGTTACATGTTAGTTTTTTCCATTGTTAGTTTTTGACGTAGATGGAAAGAAATAACTCGTAATTGAACGATGCTGTGCTTATCAATCAACTGCTTCAACGATTTCCACATACGGATTTGAAGCGGCCTCGATATCCCTTTTGAACTGCAAACTTCGATTAAGAGATGGGTCCAAATCCATTGGTTTTTGAACAGCTGTTTTTTAGAAAAATGTTGGCCTGCATACAAAATATTGAATGAAAAATCAAATTGATAAAAGCTAGCCAAAATACTTTCCCGCCTTTTCCCGGCACTCTTCCTCACACTCAACATCTTCAGATTGTTTAGTTTCCTCTCATTATTGTTGCAATATGTCTGCATCCGATGACTCCTCTTCACGAGAACCCAGCAATTCGTTAATTTCATCGTGTCTCGTACTCAAACGTTGATTGAGCTAGATTTCATTTCCTGCCAAGACGCATCGATGTCACCAATCCAATCGGCAATGTTTAATTTCTTTCAGCAACTCGTTACTGTTTCATCTGAACAGCATTCAATCGAATTTAAAATTCGCTTAAAACGATGTTTGGTGTAATAATCTTAAAAGCTGCGATCACCCCTTGATCAAGTGGTTGTAATAATGATGTCGTCTTAGGGGGCAAAAAAATCACTTCTACATTCGGATTAGTCCCAACTAAGCTGGAAGGATGACTCGGAGCGTTGTTGATAAGAAGAAGCACCTTGAAAACCAGGTTTTGCGAAGTAAGATACTTTTTTACCTCTTCAATAAAAGAAGAATGAAACCATTCCTGGAATAACGCGCCAGTGACCCATGCTTTGCTATTAGCCCTCCAAAAAACAGGTAGTTGATCTTTGTTTTTCCCTTTAGTGCTCTTGGATTTTGGGATCGGTGAATTATCATAGGTTTTATCTTACAATCCCCTCAAGTATTTGCACACAGCAGTAAAGTAACACGGTCTTTGGCAGCCTTGAATCCTGGGTCAGTTCTTTCAGCTTTAGAAAGATATGTATGTTCGATTCTTCCAAAAGATACCAGGATCATCAGCGTTAAAGACTTGTTGTGGAAAATAGCCTCCTCTCTTGATAATTTCCTGAAGACTCGCTGGAAATTTTCCTGCTGCTTCATGATCAGTAGAAGCTGATTCCCCAACTAATCTGGTGTTCTGCAAGTTAAGTCGCTTCTTGAAATTCTCGAACCATCTTTTGCTTGCTTGGAAGATGAATCCAGAGCGAGAACTTTCATTAATGCTATGGAACAGTTTTTTTGGCCTTTTCTTTTATCAAAGCTGAACTTAAGGGCATTTTCTTTTGAGACATGTCTTCCATCTATATTCCTAAAGCTTGTTCGGTCTCTTCAAGCACTTTATTTCTGATTTGTGACACTCTTTTTGATGACACTACTGCAGTAGCATCCACACTGTCCGTGATTGAATTGTCTTCTGCCTTGATCGAACGAATTGTGGATTCATTTATTTTAAACAAGCGGCCAACGAAGGCAAAACTTTTTCCCGCACGTAACTTGTCTAAAATTTTTATTTTTTCACCAAGGCTTAGGACAGTTTTTTTTTTACGTTTTGGTAGAGGAGGCATTTCGCGACACAATTTCCGCGAGAGATTAAAACAAATTTTGAAAGGAAGGAATAATGAATTTGGAACCGAAATAGAATTGTTTACACAAGGTTTTTTCTTTCTTTCCCATTTTTTTACGTTTTGAAAGAGGAGACATTACGCGACACAATTTCCACGAGAGAATAAAACGAGCTGAAGAGAAGGAAAAATGAATCAGGAATTTAAGTCCGCTCCATGCGATGCCAAAATCGAATTTTTTACACAAGTTTTCTGTTTCTTTCCCGCGAATAATGAAATCCGGTAGCGCGAATGTTAAATTTTTCCTCATTTTTTCATCCGTGAATTACGAAAACCGCATATGTTAAGACCGCGAATGTTAAGGAATTACTGTATATCAATCAGAAACACCTCGTGCGTTGAAAGGAACAGATAAAGCCAGCGTACCAGTTGAGTGGCGGTCTAACTGTAAGGCTTGGGTTACACGTGAAGTTTTCCAAGATTGGTGTACTAACAGCATTTGTCCATCAGTCAAATTCTGTTGTGACAGAAATGGACGTATAGTTTTGTCTTAGATAATACTCCTGGACACCCAACAACTCTCAATACACCTACAGATTTGGAAGTGTTCATGAAGCTCCTTCCACCCAACACTACGTCGATTTTGCAACCCATGGACTATGGAACAATAGCAAATTTTAAGGCTAATTACCATCGTCGTACTTTTAACCAGCTGATTCATGAAACTGACGGAAAGGGGAGATAATCAATGCGAGAGTGGTGGAAATCATAAAGCATCATGAAAGCTATTTTTAATATTGACGAAGCCTGGAAAGAGATGAAAAAAGTTGTATGAATGGCGTGTGGCGTAAAATTTGGCGTGGTCTAGTAGATGCTTCTTGTAGAAGTGTGCAGAGGCATGGGCAAGTGCTTAAAACATGATGATCGTGGGCTCCGAATCGGAGGATCTTACCATCGAAGACCTAGAAGAATTGATAGCAAACCCGATGAACCTCTATGTAATGAGGATTTAACCTCCTGAGTTCCAGAGTTACTTTTTTTTTGTAATTTTAATTTAAAACTCTTATAATCCCACCTTGGCATTTAAAACAGCCACCATTTTGTTTTACGATTACTGATACCACTATATCTTTGAGAATCGGTGCATCTCAAAGATATTCATGATACCTATCATTCCTGAAATTTTCATGCAAATCCTAGCAAAACTGTAGTGTCTGAGTAGGTAAAAAGCGCATGTTGTTTCATAGCCATATGTTGCCATAGTAATAAATGCACACCAATTTTTCGTGTATTTCCCCTCCCTGTGCGCCCCTGGAAGCAAACTTTGCCAAACTAAGACTTGTTTTGAAAAGTTCTCATCAAGACCTTTCATTTGATACCCATATCGGCTACCTTAAATTAAATTTTTTTTTCGGGGGTCACTCCCCTATATGGGGAGACCCCCCTTAAATACCTTATAAAATTTTTTTGTAGTTGAACTTTGAAGAGAGCACCACTTTACACCTTCATACAAAATTTGGTGTTTCTAGCTTAAGTAGTTCCCGAGAAAAACTGCTGTGACACACGGACGGACGGACAGACAGGACGCGATTTTAGAAGGGTTTTGTAAATTTTTTTACAAGACCCTAAAAATGTGTAGGTATGTTACATGTTAGTTTTTTCCATTGTTAGTTTTTGACGTAGATGGAAAGAAATAACTCGTAATTGAACGATGCTGTGCTTATCAATCAACTGCTTCAACGATTTCCACATACGGATTTGAAGCGGCCTCGATATCCCTTTTGAACTGCAAACTTCGATTAAGAGATGGGTCCAAATCCATTGGTTTTTGAACAGCTGTTTTTTAGAAAAATGTTGGCCTGCATACAAAATATTGAATGAAAAATCAAATTGATAAAAGCTAGCCAAAATACTTTCCCGCCTTTTCCCGGCACTCTTCCTCACACTCAACATCTTCAGATTGTTTAGTTTCCTCTCATTATTGTTGCAATATGTCTGCATCCGATGACTCCTCTTCACGAGAACCCAGCAATTCGTTAATTTCATCGTGTCTCGTACTCAAACGTTGATTGAGCTAGATTTCATTTCCTGCCAAGACGCATCGATGTCACCAATCCAATCGGCAATGTTTAATTTCTTTCAGCAACTCGTTACTGTTTCATCTGAACAGCATTCAATCGAATTTAAAATTCGCTTAAAACGATGTTTGGTGTAATAATCTTAAAAGCTGCGATCACCCCTTGATCAAGTGGTTGTAATAATGATGTCGTCTTAGGGGGCAAAAAAATCACTTCTACATTCGGATTAGTCCCAACTAAGCTGGAAGGATGACTCGGAGCGTTGTTGATAAGAAGAAGCACCTTGAAAACCAGGTTTTGCGAAGTAAGATACTTTTTTACCTCTTCAATAAAAGAAGAATGAAACCATTCCTGGAATAACGCGCCAGTGACCCATGCTTTGCTATTAGCCCTCCAAAAAACAGGTAGTTGATCTTTGTTTTTCCCTTTAGTGCTCTTGGATTTTGGGATCGGTGAATTATCATAGGTTTTATCTTACAATCCCCTCAAGTATTTGCACACAGCAGTAAAGTAACACGGTCTTTGGCAGCCTTGAATCCTGGGTCAGTTCTTTCAGCTTTAGAAAGATATGTATGTTCGATTCTTCCAAAAGATACCAGGATCATCAGCGTTAAAGACTTGTTGTGGAAAATAGCCTCCTCTCTTGATAATTTCCTGAAGACTCGCTGGAAATTTTCCTGCTGCTTCATGATCAGTAGAAGCTGATTCCCCAACTAATCTGGTGTTCTGCAAGTTAAGTCGCTTCTTGAAATTCTCGAACCATCTTTTGCTTGCTTGGAAGATGAATCCAGAGCGAGAACTTTCATTAATGCTATGGAACAGTTTTTTTGGCCTTTTCTTTTATCAAAGCTGAACTTAAGGGCATTTTCTTTTGAGACATGTCTTCCATCTATATTCCTAAAGCTTGTTCGGTCTCTTCAAGCACTTTATTTCTGATTTGTGACACTCTTTTTGATGACACTACTGCAGTAGCATCCACACTGTCCGTGATTGAATTGTCTTCTGCCTTGATCGAACGAATTGTGGATTCATTTATTTTAAACAAGCGGCCAACGAAGGCAAAACTTTTTCCCGCACGTAACTTGTCTAAAATTTTTATTTTTTCACCAAGGCTTAGGACAGTTTTTTTTTTACGTTTTGGTAGAGGAGGCATTTCGCGACACAATTTCCGCGAGAGATTAAAACAAATTTTGAAAGGAAGGAATAATGAATTTGGAACCGAAATAGAATTGTTTACACAAGGTTTTTTCTTTCTTTCCCATTTTTTTACGTTTTGAAAGAGGAGACATTACGCGACACAATTTCCACGAGAGAATAAAACGAGCTGAAGAGAAGGAAAAATGAATCAGGAATTTAAGTCCGCTCCATGCGATGCCAAAATCGAATTTTTTACACAAGTTTTCTGTTTCTTTCCCGCGAATAATGAAATCCGGTAGCGCGAATGTTAAATTTTTCCTCATTTTTTCATCCGTGAATTACGAAAACCGCATATGTTAAGACCGCGAATGTTAAGGAATTACTGTATATCAATCAGAAACACCTCGTGCGTTGAAAGGAACAGATAAAGCCAGCGTACCAGTTGAGTGGCGGTCTAACTGTAAGGCTTGGGTTACACGTGAAGTTTTCCAAGATTGGTGTACTAACAGCATTTGTCCATCAGTCAAATTCTGTTGTGACAGAAATGGACGTATAGTTTTGTCTTAGATAATACTCCTGGACACCCAACAACTCTCAATACACCTACAGATTTGGAAGTGTTCATGAAGCTCCTTCCACCCAACACTACGTCGATTTTGCAACCCATGGACTATGGAACAATAGCAAATTTTAAGGCTAATTACCATCGTCGTACTTTTAACCAGCTGATTCATGAAACTGACGGAAAGGGGAGATAATCAATGCGAGAGTGGTGGAAATCATAAAGCATCATGAAAGCTATTTTTAATATTGACGAAGCCTGGAAAGAGATGAAAAAAGTTGTATGAATGGCGTGTGGCGTAAAATTTGGCGTGGTCTAGTAGATGCTTCTTGTAGAAGTGTGCAGAGGCATGGGCAAGTGCTTAAAACATGATGATCGTGGGCTCCGAATCGGAGGATCTTACCATCGAAGACCTAGAAGAATTGATAGCAAACCCGATGAACCTCTATGTAATGAGGATTTAACCTCCTGAGTTCCAGAGTTACTTTTTTTTTGTAATTTTAATTTAAAACTCTTATAATCCCACCTTGGCGAAGTCTTATTATTGGAAAAAATAGTTAAAAAAAGTATTAGACTAATAGACTGGGCTTTTACCATGTCCTTTTGAAATAACAAGGGCATTTAATTAATATATTATTCGCCAGTGTGTTAGAGAGTATGGAAATGTTTTTCCATTATTTTTGTGCCTTGGATGCACAAATACTTTTCAAAGATACATCTCAAGGAGTCAAGAGGAGTGAGTGGGTTGTAGTTAAAAGATTTCAGTTTTGTCTTCATTATGTATTTTTATTTAAGACATCAAAATAAACAAAACCAAAACTTTCCTTAAACACTATCATCGAAATTTAAACTTATGTGCAAAATCAAAGGAATTCAAAATGAGACATAGATATTCTTAGGAATATGAACATATTTTATCAGCCTTCATGTAAATCTGTAAAACCATTGCGATTGGTGGTAAAACATAAATATTATAGCCACTTTTTCAGCAGCGAAATTGTTTCGTCCCATATTCTGGTAGATGTCCAGCGCTTTTAGTGCGGCTTTCTGTAGAAGGAACGGCCTTTGTTAGAATCTTAAGCTTTTTGTGTTTTTGCTCGAATACATCCTAGTCTATTTGATCCTTATTCTCATATTCTTCATCATTTTGATCGATGAGTTTGGTGCCCAAATTCAGTGTAAATTCTCGCATTTGGACAATATGTTTCTTCGGTGTGCCCTTGTTAGCTTCCATAGCCCTGTACTGAAGCCAAAAATTCACCACACACAAATCCAAACTAACTAACGTGAATCGTCCCCTTTTTTAGGGTTTTGTAAAATAATTTTACAAAACCCTACTAAAAGCGCGTCCTGTCTGCACGTCTGTCTGTCCGTCCGTCTGTCTGTCCGTCCGTCTGTCCGTCCGTCCGTCCTTACGTCCGTTTGTCACAGCAGTTTTTCTCGGAAACTACTTAAGCTAGAAAGTTCAAATTTTGTATGCAGGTGTAAAGTGGTTCTCTCTTCAAAGTTCAACTACAAAATATTTTATAAGGTATTTAAGAGGGGTCTCCTCATATAGGGGAGTGACGCCCCGAAAAAAAATTTCATCAAAGGTAGCCGATATGGGTATCAAATGAAAGGTCTTGATAACAACAATAACACATGATTTTCGTATTTTACGGACTTTCCATCGAATCAGTCACTGCAGTTTTGATTAGATCTTCGTGAAATTTTCAAATAAGAGCAATCACACTAATATTTTTAGGAAGTCAAGATTTGAGTGATTTAAGTTGGTTTGCAACAAAATGGCGCCCGTTGAAAATAGAAAAACAATGGTTTTTTTTAAACGTGCACATCTCTTTGACATAATTCGTGACTTTATTCGTTGCTGGTGACAGCATTTCTGAGAAGTTGAGTACAAAACCCTTTTGACATGATCGTAGTTCTGTTTACCCAACTTGTTGTACGATTGCAGGAGGGACAAACTGAAAGCATCCAATTAGTGAGATCGACGCCACCCATGTTTTCTTTGTACTTTTTAGTAACATCTGACCGCCCCACTGTAACGTGTCTTTTGTCTTACTTAGGTCACTTCTCACAATCATCGTGATTCTGAGCAAAATAGCACGTAGACATCATCAGTACAGGTTTATTGTCCAGCCACATAGTCACAGCGAGTTTACGATTTTCCCTTATTTTTTTACTTCGCAGCTACCTCTTGCTTGCTTTTTAAACATTTTTTCTTCGGTTAATGCGCAGTTTTTCGGAATTCTATTCTTCATAATAATTTCGGTGCCGTGGAAGCCAAGCTAACGTCGAAAAGTTTTGGAGTGGTGAAAATCCGGTCAAAAAATAATAAATGCCCAGGAAGCCTCTCTCTCCCAAATTAAAACCCTGGTTGATTAAATGAGCAAATGCTGTGTCCCCCTGATATTTTGCCATGCCGCAAACGACATCATTTGGTGAGGCTAAGACGAAAATTTTTAGACCGACTGGATTTAGTTTGTTCGGACAGTACTGCCGCATGCGACACTTTCCAGTAAAAGAGATGATCATCTAATCAATACTCATTTCCCTTGGATGATTTCGTTCGTGGCATACAGCTAGGATGCGTTCAAATAGAGGCTGGATTTTCAAAATTTTTTGAAACTTTTGTTTTATTGTCACTTCATGTACATAGACACATTTCAACCTCAGTTTTATGAAAAAAAACCTATTTCGGGTCATGGCCTTTGCTATTATTGGTGCCCTCCATTTTTCTGACTAATACATTTATATCTGCGGACACTGTAATGCGGACGTCACCATGGTAATTCCAATATAAACTTTTAGTTCCTTCAATGTAAGCCCCATGAATTTACCAGTTTCTTAAACATGGGTTTCATTGGTACAGTCAACCATACTAGTAAGAATGTTGTCATCTATGTATAGGTCATAGAATAGGTGCCATTCCCATTCCTGTGTATTTTTTTCGATGCATGCTGGTTACATTAAATCATTTATTTCTGATTCGAGGTTGGTATGGATTCAACTATCTTGAACATTAGCGTTGTTTTGTCTATTTCTGACAGCGATATGTCGGGTGGATACTGATTTTAAACTTTCACTTCGGCCATAGTGGCGAATACGTACCCGCGCGCGGGAAGTACTGCTGGCTTGTCTTCTTGCTGGTGGTACATATGGCGAAGTAATTGATTCCAAATGCGAATTGTCTGATAGAAGAGTGTTCAAGGTTTCTTCATCCGAGCTACTAGATCCGCCATTACGGTGACACGTTTTCGATTGAAATTCTGAAGGACGAAACTCCGGATTTTCATCCGAACCGTCCACTGAAAAGTCAAATTCGGAGTCATTCAAAGCTTTTGCAATTTCCTTATCTGTCAAACCTGTACAAATAAAACATACAAAAAATCCATGTATGTACTTTGCATAGGACATGGGAACACAGGTAATAATAATTTTAGTTACGTGCTGTTGTACTTTGCAAAGGACATATGAAATAGTATCAAGCCAATAGCCCATTATCTAATTTTTCAAGAAAATGTTACACCGACTTTTCAGTTCACAACACTTATCAAGCTTTTTATCACCAAAAGGCACATGATCACTAAATAATTCAACAGATGATTATGGATTCACTTACCTTTGCGTGGATGCATGTTGCGACGTTTATATGCCACTGCTATTTAAAACACTATGAAAGATGACAGTTGATGTTTGCCACTAGTATTGCCATTGCATTGCCACTCTTGAAATAGTTTTGTGTTGCCAGGTAAAATTAAATTCCTATGTACTATGCATAGGACAGATGTACGCAGGAGATTAATGGAAATTCTAATAGTGAGAAAGAACAATTAGAAAAGAAGGTTTTATTTTCTTTTGGGTTACACAGAATGCTCTATCAAAAATTTATTCTGGCTTGGAGATTTTACGAAGCTATGACGATAATTGTGCTCGTGTTTTTAGTGTGTCTCAGTCAATAAAAAATAGTGTTGCATGCTATGTATATATATTACAAGAAAATAAACGTAATGCAAAAAATGATTGATTTGTTTTTTCAAAACATAAATACATAAGCATCACATACACGATTTACCGTATTTTTAAATATAGTATGTACTGCTGACAAAACATGATCAACATCCCGATTTAAGCGGATTTCACTTAAAACGATTTTTAATGGAACGTTTGGTTTGGTGTCTTTCTGCCTTTACCATGTACTCGATTCTCGTGTACGAAACGCGATATTATGCTCTGCACTGTACTGTCACTTAAATTTACTATTTCTGTTATTTCCTTTCGAGAATCGCCATTCACAAAATGGTGGAGGACCAATTTACGCTGCTCAATAATTGTAAGTTGTCCCATTATCAAAAAGATTGTTTTTCTTAAAGTCGATTGATGAAATCAAACTCAAACCACTTTAAACAAATTACCGGAAAAAAAACGATAGGAGAAAAAACAAGGCAATTTTATTCAATAAGCGATCTCTAATGCTCGATTAATACTGTGGTTGAAGTATGCTGTGAGCAAAATTATTAATGGTAAATTCTTTTGTCTTTTGTAATTACAAGAGGAAAAACATTTTTGGAATTTATCTTTCACGCCTTCTATTTATGTTTGTTTGTTCAAAGTTCTGCTTTTCAAGTCCCTTGATACAAGTTAAACCTTCTCAAAATCTTGGTTGAAATAAGCTGTGAGCCACTGTATGTGCGCAGCTGGCTTTCAAGATCCACTTGCTTTACATTTTCGGCCAGTTGTAGCAGAATCTCTCTGGCGGTCGTGAATGATCTTGACACGATGTGAATGTCTTGCACATATGTTAAAATTTGGCTCGATTTAACAGTAATGTACCACTTCTACCAACGGGTAGCTTTCTGATGACATATTCTAGAGCACTGGTTCCCAACCAGTGGTCCTATTTAGTATTACTTAACTGTGCGAGGAAGTGAACCATTCATTGCTGACCGTTGATCTTAACTTTATTTTTTGAATATGTTCGTAAATAATATAGGTAAGTGAACATTTTTTTGATAAATCCTTTCCGCAGGTATTATTAAAATGATCGTTTTCGGGCCGTTATTAATTGAATATTTTCAATGCGGCTATTACTGGTTGTCTTTTGGCGGGATCGTACCTATGGCAAAGTAGTTTATTGTTTGTAAACTAAAACTACTTTGGATATTATTTAAAAAATAAATATTTAATATAAGCTAGCTTACGCGATCATATTATAATAAAACTTATGCTTTTATTTTCTTGGTTTGTATGCGGTATCAATTTTTTGTATCTTATTTTCAGAACGTGGCGCCTAAGAGAAATTACGACAATAGTTATATAAAATTTGGATTTACCTCGATAGAAGGTAACGGAGAAATAAAACCACAATGCGTTATATGCGCAACAGTTCTCGCAAATGACGCGTTGAAACCAGCGAAATTAAATCGCCACTTAGAAACGGTACATCCAAATTTGTCTGACCGTCCGCTAGAATTCTTTGAAGGAAGATTAAAGAACCTTAAAAAAAATGAAACTCGATTCTAGTGGTACGAGATTCGCAACATCGGAAAAATTATAGGGAGCGTCGTTTGAGATTTCTAAAGTAATAGCACAATCTAAAAAACCTCACACAGTTGGAGAAATACTAGTCAAACCGTGTTTAATCAAAGCCGTCGAAGAAGTTTTGGGATTAGAGGCCAAGAAAAAAATACAAGATATACCTCTGTCCAATAACACGGTGAAAGCTCGAATTGTACTTACAGATACTCAAAAAAGTCTGCGTACATCTCATTAGTACAAACTGAATTATGTTGGAATCGTATGAATCAATAATGTGATCTTGATTTAATCATTTCGATAAAAGAGCCTAAACTGCAAGAAATGTATTGAAGCAGGTTTGTTTAAAAAATTCCCAAAATTATCGAACATATAGTAATTTCAATACTTGGAAGTCTGTGAGCAGCCCCAAAAAAGTCTGCGTACACATCACAAAATTTGGGGATCCCCCGAAATGTGCAATGTTGATGCCTTCATTTTTTCATTGTTCTGCGTGACAGTATTTCATTGGAAAATTGTCTGTGTGTTTTGCGTGAATAAAAGACTATTCTTTAATATGGAAGTAAAAAATAAGGAAATCAGTGTTAGTGAGCGTAAAGTTATAGTAAAATTGCGGGAAAACGGGAAAAGTTTTCGTAAAATCGCAAAATTAGTTGTGAGAACCCATTCTTCGGTCCAAAGGGTTGTTGCTAATTACAAAGAAAGCGGTTTGATTATTTCACGGCATCGGTCAGGACGTCCTCCCAAAATTACAGCACGTGAACGTTGGAATATAATTAATGCTGTGAAACAAAATCTCCGATTAACCGCGTTCCAAATTGCGCAGGATATAAGAAAGAAGTACAATAAAATAATAAGCGATGAAACAGTGCGCATAATTCTCAGAAAAGGCGGTTACCATGGTCGAGTCGCACGTAAAAAGCCGTTCATATCTGAACGGAATCGCCGAAAGAGAGTGGAATTCGCCAAAAATTATGTAAATATGCGAAAAGAATTTTGGGAAAGCGTTCTTTTTTCGGACGAAAGTAAGTTTTGTATGTTTGGGATAAAAGGACGCAAATTAGTATGGAGAAAACGCTCGACAGAATTCAATAAAGAAAATTTGATTCCCACTGTAAAGCATGGAGGCGGCGGTGTGATGGTTTGGGGGTGTATGGCAGCCAGTGGAGTGGGGCAACTCGTTTTCATAGAATCTACAATGGATAAATACGGGTACCTTAATATTTAAAAAAATAATATTAAGCAAAGTGCCGAGAAATTGCGGCTGGAGAACGCATTTTTCTTTCAGCACGATAATGACCCCAAACATACAGCTGAAATAAATAGGCTTTGGTTGGCCTACAACATCCCAAAACCCTTAGGTACACCTCCTCAATCACCAGATTTAAACCCAATTGAGCATTTGTGGGATTTACTTGAAACAAAAATTCGAGAGCATGACATAACAAGCAAAGAGTCATTAAAAAATGTTATTTTGAACGAGTGGAACAAAATAACGGCCGAAGAAGTATCAAAACTTGTCCAATCCATGCAAAATAGGCTAAAAGAAGTCAAGGTTCAAAATCTGAAAGCTAATATAGTGGTTTTCAATTAAAATGAATAAATTTTTTCAGGTGTACGCAGACTTTTTTGGATGGATTTTCATGACTTTTTGGAAGAAACTTTTTTATTTTGGTTATTCTAAACAGCGAACGAGTGATCAGTTACATTTTTATATACCATATAGTTTAATGAATATAATAAAGAAAAGATTTTAAGTTATAAACAAATGGCAAAGGTTTTTATATTGATATATTTGCTACGACCAGCAAGTGTACGCAGACTTTTTTGAGTATGTGTATGTCAAATGATATAGAGGAGCAACTTGTTTCAAGAATCAAAAAGTCGCCACTTTTCGCTTTGCAGAGTGATGAATCGACTGACATTTCGAATTGTTGTCAACTACTTTTATTTGTACGCTTTTTAGACGACGAAAACATCATTAAAAAAGAATTATTAATTAATTAATCAAAAAGTATCGACGTCATGAACTCAATATCGGAATATTTTGACAAACATAATCGTATGTGGGATAAACTCGTCGCCCTCTGTACAGATGGTGCTCCGGCAATTTTGGGATCACGTTCCGGGCTGGTGACGTTAGTGAAACAGAAAAATCCTAAGGTAATAACAACGCACTGTATCATACATCGCCAGGCGTTAGCTTCTAAGACTCTTCCTGGATGCCTTAATGATACACTGCAAATGGCTATAAAAGTTGTAAATGTTATCAAAAGCAGCGCCTTAAATACACGCCTTTTTAAAAAATGTGCACTGAAATGGACTCTAACTATGAGGCACTTCTCTTTCACACAGAGGTTCGATGGCTATCGAAAGGTAATATGTTGGGAAGATTATATGAACTAAGAGCAGAGGTTGAGATTTTTCTGGTTGATAAAAAAATGAATGATCTGTTGAAACTGTTTACTAATCCGGCATGTCAGCTGAATTTGGCTTATCTTGTGGATATTTTCACACACTTAAATAAATTGAATATGCAACTGCAAGGTTCCGGAAATAAACAATTAGAAAACGTCGCAAATATATTCATTTTTGAAGATAAACTTCGCGCTTTTATTTGCAAACTCCAGTTGTGGTTACGTAAAGAAAATAATTATTCTGCATTTACGACATTAAAAGCACTTATGGAAGATAAAAAGTATGACGCTAGTAAAGCAAATACACAAGAAAATATCAAGACTCATTTACAAATGTTGATTGATGAATTCAATCGTTACTTCCCAGAATATACCGAAGACGCTAAAATTGATCAAAAACTGATACGTAACCCTTTTAGCGCGGGCGCTGGTGAAGTTACTCTAGGAATCCAGGAAGAACTTATTGAAATCCAAAATGACAGAAACTGCAAGGATGCTTTTGAATCTAATTCACTTGAGTCGTTTTGGTGTAAGAAAGCAATTTCTTATACTAAACTTTGAGAAATCGCCTTGCGCTATTTTATGGGTTTCTCAACAACTTTTTTATGTGAGCAAGGATTTTCTGCTTTGTTGGTAATTAAAAACAAGGCGGGGAATCGTTTGAAAGTTAGTGATGATTTGCGTGTAGCTTTGAGTAACAATATTAGTCCTTGGATAGCCGAAATCGTGAAGAAGATGCCAGCACAGAAATCACATTAATACAAAATTACAGATGTTTATCCTAAAAATATTATTATTTCTTTTATATAATTTCCTATTAAGTTTTTGATTAAAGTTTCAGGTTGATTATTACAGTTAATTTTTATTATACCTACATAGTGGTCCCTGCTAACAAGAATAATATAAAAGTGGTCCCTGACCAAGAATATGTTGGGAACCCCTGCTCTAGACCAACGTTAAATAATAGCCGTGCCAACAAATTTCCTTGCTTAAGTCTTATGTTGTAGTCCGCGTGTTATAGTGGTTAGAGCACTCACTGCATAGGTTCCTGACTCGAATCCAAATGGCGACATCCAGATTTATTTCGGTGATTCTTCGGACGGACTATAAGCCCGTTCAGTTATGATACGTGCTGGTTTAAAATCCGAACGAACCATAGCTGGATGGACGGATACACGGCTAAAGCGTGATACTGACCATATCATCTTTCCGAGTGTCGACCCATTGATCAAGATAATGAGATACTCTGATTATTCCTAAGCGAAGGCTCGAAAGCGAATGTAGTGCTAAAGCCCAATAAAAGTGTCTGTAATTGTGCTGTAGTCGATGTAATTTTCATTCTTTTCAGATGAGCTAGCTTGGCTAGGATGTTGAAATTCAAGCAATATTTGATACAGTGCATTACGGTCTATACTGTCATATGCTTTCTTAAAATGCATAAAGATTTGGTGCACATCGATGTTGAATTCCTGCTGAAGGCTTAAGCCCAGCTTGAGCGGTCGCGCCTTAGATGACGATGATGACGAATTTCGAGCATCTGCTCCAGATACCTCCGTAAATTTTAAACAATTGGCTCGTCATTGACCTTTCAGCTGTGAACCCACCTTAGTGTCTCCAACCTACCGGGATCGGAGTGTATTTTGATTCAATCTTATAGACCGTCGGCGGTCCTCCAGCCCTGGTTCTTCCTCAGGTCCATTATTTTCTGCCATCTCATTAACTCATCGTTCGAAACTGAGGTCTTCGTCGTAATCTTGCTAATCGGGCATTTCTTCATGAACTGCTTCTCCGTTGGCTTCCTTTGAACTTTCTTCATCGTAAAACGCATCAGGGCGACGGTCGCGTAAATTATACATAACCTCTGATGCATCCCTTTCATCCATCTTCGAAAACTGTCAGATAGAAAAAAATCTGTGAAAAGCATGGACTTATCGAACAAAAACCAAAAAAGCAGGAAAGTGAAAAAACAAAAAATGGATCAAAACTTTATTTTTCATAAAAAATATGGAAAATCAACGGACTGATAAGTCAAAAGTAAAAAAAAAATTTTTTATAGAAATTGAGCTCGTAAAAAGTAACGGCATCAAATTAACTCTTCTTCTCCTTCATAGCACTTCAGCCCCTATCGGGCCTTAGCTTCCCGCAACAAGCCCCTCAAACTGTCTACGTCCATTGACCGCGATCTCCAATCTCGGAATTCAAGCAGTGGTGAACTGTCTTGGCCGATCGAGTTAAACCAACGTTTCCTCGGTTTCCCCATTGGTCTCCGCACTTCGGTTCTCCCAACGAATACCTTTTTGGGTCTCCGTTATTCATCCATACGATTTACATGGCCAGCCCATCGCAGCTTTCGTAGTCTTACAATCGCTGGGACCTCCAGCTCGTCAAAAATTTCATACAGCTCATGATCGTATCGAATTCGCCATTGGTTGGCACTATAGTTATTGAGACTTTAAGACAAATTTATTTACAAATTATCCAAAATAAACGCTTAAATTCGAAATGGCGGCCTTCAACGACCAGAAAATAAGCCCAGCTCGTTATTTTAGTAACAATTAAAGCCTTGAATATATAAGTACAATATTTTCATGAAAACGCTTGAAATCGCTTATATAGGAAGTAGAAAATTTCCCTTAAACAGTGTTTGGCTTTCAAAGTGTTGGCCAATCAAATTATTATTTGCTTTTTGTAACTAAGGGTGCCTATGAGAAATTTGCCTTTCCGGCTGGTGGTGCCAAAAATGATTTGTTTTTAATTAAATCGCTTATGTATTTTAATCCAAACGTTTGGATTTGGAGTGTTGTGAATGCGTATGCATAGCTTACTCAGTGTTTAAATTAAAGTTTGTAATGTACTGACTTTATCAAAAACAAGTGGCGTGAAATCTGAAATTTGTAAAACAAATAATATAGAAAATAAACTTTTGATATAAGTTTTAGTTCCAATCAGGCTTTACTCTTAGTACGTAAGCACAAATTATGGACTAATTCAGGTCATTTACCTGCGAAAAATTTCCTGCTAAAATGTATTTTCTCATATCAAAATTACAAAAAGCAAAAAAAACTATTGTCTTCAGTGACCTAGTATTTCCTTTTTCCGAGTAATTTTCTTGTATATCAATAATTATTTAACTGGAAGCAGACATTTCTTCACTGGATAATGGAATTATAAATATGCTACATTAAGTGCTCGTATTTATTCAAGTGCTGAGTAAAGTCACTGAAAATTGAAATTCTTATATTGATTGTTTGGTCTAGACCGAAATTCATATTAAATTAAATTTTTTTAATCATATTCTGTTGAAATATCTGTTTAAAAAGTTACTCGTATTTGATGATATTTTTGAAAGTCATTATGCAATTATTAAACTACGTGATACTTAAATCATTGATGCTTTATTCTTATAAGTTAATAGGGGCAGCTGTGTAAATACCTGAAAATGTACATCCGGTATTGCTCGAAAAATGAATTTCCAATTAATTTAATCGATATCGAGGTAATGTTAGGAGCGTTTGTGCTAAATAATTTATGCTTTTCATCGCTAGTCTGCATATTCTAAGTTCAATTTTACGTAGGAAAATGAATGATTTAACTGATTGTAATTATTTAACATAAAATTCGCTCAACACTTTATAGGTCTGTCAAAGCCTCATACACTTGCTCTATCAAAACATGAGGGTAGTAAGCAGGAGTATGCTAATGTCAGAAGATGCATATAATTAATATGAAGGGGAAGCGCGAAACTAGCCCGTTGTTAATGTACAGATGATGACATGAAGTAATGATTATTTGAAAATTTTATGTTTTCAAAGTAGTGAGCAATTTTTAGATCAAAAATTTATTGCTAATAAACAAACCAAGGTATTTAATTTCAGTATTAAAAAAATTAATATTTAGAAGTAGAAAATGTTGTTGATAATTTTTGTACATGTTAAAGTTGAAAATTTAAGGAAAAAGAAAACCGACTTCGGAATGTCCTAAAAAGGATGAAATAAATTTTATGGAAGCGATGCCATATAATATTTTCTCCATTCTTTTTTGATGGTGCAGATGTTGGAAGTATTTATTTTGAAATGGGGAAATTGATTTCGCCCCGCTTCCATAAAATTTATTTCATCCTTTTTAGAGCATTCCGAAGTCGGTTTTCTTTTTTTTTTCTAAAAGTTTTTTATTTCACCCTTTTTAGTGGCAAATTTTTTCATCTCAAAACTTTCAAAACTCAGTTTCTTGACTACATTGTATCATGTACTCGTATATTAAAATATAATTTTTTACTGCAATGCAAAAACCACTACGGCTAAAATCTGCAGTTTTCATTGGAATCGAATTTAATTCTGGTACATTTAATACATGATCTCATCAACGTCTACCTTGATTTTAGACTTCATAAAAATCCAATATAGATTGTAGCTTTGAAAAATTTTCGAACTTTGCCCAGACGCCATTTTTATATTCTGACTTGACTCTGAAGTGCTTTTTTATCGTTCAACTTTTTTCGACCTTTGAGCGGTCGCCATTTTGTTTCAAATTGTTCCACTTTGGATTTTTTATTGTGAGCTTTATCACACAATTGAATAAATTCTTGTACCAATTTTGGTACAATCCGGAGCTATACTATGGTCAAAACAGAAATATTTCTGAATATTTGGCGAAAATCGAAGCAATGTGGTGACCTTCAGGCGCACATTTTTTATATCCTATCTACATATAACCAACAACATACACACAGACACATCTTTATATATATATATATATATATATATATATATATATATCTATTTGTATGTATATATATATATATATATATATATATATATATATATATATATCTATTTGTATATATATATATATATATATATATATATATATATATATATATATATATATATATATATATATATATATATATATATGTGTGTGTGTGTGTGTATACACTATATAAATTATATATATGTACTCGTATATATATATATATATATATATATATATATATATTAGTATATATATATATATATATATATATATATATATATATATATATATTTATATATGTATATATATATATATATATATATATATTTATATATGTGTATATATATATATATATATATATATATATATATATATATATATATATATATATATATGTAAGTTTGAAACCTCTTTTCAAACTTTGTCGCCTGTCCGTTCGGTCAAGTGACCTTCGGCCAGACGGTTGAGTGACGCTCATTACAAACTTCGCATCGGTTGTGGTCAGGGAGACAGACGTCGCGAGACAGACGTCGCTAGGCAGCCACGCTAGGCAGCCACATTTTTCGTGATCATAAATTGTTATTACTTTTGCTTCACAATTACTATTGTTAATCAAACACTTAGTTAAATCCAACTTGTTGTTGTTTCAGGTATTGTGTTAATCGATATGTTATCAATAATGTAAATAGTGTTAATATGTAACCTTAAATAATATTTAATTACAGTTATTTTACTGCAACAACTCGAGTCGATTTATTCAACTCAGACTCTCACACAAATCCTAAGTTTCCCAAATTTGAAACTTATAAAACAACAACAATTAAGGAACTGCATCATGGAAGTAAAGGCTACATTTCATTTCGTTTCTGAAGCGGTCGACTCAAAGACAACCGTAGTCAAGGTTAAAACTATTCAACTTGAGGGACGTCCCGAAGCATACCAATTTCCTCTTGACCAACAAACACACACACACACCATTTAAAACTTTTCGAGCATAAAATTACAAAGCAGGTAGTCAAGAGCTTGACTACTCGCAACAAATATCGAAAGGTCAATATAACCTTGAAGGAAGGCGAGCTGCTGGAGGAATACCTGGACGAGGAGGGTAACGTAGTTTTTAATGAGTTCTATTTAGAGGTTTTCAAATCTACATCTCTTCACTCTCCTTCACCTCCCATCCCACCCGCCGAAAAAGCAATGCATTCCATTGCAAAAAATTTAGTCCTGAATAAATTTGACGGGAATGATGTGGACGCGGAATCATGGTTAAATACTTTCGAACAAGAATGTGAAAGACTCGGTGTACAAGAGGTGAAATATTCTGAAATATTGCGTTTGTGTTTAGAGAATGTCGCACTGGAGTGGTACGCGGTGTTTTTAAAAATAAATAAACTCTCGCACGCGTGGGAATTTTGGAAAGCTTCTTTTGTTGACACGTTCGGTTCAAAGTCGTGGGCGGTTCGGTTTTAGATTATGCATTAAAGAAAAGGAATCTTTTGATTGATGTTGATCCTGATTTATCGGTAAGATCACAAATAAATTTAATCGTAATAGATCTTCCTAATTATATAAAAACGCGTTTAGAACGAAAAGACGACCAAAGTTGACGATTTAATGTCGAAGCTTAGGCAAATAGATCCTACCAGAAACAAAGCCGCTTTGAATTCTGTAAAAAAGCCGGATGAAGTTCAGAAAAAGAATAATAAAATCTTTAATGAAAATTTAAATGAACAAAAAACCTGTGGGTACTGCGATAAAATGGGTTTTCCAAACAGACGTCACTCGGAAGAAGTATGTCGTGCGAAAATAGAACACCAGAGCAAAAACAAAAACAATAAAATCAAAGTCGCAAATAATATCGAAGCGCAAGATGTAATTTCTCTCCTTGAAAATCCAAAAAACTAATAACGATCCCACTTATAAAACTAAAAATTCTAATCAATGATAGTCCAGCCATCGGTCTCTACGATTCCGGAGCTAATGTCTCATTGATAAATTACAACTATTGGAGAAAATTGTGTGTAAATAAAAAAATAAGTGGGAATAAACAATTGAAAACAATTTCGGGCAACTCAAATACTGAAGGAAGTGTCGTCCTACCAGTTACTATTTTCAATATAAAAGAAGACTGTCTGTTTTTCATCATCAAAAGTAAATCATTTGAAGATGATGTCTTATTAGGTCTAGACTGCATAAAAAAATTTAGGTTATGCAAAGACGAAAACCTAAAAATAAGTCAAAATTTGGAAAAAGCAGCCGAGATAGATATAGTAAAAGGAAATTTTGAATGTAAAAATAATGAGATTGACGAAATTTAGTCTGATCTTGTACTAAAAGAAATCTTGAGTACTTATAAAGATGTCTTTGCAAAAGAAAAATTCGATATTGGTAAAGTCAACGATTATGAAGCCGCAATGAGACTCACTGAAAACAAATATGTAGCAAAAAGACCTTACGGATGTTCTCTGCAAGACAAAGCAGAAATAGAAAAACAAATTAAAGAATTATTGAAACCGGGTCTAATTGAAGAATCGAGTAGTCCGTACGCTGCTCCGGTTACATTGGCTTTTAAAAAAGGCGAAAATAAAAGATCCCGATTATGTATTGATTATCGAGAACTGAATAAAATAGTCGTGCCGGAAAGTCACCCTTTCCCACGCATTGATGAACTAAAATTGTGTGCAAGAAATTGCAATTACTTCACAAAGTTGGACATGAATTCGGCGTTTTGGTCGATCCCACTTCGCGACAAGGATAAATATAAAACTGCTTTTGTAACTCACCACGGGCACTGGCAGTGGAACTGTTTACCTTTCGGTTTAAAATCCGCTCCAGCAATTTTCCAAAGGACATTATCAAGTATTTTAAGGAAAAATAGCTTGGATTCATTCACTGTAAATTACATAGATGATATCCTAATATATTCAAATAATTATGAGGATCATATGCAGCATACTGAACTGGTACTAAAAACATTGCGCTCCTACGGTTTTAAATTAAATGTCTCAAAATGTATTTTTGCAAAACGTGAAGTGTCATATTTAGGACATAAAATAGGATACAACAGTATTAAACCTCTAAATGACAACGTAGTCGCAATCAAAAATTTCCCTGTTCCACAAACAAGGAAAAATATCAGACAATTCTTGGGAAAATTAAATTTCAAGTATCGTACAGGAACCTTTTCATAACTTGCTCCGGAAAAATGTGCAGTTTGATTGGTCTCCATGTCAAAAAAATTTCGAGGCGGTAAAAGAACACTTGTGTTCGGAACCAATACTTTCGATCTTTGATCCAGCGTTACCAACCTACATCTTTACGGACGCGAGCATTCAAGGAGTCGATGCAGTGTTAAAACAACGTCAGGAAGATGAAAAACTAAAACCAGTATTCTATTTCTCACGCAGATTGAACAATACACAAAAAGAAAAAAAGCAATATTTATCGAATGTCTCGCAATAAAAGAAGCAATATTGTATTGGCAGTACTATTTAATTGGTCAAAAATTCACCGTTTTCACCGATCACAAACCCTTAAAGGACTTTAACATAAACAATTGTAACCACCCAGAACTAAGAAAAATCCTTACTTACATCTCACAATTCAACTGTGAAATCCTTTACAACCCAGGTAAAGAAAACTTGGAAGCGGATTGCTTATCTCGCAACCCTGTCCTAGAAGAAGAAGAAGATCACTTCGAAAGCTCAGCAGTAAAAATCGTGAGCTTTTTGGAAATAAACGAAATAATCAATGATCAAAAAAATTTCCATTTAGATAACAAATGTGAAAAGAAGAACGGTATCATCTACAGATCACTAAACAATAAAGAGAAAATTTGGTTATCTGAAGCATTTGGTAAACAACTAATAAAAAAAGTTCATGAAATACGAGGTCATGTGGGAGTAAAACAAATGATCTTGACAATAACAACAAAATTTTATTTTAAAAATATGCACAAACACTTAAAAATATTTTGTCGTGCTTGTGAAACATGTATCAAGAATAAAACTAGAATTGCAAACTACAAGGTTCCGTTATCCCAGCTGGGTCCAGCCTCAAAGCCATTTGAAATAGTCTCATTGGACACAGTCGGTGGTTTTGCGGGAAAGAAAAGCACAAAAAAATATCTGCATTTATTAACAGATCACTTCACAAGATACGCATTTATCACAACATCGTCAACCCAAACAGCCGACAATTTTATTAAACTAGTTAAATCAACAAAAAATACTAACAAGATCGACACGCTTATATCTGACCAATACGCAGTTATCAATTCGAATGATTTCAAAAAATACTTAAAATCAGAAAATATAAGACTCATCTTTACAGCAGTAGATTGTGCCTTTTCAAACGGATTAAATGAAAGGACAAATCAAACACTAGTCAACAGAATACGATGTAAAATCTACGAGAACAAAACACGCTCCTGGCCAGCTGTTGCACAAGAATGCGTGCACGAATATAATAATACTATACACAGTTCCACTGGTTTTACACCCTCTTACCTACTAACTGGAAAAGAAGAATCAATACTACCTGATGAACTAAACGAGAACAATGCCGAAAACTTAGATGAAAACAGAAGAAAGGCATTCGAGCAATCGAAAAAGATTCACGAGCAAAACAAGAGGTATTACGACGAGAAAACAAACAAACATGAATACAACGAAAATTATCTCATTTACATAAACAACGGAAACAAATTGAACAGGAAAAAAACGGATCCAATCAGAGAAGGGCCATTCAGAATAAAAAGGAAAATTTCTGAGGTAATATATTAGGTCGATAGCGGTCTCAGGAAAAAATAATCAAACCTTTTTCACGCAAGCAAACTCATCCCTTTCCATTAATCCGAAATTCTTTCTTCGTTCTTTGGGGGGGGGGGGGGGGGGATGTAAGTTTGAAACCTCTTTTCAAACTTTGCCGCCTGTCCGTTCGGTCAAGTGACCTTCGGCCAGACGGTTGAGTGACGCTCATTACAAACTTCGCATCGGTTGTGGTCAGGGAGACAGACGTCGCGAGACAGACGTCGCTAGGCAGCCACGCTAGGCAGCCACATTTTTCGTGATCATAAATTGTTATTACTTTTGCTTCACAATTACTATTGTTAATCAAACACTTAGTTAAATCCAACTTGTTGTTGTTTCAGGTATTGTGTTAATCGATATGTTATCAATAATGTAAATAGTGTTAATATGTAACCTTAAATAATATTTAATTACAGTTATTTTACTGCAACAACTCGAGTCGATTTATTCAACTCAGACTCTCACACAAATCCTAAGTTTCCCAAATCAGAAACTTATATATATATATATATATATATATATATATATATATATATATATATATATATATATATATATATATATATATATATATATGTAAGTATCGACATATCTATTTATATATGTAAACATAAAGTTTGCTCCGGAATTAATCTCAAGAAATTTACTTAAAAAGATCCTTCTTAACCGTATCACTCGTTCACTTTTATTCGAAACCCATCGCCTTCGTTTTCAGTTAACGATGGCACCTAATTTACATGAAATTATACCCTATAGTTCAATGAAAAATCGGCTATGCATTTTCATCTTCATATGTAAAGTTATGATCAGTTATAGAAGGAAAAGTATCTCTTTTTAGGTTGTGATTCATGCCGGTCTTTAGTATGTTACTAATTTTAGATTTCTAGTCTTATGTTAATATGGAAAGTAACGAATCAACTCTACAATTTGAAATCACTCAGTCCTTATTATTTCTTCGGGGAGTTTTATAAATCCTATGTGTAACGTTTACATCTAAGGATGTAAGAAGAAACCTTTACTAAGCTCATTGGTAAGCAAAGGATGACTTCGGAAGAGAAAAGCATCCTGAAATGTTCCCTTTAACTATTGTTGAATTGTATTTATGCCACATTTAGAAGTAATTTATTGGTTATTTCCGGTAGAAATGATTGAATAAAATGTACCGTTTATGCAGAAAATTAAGGGTACTGATGAGTTTTATTATTCACCACCAAAGGACTCGGTATTTCCATCAAATCCTTGAACCGTGCCAACTAATTGGCACTTTTCGTGCGAAAAATTATTAAAACTCAATTTCTCGACACCAATGTATCATATTGAACTGATAGTATCTAGAGAGTCCTTGGAAGAATTGCAATTCTGATCCGAAACATTTAAGATCAATATGTTATCCTTCATTTGAAATCTCTACAATCAAAATCCTTACACCCGTCGATCAGTTATGCTGAAAAATCCGGGTGAAAGTCGGAAATTTTTTAGTTTTAAGGATAAAAGTCCTTTACCGTTACTTTCTTATCCTATAAACGGGACCTATCTGGAAGAAAGACGTATCATTTGCCAAAAACAGGACTCTTCTATCTATCTCCGTTTAAAAGTTATGCGTGAACATACAAAAAAACAAATATACGCGATGAATTGATAACCTTCTTTCTTTTGGAAGTCGGTTAAAAAGACAAAAACAAATGATAATAATAATTGAACAATTCTAGTGAATCTTTAGTAAATATTGAATAAATATGTAGAAGAAAGTGCATAAAACCATAGCGTTTATAGTAAATTGTATGCATACAGTCCAGTCAAAATGTATATAGAAAAATTCACACAGAGCTGAAAATTGGAAGAGACGTTAAATAACCCATTATGAATGAAATGTCAAGCATCCCCTTGGATTCTACTTGTGCAAAAAATTTTCCCAAGTTCAAACGTAAAAAAATCAGGTTTTTACCATTTTTCTCGGAAACGCGGTTTCATCATAAAAATAGGCCAAACAAAAGTTGTAGATCTTACAATTCCCTACAAAAATGTTCCGACACTTTTTTTCGTACGACTCACCATTCGTGAGATATCGCGGCTTTAAAAGTTGAAAAATTCATATTCAAACATCTGAAAAATCAATCAACATCCGGCAACTATGAAATTAGGAGTTCCACAAGGTTTCATACTTCGCTCAACATTATTCCTGCTATACACAAATACTTTGAGCACAACAGTCATTATAAATTAAATGCCAATGATACTGGTGCTACTTTACTGGGGACACGCCAAAGACCACACTCAAAGTACTATCAATGAGGATCTAAAATCATGTAATTCGTTGCGAATAGACAAAAAGCTGTAGTGGTTAGAATTACAATAATCCACCTCCAGTACCACAAAGAAAAAATATTCTCAGTTCTACGAAGCCTGCTCCTATTCCAGCACCCAGGCGCGATTTTTACCCTGAATTGGTTCATAACCTTCAAGTACCCCAACAACCGAGATTTTATCAGCAAAACCTCAGTGCGAATTTGCATTCAACAAACCACCTCCTCGACCACCACGACGCTCCGGTCCTATGGTTCCTATATCCAGAGACAGCATCTACCTCACAAACTATTGTATGTATTGTATACAGTATTGTATACAGAACCTGTCGTTGCTGCTTCAAACGACCCTACAGAGGAAAAAAATTATGACCAGATCATGACCGAATATACAAACTGACAAGACGAACCATATTTGGATCAAGACAAACAACTAGAAGATATACAGGGTGGGCCAACCACAAATTTCTTTTTAAAAACGCAATGGAATGAACAAAAATCAAATTTTTTCTTTGATTTTGGCTTTATTCGCAAGAACAAACCTTTCCGTTAGTTTTAAAATACAATTTCATTCAAATGGCTGCCACGGCTTACTTGACACTAGGCCATCCTCTCAGCCCAATTTTCCAAGACATTATTGATGGTTTCGGGCCCTATCTGAGCAATGGTTTGTAGAATATTCAATTTCAGTGCTTGAATCGTTTGTGCATTTTCCGCATTACATCGATCTTTCACAGCGCCCTGTAAAAAGAAGTCCAACGGCTTCACATCGCAGTTGCGAGGCGGCCGATTGACATCGCCAAGGCGGCTGATTACATGATTTCCGAATTTCGCGCGCAAAAGATCGATTGTTTGATGAGCTGTATGGTATGGCGTGGCATCCTGGAGAAACTAAAGGTCGGTCAAGTCCAAACCCTCAATCTCTGGCCAGAAAAAGTCGGTTATCATGCTACTGTAGTGCTCTCCGTTGACCGAAACAGCATTTCCAGCCTCATTTTCAAAGAAAGACGGTCCAATGATGCCACCACTCCAAGCGGATGGTCATTCGGCTTCAATTCCTGAGTCATTTGGATCTTGTAAGCAACTAATCAGGTCTTTGTGCAAAATTCTTCTCACGCTCGTGCGACTGATGTTGAGTTGCTGCGAACGATGGCGGGTTGATGCTCTCGGCTTGAGTCGCACACTCCCGGCTACAGCAGCCACATTCTCCGGGTTACGCACCGTAAGAGTACGGGGACCGTGAGTATTGTCCTTTACCATGCTACTGTCTCACGAACTTTCTTCACAAATTTGTGTAGAGTAGGCGATGTGGGTGCCTCATTTCGGCCAAAATTTCTTTAAAAAAAACGCGATATTTGAGCAACAGAGCACTCACTTTGGAAATAAGATTTCAATATTTTCCAACTTTGTTCAAACGTAAATCGGTTCATTTCGTTCCGCGGAAAGTTAATACTGACTCACTAACATAACTTTGAGCGGAAAACAGCTTTCAGAGTCAAAATAACATGTGATTTAAAAATAACCTACAATGTGGTCCACCCTTTTTTTTGGCTGAAGCGTTCTTCACTTCCTTACTTCGAACATACTTTAGAAAGTGGAAAGCGAATACGATTTTAAGTATCCACAGGCTTTAATAAAAGCTACATACAACCTAGGCACATCAAATATCTTTTACTCAATAAAAAATCCTTTACGCTAATTCCGATGGAGACAGCATAAAAATCACCCATCATGCATTTATTAATTTATTTGGCCCCAAACAGATAGAATCCAAATTTTTATTCTTCCAAGTCTTATAGCCTTTAATGGGATTATCGGTAACGATACCCTTAAAAACCTGAAAGCAGTCATTCATACCAACGAAAACTACATGACAGCAGCAGGCCTCAGAAACGGTCAACAAAATAGATATCAGGACATACCATCTAAACAAAGGATAAATTGTAAAACTGACAAATATTCTGAAAAAATTGTTCCGAAGTATTACCAGAGCCTGATGAAAGTATAACTTATACTAGTACAGCAATGGGGGAAATACGCACAACTTCTGACGATCCCGTATATTCCATGGCATACCCATACCCGATGGCCCTAAAACAAATAGTTGAGAAGGAAATTAACAAGCTTCTCAAGGGTGGAATAATTAGACCATCCAAATCTCCCAGTGTGGATCGTTCCTAAAGAACAGGACGCGTCCGGAGAGAAAAACTATCGAATGGTGATCGATTACCGCAAGCTGAATTCCGTCACCATCGCGAACCAATATCCGGTACCAGAGACAGGTGAGATCTTGGCCAATCTGGGCAAAAAAAAATTCTTCTCTATTGTCCACCGAATACCACTTACCCAAAACTGCCTTTTCGATCAACAACGGCCAGTTTGAATTCACACGCCTTCCCTTTGGGCTGCAAAAGGTCCCATATGTTTTCCAGAGGCCTCTCGATGACATTTTACGTGAGCACCTAGGAATTCATTGTTACGTGTCCATCGATGATATCATCATCTTCGGAAGCAACGAGGAAGAGCACATCAAAGATCTAGAGGAAGTGCTAAAAATCCTGGAATGCTCCAACATGAAGATCCAGTTGAACAAGTGTGAGTTCCTTAAAAGAGAAATCGAATTTTTGGGATTCGTAGTTAATAGTGACGGCATCAGAAAGCCCAGAAAGTGCAAGCAATTGTGAATTTCCCTGTTCCGAGGACTTTGAAAGACTTACGATCATTTTTAGAAATGTCGAGGTACTACCATCGGTTTATTCATAACCCCAGAATTCTCTTTTAAGAGAGGAAGATAGATGAGTGTCCAAGAATCTGTCGAAAAATAAACAAATTCATCTCAATTCAACGGCTCTAGACGCGTTTAATAATCTCAAAAACTGCCTGATTTCCCAAGAAGTGATTGTGACACATCCGAACTTCGAGAAAGAGTTCCAATTGACATCCGATGCCTCTGATTACGCTATCGGTGCAGCTTTCTCGCAGGATAGCCAACCCATAGTTTCCTTGTCTAGAACTCTAAAGAAAACCGAGGAGAATTATGCCACCAATGAGAAAGAGAAACTTGTTATCATCTGGGCTCTCAACTCATTGCGACACTGCATCTATAGCTCTCGTAAGGTCAAAATAAACACCGACCATCAACCTTTAACTTGTGCGCTAAGTAGTAAAAACATGAACAGCAAGACGAAAAGAAGGAAATCAATCTTGGAGGAGTATAATCATTAATTGAAATATAAACCAGGCACAGGAAATGTTGTTGCTAATTCTCTCTCACGACTTCCAAAACAAACTTTAGTCAATTCTTTAGCACCCACAGTACACAGTGAGGACAGCTTATCCCAGAATCTCATTCTTACCACTGTATTACCCATCATAGTCTTCCAAAACCAAATCATACAAAGGATTGGCGAAGAAGACAGCTACCTACTGCAAAATCATTTCCCAAATTATTTTAGACACACCTTTATAGCAACAATATTCAGATACCGACTTAATAAGTATCTTCAAACGCTATCTTAACCCTAACGTAATGGACGGCCTTCTTACATCTGAAGTCAAAGTCAAAAACGCTTTATTCAATACTAATCGGTATAAATTTTCAAAGAATATAAAGCAAATTCCTAACAACAACAATAAAAAAACGTAATGGCCCAAATGGCTCTCTAAATTTATACGTTATCATTAATCACATTTCATCAAAAAAAAACTAGCAAATTCAAATTAATAAAAAATTCTGTAACAATGTTCCTAACCTAAGCGTTTAACCTTATCTCTAACCTAATATAATAAACATAACATATACCTAACCTATACCTAACCTATACCTAATTTTTAACACAAATAAACAATACTAAATGTAGCAATAATAAGCTAAAACTCGAAAACTAAGTAACGAAAAGCACAAAAACTGGAATAAACACGAATAATTTAGACATCGCCCTTCAGCCACCAATACCTAGATTGCTCCATCTCAGCTCGACCAGCTTCAACGAATCTAGCAAATTAGTATATCCATTAGAATTGTTGGTCTCGTGAACTCAAATTCGGAGGATATTTTATCTTTTTATCGGTGGCCCATCGATATATGTGATATATCACTGGGACGCCGTCAGAATCAAAAACATATCGATTCATGTCCAAATACACGAATGCTTCTGGAAGAACGAAGCCAGTAGCGAGGCAAGTCGCAATATATCCACCTGTAGGGTGGAACGGCTGTGAAAGCCAAGCGTTTTCACTCGCAGTTACAGATCTTGCAATATGATTCCGAAAAAGTTTCAATATGAAGATATCGACTCTATTCACTTCAGCAGTTTGATGAATTCTTCTATTCGATATATAATGCTTCCAATCCGTCTCAGGCTTTCTGTACAAGCCAGTGCATGTACGAAGACATTTCCTTTCGAAAACTCTTAATTTTTCCATAGTACTAGCACTTGGGTTTTACCAGATCTGACATCCATATGTCAAAACTGGTCCCACCAGGGTCTTGTAACAGATAATTTTGACCTTTTGATCAATGTATTTGGAATGAAAGAGTCTTCTTAGGGCCATGACTACCTTCAGTGCCTTACTGAGCATGATTTTCATATGTTCAGTATAGTACAGATACTGATCGAGATAAACACCGAGGTATCAAACACAGGATTTATGTGGAACTCGTTCTGAACTACCCTCGCCAGCCATGATGTGGAAATCCTTCCAATTACGTTTCAGGCCTTGACTGACCCCCTGCAGCGTTGTCCGAAACAAAATTGTTTTGCACTTCTGCGCATTGATTCTCATTCAGAAATTGTCAGTGTACAGCTGCACATCATTGAACATTTTTTGGAGATTGCTCTGAACTATTGTAGCTTGTCGGTCTGCTGTATAGATGATCAGATCATCAGCAAACGCTACCAATGATCGCGTTGGTGAGACGTTAAAATCAAAGCCGTTCAATAGCTTGCTTATGAATATTGAGAACTGTTCCCTGCTGTAGACCATTCAAGACCTTGAATTCGCGCATTATTGTCATATTTCCGTCAGTTACAACAAACGAATTCCCGTATAACATATTACACATCATGGCGACAAGGTGTCTGGGGAACTTGTCCTGAAGGAGTTTAAAAACTAGTCCAGCTAACCACACCGTATCGAAGGCTTTCTCCATATCAATAAGACACGCTCCAACACATTGTCTGTCGTTTAGTTTCTAACAGATGTCTGAGGTTACTTTTGTTATTGCATGTGTGGTCGAATGCCTGGCACGGAAACCAAATTGGCAATTCAGCATCAGCTCATATTTCTCAATGTGGGCGTTTAATTCTCTGTTGAGTATCACTTCAAGCACCTTGCTGATGTTAGGCAGCAAGCTGATTGGGCGATAGCTTTTGGGGAATGAAGGTGCTATTCCTTTCTTCAAGATCAGAAATACCTTAGTCTCTTTCCACTCATTTGGGAAATATGAATTGCTCAACATGTTGTTGAACAATATGCAATAATTCCTAATAGCAACCTCCGGCAAGTGTCGGAGCACTACATTTGGAATACCATCAGTACCACATGATTTCTTGTTGTTTATGCTGCCAAATATGAAACACAAGTTTTCATAGCTGACAAAATAATCAATAAGATTCAAGCTCGGTATGAGGTCAGATGTGAATGTTTCATTGAAATGAAGAAGTGATTCACTGTTCAGGCTTGATTTGAAGTCGGAAACTTTTGCTTCAACGACCTCTAAAAATATTCCATTCCCTCTCTCAGGGTTTGGTAGATGAACCAATTCAAAATGTGTTTCAATCAGGGCAAGTTTATGCACTCCCTCACAAATAATCCTGTTTCCATTTCTATCCGGAGTCGTACTATCAATTTCGATAGCAGCCCTATCGAGAAGATTTATCTCATCACTAGTGACTTCAAGATTCGATAACTTCACTCGAGACTTCTTACGGAATATGCTATTCACTTTCGCGAAAACGCCATCTGGGTCCTGTGGGCTAATACACCTCAATTTTTCCGCCCATTGATTGCTTCTTTCATTTTTCAGGGTTAATTTCAAAAAAGCCAACGAGGGATGGTTGTAGTCCAAAAATCGCCGATAAATATTGTTGACGCGTGTGAGAAGAAGGCTTTTCAATCTTTTCAACCATGCAATGGTTGGTATTTCATATCCTTCCATGTTTTTTCGATGTTTAATCTTGGGAACTACTTTCTCAATCGTTTCCAACGTCAGCTTCTCTAACTTCGACTATTAGATATCTACTTCATCGATAGTTAGATTCCTGTCATTGGGAACCATTGAGCAAGATTTCCATCATCAGAAGGAAGACATTGCTTTGGGTACTCCCGATTACACTTCTTTTGAAGCTTTCCACAGTCGGTTTTTTTAAAATTCAACCGATTATTTTCATGTTGAACTGGAATGAGGAAGAAATCATCCCTGTGATGATTGATTTTCATTACGATTGCGTTATGGTCGCTATCATAAGGAAGCACCTGCAGTTTCCGTTGCGGACTATTAAAGCTGAATTCAAGTCTTGCGTCAGGAATGCAAAGGTCCAAATATGAATTTGTCCTAGGGTATGTTGGGAACATCGGCCCATATAGATTGCACCTGTATTCAATTTGGGTCTCTGTTATCCACGGTTTCAGGAATACACGTCTTGGATTATTGATGGCGTTCAGCCATGATGTATGCTTGGCGTTCAGGTCACTGGCAAGAATATAATAATCATGCAGCCAGTTCAATTCGAGTATTTCAAACAAGAGATTGAGCTCCTCCTTGAGCTTGAGAACAGTTCCACCAGTTGCATAGGCAGAGATAACGAAGAGGTTATCCCCACCTGGCAGCGAGATTTTGATAACAGACACTTCAAGAGATTTAAGGTTTTTGAATTTGATTTTTCAATATTTTGGAAACAATAGGGTCTTCGAACCAATATCCCGGTGCTATCTCCCCCATCACCTATTACCCTATCGTTTCTTACGAATTCAAAATCCTTGAATGTCATGGAGTGCCATGAATTGATGTGGGTATCAGTAAGAAGCATGATGTCAGGCTTTTGCTTGACAAGGAACTCCAGGAGACAGTCACGTCGATGTAGACTCACAAGGGAGTTGGCGTTGATCGAGATGAGACGAATCCTATCCGTTGGAATGCGACTGGATCATGGTATACTCAACTAGTAACCACACTCCATCAACCCTCCGGAAAAATCCGAACACAAGCCGAACAGCGAGCCATAAATCTTCAGTAGCAGAGGTAGGTAAATGCTGACGCGAGGATTGGCGCGAGTATAAACATATGCTTCGATGAGAGATTTCAGGATTACCATATCTCAAAAAATCAATAACTTTGCAGAAAAACAAATTCGTTCCATGTAATCTTTTAGTTTAGTTCCAATGTTCTGAAATGCGTAAAAGACCACGTGCGTCGGAAATTTTATTTGCATTTTGCTTTGTTTCTTGAGCGCGCCAAACATGCGATCAGCTGTAATGCTCCGGATCAGCTGAGGTGCCCCTGGGAAAATTCAAAAAGTGTGCAGCACAGGGTAAATGAAATGTGTGGATACTAGTTGAGTATACTATGGACTGGATGACAACTCATTTTGAGGCATTTAAAAGCTCTAAACGCTGAAAAACAATGTTAATTTTCGTATCTTGTTTATCGATTCTCTCCGATAAGGAATTTAATTGCTGATAAATTTTGAGAAGCAGCTCATTAATGGCACTTAAATTATTCATTTTATTTACATTGTCTGCTGGTCCTCTCGCAGCAAGTGCAAATGACACCCCGGGCTGGACGAAGTTGATAGGTATTACACTGGGGTATGCTTGACTTTGTTTCGGAGTGACTTTAACCTTTGCATCTTGATACCGGGGGCATCTTCGATATGATGCTGGATGACCAAAGACACCGCAGTTCACACAATATAATTTTTCTTTTGGCTCCGTCTGAGCCAATTTGCACTCGCCGAGAGCATGGATATCTTTGCACTTTACACACCTATATTGCATGGCGTGATTGGCAGCCGAATGCCCGAATCTTTGGCTACTGTAGCACTGGTTAACCTCACTTTTCTGGAGGCGTTCCTACCTCACCACACGAAAGTTCAACAACCTAATTTTTTAGAGGGCACTTGAACTGCTTTTGCTGGAAATTGTAATGATTCTTTTACCTTTTCAAGTTCGAACGCGGAACCGACCTCTCATCGGTTCTAGACGTTAAGTCTGAGTAGTGCCAACGGATGGTACCAACAGGTCAACCAATCCGTGCACCGTAACCCATTCACGCGGTGGCTGCTTGTCGGCCAGCTAGATCGGAGAGGATTTCGGTCGCGGGTCTCCGAATGGGTTACGCTCAATCACAACATTTTCAGCCACCTGAACATGCCCGTTTTCAAAACGCGTTATCAAAACCAAACCATACGGAGAAGAACCCTACTTTACGTTACTCCGTATTTCTTCATTCATGCAGTTAAGAATACAAAATCTAATTTTCATTTCGCGTTTCCGAAATCTCGACGCGGTACCGAAAAATATGCTACTCGCAATTAACCCGACGAAAACTACTCTAACAAAATGTCAAACCTACAAAGGTACCGCGTACCGCGCGCGACGCGAAACCGACCTCCGCGGATTTGTCGAAACCCTACCCTCGCGACGGCATACCTACCCTGCGCTCTCATTTCCCACTGAAAAAGAAAAACCGCTGAAAAGGAAAGTCGTGATTATCTTTAGCAATTCATGGTTTTATTTATAATTTTACGTTTTACAATATAGTGAGAAGATATTAATCGGTTACACCTATAGCCTTTTATATTTGTACAAAAAATCAAATATTCCAGCTCCAGCGCGTACAACTTTTACTCATTTTATGCATTGTATAAATTAGTAGAAACGTTTGATATTATAACATTGGTAGGTTTCTTTATTTTTTTTTTTTTGTATCTTCATAAAATAGGTGTACCATTGCATTTTTGCTCTTGCCTACAAGTTATTTAGCGCTGTCTTATTATTGATAATTCTTATACATGAAAGGAACTCAGGAATTTCTAATTGTATGGAAGGTACAGTTCAGTCAAAAGTATTGGAATCTACTCAGGCAAAGATTAAATGTTATAGGTATATGTACTCATGAGTCCATTATTATACATACAATTCCCTTTTTTTTTGTATCAACTATACACTTTTCAAACCCGTTATTCCCGAAAAATTATGATTAATACTTTGTTTAATATAACGAGTTATTCGATAATAATTATTAAGAAAAAAAAAAGAAGTAAATGAATCCCGACTACATTAACAGATTTTTTGTCATAATTACATTTAATCATCGGTTTTGGTTTCTCAACGCAATTTTCGCTAATGCAAATGTGTTGAATAAATTAATTATGTTAAACGATTTAAATGGTATAAATTATAGTTAGGGTAAGAACTGATTCCATTCGTATCAATATTTGTATTGTTTTGCCACTCGTATATTAGAATATCATCAAAAATTATTTTTATCGTAATAGAGTAAACTTATATAATCTTTTAAGGAGGCAAAAATCGAAAATCAGTCGACTGATATTGAAAATTACTAGGAAGCGATTAAAATAACTGGAATTTTCGTTCCTATGGCAATCAGAAAAAAATAGTCTGCTCCTGGACACTATTGAAAATATACGAGTATTATACATACATGATCACTCCATGTAAGTTGGTTGAGGTAAAAACAGTTGTCATGGAACTAAAAATAACTAATTATCAACCTCCGAGAACCGCCCATCGTAATATCTTATCTTTGTCTAAACAATAATAGGTAATTCAATTGTGTACTAGGAGCCGAGTTGACAGAGGTTGTCTGCCCGTCGTTTAGTCTCCGATAATGAAAAATACATTAATTACCGTCAGTCAAGTTTCTACGAAATAACAAACAAATGTCTTTGGAATCCACTTTAAGAGTTCCCGGAGGTGTACATTGATTTTATGGCATGTGCAAAGTAATTATACGTTACATATGCCTCGTCCTAGGGCTCTTACAATAATTTGCTATATACTGCCTTCTCTTCTTTTTGAAAGTAGAAATAACATACCTCCTCTTGCTTCAATTTCGATAGCAAACACTGCTCACACTCCCAATAAAAATTTGTACACTGTTCACAGCAAATCCGATTACAATTGTGGGAATGCTAGCAAGCAATCTTTTTAATGACTGCACAGGCTGATGGGCATCCATCGATGTCTTCTGGACAACTTCACCTGCTCCCCATACGGTTCGCCCCTCGAGGCTCGACGGTATGTCCTCATTCGAGCCCTTCTTTCGTTGGCATCGTCTTGTGGGCCATCCAGATGATTTTCCGTTGGAGCAGACTCCTGCACCGGCGACTCAGGAGTGAGGAGTGGCTCTGTAATGGTTGTTGCAGGTTCGACTAGGTCCTCTTGATTAGCTTCCACTGACGTCGGTGGCGATTCCGGCCCCTGACAGCCACTCAAAATTTTTACATTGCCATGATTTAGCTGAACTGGCGAATTCGATTCGCTCCCATGCATCTCATTCAAATTTATGGAGCGAATAACTCTTAATCAGATTCAATCCAATCAGCACCGCACCAACATCCTATGCACAAGACCCGATGATGGCAAACACCAAACCGAACGAGAAAGAATTTCTCCTTCAAATTTTATCGTCGCCGTGATATTCTTATGAAACTCGCGGCGATAGCGCAGATCGAGAAAACCTTGCCAACTTTCCGGGATTTGCAATTTTCTCCAACCGATCTAACTATTCACAAGAACACTTTTTCGGTGACCACTAAAAATACCAGTTATTTCCCCCGTTCCTTTTCCTCGTGGCGCCAGACTGTCAATCCGACAACCACCGACAAAACAGATGTGTGTGGAATGGCATGCCACATGGCGGCAATGTGCATCTCCATTTGTCGCCAGTGGCATAGTTCTTCGATGGCCACGGTGGAGGGGGCATTGCCAAATGGATATGTCTCGAAATGCGTCGGGGTTTTGATTAATATTCTGTTTCAAATATTTAAATCCACAGATCTAAATATTTGGAGAAGAAAAAAAAAAATATTTTCTGCGCAAAAATATTTTCTGCGCAACGATGTCCGCACGAAAGATGAAGTCCGCTGGCATTTCGAGGTCATATCCATCTGGCCGAGTGCAAGGGTTCGGGATCGGAATCCCTTCGATTCCCGGGCGTAGGCATCACATTACAAAATCTGGACGAAGTAATAAGGCAAGTTTTAACGCTCGACAATCGATCACCTTGTTGGAAAGTCTTTAATGGAAATAAATTCTATTTCTGGTGCAGCTTCTTGGAGCACGTGAAGGAGATCGACTGTGTCCTCTCCGCAGCCCAAACCCTGCAATGAAAATGTTTGGTTTCTTTCGCTTTTGGGGGTGTATGTAAAATGCGGAACATCTCTAGAATTTAACGCACTTTTTGCTACCTAAAAATCAACCAATGACTTAGTTCTCATTGTCAGTTTATCGGCATTGACTCTTTTGATCTCAAAGTCATTTAGCTTATTTTCGGCTGCCAAAAGCCGAACCATATCATTGCCCGTTTGCCCAAATACATTGATTGGTAGGATTTTTTCTTTCTTTTGATTAATCTTGACGGACAGACCAGCAGATAAAACTTTTGGTTTTTTCTCCCTATTTTTAATTTTTAAATAACCAGAAGTCTTATTACCTGTATCCTCTTCAATATTCATGGTATCTTCTAGTCCAGCTAGCGCTGCATAATAATTCGGGCTGACGTTTGCTCCGCCTGCGCTGAGGACATTCTCTTGATCAGTTTCGTGTTTCGGTTTCTTAGATTTCTCTTTTTCTTTCTTGCTGATTTCTTTTGCTTTGTTGAACCTCAATGTTCCAACGAGTGCTTCTAGTGATTTCATCCAAAGTTTGAGCTCTTCGTTCTCTTTCTCAACCGTCTCAGCTTTCTCGTTAGCTTTTATTAACTGCTTGATCTCGATGATTAATAAAATTTGCGGGTTTTCTTCGTTGGACTTCTGAGGTATTTGTTGGCCCTGCACTCATAAAGACGTTTTTTTGAGTTTTTTTCTGATTTTTCTATTCAAGCTGTTCGTCCATTCCCCCTCACGCAAATGCCACTATTGGGTTCGATACTTTATGTCATTTTTTTCTCATAGATGACGTGAACTCCATATTTTATGTAGTAGTGATTGTGCTGCGTATATTATTATACAATATCTTATTTTAAAGATTAAACTTTAGACTATCTTCAGTCAAAAACTGAGCGTCATTAGTAAACAAAAAGTTGGTTAAAAATAAATTTGAAAATTGGCAATCAAAGAGAGCATTATCGGCATATTTTATTGTTTTACTTCCGAAAGGGCAAAAATGCGCTGCAAGCTCGAAAGAAACTGTGTGTGTGAAATTTATGGCCTTACTGAACGCCAGTGTCAGCGTTGGTTTGCTCGCTTTCGTTCTGGAAATTTTAATGTGCAAAATGCACCACATAGTGGTCATCCAATCACTACTGATGACAATAAAATAAAGGCGTTAATTGAAGCTAACCGGCGTATGACAACTCGAGAGATAGCAGAAAGGCTCGACATATCAAAATCAACCGTTTACTTGCACTTACAACAGGTTGGTTACGTAAACAAAGTGTATGTTTGGGTTCTTCTTAAAGGAAATCCACCTCACCAAACGTATTTACATATGCGACTCTTTGCTGAATCCTAACCAAAACGAGCCCTTTCTAAAATGAAACATAACGGGTGAGGTAAAATGGATTTTTTACAATGAGGTAGTCCGAAAACAGTCATAGACCAACCAAGATGACCTCCCATAATCGATATGCAAAGCCAATATTCACCAAAAGAAGATTATGCTTTCTTTGTGGTGGGATTACAAGAGTATAGTCTATTTGAGCTGCTTCCAAGAATCCAAACTATTGATTCGAATGCCTGCTGTCGTCAACTATCGAAATTGAACCAAGAAATCAAGAAATGATTTGGCCAATCGCAAAGGTGTGATATTCCATCATGATAACGCCAGTTCCCCACACCTCGTTACTAACCCGTCAAAAATTGATGGAGCTCAATTGGGAACAGATGCCGCATCTACCCTATAGCCCTGGCTTAGTACCATCAGACCATCATTTGTTTCGCTCCCTTTAAAACAATTTGAGTGGTAAAACTTTCGATTCCGATCAGACCGTTAAAAATGTGCTGGACCAATTATTCGCTTCAAAAAACCAAGTCTTCTTCGAACGTGGAATTTTTCAACTTACCGAAAGATGGCAAAAGGTCATCTAACAAAATGGCCAATATATCATTGATTAATGTTTGTTTGTTAACATAAATAAATTTACTTTGAGAAACATGAAAAAAAGACATTAATCATCGAACAACCCAGTTTAAGATCTGTTTTGAAAAGTTATCTTCAAGAACTATCATTTGATATAAAAATAAATTTGGAGTCACTACGGGGAGACACCTCTTAATCACCTTATACTTGTTTTGTACTACCCTTTTTAAGAGAGTACCACTTTTGGTCCACCAACAAGATTTAATCAATCTAGCTTATATGGTTCGCGAGAAAACTTGGTGTGACGGACAGACAGGTTTAGTAGGGTAATGTAAAATTATTATACAATACCATGAACAATGCTTTCTGAAATTGTCCAAACCAATGAGTTTTCGTCGACACTACCACAATTCTTTGTGTAACCATATGAAACTTGTAAGCCTACGTGTGGTAATAAGAGCTGTCGTTCTAGGCCTCATCTAGCGTTGGTTTTGGTATTCTCATTATTTCGACGATGGGGATCATTCAGCTCAAGAATGTTTGAAAAGAGTCAAGATATATAGTCGCCAATCAGAACCTTTCGAAATTGTATATGTACAGTGACGGACAAAAGTCTAAGACAATTCCTTATATTGAGATGCATATTTTTCAGTAACGTAAATATATTTATAAAAAAGTAAAGAGAAAAACTTTTCATATCAGAATTAAGGAGAAATTCAAAAAAAACATAAAAAATTGAATGGAAAAACGTTTATGACAGTCTGTGCTGACTCAGTTATACACAAAAAATTTCCAACTAAACGTATCGGAATGTCATCAGTATTTGTTTATTTGCTCTTATTGTCATTCCGTATATGTGCTGCTGCAATTCTGTTTTAGTTTTATCGCTAGTATCTAACTGTAAGGACCGCGAAATGTCATCGCGAAAAAAATTTCTAGTGATATCCGAAATTTGATCGTACGCTATAAAAAAACTCAATAAATCGTGCTCGGAAATCGCGAAATTACTGAAACTTAAACAAACTTCTATGTATACAATCATCAAAAGCTTTGAAAACAGTGGTTCCATTGAAAATAAGCCGTGAACTAGCCGACCGAAAAAGATTTCGCGCAGAGACATTAATTTCATTCTAAAAGAAGTGAACAGTAATCCGAAGATAAGTGCTCCAGATTTAGTGAAAAAAGTGGCTACGGAAAGGAAAAAGGATGTCCATGCAAGAGCCATCACGAGAGCATTAAATATTAACGGGTTCACCGATGAGTCCAAACTCAATATTTTCAGAAGTGATAGTCGCAGCAAAGTATGGAGGAAAAAGAACACGGCAACAATTTGGTTCCTACTGTCAAGCCCTGTGTAGGTCATGTGATAGTTTGGGAAGCCATCGCTGCATCTGGGTATGGCAGATTGGCTGTTGTAGAAATTACGATGGACCTTTATGTTTACAAGAACCTGTTAGAACAACATTTGAAGCCATCAGTGGAGAAGTTGGATCTTAGAGAGATGGATTGTCCAACAAGACAATGATCCAAAACACACAACAATTTTCGTCAAGAACTGGTTGTTGTACTACGCTCCCAGGCAACTTAATACGCCTCCACAAAGTCCAGATTTAAACCCAATAGAGCATGTATGGGAGCTTTTGGAACGGAAAATTCGAAAATTTTGCATTAAAAATAAAAATTTGTAGAAGGAAGCGCTTGTTACAGAATGGGAGAAAATCACATCTGCAGAAACTGGTTATTAAGTCCCCTCTATGCCCCGAAGACCACAAGCAGTAATTGATACGAAAAGAGTCCAAACAAATTTTAAGCCAGCCAGTTGAAAATATTTTGTGTACAGGTCAGCTAGCACTGCCTGGCATAAACTTTTGTTCATTCATTTTTTTATGTTTTTACGAATTTCTCCTTAAGTTTGTTATGAAATGTTTTTGTCTTTGTTTTTTATAAATATATTCACGTTACTGAAAAATGCACATCATTGGATTTTTGATTAAAGCTTCCAATCAACCAGAATCTCAATATAAGGAGTACCACGGTATCTACCTGTAGAACGGTCGTAAATTCAAATTGTACTTTGTCAGCTTTTAAGTGCCGCACCCTGTTCATTTGCCTGAAGGAAATTGTTTACAGTTTTTAAGGGAAAGGATGGAATATTAGAGGTACACAATAAAATTACCAAAATTAAGAATTCAAGTTACCTATGAATTGTAAGGTAAAGTAGATGATTGAAACGATTAGACTATATTTTTCTCATGTGGTGTTTCCTTAAAAGAGACAAAAAGTATTCACAAAGAGAAGTATATGTTAAACCTTATTTTAATCGGCATTTATCCCAAAAGGAAGTTCCTAAACAAATATTGTATAAACACATCTCTACATTTTATTCAATATCATCAGAAGGAAGTACAACTAAACACATTTTCTCAACAAATTTGTTTATTGATTTCACGAGAACTACTAATTATCGAACAAAACATTTTGTTACTATGAAGCAAACATCTAATTAAGCAATTCAATCAAAACACTCGGGCTGCATGTTTAGACTCAATATCAGCAGCATTTCAAATAAAATGTTGGAATACTTAAATCGGATGCTCATTAATGTCTCATATGTAATGCATTTTGTCTTCCACGCGGCATTGTTGGAGCCGTTGTCGATGCCAGTGTCAGCCGACACTTGAAATTGCCTACACGCTCACTCACTTTGAGTGAACTGTAAACAATTCAAAAGTGCACCAGATAACTAAGTAATTATTAATTCAATGCTAATGGTAAATTTCAAATTTAATTAGTCGAAAACACATAAAATTATTCGAAAGTTATGTAAACATTTCATTTGTTATTTCCTCCCGATTGATTATTAAATAATGAAGTGTTTCTGATGCTCGGCATTTGCTGTGGAGGAGGGTGGCTGGGCGATAGCGGGAACAACGCGAAGCTTAGTGGGAACGGTTTCATAGTTAGTTGGCTCTGAATAAACAATTCCCCAGCCATAGCAGATTTATGAAACACGAGAAGCTCTGGAAATCGAATGAGCTACAATTAACAATAATATTTACAAGAAAAACGATCGTTCAAGTGCTATAGCATGTGGGAGCATAAGGAAGCATGTATCACTTTCATGTAGGATCCATTATTGCGTATAATTTCCCGGAATTTGAAGTAGGAGAAAGGAATGGTCTCAGAAGTCCAGCGCAGGAACTTCAAACAGAAACATCTTCCTTGGCCACTACACCAAATATCTAAGCAAAAGACACTGATTTGAATTCCATTCAGTCAGGATACGCAAAAAGAACGTAATTAAGAATGACACATTGTATATGCAAATACCAGAGTCGTCCGTGAGTTAGTTGTTCTGCCCACGTCCATAGTATTCGGGGAGGCTTTGAAATGATACGAACAAAAAAATTATCAAAGATGCTCTATGAAATATATCTGCTGACTAGTAGCCTATATACAAGCTCGGATACATTCCAAACAGTGAAAAATACTTCCCACATCGTTTCCATTCCACTTGGCTTTCATGATGTGTGTAGTGCAATAGTAATTTCCATATGTAATGCAATTAACGTCAATTATCTTGTGATTTGATGTAGTAATTGGATGGGTGTTTATGCATAGTTGGCGCTCAGATTATTAAGTGTTGTTAGTTGTTTTTCGTTATAATTCTTTTGCTTTTGATTTTGCTTCTGCGCCATACACGGAGATATCTGTTTGTAATTTGTTTTTGTGAAATTCACACAGAAATGTGTTAATCGTGCAATACGGATGTTGGAATTCTGACAGACTGACTTATTTCTCTTTGCTAAATGAATTCTTATTTACAAGCACGAATGGATATTGTAGAGCATAATGGAAATGCTTAAGAATCATAAAGACTTCAGAATAATTATGTGGCTTTATATTTGAATAAATAATTTGGTATAGATTGTTAGGTAAAGGGACTGTTTATCTTCTTTGTACACTTTTTTATTTAACTACTGCAAAATTTATAAATAGGTTTATAAATATAACATTCGTGCATTATATCTTATTGCTTTTATACTACTCATAAGTTTGATGGCAGTGGTTAGGTGTTATTTTCTCCCCAATTTTATGCATTAGTTTTTCTCTGCGATTGGGAGGTGAAGGCGACTGCGCAAACATTGCATTAATACTGACAAAGAAAAATCTCGATTCATAAGTTAGAACCGGTAGACTAATACGGTTAAAAATAAATTCCGGCTGATTTCAGTATGCAATTAAATTATTTAAAGAAAGCCCTTTTAACTATCGTAATCGTCGCGCAATTTAATGCACGAACAAGTGTTAGTGAAATTAATTATGAGAAAAATGCTTTCGAGGTTACAGGCACTCCTACCCCCCAAGAACGAGAGCTCGTCGAAGGAGTGGGTAAGTACCATGTTTGCTTGACCGTTTGCCAGTTAACCAGTTTTAAACCATAGAAGCAGTTTATGCATCTCCAATTTCAAAAACGCCGAAGTGAAGATTTTAGTTGAATGCATTGTTAATTTTTAAGTCTTCATAAATGTTAATTTATCCTTCATATTCAACTGAAAATTGTTCAGGTGTTTCCTCATATGAATTTTCCTTGCATTACTTTATTCATGGCTTGATAAATGTATTTGATCCTTTCTTATATTTAAACATAAGAATTGATTTGTAAAATTCAAAAACGAATGAAATAATAAAATGTCATTCAAGTAATAGAAAAAAAGATTAAAGAGATATGATTTAATGCTTGTTTGAAGTCGGTTTATTAAAAAAATATTTTTGTTTCCAATACGTTGAATTATACTTATATTTTTTAGAAATATTTGTGAGTCTGTAATTTACACTTTTCATTATAAATGATTAAAATAGATATTGTCGCGTGTTTTCGGTTCGCAGCCAATAATTTTAATGTTCCGGGAAAGTGAAAACGCAATGTCTTTTAATTTAAGTTAAAGGAGTTTATTTAATTACAAAAGTGCACAATGATCAATTTAACACTTTCACTAATTTTAATTTTCACTATGAAAAATCTAACACTTGTCCATAAATTTCTATCGCAATTGTCTACTTTAAAATCACTTCACACTCAAACAATCAATATCGCCTGTACTTCGCCTGATCCCCCCATTCATTCAGCTCGCCTTTATATAGGGTCTCTTTCATTCAACTCAGTTCTCGTACATTGGTGATTTTGCGGGAACATTCGAGCGACTGCAAATGAATGGAGCAGTGACTCACTTTCAGATGTTGATGCTTGGTGTGTTCTCGTGGTTTCGAGTAAATTCGTGTTCTTCATTGTTGTGAAAACAATTGCGACAGTAGCTCGCAGAATTATTTGTACATGTAACACTGCCCCCACCTCAGTTCTTTTCGCCCCGAAAAGATGTGTCGCCAGTTGTAGTCAATTCTCCCTGGATGTAATATGGGGCAAGACGGTCTAGGTGCACGATTTTCATTTTGGCTCTCGGTTTACGGTGTTACTGTATGCCATGTACGACGTCGTTGATTCGCTTTGTAACTCGGTATGGTCTCTCCCAATTATGCTGCAACTTTGGAGACCTACCCTTTCGCCGTTGCGGGTTATATAGCCACACCAAGTCATCTTGCTGGAAGCCAGTAGAATTAGCCTTTAGATCATACCTGGTCTTCATGCGGTCAGTAGCCGATTCGAGGTGTTTTCGCACTGTCCGATGTATCTGGTTCAACCGTTGTCTTAGATCACTTGCGTACTCCGAGATCGTTTGGGGTTTCTTAGGGGGTGTTCCGAACTTTATATCAGCTGGCAGACGAATAGTCTTTCCAAAAATGACTTTGGCTGGGGCTTGGCCCGTCGATGCATGTTGGGCAGCTCTGTACGCCATCAAAAATAGTGGGATATGTCGGCCCCAGTCCCTTTGGTTCTCGTCAACCATCTTGGCCAGGTGTTTATTGAGCGTGCCGTTGAAACGTTCGACCATTCCATCGGATTGGGGATGCAGCGGTGTTGTCCTCGTTTTCCGTATTCCCAGTAGCTCACACATTTCGCCAAAAACTAGTGACTCAAAGTTTCGGCCTTGATCTGAATGTAATTCGCAAGGTACGCCGTACCTACTGACCCAATTTAACACTAGCTGTTCAGCTACGGTAGTTGCTTCCTGGTTGGGAATGGGGTAGACCTCAGGCCACTTGCTGAAATAATCGGCTACAACCAGCGTGTATCGATTTCCCCAATCGGATTCAGGAAAGGGTCCTGCGATGTCAACAGCAATCCTTTTGAATGGCACGCCTACGTTATAGGTTTGCATTTGTCCTCTCAGTCGTCGCTTTGGGCCTTTGACGGAAGCGCAAATTCTGCATCTGCGACACCAGTCCTCTACGTCTTCTCGCGCGTGGAGCCAGTAGAACCTTTCCCGCAATTTCGCTAAGGTCTTGTTAACACCAAGGTGGCCTCCCGAGGATCCTTCATGCATTTCCTCAATCACATCGTGAATTCGGCTTTTGGGAAGTATAGTTTCCATCCTGTAGGAGCTACCATCCGCCGTTTCCCATTTCCGCTTGAGTACGCCACCCTCCACCTGAAGGGAGTTCCATTGTGCCCAATAGCTTTTCAGGGTTGCGCCATGCGTTGAAACGTCTTTCCACTCAGGTCGCCCAGTCGTCTACTTCCATACGAGCAATGGTCCGATGTCTTCATCGGCTAACTGGGCGTTTCGAATCTCCTCCGATGACCAACCTTCATCGAATTCGGCCGTTATCAATCGCAGATCAACGAGCGGTTCCTTTTCCTCAATCCGTCGGCAATGCTTGCAGTTAGCTGGACATGGACGACGAGATAGGGCGTCAGCATTTCCATGAACTCCACCCTTCCGATGAACAATTTCATAGTCGTATGACTCCAATCTTTCGATCCATCTCGCAACTTGTCCCTCGGGGTTTTTGAAGTTGAGCAGCCATCAGAAGAACAAATTTCTGGCCATATAGGTACTTGTGGAACTGCTTGGTGGCCTCTATTATAGCCAATAGCTCCTTCCTGGTCACGCAGTAGTTCCTCTCACTTTTTGAAAGAACTCGACTGTAATACGAGAGGACTCTTTCTTCGCCATCGATCTGCTGGGAGAGTACAGCTCCAATACCGCCGTTGCTCGCATCGGTGTCAACTACAAACATTTTTCCGGGTTTCGGATACGCCAGCACGGGTGATTCACACAGCTTTTCCTTCAGGGTCTCAAAGGCTGTCTGGCATTGTTCATTCCAGACATACGGACGATTTTTCTCGGTTAGCTGATGGAGACACTTAGCTATTTTGGCAAAGTCTTTGACGAATCTTCGATAGTAGGTTGCCAGACCCAGAAAACTTCGTAGTTGGCGCTTGTTGTTTGGTGTTGGCCAGCTTTTCACGGCTTCAATTTTCTCAGGGTCTGTTTTGACCCCTTCTGCTGATACGACGTGTCCTAGGCATTTAACTTCAGCTGCGAAAAGGGTACACTTGTCGGGACTAAGTTGCCAGTCGCAATCGGGAGAAAACCTCTTCTAAGTTCCGCACATGCTCTTCGAACGTTCTACCGATGACGATGATGTCATCTAGGTACACCAAGCAGGTTTTCCAGGTTAGACCACGTAGCACGTATTCCATCAAGCGTTCGAAAGTGGCTGGAGCATTGCAAAGCCCAAACGGCATCACCACAAATTGACACAATCCGGTCCCAACTGGAAATGCGGTCTTCTCTCGGTCCTTCTTGTCAATTTCTACCTGCCAGTAGCCACTCTTGAGATCGAGTGTAGAAAACCATTTTGCGTCGGCTAAAGTGTCCATGATGTCATCGATGCGTGGGAGCGGGTAACTATCTTTCTTAGTGACGTCGTTGAGCTGCCTATAGTCGACACAAAAACGAGTGCTACCATCCTTTTTCTTTACTAGAACTACAGGCGCGGCCCATGGACTGACAGAAGGTTCAATAACGCCTTGTTTTTCCATGTCCGAGATCAGCGCGCTCACTTCTCCTTGTTTGGCTATAGGGAGACGTCTCGGTGCTTGTCGAATCGGCTTGGCTCCCTGTGTATCTATGACGTGAGTTACCAGACTCGTTCGGCCTTGGTCATCCGGGCTTGTTGAGAAGATGTTACTGTACTTGGTGACCAGATCAGAGGCTCGTTTGAATAGCTGCACTGGCAATTTGACTTGCTTCAATATTGCAGACGTGGATTCCCGGGCTTTGTCTGCGTCTTGCCTCCTTTTCCAATGATGGTCGTGAGTGGCTTCCAAAGAGGTGATGGTGGAAACAGGCCGGCAGCTGCCGATGACTTCTCCCGCTTTGATGCTCGTGGCTGAGTCTGCGGTGTTAAGAACTCTAACCGGCACATATCCGTTCCTTAAAGATCTTACAAGGCTTCGTCCTACAATCAAACTGCGCAATGCGGACGTCTTCGCTGGCTCTATCAGATAAGATCGGTGGTCTCCAGAATCACCATCAAGCTTGGCCCATACAATGCTTTCGGAAGAATTCGGTACTTCAGTGTCAGCACCTACCACTACATTCATCTTGGGAATTTGGACGCTGGGATCCTCCATCAGTACTTCGACATTCTGCCATTTCAATACACGTTTGCCCAAATCCAACGTGATTTCATGTGGTCGCAGAAAATCCATTCCGAGAATGCAGTCATCCATAATATTCGCAACCAGAAAATTGTGTCGGAACACAAGGTCTCCCAACTGTATCTGGAGGTTGACCTCTCCATGAACAGGTGCAGAGTCTCCCGTAGCTGTCCGTAGTGAGAAAATTCTGCCCTTGTGAAGTTGTTGCTGTCTAACTAGGTCTGGTCGGATAATCGATCGGGTTGCACCAGTGTCGATTGTTATGGTGCAGTGTTCTCCGTCAACTTGACCCGGAAGGCATAAGTCCGCTTCTCCACGATGTAGTCTTGGCACGGTGATGGTGGTGCTGGGGACGTCGATCCTCCTAGCTAACGTTTGCCCCACGAAGTTGGCCCTTGCAGTTTGAAGGGCCTCCATTCTAGGCTCCTGACACGGTCTGGATCTCCACCACCCTGGACAATAGCTCCGTTTCCTTCGCTTTTTGCAATCTCTTTGCAGGTGCCCCTTCTCTCCGCAATCCCAGCATCTAGGGGCACCATTCACCTGCAGCTCTCGCTCATTTTCCACGCACTTACACCTGCACTCGTCTGCCACTACTTCACGGACCCGGGCAGTGGTTCGAGTCACATTTTTCGCTGCCTCAAAGTTCAGACTGTAAGCCAATGCGTCCTTAACCGTTTGCTTTTGGGCTAAACGCACGGGTTGTTGCAATTCCGGGTCCTTTAGTGCGCTGATGAATGCTTCTGTCGCTGCATCATCTTGATGTTTTGTGTCGTAGGCTGGGTAAGCCAAAAGTGCTAGTCGCTCAATGTCTTGGGCTAGCTGCTGTAGGGTTTCACCAGACTTCTGCACCCGATGCCTTAGCTGTGACCGATAAATCTGCTTCAGATGATCGTCGCCATAACGCATGTCGAGCGCATTCATTATAGCATTCGGGTTTGAGTGCAATTCAACGGGGATCGTCTGCAACAGCTCAGCAGCTGGGCCTCTTAGAGCAAGAATCAGTGCAGTTGCTCGTTCCTGCTCATTCCAGTGATTTGCCCTTGCGGCAGCTTCAAACTGGGTCTTGTAAATACTCCAGACCGTTTGCCCATCGAAAATTGCTACTTGCACATTTCTGGATGTGCTTTGCGCTGCGGTTATAAGCGGGGCTGGTGAGGTGGTTACTACTACCTTCGCTGCTTCCAATTCTTTTTTCATGTTTTCCATCTCATGGTTGATTCTCTCCTCGACCTGGCTGATCTCATGGTTGACTCTCTCCTCGACCTGGTATACCTTTTCCTCAACGCATTTAACTTGGTTGTTGAGACTACTGAGCTCTGCTTTTATTTCGGTTGACTGTTTTTCCAAATCTGCCTTCAAATCAGTTGACTGTTTCTCCAGCTTCTGTGCGATGTCTGCCTTGATGTCTGCCTTGATTTCGAACGTTGGTTGGTCTAGCTTCGCTGATTGTTCATTTAGCTTCGTGGATTGTTCATCTAGCTTCGCAGTGAGACTAGATGACTGTTCATTTAGCTTCGCTGATTGTTCATCTAGCTTCGCAGTTAGACTGGATGACATCAGCATTAACATTTGCATTAGCGCAGTTTCTGGCTCCTTTGATTTTGGTGTTTCCTCGTCTCCATTAAGCTCCGCCATGGTAAATTCATTTATTTTCAAATGTTAGCTTCGTGGTTATTTTTATTAATTCGGCTTTTATTTATTTTTCCACCAGTTTCCACGTTATATTTCACTATTGTGAATTTTTTTAAACGTTTTTCACTTTCAAAATTTTCTTTCTTACTTCTCGACACCACTGTCGCGTGTTTTCGGTTCGCGGCCAATAATTTTAATGTGCCGGGAAAGTGAAAACGCAATGTCTTTTAATTTAAGTTAAAGGAGTCTATTTAATGACAAAAGTGCACAATGATCAATTTAACACTTTCACTAATTTTAATTTTCACTATGAAAAATCTAACACTTGTCCATAAATTTCTATCGCAATTGTCTACTTTAAAATCACTTCACACTCAAACAATCAATATCGCCTGTACTTCGCGTATCGCAGTTTTCTATCGCGGTTGTAATGAATGATCCCCCCATTCATTCAGCTCGCCTTTATATAGGGTCTCTTTCATTCAACTCAGTTCTCGTACATTGGTGATTTCGCGGGAACATTCGAGCGACTGCAAATGAATGGAGCAGTGACTCACTTTCAGATGTTGATGCTTGGTGTGTTCTCGTGGTTTCAAGTAAATTCGTGTTCTTCATTGTTGTGAAAACAATTGCGACAGTAGCTCGCAGAATTATTTGTACATGTAACAATATCGATAAAAACTACTGAGAAAAAAGAGAAATTAAAAGAGATAATTTCAAAGAAGTATTGAGGGGAGATTTATTTCTATTATTTATCCATTTAAATATATATTGTACAAAAGCCTTCAGAGCGCAGTACGACGAGGGTTTGAGAAATGAGATGTGAAATAGGAAGTCGGAGCATTTGTAAAGCGAAATTCCAAATTTTTTTTTACATAAAAACAATGAATGAAGTAATAAATAATGAGTAGATACACGAAAAAAAATTCAGTCTTTCAGTAGCCCCCCAAACAGGTAAAGGAGCTAGCCATCGAGAGAGCTCTCCCTCTTTTTCATTCGTTACAGGGACTCTCGCCGGGATGCTTGGCCTTTCACAGCCGACACGGACCAAGGCCTCATATTTTTTGGATTTCAGATCCGGTTGGAAGGGGTGCGTGGGGACACCACCACCACCTGGATGCCCCACTCTTATTTTTGGTCTTGACCGTCCTCGGCAAGGACGAAGTCGCCTTACGTCTCGCCCGCGTTAAACGGTTCTTCGTCGTCGCGTTTCCTCGTAATTCCTTTCGGCTCGTTACTTCGGCCATTCGCACCTTTTTACCAGCCAATCGGTTCGGTTTCGACGCTGGTCACCCTTAGAAATCGTAAGTGCGAAAAATATTTTGTAGTGGGCTCTTGTGCCGTGGCCAAAGAACCTTCTCAACGATACCGCAAATATTGCTTGGCCGCGCACTTATACTGTGATCGTCAAAAGAAAGTAAACACCAACTTTTCATCTTTAAATTGTTACATTACATAGTATTGACTTGCGATAAAAAGTAATGTTAATGAGTTTACTACTAAACCATTGAGAGATTGATTACTATTAAACATGAAATCAAACCAAGTGGCAACATTGCACAAATCTCACCAAAGTGGAAATGCATCAGATTTTACGCATCAAAAAAAGTAAACAGTGGTAACACTTACTTCGCTTCTTTTTTATTTCGGGGAAGAACCTTAACTTTTGGTGACAAATTTGTGGTGTTCGCGTGCTTTACTTCACCAAAAGTCGTTTTAAGTGCATTTGTTCTAATTAATATTAAAAATAAACACGTAAAAGGAAAGCAAACGTCGCCTGATACTCGGAAAATTATAACGGACTAAAAAGAAAAAGGTAAATTCTTGAATGAAATTTGCGAAATCGTGGATAGAAACCACTGCACAGTAAAAAAAATATTGATAAGTATGCCAAACATCATCTCGTTGAAGATTTACCGAGATTTGGATGCTCAAAGCGGCTTAGTAGTACTGAAGTTAGAGCTTTATTAAGAGAAGTAAGAGCATATCCAGCCTCAAGTGCAGTTAAATTGTCAGAAGACATAACGCAGGCATCAGGCAAACCAGTAAGTGCGAGTACAGTCAGGAGAGTGCTTCATAAAAATGGTCTACATGGAAGAATACCACGGAAAAAGCCATACATATCCAAGGCGAATCAGATCAAGCGTATGGACTTCGCTAAAAAATACAAAAACGAGGCCCATCTTTTCGGGAAAACGTATTATATACAGATGAGAGCAAATTCGAAATTTTCGGCGCGAAAATGCCCCCAAAAATATGGCGTGCTGAGAATGAAGCCTTCAAAGAAAAGTGTGCTACCAACACTGTTAAGCACGTTGGCGGTTCAGTTGTGGTATGGGGTGTGTGGCGGCAACTGGTGTTGGTAATTTTGTTTTTATTGACTCAAAAATGACAAAATGGATTATTTAGCCATTTTGAGGGACAATGTTGCCCCTAGCGTCGAAAAATTAGGCTTGTCTGGAAATTGGATCTTTCAACAGGACAACGATCCAAAGCATACATACGTCCAAAATTGTAAAAGAGTGGTTACTGTACCAGACTCCTAAGACACTTGATTATCCGCCGCAGTCCCCAGATCTTAACCCGATCGAGCATCTATGGGAACATCTTGACAGAAAAGTGAGACAAAGGGTCATTTCAAGCAAAGCCGACTTAAAGAAGGTTATAAAGGAAGAATGGAGCCAAATCTCTCCCGATGTTGCAAAAAAACTTGTCGCGTCGATGCCTATAAGACTAAATAGGGTGCTTAAGTCCAAAGGATAACAAAAGAAATATTGGAAAGTTAAAAAAAAATCGACTTTTTCTATTGAAGTTCTGTTATGTTTTGTTTGCTGTTTACTTTTTTTTGAAGCGTGAAATTTCGTCTTTTTTTTGATTAAAGTGAATTTATCTTTGTTTAATGTTTATTTTGTGTTCAGTTCTTATTAAATAATTCTTTGATTCCTTATACACATTTTTGATTTTGTGCTAATTACCTTGTTTTAATAAAATTCTTAATACAAGTATCTAGGTGTTTACTTTCTTTTGACGCTCATTGTACGTCCACAGACAAGGCCATTTCCAGCGTAGCACTACTTCCGCTCGCTAAGGCAGCAGATTACCGCTGCAGTCCTTCACGGGCATTTTTAACAATCAATTAAGAACACTACAGCTTCGGTACTTCAGGTAGTCACATGAGCTACTCTAGAATTTGAAAAGGGGGCTTCAACGTATCCAGAATAAACACCCATCTAACGGAGTTGAAGGCATTCCTTACGTCGAATGTCACCAACAGAACGATCCGATTTGTTTACTTTTCAATGTAACGTGCCATTTTCAAGATATGCCCCAAAAATTTAAAAAAGGGTCCTTTTGTCATCCCTACTGCCCTCCGCGGCGACGAAAATTTAAAGGGCTATTGGGCGTTACTCAGAGGACCTTTCTCAATATTTTACTGAGGCATTTGGACCACCGGCATTTTTCGCAGCAATAATTCTAATTTGACTGGATTACTTCGGCAGAATTGCTTCAGAGCAGGTAACTCCATAATCGATGCAAGGTGATGAGCACGTGCAAGCATGGGGACGCACACAGCAGTTGCACCCGACGAGTTGGCCTACAGGTTACTGTCCAGAAACGCTTTTAATTCTGCTAGATAGTTGGATATAGTAGAGGCGCTTGAAAGTGCTTTCAAAATTCTTTAGTGCGAGTATATAGTATTTGAATTTCTTGTGTCCCTAAAGGAAAAGCAACCTGTTTAGTTTTATAGGAATTATTTCACTAGTCGACAACATTTCTGTATTGTAGTGAGAAGGGCCAGAGGAGTTTTCGATTTTTTTTTTTAATTTTATAGGTACTAGAGGAGAATATGTTACAAGGGGAGTGACACTATTGGCAGAGTAGTGACAAATTAAAGTAGGACAGTGATACATACATCTACATCAAAATCAGACGAACATACGCCAACATATCTATATTTTTTATCATTAATCTGGTATTTCACAAGTACGAAGTCACCTTTCTTGACAGTCATAGCAGTATCTTCATTATCTAAAGTATTAATCAGATAAGTAGATGTTTGTGGAATCATTTTGTCTTGAAAATCTTCCTCAGAATCGGTGTATACTGCGGTAGCATCCATTTTTGTTTAATCATATTGGATGTGTTTAACAGTGAAAGTGAAGAAAAAATTTGCTACAAAGGTTGTTAAGGTTCTCGACGTACAACGTATTGCTCAAAAAGTTTCCTCGTACTTTATGTACTTTTAGAGAAGCAGGAAAAGGTTTGATGAATGGTCGATTATCTTCTTTTGTAAAGCAATTTCCTCCTCTGGTATCACAAAAATGTGAATACTAGGGCGATAATTTTCTAATTCCTTAGCAAAGTCGTCTATAGTAGCAATGTCAGTTCGCGGTGCGACGATTTTATTAGTAGTTCGTTTAAATGTCCCTGTTGAGTTCCTGACACCCCTGAGTGCATATCACGGCCTGATCCGGCAACATCAACGCTTCAATCAACTTACATACTCGTAGTTATTAAAGGTTAATAAGCACTGTAATAATTAGCCCATTTGAAATAAATTCGATTTATTTGATTGATTTATCAATTGATCGATCATTTTAATTCAATTTGCCGATCAATTGATCCATCATTTACTGTTCCCTTTGAGAACAATTGTATTTACCTTTCGCCGGCGTTTCACCCAACATCAATATTTTAATTCAATTTCAGTCAAACTTCGAATACTAAATTTTGCCACACACTGTAATTCCATTTGCTATTTTTCATTCCCAGCCAAACTTTTGACCATGCACATTCATCTCCTGCATTTGTCGATGATCAAGGAGATTGGATTACATTTCATGGACAAAGGCAGACGTGCCGGCGTCAAGACGCAAACTCAGCGTTCTTTCTCTGGCGCGTTTGTCTGGTCAGCGAATCGCTTTGGCAATGGAACGTGGGTGAAATGCTCGGCCAGTTCAGTCAGTTGAGGAAGGCTAGTCGGTCTACAACTCTACAGAAAGGTGTCGATTAATGTGAAGTGGATTGGTGCATAATTAATAATTACGGGTTAATTACAAAAATATTTAGAATTTAATCCATAAGAATGGATGCTATAATCTTCTGGGTTCAACCGGGCGGCAACTATTGCATTAATAGATATATGTCAAAGTAATTTGCGATTCCGCTAGCTCTGGAATTTGAAAGATATTGAGCTTTCGCTACAGCCTTTTCAAGTTCCAGAATACCTGCAAGTATTGGGGCTTTTGAGGGACTACCTGAAGGAGCGAAGCCTGCTCTACGATACGACACAGGGCCAATGAAGGATGGAAATTACATCGGGTGTTGTCAAGGGATCTATCCTTGATCCGGATCTGTGGAACGTGCCGTACGATGGGCTACTGAGACTGGGGATGTCAGTTGAGTCGTGCTTGATCGACTATGCAGATAATGTTGCGGCTCTAGTCGCTGGACGCAGGCTAGGTATGCTAATGCGCCAAGTAAGAGATTGGATGAACGCTCGCGGATTCAGTCTAGTACTGGAGGAAACTGAAGTGTTTATCGTGACAAAGAAGAGAATCCCCAGAGAATTAAGCCATTGGTAAAGTACTTGCAGCTACTGATCGCCTCGAAGATGAGTTTCTCTGGACAAATCAGGGCACCGGCTGAGAAGGCTGCTTTAGGAATATCGGCTAATGTCGGAGGCGCAACCCATCAATAGTACGCCTCTTGATGAGTGCCCTAAGGTTCGTGCTACTTTACGGAGCAAAAATATGGGGCGATGCTCTCAGTAAGGAGGCATACCGAAAACGATTGACATAGGCGCAGAGAAGAGGAGCACTGGGGATTGTATCTTCATATCTGGCAGTCTCTGATTCGGCAGTGAGTGAGTGAACCATGTGGCACATTATGTTTGAGGAATCCTAAAAGTTTTAAGGAACTCACAGCTATTTCTCTTCCTTCCTTCCCTGCCGCTAGAGAAGGGTCCCCCTAGCGTGAAGGCGCCTCACTTGGTAGCAAAACGAGTAATGTGTCAAACGTTTCCAGGTTAGGTTCTTAGGTTGATAGGGGAGGTGTTTAGTGGGTAGTACAGCCACTCGCGAGCATGGGAGCCCCACACTCAATGCTTAAATTTTATTCACCTCCCAATTCAACGTCAAACTGGTAACGGGTGATGGATCAAGTCGTGATAGTTATCAGAAAAATATGAGGAAAACCTTGGTCATGGGGTATTCAAATCATAGGTATCAAAAAATAAATCGAACAAATTTCAAATACTGTTATTACAAGTAGAAACTAGCCTTCGATTTTTTTCTGTAAATTACAGATTACAATTAAAATATAACTGCTTTAGTTTTAAATAAAATGTTAGAATTTTGCCTAACATTGAATTCAAAATAATTGCATCTCGCAAATTTAAGCGACTATACTGTATGGGAAATATGCTACGCTATTTTGGCAAGTGACTTTAAAAAATGGCCGGTTTAGTTCGGATTCCAAAATAGTCTGGCACCCGCTTAATTACTTCATAATTGCAGGGCAAAAAATTTGACCATCTCCTCTAATCCACCTGTTGGTGTACTGCCGCTCAAGAAACTCCCGTAATGTGCGAGCGTAATGCGCAGAGCGACCATGCTGAGGTAAATGTTCAGTGGCACTTCTAATAAATTTGGTAAGTGGTGCTGTAAGAAATCCAAATAAATCTGTGCATTTAAGTTCTCCGTGAGCTCGAATGGACCATTTAAAATTCCCGTCCACATATATTTGCTTTAAACTAGCACTCTGATCTGTCTTCTCGCATTAAATCGGGATAGTGCAAGTGCCATTCGTGTAAATGTTATGTGTTGATTCACCACGCCATAGAATTTTTTCAAAGAATCGCAAATCCACTCTGTACCTCTGAAACATCGTTCGTTAAAATCGCACTCTCTCAGGGTAGCCTTGGGGTAGCAGACTTTATACACATTGTGCATGGTATGGGTGAAAGTGATTTTCTTTAAAATGTGATGTGCCGTATATTTGGATACTTGGTGCTCTCTTCAACTCGACGTACTGAGATACTTGGATCCTGTTCAATCACTTGGAAGACTTCGTCCTCGAAGGGCATTATGGGTCTTCCTTCGCTAACCATTTGACTAGGGAATTGACCCTCTGAGAATGATCGGTGTAGATTAATTATTATCGATAATACGGGTTATGACCAGCGTTTGAGAGTCTCCCACGATACATTCTAGCTGTAGCATTATCGTTACATAATCTTTCTCCATAAATAACCCGAGTAGAAATCAGTTTAGGCATGCCTAATCGGACATTAGGGCCTATTGCGGAAACGGCGGGGCTTACCTAAATTAGGCACGCCTAAGTTAAGAATGCCTAATGTGGGCCTTATAGTGTTTTTTTTTGTTTCGCAATTTAGTCTGTAATGTGGAGAGTGAATAAAAAATGTTCAAATGAAAATTTTGCAATTGAAAGTAAGATTAAGAATTTTTCATTTTTTACCAGTTTTGGTATATTCAATGCGGGGCTAATGGGGTCTTGATGGGGCATGCCAAGGTTAGAAATGCCTAATGCGGGTCCAATGGGACATACCTAAAGTTGTTCTGTTCAGGATTTGTTTAGGAAAACCCCATTAGGCCCTAATGCTGAACGTAATGATGCATTACACCATCATTTCCTAAACAAAACGTCTTTAGGCACTGATGGAGCTTTCCAAATTAGAGCCCAATGAGGTTTTCCTAAACATTTCTTAAACAGAAATTTTTTTTTTGTGGAAAATTGAAACAACTCTAAAATTTCTTAGTAAGGAATTACTATTTTACACGCATTCGTTAAAAACGTTAGTTTTACGACAGTTTTGCGATACTATCTCTTTACTTTTTGCCTCCCTCTGATGAAAAAAATGACGTCTCTGGAAGCGCTAATCAAAACCTTTCATTTGATACCCCACTCGATTATATCTGATAAAAAATATGTTAAGGGCCAGTTCAGCATTCTTGAAAATTTTTAAAAGGTTTGATAAGACCTAAGCTTTTGATAGACCACCACCACTTCTAACCTTTTCACGAAATTTCTCTTTCTAGCGGCTAAAGTTTCTATGGAAACTTGCTACGACGCACGGATGGATAGATGAAGAGACGGATAGGACAAGAAATTAGGACAAAGTCCCAAAAATGAATCGTTAATATATCGCAAAAACGAATTGTTACGAAAAACCATTTTAAGTATACTTAAAGATTCGAAATGCTCCTATAAAATTAGTCATTATCGATTCGTTAACGATAAATACCATTTCCTAAGCTACCGTTTTCTCCACCTTGCAAAAAAGTTCCAATTTAGGCAGTGATGGGGCTGGCATAAACAGTTCCTAATTTAAGCTGTTGCTAATTTAGTCAGTCGCTGATTTTGCAGTGAGTGAGTGAACCATGTGGCACATTATGTTCGAGCAGTTCTAAAAGATAAAAGGTAGTCACAGCAGCCGGGACTTGGGGCTGGGGGATCACTTGTCTGGCGATTTCCCTTCCTTGCTTCCCTCCCACTAGGAAAGGGATCCCCCAGCATGAAGGTGCCTCACGGCGTAACAAAACGAGGCCTGGCCCGAAATAAAGTGTCAAACGTTTCCAGGCTTGGGTCTCAGGTTGAAAGGGGAGGTGTTAAGTAGGTAGTACAGCCACTCACGAGCATGGGAGTCCCACACTCAGTGCTTAAACTCAACTCCTAGCCTCAAAAGAAAACAAAAAACATCGAAAAGTATGCAAAGCTCAAAATTAAAGCCTCTTGAATTCCATTCCAAACAATAGTTTATTTTTATACTTGCGCCTCATCGTCTACTAGATATGAGCCGGTAAGTAAGGTAAATTTTCTGGAAAATTGAAAGTGCCTCATGTTTTTCATCAAACTTATCCTTCTAGCTCCTTTGACATGGATTTCACAGATAACTTACCCGTCACAATATTTGCAATATTGCAGAGAACTAAGCTGTTGCCAATTTAGGCGGTGATGAGGCGTGCTTAAATTGTTCCTGAGTAGAAATTTTTTTTTGGTTAAAAGTCACTTAAGTTCTTGGTCAAAATTAAAAAAAATATACACAATTTTCTTATTTTTAAAAAATATTTCAATTTAGGCAATTATGGGGCTCGCCTAAACAGTTCCTAATTTAGGCGGTAATAGGGCTTGCCTAAACTATTCTTAATGGACACATTGATGGGGCTTACCTAAACTGTTTCTAAACCGACATTTTTTTAAGTAAAAAAAAAACATTCGTGGTAGTTATAAAAACATTTACCATTTTTTCACTTTGCAAAAAAAATTAAATTTAGGCAGTGATGGCGCTTGCCTAAAGAGCTCCTCATTCAGGCAGCGAAGGAGCTTGCCTAAACACTTCCTAACATAGGCAGTGATTGGGTTTGCCTAAACTGTTCCTAAACAGACAATTTTCGGTTATGTAAAATCTGAATGAAAGCAAATTTCGTGGTAATAAATTACAATTACATGTAGAAGGCTAGAATGGGTAGCTTTAAATATGTTCAAGTACGTATCATATGTGATGAGAGATTCGTTAATTTTTGCCAAATTATGCATGCCTTATGCGGACCTAATGGGGTCCTAATGCGGCATGTCTAAGCTAGGCACGCCTAATATGGGCATAATGTGCCCTAATGTGGCATGCCTAATTTGAAAAATCTCGAGTCAAAACATTATATAATTTGCACCAGTGCCGTGTTGTTGAGTGTATATATACGTTAATTGAGGATTGATTGAGGACAAATGATTTGTATTTTGCAAACTTAAGAAAGTGGTGATAATGATCAACAAAGTTAACGCTTTTGCGTCGATTTTAACAAGAAAATTTTTGGTTTTAGAAAGTGTTTAGGCAAGCCCAACAATGCCTAAATTTGGAGCAGCTTAGGCAAGCCCAATCACTGCGTAAATCGAAATTTTTTTGTTGGGCGAAAATTTTAGTTTTTTTTTTTGATCAACAAAATTTTTGTGTTTAGGAATAGTTTACCCCCCTCACCGCCAAAGTTAGAGACTGTTGAGGCAAGCTCTATCACTGCCTACCTCTCGGGGCTTCGCCTGCTGCCAAAAGCGCTTCCAACTGTCACGGTTCATTGACCGCATCCTCCAATTCCGAAAGCCGAGCAGCGATGAACTGTCTTCGTCGATCGAATATTTCCCCACTGGTCTCCCTTCAGTTTTCCCAACGAATTCCTTTTTAGATATCCATTGTTCGTCCATACAATTCATGTGGCCAGCCCACAGTGTTCGAATCATTGAGACCTCCGGCTCATCAAAAATTTCATACAGCTCATGGTTGTATCGAATTCAACATTGGTATCCGTCTAGCTTCGCTTCAATTATTCGCCTGAGGGCCCGTCTTGCGAACGGGTTCAATATGTTTGCAGATGCTTGGGTTAGGGTCAATGTTTCACACCCAAACCATAACACAGGTCTTATCACAGATTTATATACTTGAAGCTTTGTTTTCCTGTGTAAACAGATCGTCAAAAATGAATAAAAAAGTACTATTTGCGAGCGTATTTCATCTCCTTCATTACCGGTTCTCATTATTTTGGCGCCTTCATATATAAATTCGCCCATATTTTGGATATTGTATTCGCAAAGCGTGGTATTTTGGGCATTTGAGATATTTTTCCATGATTACGTCATGAGCTTTGATTTGTAGTCCTATTACTTTTACTTCGCTGTCAAGTTTCAGAAAAAGTTTTTTGGTAGTTGTTAACGACCGTGACAAAATATCGATGTCGTCCGTATAGGCTACCACCTGGCTTGAATTGTATAATAACATTAACGTACCTCTTGTTTCAACAGGTAGCTTTCTGATGACGTATCCGAAAGCTAAATTGAATAGCAATGGGGCCAGCCCGTCTCTCTGCGTTAGGCCAATATTTGTGTCAAAGGCACCGGTGAGTTGCTTATTGACGCAAACTTGGGAGGTTATCGACGTCATTGTTATTTTAGTAAGATGGATTTATTTGGCTGCAATACCAAAGCAAAGTATTGTTTGATACAGTACGGTACGATCAATACTGTTCTATGCTTGCCTAAACTCAACGAAAATTCGGTGTGCGTCTATGTTGAACTCCCAACATTTCTCGAGTACCTGCTTGGCAGTGAACAATTGGTCTATCTTCGATTTACCTGCTCTAATCCCACCTTGATACTCCCCAATAATACTTCGACATATCTTTTTTTTTTATTTTCTATGTTCTTTCAGCATATGTTCTTGTTACCACATGTGCTGCATGTCTATTACCATATTTAATGAGCTCCACTGAAATCTCATCGATGCTCGGTGCTTTATTATCTTTTGTGCTTTGATGATGGAACAAACTTCATCCAGAGATGGTGGGGCCAATGGACGCACTCCGAGATTTTCTATAGGCTCCAATATTCTGGGGCTGTGCTGGATTATCAAAAAGTGTGGGATCTAGCGTTATCATGATGGAACATCACGCCTTTGTGATTGCCCGGTTCAGTTGACGAAAGTAGACATTCCAATCAATGCTTTAGTTTCTTGGAAGCAACTCAAAGTAGACTATACCCTTGTAATCCCACCACACAGAAAGCATAATCTCCTTTTGGTGAATATTGGCTTTGCATGTCGATTGATGGGGCTCATCTTGCTTGGTCCATGGTCGTTTTCGGATTACGTTATCATAAACAATCCATGTTTCATCACCAGGTATGATTCTTTTTAGAAACAGGTCGTTTTGGCTACGATTCAGCAAAGAGTCGCATGTGTTACTGCGTTTGGTGAGGTGGATTTTCTATAATTTGTGAATAACCCAGACATCCAGTTTGTTTACTTAACCAAGCTGTTGTAAGTGCAAATAAATGGTTGAGTTCAATATGTCGGGCCTCTCTGTTATCTCTCGAGATGTCATACGCCGGTTAGTTTCGATAAACGCCTTTATTTTGTCGTCATCAGTAGTGGTTGGGCGACCAGTATATGGTGCATCTTGCACATTAAAATTTCCAGCAAGGATTGCAATGAATTGATTATAAAATACCATGAAATGGTTCTGTTTGAGAATTTAAGAAAAACACACCAAAACTCGGAACTTTTCATTACATTACCTCATTGCTACAATATTTGCTTAGTGCCCCTACAAATCATCGAAAAATTCAATTCCAACATCATCTCAGCAGTGGAAAAAATTCCCAGCAATGTAAACAAATAAAAGTTTAAATTACTCTTCTTCTAAAAATAAACAGATAAAAAATCTAGATCTGCCATTCTGCTATGTAACTAGCGTCCTGCATCATTTATATCTGCAGCAATCACACTTAAATACGAGTATCTCGCGCGAGAATGAAAATAGAATAATAAAAAATTTAAGAATTGCGCTAATAGCCTTCTCTATTTAGAAAAACACAAAGACAGCAAACAAAAAATTATATCAACAAACATTTCACTAATTTATCGCTATGAAATGAAATTGTTGTAATTCCATTCTATTCTGTCTTCCCGGTAACTGCGGATCTCCTGCCAACCGACTTTGTGTACTCGTATTTACCAATTCCCCACAAGAACTGAGTCACACAGCAGAGTAATTGCTAGTAAAAATTCAAATAAAGTAATCTTGACTGCTAATTAATTTATAAATTAACGAAATCTGGATATGAGCTTAATTGGTTTGGACTTTTAAAACAATTCCCGTTTCCTCATCAACGCCTTACGTTACCTGTGCAAATCACATGGGGTTGCGCGTCACGAATGAATTAAATAGGCGAACAGAAAAACAAACAGTTTTGCCGCTTTCCTCGTATAGTGCTCTCAGGTTTACATCTACAACTTCCAAATGTTTTAGATAAATGTCAGTGCAGGAAAGATACTTTTCCGTTTCAGTTCGTGCGTTTTCATTTATTTACCCAACAAACGTATCAGCAAAGGCGCATCTCACCTGAAGTGACGTGCGAGATGCTTCACAGTCAAATTATTCTCGTGTATTTACGACTTGGAATGCTAGTGCGGCATTTATTCTGTTTTGTTTGTTTGTTAATCTGTTTGGACAGTTGGTTAACACAACAGTTGAATTAATGATGAATATCTTAGTTTGTTCCAATATCAAGTGTGAAATGGTAAACCATATCTTGGGAGGCATCAGAGGTTTTAGCAAAAATATAGCATATGGAGGGTAATTAATATGCTATAGATTATGATGGCAAGTAGTGGTACTGACCATATCACCTTCCTGAGTGCCGACACATTCGATCAAGATAATGAGATCTCTAAATATCGCTAAGCGAAGCCCAGAAATGGAGCTTAGCGCTAAAGCAGAAAAAGTAAAATTTTGAAAGGATATTTAGGACCCTTTAAAACCCTTAAATACCGCAAAATGTGCGTTTTGAAATGGGTTAAATTTGGTCATCTTTGGGTTTCTTTTACATAACTCGAAAAGCAATATTTCTAAAAAAGTATTCGGAAATTTTATGTTTAAACATTAAATCAATTTTTTTTTGTGTTGATAAAATTGACAAAACAATTCAAAAATATCATTGAAAATTCAAAAATTTTCAAATATTCGCTATTCGGAACAGGTATTTGTCTCCAGAGAAAAGAAACAGAATATTCCCTTCAAAATGCAAGGTTGATATACTTTCTGCGATGACCTACTTGAGGCATGCTTTTTAGAGAACAGGTTAAATTTTCAACACAAAAATTTTCTAAATTTCTTTAGCCAACATATTTGTAATTTCAAAAAGCTCATTGCTTTTTTTTGAAATTTTGCTTGTTCTTTGGTTATTTTCAAAAACCCAAAAGATGACCTAATTTGTTCTATTCTCTAAAATGTACGCCTCAATTCAGTCGGTAGGTTAAATTTGAGAGTCGGTATCTCCCTTCAATTTTCATCGTAGAAAGCCCATTAACCTTGCATTTTTAAGAGAATAAAGTCTGTTTTTTTTATCTCGGGACAAATGTCAGTGCCTATCTCCGCCCATTAAAAAGTTATGAGTGATTCTTTAAAATTTGCGAATTTAAATTTTTTCGAGTTTAGTTTTGAGTTCTTTTTTCAATTTCTTCAGCATAAAAAAATTTTGCCAATGAAGGTGTTTAACCTTCGGCATACAACGTGAAAAAAACTCCTCACCCATACAACGTGGGGTTAGATTTACCCCATAAAATATTGTTTCTGTTCTGTGCATGTATTGAATAGAACGTGCTCAACCATGGTTTTTTTGTTCTCAGTGTTCATAAACTAAAAAAAATACTCAAAAATATGCTTTTAATCAACATTAATTGAAAAAAAATACAAAACTTTCAAAACTCTTGCAAAAAATCAACTTGATGTTCTTGTGTCGGAAAAATCAAATATATTTTTTTTATGTAAGAATATATTATTTTCATTTCTTTAAATAAAATTACACATATTTGGCTTTATTGAAAAAAGTACAACCAGATCTTTACGTCAATAAAACTAAGACAACTCGCTCCTTAAATCAATACAATTTTCGCACAACAGTTTCGCATGTTCTTTACATATAGGAGCATTACAGCTGAAGCAGCCATTGACAGTCTTCCTGTCTTTGCTCCTTGGACAGAATGAACATCTTTGTGATGTTCTTGGTTGCTTTGGTGCTGGTCCTGGGACTTCTTCATTCAAAATTTCATGCACGCGTCTTCTTATATCACGTGGCATATGGGGATTGTCTTTCCTTTTCCTGATATGGTCTTCAAGCAATGAAAGTCCCAAGCGCTTGATAAATTCCCTTCTAAGGTTGGTCTTATTCTGCTCAATACCGTTGTTTATTTGATATACGATGAAGGAGTTTATACCAGCATGGTTTAACATTGAGAAAAACACCGTTAGAGGCCAGCGTTTACTGTTACGGGAAACATCATACGTTCGAGCCAATTTATCGACGACATCAACGCCACTTTTTGTCGAGTTATAAAAGGTTATAATAGCTGGTTTTCTTTGGTCACCGCTTTCTGGATCCACCTCGTTATCATGATGTAAGGAAGACATCATATTTACGCACTTTCGTGGCTTTGGTACGTAAGAAACAATGGTAATATCTTTTTGAAATCCAAAAAGAGAAGATTTTTCTTCACGTTTAGCTTTGAATTGAGGTGGAAGGCACGCTTTGTTTGATCTTAGTGTACCAACAGCAGTCAATTTGTGGCTCTGGAGCAAGTTTTTAGCAACTTCGTAGCTCATGAAGAAGTTGTACATGGTGATGTTCCTTCCAGATCCTGATACACATCTCACCAAACGATCTACTACATCAAACGGCTTATTACTAACCGCATATGGGCTATTGTCAGGCTGTTTCCCACAGTAAATTTCCAAATTCAACGTATAAAACGTTTTGGCATCTGCGAGAGCATAAATTTTTAATCCATATTTTGCCGGTTTGGAAGGAATATATTGACGAAAAGAGCACTTTCCTCGAAAACTTATTAGTTCTTCATCTAACGTCAAATATTCAGACGGTGTATAGGCATCCTGACAGGTTTTAACGAACTTGCCAATAATATCTCGAATTGGTGTCGAGCGATCTATAGCAACTCTTGCCGTTCGAGTTAGTGCATCATCGAATCTCAAACTGTTGACCAAGAATGAAAATCTTTGTCTAGACATCGTTTGTCTAAATATTTCGATTCCAGTGCCATCGTTACTCCACAAATCGATTAAACTTTGTCTGCCGGACCTAAATAAGCCTGCCAAAAACAAAAGTCCAAAAACGGCTTTCAATTCTTCCTTGTCAGTTTCCTTGTATGACGAATTGGAAGGATTGTTAGCAAATCTAAAAGAAATCTTCTGGTTTGTATATTTCAAAACCATATCCACAATTTCTTCTGTAAAAAAAATCTCGAAACATTCCACTTGGGTTTTCTTATCTCGAGCAATGCTTCTACATCCAGGCAAATGCGTAATTATATTTTCCCTTCTTGCGCGTACATTGGTCCTTTGTTGCGACTCAAACCATTTTGTCGTCCCATCTTTGCCAAGAAAAAATGGTCGAGACGTTGATGGCACGTTATGCAATGATGGTTCTGCAAATGTTTCATCATCTTCCACGTCCGTATCACTGCATACGTCAGATGCCTCGCTAATGTGGTCTGATTCGCGATCACTTCCGGTTTGAAACAGTTCTTCATCTGACAAAGAATCAGTTTCCTCCAACAAAGCCGCTAAAATTTGATCATCCGATAAATTCGTGGCCATTTTCAATACAATCTACCTGTAATGTCAAAATAAATGACGATAATAGTGCAACTAACGGGTAAACACATAAATCATACATACCTTTCACTAAAATTATTTTGAATTTCAACAAAAAATAAGTTTTTCAAATAATACTTTGAAATGCTTTGCTCAAGCTCAAAGACTTACTGAATGATTTCACAGGATCCATAACTTTTTATATTGTAGGCTTTTTCTTATCCCCTAAACATTTCTTCAGAAACATTAAAAACTACAAAATACTTTATCTGTTATAATCCTGGGTACTATAAAGTAATTAGTGTAGCCTTTAGCACAGATCCCTGCAGGACCTTTGAGATACAAACAACCTCATAAAGCAATAAAAAAAGGATATCACATTGCTTTATACATAAAAACCTTCTTGAAAAATACAAAGCAATATAAAAAGGATAATAGATGTACCGAGGGTCAAGAATCTAAGCAATTTAATTGCCTCAGTATCCGACTCTAATGACACTTTTTTGCCACGTACCGTACAACGTGGGGTCAAAAATACCCACAACCTCATTTTTGCGAGTGCCTGCACCGCAACATTGCTAGCAGCACTTATTTAGCACTGTCAATTGATGCACCAACATTCAACCGCCAGCTAATGTAAAATTCAATACATTTGGTTGTGTTTTACATAAGATTTGACGCATTTCAAAAGTCTTGGGGTTAAAATAAACCCACGTTGTATGCCGAAGGTTAAATAAGAAATTCTATTTCTAACGAAAAAGGTCAAAATACTTTTTTGAAGTTTTCTTTCATTTTGGGGTTATTTACCAGAAACCAAAAGATAGCTAATTTTCCCCGTTTTCAAAACCGCACACCTCGATTTGGTAACATTTTGCGGTTTTATCATCTAAAAGCTTCCTACAACATTCCCTTTCATAATCATCTGCGTCTGCAATTGTTCACTACTGAAAGGTATGATCAATAACCTAAAAATTGGAATAAGGTTCAGTCGCTTATAATTTAAATTCTGTAATCATCATCATCTATGGCGTGACAGTGCAAGCCGGGTTTTGGCTTCCAGGACTAATCTCCTCCAATTATCATGGTTTTGTGACCTCGTTTGCTCGTTGATCACTCTCAGCAAGGATCTGCTGTCTGCTTTTATCGTGTCCTCTTATCGAGTCCTTATTCTTCCCGCTAGACTCCTACCTTGTGCTCTACCCTGTAATATTCTTTTGGGTAGTCCGTTTGTTCATTCATTCTACATGGCTCGCCCATTGCAATTTGCGTAACCTTATGCAAGCAGATACCGGTGGTTCGTCATATAATTCATACAATTCATCGTTGTAATATAGTCTCCGCTCTGTTCCTTGTTTCACTGGGCTGTAGATTTTCCGTAGCACTATGCGTTCAAATATATTCACTGCCTTTTCGTATTCGCTTGTCAGGGTCCATGTTTCACTTCCATAAAACAGAACAGGATTGACTATTGGTTTGTTCATACGAAGCTTATTTTGCCAGTGCATAACTTTGGACCTTGAAATGGAAAGTACGGAGTCATAGGCTTTATTTGCGGCATTTATGTGGCGTCCAATCTGGTCCTTTTTGGCGTGGAATGGGAAGTATGGGGTAAAAGGCTTTATTTGTAGCGGTTGTGTGGCGTCACATCTCGCTTTCGTCGGGCTGTAGTGCTCTTCCTCGTTTGAGTCATAAATTTAGTTTTATTTTCCTTAACTCACCGATTCGGTTTGCATCAGATTCTATATTGAGAAATGCTGCTTTGGCATCTGAGATTGACAGTGCCATAATATTGACATCACCAGCATATGCTACCAATTGTGTGGACTTCAACATTGTGTACAGAGGTTTCAGCTGTTTCTGATGATGTGTTCTAGCGCAAAATTAAAGAGCATCGGGGCAAGTCTATCCCTTAAGTCTGATTCCATTATAAAGCTGTTCGTTAGTTTGTCGTTCACCTGGACCTAAGACTCTGTGTTTAACATCGTGACTTTGAACATGCGAACTAGTTTTGTTGGGACTCCAAAGTCAAGCATGGTTTTGTTCAGAGCATTTCTGTCGACACTGTCGTATGCTAGCTTGAAGTCTTCCAAAGTTGGTGCACCTTGATGTTAAATTCCCAGCACATTTCGGGCACCTGCTTGACTGAGAATATTTAATAAATTGTAGATCGTCCACTTCAAAGCCACCCAGATAATCTCCTATAATACTTTTACAGCACGGCTTTAAATTTCTTTCTATGATTTTCGAGAGCACTTTATAAGATGTACGCGGTTAAGCGATCCCTCTATAATTTTCACCCCCTTACTTGTCTCCCTTGTTGTGTACGAGACATATTATGCTTTTTCGCCAATCCTCTGGTAACTGCTCCTCTGACCATATTCTGCACAATAGTTGATGAAGTAAGTTACTTAGATGAAGCAGGTCTGCTGGTTTTTCATCTACTCCAGGAGCCATATTTTTCTGAACCTGTACTTTGTCTTTGGTCGGTGGTGAGAGTGGGTGCTATTCTGCTTCTGAAATGTCCAGTAATTGTTGGGGCCCTGTTTGATAGAGGCATAAGCCGATCTAACTTCAGAGTCAAATTTTCGTTTATCTGTTGGATGGTCTGTCGTTTAATTCTTCAGCACAATTTTTTGGCTTGTTGTCAGAGGGTGTTATCGTGTTCATCTTTGGATAGAGTTGGTCGCTGGATGTATTCTTTGTACGCCTGGTTCCTTTTTTTTCAACCGCTTCCTTGCATTCGTCGTCGTACCAGACATTCTTGATTTTCTTTAGCTGTTGCTACAAGACCTCTTTGGTCGCTTCGGTTGCCCTGGTTATTCCATGATACACTGCTTCTTGCCCAATTTATTCGTTGAAGTCACCCAGAACAATTTGAATGTCATTTCTCGGCAATGCATCGACTGTACGTTCCAAGATGCTTTGAAATTCATTCTTGATTGCCTCCTCCTTGTCTTCTGTGGACGCGTGAAAGTTGACCAGCCAGACATGAAAGAATTTTGTCTTGATACTAATCACACACATGTTTTTGTTATCCACTTTAAAAATTTTACTGCAAGGTGGGGATAACCTCTTCGTTATCTCAGCCTATGCAATGTGCAGAAACGTTCTCAAGTTCCAGGAGGAGCTCGAATCCTTGTTTGAAATACTTGTCAGCGATCTTGATGCTCGGCATATATCATGGCTGAACGCCAACAACAATCCAAGATGTATTCCTGAAATCGTGGATAACAGAGGATCATATTGAAAACAGGTGCAATCTATACGGGTCCGAGTTCCTAATATCCCTAGGGGAATTTCATATTGCTGACGAAAGCCTTGAATTCAGATTTAACAATCCTCAACGGAAAGTTCAGGTGCTTGCTTATATTAGCGACCATGCTACCATTGGAAGGGTGCGGCCACATTGCGATTTTACTGTCATAACCAGCGATTTTAAACGCAAATACGAACACACTGTGACAAGATTTGCAAAGGAACTTCGGGCATGCGCAGAACTAATATGCTCATTTGAAGGTATGTCTTTGCCAGGAACACATGCGCTAACTCATTTGTGCGCTATGCAAGAAACTTCCATGCACTTCAGCGTCAAATGTCCAAATGATGTCCGCCTGCGCGAGTATCACAAAAACTACCTACTAAACTGGTTTTAGGAAAAATCGCAAATTCCTGCGACAGTCGACCTCGACAAAATTGTCGAAAATCAACCATGTGTAACTTGCGACAGAAGTGCGACTATATAGTCGTAGTCTGATCTGTACAATCTCGCCAGCTAATTCGTGATGCTTTACTGAGTGACGGTTTTTGAATTGCTGATACTGCGAGATATTTTCAATGGTTGAACGTAGGACTTTGCTACATCAATTCAATTCGAATTTTTCTGCCTTAAAAATAGTCCTCCTGCTGGTGATTTGTAATTTAGAATTTTGTTGGGTGACGAAGGCTAATATTGTGCGAATGTCTGAAGTACGAGTAGATCATTGTCCTGTGAATTTGTTGGTGCAATCTTTCCCATATGGCGTCTGAAGAGGTGTTAATATGTCTTTCTGTCTCACCGTTGCTTTGCGCCTAATAGAATGCTGATGATATGTGTTCTATCCCTGGAGAACTGCTAAAACTCGCGTGTTCTTCAGGTTTGAATTGATTGCCGTTATCTGATACAATTATATGTGGTCCTAAAAAACGCTCAAATAATTCAGTAAGAACTTTGACCAATTTCTGCAGAACGTAATTGTTGAGGTTTGAAAAATTTCGATTTGTCTTGAGTATGCTAACGGCCAAGATATTAGTTCAGTTTTTGTAGACATTATTGCTGCACGTGCGCAAGCTTGATACTGTTGAACACGTTGTGTGATATCGGCGTCTATCTTTGGCCAATAAACGAATGAACTAGTCAAGGATTTTATGCGATCTATGCCTGGATGTGCTTGCTGAAGTAGTTCGTAGACCTCGTTCTGAAACTTCTTTGGAATGATGACTCGTGCTCCCAACATAAGAACTCATTGAACTTAGAGAAATTGTCTCGATGAGTTTTAATGTCTGGATCTGTGAGCTTCTTCAGTGAATCTGTCCATCCGTTGTACATGGTTTTGACCAATTTCTGTAGAACTAATTCCTTTGCTTTTGCTTCTGCGATTTGAGTACTATTGATGGGTAATTTAGCGGTAACCATATTTACATATGTTTGCACTTCAGACTCGATTTGGGTGATAACGTAGTCTTTCTCATTCTTCGGGAACCGCTGCATAAGTCTTGAGAGTATGTCAACGAAGCCGAGATGAACAGTGTTAGTTTACGTGATTTTGAAGTCACAGGCCATGAGTATGATAGCCCAACCTTGGAGACGGTCTGCAACGTGTACTTGAATGCCTTTCTTGTTACCGAAAATGTGTAGAAGTGGTTTGGGTTCTGTTCGTATTTCGAAGTACCGTCCATAAATGCATCAATGAACAACTCGTACTATAATGATGATTGCAAGGCTTTCCTACCCGATTTGACTGTAATATAAAAAGACGTGATGAAGAAGCTATAATTTTCTCGTAACCGCCAGAGAACCGATGTGTGAGGTATGCACCTAGACCTGTGTGATGCATCAGCTGCAACCATCAATGTAAGTTTTGGATTCTAATGAGATAGGCAAAGCTTTAACGTTAGAAGGCCTTTTAACTCATCAAATGCTTATTGACATTGTGTAGACCAATTCCATTGCAAATTCTTCTTCATAAATGCGTCTAGTGGTGCTTGTATAGGGTTATCCATTTTACGCTTGGGAAAGTAAAGCTAAAGAAAACAAATAAAATATTCAGATAGAAACGAAATTTTTTATTCAATATAAAGATTGAACCTTGCCATTATACGTGAAACACAACATCATTCAAATGTCCTCCATGGCACCTCCTACAGGCCACAATTCTTTTGAAGTAATTTTCAATGACTTTTCGGCACATTTCCGGCAATATCTCGGCCATAACTTCACGAATACACGATCTTTCACATAGCCCCATAAAAAGAAATCCAAAGGTGTTAGGTCGCAGGATCTTGCGGGCCAATTGAGATCACTCAATCTCGAAATTACGCGTCCTGGAAATTTCTCTTGCAAAAGTGCTCGATTAGCCTGTGTTGTGTGGCTTGTGGCTCCGTCCTGTTGGAACCACATGTTCTCCAGATCATAATCTTCAATTTCTCTCTTCCTTGATCGTTTTCAAAAAATACGGGCCAATAACACCACCAGATCATAATGCACACCAAACGGTCATTTTTTCCGGATGCAAAGGCCTTTCTGCGATCACCTGAGGATTTTGAGAGCCCCATATGCGGCAATTCTGTTTATTTACGTAACTACTGAGCGAAAAATGAGCCTCACCACTAAAGAAAATTTTGTTCGAAAAATCGTTATCAATGGCTTGTTGTTCAATCACCCAATTCGCATTCATTCTGCGTTGTGTATGGTCTTGAGGCTTAAGTTCTTCAGTGAGTTAGATTTTGTACGGATGGAGATGCAAATCCAAACGCAAAATCCGCCACAATGAGCTGTAAGACAAATCGTATCGACAAATTTGGGTCTTCCTCCATACTTTGAGCAACGACAGCGATATTTCCAGCAGAACGATTGTTCCGATGATGCACAGGCCTTGCAATATTAATAACCGATCCAGTCTCTTCAAATTTTCTCACTGTGTTCGAAATTGTTTGCTGTGTAGGTCGATTATGTCGACCGTAATCGGCTCGTAAAGCCCTAAATGTTGATACAGCAGAATCACCATTTTTATCATAAAATTTAATAATTTTAATGCGTTCTCCGGCTGTTAAACGATCCATATTTCTAAATGGCAAACCTTTAACAAAAAAAAAACACGCTTTGGATGACATTTAATTCTGACAGATGTCAAATGGCAGGGTTATACTTTCCTACCACGAAATGGATAACCCTGTATTTGACATAAATTCTTTATGTAGCGACCGTGGCAACCTGATACTCCGAGAATTGAACATAATTGAGATTGATCTGTTGGAGACTGCATATTGCGAATGGCTGCAGTCTGCTGGGTCTGGATGAGAACCATTAGCGCGAATAACTGTACCTAGGAACTTGAGTTCACTTTTGTTGAGTCCACATTTGTCTGCCTTAATGCAAAAACCGTAATTTTGTAATCAACTGAATACTGTTTCAATTGTTGCATCATGTTGTGCTTGAGAACCGGGATGAAGAAGTATGTCGTTGAGATAAACTTGTACATTGCGGATGTTGATCGGAACTGTGTCTACCATCTTTTGAAAGATTCCAGGAGCGCATTTAATTCCAAATAGAAAGCGATTTATCTGGAATAATTCCTTGTGCGTGTGTAGAGTGAGAAGTCGGCGTGACTCTGGATGAATTTCGATTTGCAAGGATGTGTCTGACAAGTCGATTTTGCTGAATATTCTGCTGATAGAAAGTTTCTCGAACATTTCTTCACTTGCTGGCAGTGTATATTGACAGGGTTGTAGTTGATCATTGAGGCCTGTAGCGTATTCGCCCCTTATTCTTACTTGACCTATCTTCTTCTGAACCCCGATTATCGGAGCTGCGTAATTGGAAAAATTGATGGGGGATAGAATGTTAAGATTTACTAATCTTTTGATTTCATTCTTGGTCAGCGACATCGTTGCAAATGGGACTGTGCATTTCCCTCTGGAGACCGGTTGGGCGTCCTCCGCTTTGTCTGGATCGCTAAATTTAGTCTGTGTGAATTGCTAGATAAACATCATTCAAAGGTCGATCGAAGAAACAACACTCTTGCATGAAGACTGAACCAAGTATGTTGAGATTTTTGTTGGCCATACTTTTGACAATTTCGTATCGAGTTTGACCCTTCAATGTAATCATTTCATCAAATTCTGCTATAAATTTAATCAGATTGTTTGATGCGTTCGTGAAATGACAGATGTCAATTTGTTAAAATTGTCGCTAGAAATTATAGTGAAATCAGACTCGCTGTCAATTTACAAAACGAATGTTTGGTTGTTTATTTTTAGGTCAGCATATTTGCGTGTAGAACATAAAGAGCCCTCTGTTGTTAATGCAATGACGTATTTGCTGTTGTATATTCCTTTTTTGTCTTTGCGCTCTTAATTCTTGGATTTCCGAGGACGGGGATCATTACAGTATCCTGGTTTACAGCATTCCTTGCTGCACTCTGGAGATTTCTGGTTGCAAAAAGGACAAGCTTTGGAAGAAAAATGCATTTCCCTGCTTCCCCAGCGTGGTGTTTTTGGTTTTCTTTGCTTTGAGTTGTCTTGCTTGGGTGGCTTTCCCCTTTTATACGAGTAATGATAGTTGCTCTTCTTGTATCGCACGGCATGTAATGATTGTTGATCTAGAAGGCGCGCTGCATTGATTTGACTGCAACGATCCGCTGAGTCTCTGTGACGAGTTGCTCGATGCTCAGATTGGTACGACTCTCATCTTCTATGAGTGCCAAAACTCGTGTGTGGACTTCGTTGTCGGTGTTTGTCTTGAGCCCAATGATGAACATTAGTGCCTTGTACCGATAAGGAAATTAAAAATTCTCCCAATTCCAGGGCAAGAATTCAAAATTTGCGATGGTAAAACCCCGTTGCAAAGTTTATTGGAGCTCGATATTGGTGGCTAAATTTCTCACATTTAAAAAAAATCAAAATTTCCTTATGTCTTATTTCCCATATTTTCAATAAAATGTTCTGATTTACAGCAAAGCAGTACTTATCTCACATAGAAAGTGGACTAAAGAAGATATATGAATATTTATAAGGTCTCCCTATTTTTTCAAGTCCCAGTAATTTAGGCTTAGCATACTGCAAAGCTTCAAACTATTTCTTTCAATTAATTTCAGATTATCTTAACATACCCAATCTATTCAAACCACACATTAAATCATTTCCTGCGTCAATAAATAAATCCCATTCAATGCTGACCTCAAATTACAAAATGCCTTTTGAATTCCTATTAAAATCGAAACGCGAGATGTTCTCTAATTAATTTGCATAAATTGATTTGAATTTTGAGCATGCAATTTAATAACTTCTCCACATATCGCGCGTTCGATTCATAGCGAAACAATAGTGACAGCACCAACAACGACAAGAATTTGTGTTTTCCAATTACAAATCGTAAATGTATGAGAGGGTACAAAACACATTCTAAATATTCTAACTATCGAGACGAGGTGGACAATAGTGGTGAGCTAGGCCAGCTGGGGTAAACCTCTTTAGCTACTGTCAAATAAATCCAAACGTTCGGGATGAATTCTATGCGGATTTGGAAAACTGGTTGAAGAGTAAAATCGTAGGAAAAATAGAGGAGTTGATTTTGGTGAGTGGACACCACTGAATTGTTTTATGCGGTCATCAATTTCAAATTTCGTACAAGTGGAATTTTGTTGGTTGTCAATCGGTATGCATTTGACTATGCATAGAATGCAATTCAGTTGGAAATGCCACTTACATACTTTTGTTGAACTTTCATCATGTGCAGTCCAAATTATTTCCTTACTAGGGTAGAGGAGATTGGCGCTGTTTAAGTCAGGAATTTTAAAGAAAGAAAGATGTAGATTTGATTTGCGCTATGAATACCGTCTAAGCTATCATTAGAATAATTCAACGATAAATTCAGTACACCGAGAGAAAAAACTGGGGTAGGAAACCAACATTACGCGTAATAACCACCCCGTACGCGAGCGCCTCTTGTAGATAATTTGGCCTTGAGTACAATAACATGTACGTTACAATACAAAACAAGCACACAAAGTAGTGAAAAGCCTGAAACGAGGTTATCAGCCCAAGACTACGCTCTACCCTGATGACATTGGCAACCACACCGCTGATGAAAACAGGATTAAGGAAAAGTGGGCATCATATTTCAAGAACCTGCTAAATCCTCCGTACAGCTCCAGAACATCGGGGCCCATAGTTATTCCCGGAAAGCTTTCTTTGACTCTGGATGAAGTTTGTTCCACCGTCAAACCTCAAAAGAATAGTAAAGCGTCGAGCATCGATGAGAATGGGAATTTGGCTCTGGAATATGTTATAAGAAAGCTACCGGTCGAAACAAGAGGTACATTATTATACAAGTCTAGCCAAGTGGTGTCATATGCGGACGGCATCAGAATTTTGTTACGATCGTTAGTTACCACCAAAGAACTATTCTTGAAATTTGACAGCGAAGCAAAACTAGAAGGGCTACAATTCAATAAGCATTTAATAAAGTTCATGAGGCAGTCGAGAAAAAATACCTCAAATACACAAAATATCATACTTAGCGAATACAATATCGAAAATGTGAGTGAATTTATGTATTGAAGGACCAAAATAACAAGAACTGGTGATTAAATAGATGAAATACGCCGAAGAACGTAACGTAAGCTCCAAGTATACAAATCTGTGTGAAGACCTGTGCTATGCTTTGGGTATGAAACATGGACTCCAACCCAAGCATCTGCAATGGCCATATGGATCGTATAGACGAACAACGGATACCCAAAAAGGTATTCGTTGGTTGAACTGAAGAGCGGAGATCAGTGGAAAAACCGAGTAAACACTGGTCTGACTCGGTCGACGAAAACAGTTCATCACTGCTCGGATTTCGAAATTGGAGGACGCGATCAATGGACCGAGATAGTTGGAGGTTCTTTCTGCATGAAGCGAAAGCTAGAGGGAGGCTTTATTGCTATCAAGAAGAAGAAGACAACAACATGTTCTATGGCTCAATGTGAGCACTTTCGTTTTTTGATTGTGAAATGCGAGTTTCAGTCCAGCCCGAGTCAATGAGTGGGTAAAATTTTAAATGAAAAATGAGAATGTACAACTATAGTTTTAGGATAAGTCGGCTTCAGGAGCGTGGAGCGAGAGGGGGATTCAAGTTTAGAGAAACGGCTGCATAAATAAATTTCAGGTTATTTTTTATGGTTGGTTTTACCATACAATAGCGTGATTTGAGACAAATTGTCTTAGATCTTAGCAGACCCGAGAATGCCTAAAAACTTGTATAGTATGCTCCCATTTTTCGTGCATTTTTTTTCAGTGTAATTGCTTAGGAAAATTCACATAACGGTAGCCTTATTTGGAAAAGTGAATTCTAGACATCTAAATCGGACTTTTTTGTATGAATTTGTTTTAGGATCCTCTTATTGTTCAACCTTTTTGCAAAAGCGCTCGAGGTTGAAACGCAAGGCTTTGAAAGTAGTTTTACCTTACATTATTTCAAATGAACACAATACAGGGCGATCCAATAAGAGCTTACGATTTGGTTTTTAATAAAACACAAAAAAATCAGTGTAATAACCAAGAATAACATTTCAGAGATTAATTTAGGTTATAACATTTAATATTTAAAGGTGATTTATTAAAAATGACGCATGATTCATTCCAATTTTCTCATGAGTATCTCGGCCGGTATCCCGTCAAAATGCGTGTTATCTTTGTTTCTAATGTATTAAGCGATTGTGTTTAATCCACATAGACAAATTATTTTGCATACCCTTCGCCCCCAAAATTAGTCCAACGGTGTAAGCTTAGAAGATCCTAGAGGCCGATTCATGCGTCCATTTCTTGAGATAATGTGTTAATCAAATTTTTTTTATTCATGGTTTTACCTATCAAGTAAGACGTTGCACAACCCTTTTGAAACCGCAAGCCAGTTACACAGAAAGCACGCAGTTAAGTGGGTACCCGCCAAAAGTATACCTAAACCCACTGTCATAATAGACAGGAGTGGGTACAATTTGTAAACTAGCGTCCCTCACCTTCCTAGGTTCCCAGTTTCAGAATACCCGCAATAAAACTGAGGTGTGCTCAAAACTATTTCCTAAGCTATTTCAACCGCACCCATCACGCTTCAGCCAGTATAGACTCCTCACCGTGTAGGAGTTGACATTATGTTAACATTTTATGAGCTCCCCGTAACGCGTGGTGCAGGCGAAAGCTCTGCTCTACTTTTCGTGACACTCTATCTGAGTATCACTTCCTTGGTGGCTCCTGTACCGAAGTAAGTAGAACCGCCTCGGGAGCGTTTCTGACAATTACTTTTAGTTTTTAGGAAACGGTTCTGTGCTTGGATTTACCGCATTTCATCTCCTCTATTGCCTTCAATTTCAATTTTGGGTGAAAAAAGGTAATCGCGGATTACAATTCTCGATCCGTCTTGCAAGTATCAATTGTATTCTTCGACTCTTATGCAACACGAGCCAACGATTGCCAGCGATCAGTCAAACCCCTTCACGCCTTCAGATCACTGGTTGCCCCTTCCTACTAAGCTCATGCCTTCCTTTCAGTTTCGCTTCTCCCTTCCAGCCTTCAAGCTTCCAGGTCCATTGTCTCCCCTTTTTGCTCGGCTTAAGTCACTGGTCCAGTTCGAACTCACCCCCTTTAGCCATCATGAGCCACCAATCCCCCTCTTCCTCCAGGTTCCTGGTTTCCTCCTCCTACTAAGCTTTCGCTTTTCATCTAGTTCCACTTCTCCCTTCGTGCAAGCACGCTTCCAGCCCTTCGCTTCTCCTCGCCATCTGTTCACCTCTTCTTTCGTCAGCTATCATGCTTCCAGGTCGGTCCATCGTCCCTTCTTTCTACTAGGTTTCTGCTGTTCATCCAGTTCAACTTCACCTTTCACTCACCATACACCACCAATCTTCCGATGCCTCTCGGGTCAACGTTTCCCCTTCCTATAAAGCTTACGCCGTTCGTCCAGCTCCACTTCTCCCTTCTAGCCAATGTACTCGATCCGAATATGCCATTCTTTCCTTACATAATGATGTTGTTTTGTTCTGTTGTCCCAAGAACCAAAGAAACAAGTTGGGTAGACAGACCTACGCTCATGTCAGAAGGGTTTTGTACTCAACTTACAAAAAGCAATCCCCCGCAACGAATAAGATCAAGAAACATGTCGAAGAGATAAGCTCGTTTAAAAGAAAATCCATTGGTTCTCCATTTCAAATCATGAAATCCCAAAAGCATTTATGTCATCGATCTTATCTGAAAATTTTAAGAAGATCAAATTAAAACTGGAGTATCCGGTTCGATGGAAAGTCCATAAAATACCAAAATCATGTGTTATTGTTGTTGTAATTGGAGAAATTTCAAATGGATATAACTTCTGTGAATATGATACGAGTTTCACCAAACTTACAGAGTATTAGGGCCTTGTCTAAGGTTTAAAGGAATCCATACGATTTCTCACGTGCTATTGCCGGATTGTCGTCTCCGACTCCAGTGAAACTGACGGGGATTGCCGTTCCCGGGGTACCCGAATCGCTTAGTAAAAATACTAGCACAGGAAATTGATCTGAAACATAGTGGCTTTGTGATTGTTCGATAACCAGATCAATTCATTGCTGCGAACCTCAACCCTGAAGGTATACTCAGGTACCACGGGCAGCTGATTGGTTGCGGTCCTTAGGGGAGTATCGTGGTGGCTGTTGGTTAAAAACAAAGGTTGGCGTTGACCTTATAGCGTCAGATACAGCTGGGTCTCGTATCTATCAGTATGGAAGTTGAGAGTTCCCTCAATGTAAACTGGAACCGATCTGGGGGGCGCTGATTGACGTTTAAACTAATCGCTGTCTATTGGCGACCGTGGAGTTAGGCCTATTCATGGCGGGAACCCACGTTAATCAAATCGACTCTTGTCATCTCCTAGTACATTTGCACTCGAATTACCGGGGAAAACTTGACGCGGTAGATCTTTCGAATGTAAAATAGGCTTAGTAATAGATGGAACTACGGCATATATAATACTCGCCTTATGTTATGTATTATATGCCACTGTCTTCGCAATACAAAAGTAACAGTCATTTACACGATTACTAGGTTCTCTCCAAAGCATTGGCGAACCAATTGGAAGTATCACTCGTCTATTTTTTCTATTGAACCTATATGCTTTTTGTGATCATGGCATCTTAATCTCCTGCACCGAAAGCAACAAATGTTACATAGGATAAACTCGACGTCCAGCCCTTACACGTTGCAAGGAGCATCTCAGCGAAGCAAATAATGCCTGCAAAAAGTATGGATGCATATAGAAGATCAAATCTACATTCGCAAGAAATATTATTGAAATGGGTCACGAAATCATGACAGAAGATTTAAAAGAGGCATCATCGACAGTTTGGAAATTATGAAAATACCCGATGTAAATAGGATGAAATAAAATCAAGGAAATATTCATTCAACACTCTTCAAGTTATCACAACGATAACTGCATTTCATTTCAGGTTAATGAAAAACAACATTTTTACAGCCTCCTTTTGTGATTGATCCTTTTTGTTTGTTAGGTTAAGTAGATGGATAGTACTGAAACAGTCACAGTCTCGTACAGACAGGTAGCTTTCTGACGACAAATTCCAGAGCTAAATTGAATTCCAATGGGGCCAGCCCATCGCCCTGCTTTAGTTCGATATTTATATCGAAGACGTCGGTAAATTTGTTATTGATGCGAACTTGGGAGGTTATGGACGTCATTGTCATTTTGGCAAGACGGAGTAATTTGGCTGGGATACCAAAGCAAAGCATTATTTTATATAGTACGTTACGATTAATCCTGTCGTATGCTTGCTCCAAGTCAACAAAGACTTGGTGCACGTCTATATTGAACTCCCAGCATTTCTCAAGCATCTGCTTGACTGTAAATAATTGGTCTGTCCTCGATCTACCTGCTCTAAAGCCACCTTGATACTACCCAATAATACTGTTAGCTTATGATCTCATTATATTTTCTAAGATCTTTGATAATATTTTGTGCTCCGTACAAAGTAGTGAAATGTCTCCTCCAAAGCAATGATATGCCTCCTCTAAAGCGGTGATATGCTTCCTCCAAAGCTGTGATATGCCTCCAACGATTATCTCAACATATAAAGGACTATTCTTTTAGAACTTGGAATGATAGATGATTGAACAAACCAGGTGCACTGCGACAAATCCTGGATGAAATAAAAAAATACAGAATCAAACTCCTCGCAGTACATGAAACCAGACGGGCGCGGTGAAGACATATTTGACATGCGAACGCACACCGTGTTAAACTAGAAGGAAGCTATGACTTCGGAGTGGCTTTTATTGTTGACAGCACATTTAAACAAATTACCGACTTCAAGCTCGTTAACGGAAGGATATGTGAGATTTGAACCAATACCGAATTCTTTTATGTATGGCTGATGAAATGTCACGCACTTACAGAAGACAAGGAAGAGGCAATGAAGGACGAATTTTACAGCACTCTGGAATGTACTGTCGATGCATTGCCGTCAAATGATATTAAAATTGTCCTGGGTGACTTCAGTGCAAAAATCGGCACATAGAAGCACAAGGAAACGGCACAGCCTCCATGCAGGGACCGGCGACAACGGACAACGCCTGATAGACGTTGCTAATGGTAGAGGCTTCACAGTAAGCTCTACACGCTTTCCCCACATATACATCCATAAGAGAACGTGGGCATTCCCAGGCCGTCGCACATTCATTCAACCAGATCGACTATGTTTTCATACAATAACGAGCTGCCACCAGCATTCTCGACACGCGCTCTTGCCGCGGCGCTATCTGTGATTCGGTCTACTACCTTATAAGGGTGAGGTTCTGATGCCGTATCTCCAAGAGCTGTAAACAAGGAGCATCGGTTACTCCTAGGTACGAGCTAAATGACAGCTCAGTAACGTATACATACATGTCATGTCAGCGCTGGAAAGTCGCATCAACATATCTCTGCAGGCGGGAGAAAGCATGACTAAATAAGTTAAGTCCAAGAAACCATTAAAAACTCGTGAAATTTTGCAAGCGCTGTTAGATGATGATCACTGATGAAAGCAGGATTAACGAAATATGGCCATCAGATTTCAAGAATCTCTTTAATCCTCCGTATAGCGTCAGTATATCGGAGCCCATAGATATTTCCGGAGAGCTTCCATTGGCCCCACCTACTCTGGATGACGTTTGTTCCATCATCAAAGCCCAAAAGAACAATAAAGCACCGGGCATCGATGAGATCCCAGTGGAGCTCATTAACCACTGAAAAATTAAATTTATGAATCCTTCTTTTTTTCTTTTGCTTTAGCACAAAATTAAAAAAGTAAACTGACTTTAATTCAAAATCTACACGGCTACTAATCTGATTTCCAGCAGTTCAATCTCACTACTTTAAAATAACCAATTCACGTCGACTTCAAAGTAACCAATTCATGTCTACTCTCCGTTAAGGAGTCCGCTTACTGCTCGATGGTTGTCTTGTCTTTCTTTCTTTTACCCAATAATTCAACTATACTAGTAATGACTATTGTCTTTAGAAAAATTAATATTTAATCACTTTTCTTTTGACGTTTTTATAGTTTAAGGATTCCGACATTCGGTTGTTCGGCTACTGTTGGGAACTTGCACTTAACATTTGAATTATTCATCCTTTTTTAGGCTTTTGTAAAATAATTTTACAACGTCCTGTCTGTCGGTCTGTCCGTTCGGTCTGTTTGTAAGTTTTTCATAAAATTTACAGAGAGATCGGTCCGTTTGTAAGACCACTTAAATATCAAATTTCGTTGAGTTTAAGGGTATCCATAAGATTTTATTGGGAAAAATGTTAAGTTCGAAGATCACACTATTATTAAGAAAGTAAAGCGAATTTCGATTTCTGATGTATTTGTTGTTGTTGTACTCATAAACACCTGCCTCCTTCAGGGGCCATTTCCCTATATAGGGAGACCCCACTTAAGCATCCTGAAAATTTTTTTTTTATTGGAACTTTGAAAAGGGTACCACTTTACATCTATATACAAAATTTTATGTTTGTAGCATATACGGTTTGCGAGAAAAACTGCTGTCACTCACGGACGGACGGACTGACAGGCCCGATTTTAGTAGAGTTTTGTAAGATTATATTACAAAACCCTAAAAATGGGCGAAATTTGTCTAAAACTTTTTTGTGTTATTTAAATGTCCATGCCTGTACATATCTGCATTGAAATATTTGTTAAAACTCATTCTAATTTAAAAAGTCTATAAAAATTAAATTCATTGGACATATTGTTCTAAAGATAAGGTATATTTCCCGATGTTTTTATGACAACCTTTTCCGCTATTATATATCACATCTTCCAGATAACCCAATGAAAAACAATACAATCTCTTGTCATTTTGCACAACGTGTTTGCTCCAACAGCTTCCGTCCCTCCCCCTTTTCCCAAATGCATTTATTGCAAGAGGCACCCAATTTCAAAATCAATTGGTTATGAGTTATGCGAATTTTACCGGTCATCTAGAGAAGAATGTGCTCGGAAAATATTTGAGTCAATTGAAATTAATGAAAAGCGATTGAATAAGGCTACAATGGTACTATTGGAGAATATTGGCGGCTATTCGAGACCATCAGGGGCCATTGGACGTGAATCGAATGGTTGATGTGGCTTGAATGGAAGGAGGTCATTATTTAGTCATTGAATTACTTCGCTGACACATGGATGCCGGACGGTGATATATTAGACTCATTGTTTCCATCACAAATTTATTATTGATACGTAATGAATTATTGAGAGTGATTAGTCTAGTCGCGAAATTTGGTTTGAGATGTGACAATAATCATTCCCAACGCTACTCTTACAAAGTAAGTACAATGATTATTTGTACCCGATTACACCTCAGCAGTCACAGATAAATGTATCTTCCGCTTGCTTATGGGCTTTGATACGAGTAGAGTAAACCGCTGAATTAGTTCAGGTCGCTTCCTAAGCTAACGTTTCTACCTCCAGTCGATGTACGAGTATCTATTACTTCCGCCAACATTTAGCTCACATGGCGCAACGTCTACAGTAACATATCTATCTCATAAACAAAATAATTGTCGGATAATATGATAGTTTTTAAAAAAAATTACCATCTCGTGGATTCAATTACGATGGCTGGAGCATCTTGGCACGACGATAATGTGAATTGAGTGACTAACTGCTCTGAAATCGAGCGGAATCAGATGTCGCCTCATCTAGGGCCTATTCTTCTCAAAAGGTTGCGGGACATGAACGCATTCGTGAATGTTTATTGGGAAAGGTAGTACGAAGTATCTTGCAGATACTGAGAAGATAAGTGGTATTTATTGCATTTTCGAGATATGTTTTAGCGCGTCAGTATCATGCTTAAAATAATAGCGAAATTGATACATGTACTCCTCTCGTGCTTTCCATTGTAAGTCCATTATTCTGCATTAAGAGTTTGCTGAGCACTTTGGCATAGTTTCCCGCTGGTGGATCCACAACTAAATGGTGTAGTTTTATGCGTGCTTACGACACATGATAATGTAGAGGTTGGTTTAACTTTCAATTGCCGGCGAAACGTTAATAATTGCCGCAATGTCGACGACAATATTCATCTTCGTGTGAGCGTTCTTGAAGAGTTTAAGTGGTTTAATAGCGTGCCCAAGCAGTGTTACTCTCGGAACCTCTTGTTGCTGGTATGGGATTGAATAAAGGTTACTCCAATTTCATTCCATTTTACTTTGGAGGTCTGTGAATCGTTTGTCACCCGTGAAATGTCGTTTTTCATGTACGTTATTTAGTTATATGAGTTACTTGTAAATTTTGCTAAGCAGCTTTTGTCTGGTTTGGTGTCTGTGAAAGGTAAGCTAATAAATGAATATGTATAATCAGTTGAATAAAAAAATGCATGGCAACGTTAAACTCTTTTCTCATGCCAATATCTTATTTAGCTCCGAGAACGTTCAAATGCTGCAAAAAAGGGAAAATAAAGTTCAGAATTGACTAAGAGGATGTATCTACTGATTCAATTCAAGTCATGACCATGACAGAATAGAAATAAAAAGAATAGGAAATCGCCCAACTAGACAGAATGGCGCCCAAACTAGATTCTGATTCTGATTCTAGGAGTTGATTAAATAAATTATTTGAGTTGAATTTTTACTAATGATATCGTTTTTAATTTAAGCTTTTGGATTTTATTTTTGATTGGATGAGTACCTGAATTGAAAAGTTGTCTGAACATGATACGGTAATTATGACATCGTCCTTTCTTTCTATTTGACTTTATTTTAAGTTGGAATTTTAATTTCGATGATTTTGCTTGACTGATATTGCAATTGCGACTCCGCCGTAGACGGTTCCAAGCCCGTTTGAGAAAGGAAGAGGGAACCCCTTGTTTCTCCAACCCACAGCTTCGGAACAGTGATTTTCAAGCGGAGAGTTGTGGACGGGGGGATGGTTTCGTGTGGGTTCGGTGCTCAGGGATCACCTTCTTTAGTGTCTACCTAACGCCTAACGAGCCGATATCATCTTTCCAAGCCAAGCTTAATGCTCTGGAGGGCGCTGTCTCGAACGCAGAGGGTAAAGTGCTCGTTGGGGGCGACTTCAATGCTAAAGCAATCGAATGGGGCATGCCTCGGACGGATCCGCGGGGAAAACGAATCCTGGAAATGGCGGCCAGGACGGCCCTTATCGTACTAAACTCCGGAAATACGCCGACTTTCCGCCGTATTGGCTGTGAGGGAACCATACCGGACGTGACAATCGCCTCGGAGTCCTTAGTACGGAGGATACACAACTGGAAAGTATTAGAGGACTACTCAGCCAGTGATCACCAGTGCATTCTGCTTGAGATAAGTGATGCTATCTCCCGACGTCCGTGCTCTCGGTCTTCTACAACTGGATGGAACATTGGAAGAATGGACGTCGAGAGGTTCGTCAAGGTTCTCACAGCAGGTGAGCCGCTGCAGGGAGCTCCGGAGGGGACGCAAGAACTGGCAGCTCAAGACGTGGTGAACTTTACCATGAGCATAATCACGACTGCTTGCTGCGCTTCTATGCCCCGCCGAAGACCCCGGCACGGCAAGCCCCCAGTGTACTGGTGGTCTACTGAAATCGCTGAAAAGCGGAGGGAGTGTCACAAGCTTCGGCGTGAGGCTCAACGGGCGCGGAACCGTGACGAGGCATGCAACCAGGTGGCAGCATATAAGTCAGCCAGGAAATGCCTTCGCAAACTGATCAACAGTAGCAAGGCTCGCTGCTGGCAAGACCTCGTGGACAATGTGAACAAGGATCCGTGGGGCCTTGGCTACAAGCTGGTCATGGGGAAACTTGGTGCTCTACGGAAGCCTTGTATACATGACGCGGAAAAGATGGACGCGATAGTGCGGGGAGTCTTCCCCGCCCATCCCGTCCGTGTTGACGCTGTCCATGGTGAAACAGCAGTAGAGTGCCCACTCTTCACACAGCTGGAACTGGAGGAGGCAGTCCTCTCCTTGAAAGCGAGGAAGGCTCCAGGTCCAGATGGTGTTCCAGCTGAGGTGTTGCGGCTCGTCTATCACCATTGTCCTGACTTGCTGCTCAGCACATTCAACGCTTGCCTACGGGACGGGGTTTTCCCGGTACGATGGAAGGTGGCGAGGCTCGTACTGATCAGCAAGGGGAAGGGAAATCCCGAATCGGCCGTCTGCATACCGCCCGTTATGCATGCTAGACACGGCTGGGAAAGTGCTAGAGAAACTCATCAAGGGAAGACTCACTGACGCGATTCGTGCTGCTGGGGACCTATCTCCTCGGCAGTACGGCTTTAGAGCAGGATGTTCTACCATTGATGCGATTGCAGAGGTGGTGAACGCGGTCCAAAAGGCAGAGGCATATAGTCGCACCAAGCGACGGATCGTCCTGTTGGTGACACTCGACGTCAGGAATGCCTTCAACTCCGCTAGATGGGTGGATATTCTGGACACGCTGGAAAACTCTTTTCAAGTTCCAGAATATCTAATGCGGCCTTTGAGGAACTACCTAAAGGACCGAAGCCTGCTCTACGACACGACACAGGGCCAACGAAGGATGGAAATTACATCGGGTGTTGCCCAGGGATCTATCCTTGGTCCGGACCTGTGGAACGTGTCTTACGACGGGCTACTGAGACTTGAGATGCCAGATGAGTCGCGCTTGGTCGGCTATGCGGATGATGTTGCGGCTCTGGTCGCCGGACGCACCGTTGAACAAGCGCAACTTAGGCTAGGTATGCTAATGCGCCGAGTGAGGGACTGGATGACTGCTCGCGGGCTCAGTTTAGCACTGGAGAAAACCGAAGTGGTCATCTTGACAAAAAAGAGAATCCCTAGAGTAAGGATGATCAGTATTGGAGGTATACAAATCGAATCGAAGCCAGCGGTGAAGTACCTGGGGCCACTGATCGACTCGAAGATGAGTTTCTCTGAGCAAATCAGGGCAACGGCTGAGAAGGCTGCTTCGGGAATATCAGCCCTGAGTCGACAGCCCATCAAGAAGACGCCTCTTGACGAGTGCTGTAGGGTAAGTGCTACTGTACGGAGCAGAGGTATGGGGCGACGCTCTCAGCAAGGAGGTATACCGAAAACGATTGGCACAGGTACAGAGAAGAGGAGCACTGAGAATTGCATCTTCGTATCCAACAGTCTCCGACTCGGCGGTGAGAGTGATTGCAGGCGTGATACCGTGAGAGCGCTGCGCTATCTACCTGCGCCGAAACGAGGATGCGAGGGAGATGGTTGTCCGCGAGGAGAGATAATGCTCGCTCAACGATTGGCAGCAGTCTTGGGAGAATTGCACGAAGGGAAGGTGGACTGCGCGCCTCATCCCGGACGTGAGACCGTGGCTAAATCGAAGGCATGGTGAGACTGACTTCTATCTGACCCAGCTTTTGAGCGGGCACGGGTGTTTTCAGTCTTACCTGCACAAGATTGGTAAGTCACGGTCTCCCGATTGTCGGTTTTGCCCAGGAGAGGAGGACAATGCCAGTCACACATTTTTTGCGTGTACAAAATGGGTCAGGCTGCGAAGGGAACTCTACAGGGAGACGGGAGAGCTCACCCCGGATAATATAGTTGCGGTGGTGCTCGAATCGGTTGACAAATGGAACCAGGTGGCACATTATGCTCGGGCAGTCCTGAAATATAAAAGGGACTCACAGCAGCCGGTGGGGCTGGGGGATCGCTCTTCTGGCATTTCCTCTTCCCCTCTCCCCTCCCGCTAGGACTCCCCAGCTTGAAGGCGCCCTACGGCGTAACAAAACGAGACCTGGCCCGAAGTAATGTGTCAAACGGTTCCAGGCTAGGTTCTCAGATTGACAGGGGAGGTGTTTAGTGGGTAGTCCAAGGGTATCCTCCATGGGAGTCCCACACTGCCAGACTCGGCGGGCGTAAATGCCTTCACCTCCCTACCACAAAAAAAAACCCACAGCTTCCATGATTTCTCATCCTAAACCCCACGATTAAATGGCAGTAAATGTTCTTGGGGTCGCACATTAGGTTAACTGGTTACCCCAGCATGGGACATTCAATGCCAAGAAATGCTAATAACTGTAAATACATTTACAGCTCTCCTACTAAATCCTACTTACACCTCCTTTGTGAGGACGTAAGAGGGTGAAAGCGAGTCTTCCGCGCCTGATAATCGAAGTAATAACCATGCCGCTGGAATGGAGGTTGGGCGACGGGCTAACTCCCTGTCCCTGGAAAACCCTACAATGTTTCGAAACCTACAACCTCCTTCCCTGTTTTGGGAAAATCCTTGAAAAGATCGTTCTCGATACTCTGTTTCCCCTTATACTTCCATCCTTAGCAGAACAACAACATGGTTTTGTTAGAGGTAGATCTACTCTCACTAACTTGCTTTCTTTTACACACCACATTGCTGCAGCCCTTGACCGTCAGCAACAAATAGATGTTATTTTCACGGATTTCTCGAAAGCGTTTGATTCTGTAGATCATGCACTTTTATTTCAGAAATTTAAAAATTTCCAAATTCCTGATTTCCTGTACTCCTGGCTTCTATCCTATGTTTGGGATCGTCGTTGTCTTGTCACTGTTAACTCCTGCTTCTCCTCTACATTTTGCCCCAGCTCAGGTGTACCGCAAGGATCCATAATTGGCCCAATTTTATTCCTACTATTTGTCTATGATCTTCCCTCTGTTATCACTTCTCCCTGCCTGCTTTAAGCTGACGACTTTAAGATCTTTCGGGCAATTGACTCACAATGTGATGTTGATTCCTTGCAAAGTGACCTACTGCGTCTAAGTGAATGGTGCAAATCAAACCACCTCTCCTTGAATGTTTCCAAATGCCACCAGATGACATTCTCCTGTAAAAAAAATCCTTTTCTCTCCACCTACAGCCTTGTTGGAACCCCTTTGTGCAGTATAACTTCTTTTAAGGATCTTGGTGTGGTGTTTGATTGTAAATTAAAGTTTGACCTCCACATAGCCCAAGTCATCAACAAAGCCTCCCGCCTTTCAGGGTTCATTTTAAGATCCGCTTCCTCGTTTCAGCATATCGCCTTCTGTGTGTGCCTTTCCCTTTCACTTGTTCGCAGTAACCTGGAATACTGCTCCCAAATATGGAGCCCTCACCACAGGAATCATATCGATGCTATTGAGTCGGTTCAACGCAGACTCACACGGTCTCTTTTTGTCAAATTCAACCTCCCTTACGTCCCCTATAGTGACCGTCTTCGTACTTTGAAACTCCCTTCCCTTGAATCTAGACGATGCTTTCTTGATGAATGCATCTTGTACAAGCGATATCACGGTCACTTACCCCAAACTCTAAGCAGTTACATTCAAACATTGAATACTAGTCGCCCTAACAGATCTTCCGATCAATTCCTTGTTCCCTTTGCACGCACTAACACCTTCTTCCACTCTCCCTTACTACGCTTGCCCCGTTTGCATAACTAGCTATGTCTTGGTCCTCTACCACAGTCGCTTGCCGCCTTTAAAACTTGCCTTAAAAACAAAATTTACAACTACAATTATTAATCTTGGTCATCTTTATAACTGCTCTCTCTTCATGTATTAGTCAGTAGTTAAGTAATTGCACAATTTTCTTTTATTTCCTATTTCTTGGATTCCTTTTTTTCACTTTCCTTCATATGTATATTTCCATTAATTTCATATGTATATTTCCTTTAATATTAGGGTTAGTTCTAATTTATACACAACATGTAATTGGACTTCTGTCTGTTTGTTGATACTTAAATAAATAAATAGATAAATAAATAAATAAAAGGGCCTCGTAATGGATTGAACTCACGGCAACGACCTTGCAAACGGAAAAGGACTCTGGTATTGGATTCTGGAATGTCAGATCACTCAATTCTCCTGGCGCTGTTAAGGACCTTTTACAACAGGCCAGTTAATATAAATTAAAAATACTGACCATCCAGGAAACGAACTAGACTGGAAATGATATACAAGGCATGAGGTTGCACACAATATTCAAAAATGGAAAGCCTACTGGGAAACGAAAATTCGGAATGGCCTTCATTGTGGATAGGAACTCAAATTACACGTTATCGATGTTAGGGCAGTTAATAAACGGCTGTGTGCGATTCGTGGTTGATCGACGTACTCGCCCTGACCGAAGAAAAGGACGAAGGAAAGGTTCTACAATCACCTAGAAAGACTGTTCGAATCATTGCCTACAAACGACAAAAATAATGTTCGGTGATTTCAACGCTAAAGTTGGCAATGAGCTATCTTATCGGCAAACGCCTGGAGGATATAGCCTCCACGATGAAACAAATTACAACAGCCGCCGCCTGATTGACTTTGCATGTAGCAGAAATCTAGTCATAAGTTCGAGTTTCTTCTGTATTAATCGAGCAACCCTAAATATATCGATGGTCTCCTGAACGAAAACCACAGTTAAACAACGACTCCCGAAGACAAATGACGTGAAGTTACACAACGACGCCAAAAGACGAAAGACGTAAATTTGAATAACAACGGCTGAAGGTTAAGACTCGAGAATTGAATCGAATCAAGTGATTATTTTATTAACTATTGAATAGAGTTATTGTTTCATTTTTATCTGTTAATAATACATTCCTGAAAAAGATTGTGTTTTAATAACATAAAACTGTGGATAAGATGAATTTCCTATAAAGTGGGGGCTCGCCCGGGAATGTCGCATAACATACGCCGCAGCAAAGATTACATCGCGAAAGAACCGAATAATTCGATTGTAGTAATCGAGCAGTCACACAAACGATCTGCTCGAAAACCTTCCCAACCCTTAACCGAAATTATGATTGCAGATTTAGAAAAAATATGTCATTTCTTCTATACATGCGAATTTGTAATTTATAAAATATTTTGTTGTTCTTATTATTATTATTATTAAATGCAATTGTAGATCGATTTTTCTTTACATAAAAATTTAAACGTTTCTCTTTAATAATATTCTTCATGATATTTAACTTTTATAATTATTTAAAAACTTTTTCATTTTTCTTTTCTTCTGCTAATTATATTTAAGAAATTCAAATCTGCAAATTAAAATTTCGGACATGGGAACACTGATTTAGTGCATCCCACCTGTATATTGCATTACCGAATGCAATCGAACTTGGCTGTGCGAACCGTTGATTCAAGTACCGTTGTGACAAGACGGATGAGGAATCTACGGGAGATCTTGTTTCTGCCTCGTAGGGTGTTCAAAGTGAATATAAATTTCTAATTGTTCAACTTTCTATTTTGTACGAGTTTATTTTGTTATTTCACTACCCCATTCTGCAACCCCATCGGTTTTTATATCGGAGTTTATCAAATACGCGTCAATGATTGCCAATTCGAAAAGTTGACGGAGTGGAAATAGGATGTAATGCGGTGGTGGTCATTGTCGTTGCCCAAAAAATGTGCTCGGGAGTTTGTATTTGGATGTACTGAAATGGAAGTGAGATTACTGAGAGTCAGACGCGAGTTCTGAACCGTTGTTCGGTTAAAAGAATAAAAAGAAAACGAAAAAAAGCTAAGATCGTGTTGTAGAGATCAAGCCGTGTGCAATATTAACATCGCGATTTAATTAATACTTGTTGGCAAGCTTTTGCGAATTGATTGAAGGTTGAGGTTCCAAAAAGGCAACTGCAGTGCAGTGAATCGTTCGGTTTCAAGACCTAACCAACGACAAACGTTTCTCGACCGCCTTCTATACGAATGTGTGTAAATGTTGACTGTGGTGCCGTTAGTACTGATTGGAATTGTTGAATTCGTTCTGTGAACACGGGCAGTGAATTAACAAAACAAATCGGAGTTATTTTCTCATCGTTTTCTTTGTCTGTTTCGCTTACGGTAGTCTCCCATAGATAATTGTGAAAGCCCTACCGTGCGTGATATTCCTCGAACGGACGGAAAAGTAACGCACAATAAAAAATAGCGCAAGAGATCAGTGAACCGTCATTCTACGGACACTCATCCGCACAGTCGCCGTGTGTAAGCAGTTAACAAGAGCGCACACTTGCGAACCTCCGCGCCAATTGTTACGCACTTCTCCGATGACCGACTGTCGTGCTTGCTAGCGGATTTGTTGCAATCGCACCTAAACGGTTAATGCAAAACAAAGAAATTCGCCGTAAATAAGAACACGGCGTTAGTGCAATTGCAGTGTGTAAGTGCGAATCGCGTTCGGGTTCTAATTGGATTGTTGTTAAGTGCCGTGAGATTTCACATTGGCGACAATCGTGAATATTTGAAAGTGATTTGGGTTCTAACAGAAGTACAAACTGAAGTAGTGCGTGCCGTTGAGAAGGACCGAAAAAAGTCGATCGGCTTGGAGCGTTTTCGCAGAATCCCAAAGTGTTTCGATTCTTGATGAAGATCGAGCCGGCCAGGGTGCAGGAAGACAATTTACAACTGAGATAGATGTCGAAGAGAATACATCATAAACCGCAAGTTGACCTCAGAGCGCAATTCGTCATTTTATAAACAACGCGAGGTGTTTTGTGAACGCGAAAAAATAAAACAGTTGTTCTTGAAGTCTCACTGGTGATTGCATCGTCTGACCGTTGTCGATCGTTACCTTCAGCTAGACGTAATTATTCTAGTTAAATTTGGATTAAGACGCGAGTTCAAGTGGATATTTTGTATTGCCGACGTGTCAAGACTCATATTAGGCGCCCATTTTCTTCGGGCTCATAATTTGCTGATCGATTTGCGTAGGAAGCGACTTGTAGACAGCGAAATGAAATTGGAGACCATCGCAGAAATAACAGCAGAAAAAATGGCTACAGTTTCAACAATTTTCATAAAGGGCGAATTCCATCGTGTATTGGCCGAATATCCCAGCTTAATTAACCCTAATACTAAGAAACAAGAAGAAGACCATCCGATAAGGCACTTGATAAAAACAAATGGACCTCCAGTTGCAGAAAAGGCTCGTCGTCTAGCACCGGAAAAGTATGCTGCTGCGAAAAAGGAATTTGAGCACATGGTTCAAATGAGAATATACCGCCCACTACATCTTGTGCAAAAAAAAATCTCAAGAATGGAGGCCCTGCGGAGATTACCGGCGGTTGAATTCAATCACAATACCCGACCGTTATCCAATCGCTGGAGTAGAAGATTTTACGCACAACCTTCATCGTAAGACTATATTTTCTACCATTGATCTAATTCAAGCGTATCATCAAGTTCCTGTTGCGAAAAGGATGATTCAAAAATCGCACCAATAACGCCTTTTATACTCTTTGAGTTTTTGTATATATCATTTGGACTACGGAATGCTGCACAAACTTTTCAAAGTCTTGATTTTTGTTATAGATATTTGGATATTCTCGTCGTGTCATCGAATCCAGAAGAACATAAACAACACCTAAGGGTTTTCTTCGAGCGGCTCACGCAATATGGAATCCGCATTAATACTACCAAATGCGTGTTTGGAAAGCCGGATGTAAAATATTTTGGATATTTGCTAAACAAAGATGGTATCCAACCGCTAAACAGCAATGTTGACGCTATCAAGAACTATAGTAAGCTACGAACAATAATCCAACTAAGAAGATACTTTGGCATGCTCAAATACTATAGGAAATTTTTAAAAGGAGCAGCTGAAATTTTAATGCCCCTAAATTTACTCATCGTGAGCAACAAACGGAACGACAAAATAGAAATTCAGTGGTCTGCAGAAGCTGAAAAAGAATTTGAAAGCAGCAAACAGCTATTGGAAACAGCTACACTTCTCACGCATCCTGCTCCAAATGCATCATTAGCACTTTCAACCGACGCTTCAAATACGGCAATTGGCGCAGTTCTGGAACAATTTGACGAAGGTCAGTAGAAACCTTTAGGCTTTTTTCAAAGAAGCTCAGCGATGTTCAAATTAAATACAGCACTTACGAAAAAGGATTGCAAGCGATTTATTTAGCTGTAAAATATTTTAGAGACAAGCTAAAAGGAAGAGCGTTTGTGATTAAAACAGACCATAAACCTCTAGCATTTGCGTTCGCATAAAGCTCCAGTCAAGCATCGCCTCGTCAAGCCCGACAACTAAATTACATTTTGCAGTTTACAACGGAAATAGTATATGTAAAAGGAGATCAAAATTCCGTTGCGGATGCTTTGTCTCGACTGGATATTATATCCGACATTGCAGTGAAACAGGCTACGGACACGGAAATAAACGATATCCTCAACAATACAACATCACTCAAATTCAGACGGATGACACTTCACGACAAGATTGTATATTGTGACACATAAACTGGAGATCTACGACCATATATTCCCAAAACACTTCGACAATGTACGTTAGATTCTATTCACCGCTTATCACATCCGAGCAGCCATGTAACCAGCCCACTGATTAGAAAAAGGTACGTTTGGCCTCAAATGTCGAAGAATATTGCAGCTTGGTCCCGAAGCTGTCTTCAATGTCAACGATCGAAGATTAGTCGTCACGTCATACAACCTCCATTGCAATTTGCAACTCCTGACAAACGGTTCGATCACATTCATATGGATATCGTAGGAATGCTAAACACCTTGCAAGAATATAAATATCTTCTGACAATGGTCGATCGTATTTCAAGATGGACGGAGGCTGCTCCACTTAAGGATATCACAGCTGATACAGTGGCTTCTGCATTTTACACGAACTGGATCAGCAGGTTTGGAACACCTTGTGTTGTAACTACAGATTGAGGTAAACAGTTTAACTCCACTCTATTTCGAAATGTATCTCATCTGACAGGATGCAAACACTTCAAAACTACTGCCTATCATCCCGCATCGGATGGTATGGGCGAACGATGGCACCGAAGCCTTAAAGCAGCGTTAATGTGCCATGAAAACAAAAACTAGTTGCAAGCATTACCAACGGTCCTTCTCGGTTTGCGGACAGCATATAAAGAACATCTGAAGTGTTCTGCAGCGGAAATGATGTACGGTGCCCCACTGCGATTGTTTTGTTGAAGACACGAATGCAGATAATTCTATGTTGTTCATTGAAAAATTCAAGCGAGACATATATCGTCTACGACCGGTGCCTGTGGAGCATTAATTACAATTCAAAACTACAATTATGATTTTACGGAAAACGATTTAATTTAATTCGACGTTGTTCGAGAGACTCTATTTTAAAAACTGACTAACTTTTTCTTTTGTCTGCAAAATTGCGGTATACGAGTACGCTTCAGAGAATTACCGCTTCCTACAAGTATTTCCCGATTCGAACATTTCTTGAAATTAGTATACTAAAATTGCTACCCGATTCAAATTCGACCATTTTCCCAATCAGTAAACTACTTAACATTTTATCTTTGCTGCTTTTTTCTTTGCATACCTTTAATTGATGTTTGACAATTGTCATGTATTTGACAATCGTCATATGTCTGTTTACAATTCGACATAAACATGTAGTGTCGGCTTCGCGAGTGAAATCGCAAACATTTTCCAACGTTTGCGTCGTATTTGGGCGTTTCGTGTACTGCAGGAACCTTCAACACCAGCAGATAAGTATTTTTCTATTTTTGTAAAAATACCCGATACTTTGTGATTCTTTACCTTCCAGGTATCCTGTGGAGCTGCAGCTGCAACACCAGCATTTATCTTGAATTCGGAGGAATATGACGAACCGCGTCCAGACCCACCAGCAACAATCCAGAACTAATTCCTTGGAACCAATTGACAACAAGCAGCAGCCCACGATCAATAGTTAAAAACATATCCTGGCCCCAAAATAAAAAATCTACCAATGAAAATTTAAATTGTCAATCAAATATTCGTGTATATGACACTAAATTTGAATGGGAGGTATTGTAGCGGCTGTCACAATTAAGGGTGTCAAACATTTAAAATCAAAAACTAACATGAATCGCCGTAAATAAATTCACATCTTATGTTGTATGTAAATAGTAGAATAGTTAGTTCCGTCCGAACCAGCGTATCATGTACATCGCTATTTATAAATAAATATTTTGTAACGAAGCGTCTCTTTTATTTGTCAAGTGCCATTTTGTTCTTTTTCTCAATATATAGTTAGTCGTTACCCTGCAACAGCGTCTTTTACTTATAGTAGGTAATGGATCGTAGACGACACATATTCAATAACGGAATTACATTTTTAGGCAACGAAAAATTTAGAAACTCATATGATACAATAATTAAACGCTAAATTAAATTGTACATCCTTCTTTCATAGTTTCGAATATCTTTTATTTATAATAGTTTTTAAGTACGAGTAACGACGCTTCAAAAGGTGTCAGAAACTGATTTCCTAAATAATACTGTGAATAATCATAAAGTACTTGACGCTAAATCCTTCATCATTTCTGTTCTCCACTTAGCTTCTACCCTAATTTCGGAAACACGAAACATATTCCACACGTTCACCTTTTCAATCACCCACACTCACCCATTCACCTCTCTTGATTCGTTCGCTCGTTGATTCCATAATGAAGAGTAGTAGTAATCATCCCTGGAAAACCACTTACACTTCTTTAATGGTCGGGGTTGGAGCCGTGCCGGCATCCCGGTAGCAAAACATCAAGTGTTTACCAAAGTGTTTATTAATCACAAACAAATCGTCTATGTGCGGCGATGATTGTTTCAATAAACACCACCCTGATAAAATAGTGAAGTGGCGGGATATGTGCCAGGCCATGTGGTGAACGCTACTTAGCACGGATTTGGTGTCTGGTTATTTAGTGTTTAACTCGAGAGTTTTTGTAGATATTAAAGTTACCGAATATTTAAAAATTGGAAACTATTTGGGATTTTCGTCAGTTTTAATTGGAGAACGACATTTAATCCAGAAGACATTCTGGGTATTTTCAAACAGCAAGAATTCACACCTCAAAATATTTTCATATAATTACTCTGAAATTATTTAAAACAAAAAAAAAATGATGGAATTCATATCAACGCGATTAAATTACAAAGCGTAAAGTATAAATAGTAAATTAATATGCAAAAATATATGAAATGATAAAGGCAATGACCGTATGGTGCGGTACCACATTTTTAACTTAATTGGTAATGATTTCAACATTATGGAAATTGTAACGAGTAATTGTAACAATCGTGATTTATTTTATTGAAATATTAATTTGTTCCGTTTATATAATGTATTTAATGATTCCGTGAAATAAGCGGCTAAAATTGATTTTCACGTAAGCTTGAATAATTTGAAATCGTTTTATTAACACTTCATTATTTGGTGGCGAATAATTACCGTATTAACTTTATGTGGCAATAAAAAAAGGCCTTCTATTTTTGGGGAAAAACCGGCGTGATATTGAAATTTGGCTTCATTTTCATTTCTATTTTGAATTCAGATAAATTGGTTAAATGAAAGCTTCAACTTGAAATATTATTAAACTAAATCTGACTTCGTGTTCGTAATTTTTTAAACATTTCTTTTAAGAGAAGATGCGACCTGCGACACCCACAAAAATTTTAACTCCATACATAATCACGCTTTCAGTCATTACGACTCTGAAAACAATGCATGCAAGCATAAAATTAATTTATAGTTGACCGTGTGTGTAATTTTCTGCGGCTCTTAAGGGCAATTAAAAAAGTTTACAGTCTGGACTCGTGTAATTGGCGAATTAGGTTGGAGAGTCGCAAAAAAGAACGTTAGAAACGCTTGTTTTATGTCTGTTTGTTATAAGGTGATAGTGGTTGATTTAAGGGACGTTACACAGATGTTTGTATTGGCAACATACCAAACTGCATAGTTATGCATGTGTGGTGATGAAGTCAGGAAAATACTAAATTTGCGTAGGAAATTTCAAAAAATAAATAAAATAAAATTGCAAGCATACTCTGCAAGTTATTGTACTTCTGTCGAGCCCTTCTCGCTTACACTTTGTATTGCAATTTTAATTATATGTTAACAATATTTAAGCGCATTCTTTCGGTAAATTTACGCATTGCTGGACGCTGATTCTGGCGGAAAAGAATAGCACGTGAAATTCTAATTGAATCTGCGGAGTTGAAATAATAATGATAGGTTTTTAGTACGCAAAGCGTTAATCATTACGCTATTGCTTTTTGCGTGTATCTGCCCACATACGAGTATTCGCGAATGATGTGGCAACATAATTTACAATGCGAAAATATGTTTGCTACGTATAATTGCTCATAAAAATGGGCGTTGCGGCAAACGAAGCAATTAAATCCTGTGGTGAAAATAAGAAAATAGAAAAATCCAGGTAATTCCATCACGCACTTAATTTACGCTACTGGATTTCAGCATCAGATATACATGGATTCAAAGTATCAGTCAGCTCACAGTGCTAATTATGTTGTTAAATTGGTTACAAAAAAATTCACATTGGAAGCCTTTGGTCAGTCAACGAAAAATTATAGGTTTGTGAATTTGAATAATTACAGACTGATAAGTTTATAGGTGTATGTTCAAAGCCAAACGGACCTTATTCAATGAACGTTAAACCTTATCTCAAAACCTAATATAATAAGCATCTCATATATCTATCTAAATATTGAAACCTATCCCTATTTGTTTAACACAACCAAAAAACAACTCTGAATGTAGCAGCATTGAGCTGAAAATCACAACTAAGTAAAAAAATAAAAATAAATAACCACGAGTAACTTAGACATTGTCATTTAGCGACCAATACCTAGATTGCTCCGCCTCAGCTCGACCAGCCTCAACGAACTTAGGAAATGAGTATCTCCATTGGAATTTTTTGTCGTGTGAACTCAAATTGGGAGGATATTTTTTCTTCTTATCGGTGGCCCGTCTGTATATATTATAAGGACACCTTCGGAATTCAAAACATATCGATTCATGTCTAAACACACGAATGCTTCTGAAGGAACGAAGCCAGTAGTGAGACAAGTCTCAACATACCCGTCGGCAGGATGGAACGGCTGTGAAATCTAGGGGTTTTCGCTCACAGTTACAGATCTTGCGATATGATTCCAAAGAAGTCTCAATATGAAGATATCGACTCTCGTCACTTGAGCAGTTTTAAAAATACTTCTATTCGATTTCTTTCTTTCTGTATAAACCAATACATGCATGAAGACGTTTCCTTTTGAAAACTTTTACTCTTTCCATTGTAATAGCACTCTAGTTATACCAGATCTGACATCCATATGTCAAAACTGGTCTGACCGGCGTCTTGTAACAGGTAAGAGCTTCTGATCAATGTATCTCGAATGAAAGAGTCGTCGAATTGACATGACTACATTTTGTGCTTTGCATGTTTTTGACATGTTCAGTATAGTACAGATACTGATCGAGAGAACACTGAGGTATCGAACACAGGATTTATAGGAACCCGTTATGAACTGCCCTCACCAAACGTAATATGGAATTCCTTCCAATTACGTTTCAGGTTTTGACTGGCCCACTGGCCAAAACAAAATTGTTTCATTCATTTGCCCATTGTCCTTATAGAACTGCACATCATTAAACATTTTTTGAAGATTGCTCTGAACTATTGTAGCTCTTCGGTCTGTGGTATGAATGATTATATCATCAGCAAACGCTACCAATGGGCCAGGTCACACGTAGTCGTAAACAGGATTATGACCTATTTCAACATTCAGGTTGGCTGAACCCTGTCTGAGGTCTACATGGTCCAACATTGCACTCATGCTAACTTCATATACGACACACATTTTTTCAATGCATTTGTATCACCGAGTCCATTTAATTGTTAGCCGTCGACAAGTGAACATGAGTAACATAATGATATGTGTGTCCTCATCATTTTCATCCTGAGACCAAGAATGCATTTCCAGTCCCTCATAAAGAGTTCTTTCCCCTTGAGCTATCGATAGATGAATGATTGTCTCGAGACTCAGGGAATTTTCTGAGGTGCAACAGATAGGTCCGCATTAGTTGTAGTGCGTGCGGCTAGGTCGCTAGAAAATTTCTAGGCCTCATGGGTCTTGTTTACTTCCTCTCAACGTCACGTCCTTCTCGTTTAAGAAAACTGGATTTACCTGTTTGAAGCCGGCAACAAGCTGAAGCATCTGACCTCACCCAATGATCGCGTTGGTGGGACGTTAAACTCAAAGCGCTTTAATAGGTTGGAAATGAGTATTGAGAAGGGCAGAGGCGCAGTAACGATTCCTTGCTGTAAACCATTCAAGGCTTTGAAGTCGTGCATTATCGTTAGATTTCCACCAGTTACAACATATGGTTTCCCGTAAAACATAGTGCACATGATGGCAATAAGGTGTCCGGGGAACCTGTCCTGGAGAAGCTTAAAAGTAACTCCATCTAAGCATACCGTATCGAAGGTATATGTGAGTGCTGGGCTCGGAGTTATCATAGAAAATAACGCATTGACGACAAAAAAGCACAACCATTGAAATTTTGATGCATAAATAAACAAATTAAGTTATGCAAATATTAACACTGCGTACACAGGTAATGGGCGAAGCGGAAAAGTTTTAAAATATCCACCGAACGGTTTGGTAATTCTATCAATTCAGAAGACTTATGGACAAAAGCCGCGAAGTAGAAGTAAAATAAAAAAATAATCTTTTTAAAATTATCAAAATGCACGCGAATACCATAGCAGTTACTAAGAATTTTCGTATCTGCTAAAATTGAAAAACTCAGGTAAGGTGCTCAGCGCTAAAATGGCCTAAGACACAAATTGTCCTAAACCGCGCTGAAAACATATTAAAAACCACATTTTCAAAGTTTATGTATGCAAAAATGACCTAAAAAATGACCTAAGTATGAGCTGTCTTTAAGGCATGTTGAAAAATTCTTTTTGCATTTACAAAAAAATGAGGCCATTCTAATGATTTTGTTTAAAAACAATCTCGTACACGTCTCGAAGTCGTGATTTCCGAAGGAAATCTGAACCGACCTCTCATCGGTTCTAGACGTGAAGTCTGAGTCGTGCCAACGAATGGCACCAATCAGTCAACCAGTCCGTGCACTCGTGATCCATTTCGCTGCTTGTCCGCCAGCTAGTTCGGAGAGGATTTCGGTCGCAGGTCTTTTAAATGGATTACGCTCGATTACATTAATTCAGCCACCATTGCGTGCCCGTTTTAAACGAGTCTAAAATACAACCATACGGAAACGAAACCTATCTCTACTTTATTCCGTATTTAACGTCCATTCAGTCAGACAACAACAAAAACTAGATCTAATTTCGCGTTCCCGAATTTTCTTTTTCCCGACGCGGTGCCGAAAAATATTCTACTCTAACGCGAACTTGGAAACAACCTACTTTAACAAAAAACCTCAAAGCAAAGTATGGTACCGCGTACCGAACACGACGCGAAACCGGCCATTCGCTGATTATTAGACCCCCCCCTTGTAGCGGCATACTCACCGTCTGCCGACATTCTTGCTGGAAGAGAACTGATCAGGTGGAAAAGAAAGACGTGATTATCCTAACCGTTCATTTAGATGCCGTATGATAAAAAACTAATTTTAAAAGAAAAAAATGAAAAATTCAGTAATCTAATTTTTTTTTTGTGCTAATGAATTTCATGAAATCCCAGAATTTGCTAGAAGAAATTAAGAGTTCTATATATTTTGTGATATATTTGTATTTATTCGTTAAGATCCTGACTGTAATCCAATATATTCGACCGCGCGACTTAGTCTACACAAATAACATTAAATTGATAGTAGAATTAGATGAACGACTGCCATTTTAAGTGTTTTATTCATTTGATTAGGCTATAGTTGGAATGTCTCAAAAATGTCTGTCGTACAATTTGCATTGAGCTTGTGTCATTAACACATTTTGAGTAATATACGAGTATATTTAATACATTGCCTTGTTATTAAATAACATCTTTCTTGACATCCTGCAAAACCATTTACAATTACTTCTTTTAAAAACAATCGTGCACAACTTAATGTAGATGAAACTAAAGCCAATTTTATTTAAATCTTCTTCTTCTTAGCACTACAGCCCCTCTCGGACCTTCGCTTCCTGCAAATAGCGCCTCCAACTGTCCACTGACCGCGTCCTCTAATTTAAAATCCGAGCAGCGATGAACTGCCTTCGTCGACCGAGTGAGACCAGCGTTTCGTAGGTTTTCCCACTGGTCTCCGGCCTTCACTTCTCTCAACGAATACCGTTTTGGGTATCCGTTGTTCGTCCATACGATTCATGTGGCCAGCCCATTGCAGCTTCCGCAGTCTTACACTCGTTGAGACCTCCGGTTCATCACGACAATTTCATACAGCTCATGGTTGTATCTAATTCGCTACGGTCCCCGTCTAGTTTCGCTCCTGTTATTCACCACAGGACCCGTCGCTCAAAGGCGTTCAATATATTTGCGGATGCTTGGGTTAGGGTTCAAGTTTCACACCCATAGCAAAGCACAGGTCTTATTACAGATTTGTATACTTGGAGCTTTGTTTTCCTGTGTATGCAGCTGGTCTTCAAGATTGTCAAAACAGAATAAAATATTTTGTTTGCGAGCTGTATTCTTCGGCGTATTTCGTCTTTTTCATTGCCCGTTTTCGTTATTTTGGCGCCTAAATACACAAATTCGCTAACATTTTCGATACAGTATTCGCCAAGTGTGATATTTTGTGTGCTAGAGGTATTTTCCCTTTATTGCGTCATGAGCTATGTTTTATTTTCATTGATTTGTAGCCCTACTAGTTTTGCTTCGCTGTCGAGTTTCAGGAAAAGTTCTTTGGCAATTCTTAATGACCGTGACAAAATATTTACTCTTGCCAGAAAAAGTATCCGAACATGCAAGATAACAAAGTTATCGTTGTATTAAAAAGGATATGTCCACTTAATTTGAATGCTTTCTTTTATAATATCATAAAATCTACACTTCTGCATGATTCCTAGTATGTTTCATAATACTCACTATTTAAAAAGACTTGAAACTCAAAAAAAATCAATTTATGGCAACACGATAGACCAGAAAAAGTATCCCTACCGAACAAACCGGGGATTCCCCGTGTTACGTGATGACATGCAGATGCATATTAATGTTTTTAGGTCCGACAATATTCCTACTTTAAGTTGTGAAAGGTTTAAAAGTGAGTGCAATTTTTAAAAAAAATTTATGCACTAGAATACAAAATTAGCGAAATCAGTGCTAAGGAGAGGAAAATTATGCTGAAACTTAAGAGTGAAGGGAGAACCTACCGCGAAATTGGTCAAATAGTAGGCAGAACTCACTCCTCTGTCCAGTATGTGGTAAAAACATTTAATACAACGTGTTCGATTATGTCAAAGCCTCGTTGAGGTCGACCATTTATAATGACTGCACGCAAAAAAGAAACGTTTTGCAGGTAGTTTAATAGAACGCTCGAGTAACTGCTTCCCAAATTGTTAAAAATATAAAAGACTCTTTTGGCAAGGTTCTCCACGAAGATACCATACGAAAAATACTAAAGAGAAATGGATATAGCTCACGCATAGCACGTATGAAGCCATACATTTTGGAAGTGAACAGGAAGAAACGTGTAGAATTCGCAAAAAATATGTAAAAAAGCCACCTGAGTTATGGGGGCAAATTTTGCATATTTGGCATTAAAGTAAGAAAATTAGTGTGGCGGAAGGGCGGTACTGTCCTCGAAAAAAAATCCCGTACCAACAGTGAAGCATGGTGGAGTTGGTGTGATTGTCTGGGGGTGTATTGTAATGATTTTTTTTAATGCCCGTGTAGGACACGGGTGCCGATGGTCTGGCATAAGTGTCAACGAGCTATAAACAACACCGAACTCAGCTAACTAGCTTCGCTTAACGACCGCGTACGCGTGCTTGACGACTAGCATTTGCGGGATCATATGAGGCGGGTTCTTGTCGAGCCACGAAGCTACACTACAAAATACTTATCACGCGTACTCTACTCTACAAGACGCACCGATCAATTTTTATTGTCTTTAGAAAAGTTCTATTAGGTGTCAATTAAGCTACTCTACAGTAATTCAATATTTTTTTGCCTCGTTAAAGTCAGCGGACACGGAGGCTTGAGACAAACGCAAACATTACACAAAAAGCAACCGTTACTTTCACCGAAGAAGGTAGTTGCATTACAAAGGAATGTCAAACCTAAAGATGTTAAAGTGACTGAAGTGAACCACTCATCTCTGCCTAAAGGATGGAAACTTGACGGATGCAGTTTACTTTACACTAGTAAAACAACAAACTAAGCAGTTTCGACGGGGTGACCAACTTATCTCTTCAGGAGCAACCACTCCTGATCACTACGGGGCTGCTCGACTGCTTATGTTTATTTCAGTATGGCGGTAGAAGGAGCTGGCCAACTTTTGTTTATAGAATCAACTACAGTTCAATACGGTTACCTTAATATTTTGAAGGCGAATTCGAAGCAAAGTCTTCAGCAGTTGAGGCTTGGTGACGATTTCTGGTTCCAGCAAGAGAATGTTCCCAAGCACACAGCACATAATGTGAAGCTTTGGTTGCTCAAAAATACAAAACATCAACTGTGTACGCCGTCCCGATCCCGAGACCTTAATCCCATTTGTGGGACTTGTTGGAGCGTAGGATCCGTCAGCACAGCATAACCTCGACGGAAATGCTGAAAAACGTCATCGTCGATGAATGGGGAAAAATCACCCGGCAAGGCACAGTCAAATTGTTTCACTCCATGCCAAATCGACTTAAAGAGGTCCTTAAGAGAAAGGGTTATCCGACAAGTTAGTAAGCCCTGATATGTTATAAAATATTTGAATATTTCAAATTAATATTGTCATGTAATGATACTTTTTCTGGTTCGTTTAAGTGAGGATTTTTGTTGTTATTTTGTAAAATCTAGTTTTTAAAGAAATACCACTGGAAAAATTTGTAGAAAAGATAGTTTCATTAATGAATAAAATTTTTTGCTTAAATTTTTAAATATAGTAGCTTTCTGTAGTATGAATTTCCTAATGTGTTGCTTTCTTTTGATGTTGTACAGATACTTTTTCTGGCATGTTCGTCCGCATAGGCTACTACTTGGCTCGACTTTTATAGTAATATACGAATGTAATAATCGAATGAATCGATTCGAATAAATTGGAATCAACTCAGGAACATTTTTGACGTGGCGCCCAATTTTATTTTTTTGACATTCCAGACAATTTCTTGCCCACACTTGAATGTCCTTATTCATTCTAGCCCACACGTTTTTTCTGCTGATCATCCGTTTTGTCGCTCTTCCACTGGAGTGTGATATCAGGTGGAATAATTCATAAATTTTCCTGCGCATCATTCTTGGAATGGAGATACGAGTAGCACCAGCAGATACGTCACAGTAGACAGGCGTTACACAATTTCCAATCCGCACGGGGGTTAGTCGCAATAATGAAGATGATGGCTCCTTTAAAATATGCTGCAGTTCTTCGTTAGTAGCTTGCTTATCTGCGAGTTCTTGCAAATCGATTGTCGATGGCATAGTGATTCCTTCGATACGCGTTAGCGTATCGGCCACGATGTTATTTTTGCCCTTAACATGCAACAATTTTGTTGTATATTGTCCTATGAAATCTAATTGTCACAGTTGATGAGGTATAGCTTTGTCGGATTTTTGCAGAAATGCATACGTAAGCGGCTTATGGTCGGTGAAAATTGTTAAGTTACGGCCTTCCAAGAAATTACGAAAAAATTTAACTGCTTGATACACCGCAAGAAGTGCGCGGTCGTATGATTTATATCACTTTTGCGTTCGGCCCAATTTACGTGAAAAGAAGCCTAGTGGTTGAAGGCATCGCAATAAAGAGTAAGTGAAACGTTTCCGTTAGGATGTACAAGTAAAACTGTATTTGCCATCAGCTTTTTGCATTTTTCAAACGCTTTGTTTGCTTCCGGGGTCCATTGCACGGGTCGTTTGTCACGCTTACGCGTCCTTTTATGAGGTGCTTGCACATGAGCCGCATGCGGGAAACAGCTTCGGTAGAAGTTGATTGTGCCAATAAAGCGACGTAGTTCTTCGACAGTTTTTGGTTTTTCAAGTTGAGTTAAAGCTTCAATTTTGTCCTGTGGAGGTCTAATGCCTTGTGCATTGAAATTGAATCCTAAATATCGTTGCTCTTGCTGTCTAAAAACGCATTTTGCCACATTAATGTTTAAACTATATTTTTAGAGACATTCAAAAACGGCTTTTAAACGATTGCGATGTTACTGAGAATCTTTGGAGCCGATTAGAATGTCGCCAATATAAGTGGCAAAAATCCAATCTACGAAGAATAGTATCCATTAAACGTTAAATCGTTTGCACCGCATTACAGAGACCGAAAGTCATCACTTTGAATTCAAGCAGCCCAAACGGGGTGATGACGGCTGTTTTTTTACGATCCTCAGGAGCAATGGGGATTTGATGGTAGGCCCGATTGAGATCCAGCGAAGGAAAAATTGTACAGGCAGCTAACTGGGTTGTGAAATCGCACAAATGGAGAATCGGTTACGGACAGGGATGGTGATACTATTCAGACTCGAGCACGTTGCGCGACCGGTGCACCTTGTGTTATAATGTGGTGCTGGATTGAATGTGGCACAGCTTTTTGTACATTAAACCGTGTTATTTGGTCATATTCTGCCAAAAGTTGATGATATTCATCAGTTATGTCATACGTGTGGATTGCTGGCACTTTCATTGCGGCTACTGATGCAAAAATCTTTAGATTTGTATTTTTAACCACTAGCTTTCTAGCTTTTAAGTCGATTACCAGGCCGTGATGCTACAAAAAATCGACGCCTAGGATTGCTTGTGTGACGTCAGCTACTACAAAAGCCCAGGCAAATTTGCGCCTGAGCCCTAATTCCACTGCCACAATTTTTGATCCGTAGATTTTTATAACTGAGCCGTTTGCGGTATAAAGTTCCAAATCGGTGAAATGTTGCTTGTTGCACGAAGATCTGGGTATTACTGATATTTCCGCGTCGTAAATGGAACGACGGCCTGGTTTTTTCATTCCGACATGCGTCAGCTGATTCGCATGCCATTGAAACTAGGTTTTTTGCTGCTCTGATTTGATGCAAGGCGCGCGACATTTTCTTGCTCGCTCACCAAAGCATTTTTTATTTTATTTCTCGAAATTTTTGTTTCGCGAAGATGATCTAAATGATCTTGACTATGAACGTCCACGCCGTGGATGCTGACTTTCGCGAGACAGCCTTCCGAATTCCTTTTGTAACGTTTCCATTTGTATAGCCGTTTTTTCATTTGATGCGGTTGTTGAGGTAGCTGATATCGACGGACGCGAAATTTCTATTATTTTATCGGCCTGCGCCGCTAATTTGGCACTAGGATCCCGCAAACGTACTCCGGCATTTATTCAAGGAGCAATGTCTTTAAAACCGCGTCGTTGAATTGATCACTGGCTAAACTTCGTAATTCTTGTAAGAAAAGAGACAGTTTTTCTTCTCCAATGTCACCACGACGCAACACAATTTCGTTTTACTTGATTCTGTGAAAGATTCTAAAATTCTCCTTTTAATCGCGTCATATTTGCCATGCTCGGGCGGATTAATAGCGATATCCGAAACTGCTTGCAAAACCGAAGCGTCCAAGTTCACTATGATATATCGAAATTTAGCTTTATCTGACACCACATGGGAAATTTCAAACGTCATTTCCACTTGAACGAACCACGAACCCGGATTATCTTTAATAAATGGCGGAATTGTAACTTTATTCATAGAATTCATGTGGATTTAAGATTGCGCGGGGCTATCTCCTGTCCATTTCCGTGTGTCAAGAGGCGTAGACATTCTTAAATTTTAAATAGTTTTTGTGGAAATATGCACTTCCTATACTTTTATTGCTTTTTCCTTTTTCACGCGTTCGGGGTCACTACTGTGGGGTTGAGCTATATGCGATGCGCGTTCCCCATACGAGAAGGAAAGAACAAGTTAAAAAATAAATAATAACTTCATTAGCAAACAAAAATTTGAACTGGAATTAACATGTCGAAAGTTACAGATTACACGTTTTACTTCATGGAGATTACAATTCAAGTGATCGCTTGATTGACAGGAGTTGTGAAATTTATGATATCCACTAAACGACTGAAGTCGCTACATCTCACCAACAGATGCGCTGCGATCGCTAGAGTGTCGTAATACAATACAAGCGCCGTCACTGTATATAACTTTATTTAACTGATTATAAAACTAAATACAACTTCACGATGGCTGATGCCATTTATGTGAATAATTACGGAGTACGTTCGGTACGTCCGTACTTGACTAGATCTAGATGAAGAGTGACTTGACGGCGATTCTGCGACACCGCTGCTGTGGTCAGTGACATCTACTGGTCGTATATGTCGTGACCGCCACAAGCTGTATAGGAACTTGTCTTCGCGTTGTTTCCTATATTAACGAAACATCTAAATTTTGTATAGTCAAAAATCGTTTTTATTAAGCGCACAGAAACGAACTTTATCGGTCGGAGTATAAAACCAGAAGAAATTATATACTCAATAATTTAAGCTAACATATTTAAAAGTTGTTCGGCATCTTTGACCTAATTCACGGAGAGATGGTGCTTTGCCGCTTACAGGTCCGCTACAATGCTTTCTCCCTTAGGTGTGTCAACATCGAATGTGACTCTCCGTTTTTTGTTTTGATTCGGTCCCGCGTAAGTTTTTGTAATTGGAGGTCTTCGGCTGTCATAATCGGTAAATGGTGATAGCGTTGGTTCTTCAATGTCTGGGTTTAAAATGCAGGCCGGTTTCAATCTGTCGATTGATATTTGTGATGTTCTGCCGTCCATGAAGATTTTATCGGACGTTCGCTCAAGTACGCGAAATGGACCAACATACGGCTGCTGCAAAGATTTTTTGGCCGCATCGACTCGTACAAAGACGTGACTGCATGTTGCCAAGTCCTTGAAAGTAAATATGCTGCTATGTCGATGGCGTTCAACAGGTGTTAGCCACAGTCGTCGCATGTCTTTTCGAAATTTCGACACAAATGCTGTCTGGTTGCTTTTATTGTCCGTATCTTCAACAAAATCTCCTGGTATCCGGAGTGTGGTATCGTATACCATTTCCGCTGCAGTACATTTAATGTCCTCTTTGTAGGCAGATCGAAGGCCGAGAAGAACTGTAGGCAGAGCTTGAAGCCAGTTTTCGTCTTCATGACACATGAGTTCTGCCTTTAAAGATCGATGCCAGCTTTCCACCATTCCATTTGATGAAGGATGGTAAGCAGTCATTCTGATGTGCTTACAATCAATTATTTCGGTTAGCGAACGGAAAAGCATCGATTCGAATTGGCTACCGCGATCTGTTGTAATGACCCTTGGTGTACCGAAACGTGAGACCCAATGGTGATAGAAATTGGTAGCGACTGTGCCGGCGGTGATTTCAGTAATTGGTACGGCTTCCGTCCATCGCGAGAAACGATCGATCATCGTAAAGACATATTTAAAATTGTTTACGACTGGCAGTGGACCAACTCAATCGTATGTGGTTGAATCTTTTATCTGGCGCTACAAATTTTAAGGGGAAAGTCGTGACGTGTCGGCTAGTTTTAGAGCGTTGGCACTGAATGCATGATTTTGCCCAATTCGCAATATCCTTGTGCATTTTTGGCTAGACGAATTTTTCACGAAGTAAACGACTGGCAACCTTTCCACTAGGGTGTAACAGGCGGTGCACAGAATCAAATGCTTGACGCCAAAGTGCTTGTGGTATGTAGGGTCGTGTGATACCTGTCGATAAGTCACAGTACAAATGCTTTCCACTCTTCTGTACTCTCTGCAAATCCAACGATGTTTCCGAGTGTAACAGACTTTGTAATTCGCTATCATGTTGTTGTTTCGCTGCTACGTCTGCCATATCGAGTGCTTTATGTGCGGTAACTGCATCAAGTCGAGATAGAGTGTCTGTCATAATATTTGTTTCACCTTTAACGTGGAGTATGTCCGTTGTGAACTGGGCAATATACTTCAGTTGTCGAATTTGGCGTGGTGATGCTTTTGATGACTTCTCTGTGAAAGCGTAGCACAGTGGCTTGTGGTCGGTTCGTATCACGAATTGATGTCCTTCTACTCTGTCTCGAAAATATTTGATTGCCCAATAGATCGCCAACAATTCTTTATCGTAGACGCTGTAGTTTTATTGAGCGTCGCTAAATTTTTTGGAATAAAATCCTTGTGGCAGCCAAATTCCATCGACAAACTGTTCCAGTACTGCTCCCATCGCGAGATTTGCGCCCGTTGTTATAGCCAGCTGAGCCTTTTTAACCGGATGTTTGATACAAGCTGCTGCTGCTAACAATTTTTGACTGTCTTCAAAGGCATTAATTGTTGTTGTCGTCCAATTTACAGGGCTTTTATCATTTTTTCGGGAATCGCGCAAGAATTCATTTAGCGGAGCAAGTACTTCTGCGGCATTCTTTAGGAATTTCCGGTAAAAATTGATCATGCCCAAATATCTCCGTAGACTTTGAATAGTTTTTGGCCTTTCACATTCCAGTATTGCATCAACTTTTTCTGGTAGTGGCTTAATTCCTTCGCTGCTTACCAGAAATCCCAAATAACGTACTTCGGGTTTTCCAAAATTGCATTTGGTGACGTTAATTTTGATGCCGTGTTCCTTTAATCGAGTGAACACTTCCTGTAAATGTATCCGATGTTCCTCTTCTGAGCTGGACGCGATAAGGATGTCATCCAGGTATCCAAAACTGTAGCTTAATCCCGAGAGAACAATGTCGATATACCTTTGAAAGGTTTGGGCTGCATTCCGGAGGCATCGTCAAGAACTCAAAAAGTCCAAAGGGCGTGATGACCGCTGTCTTTTCAATGTCCTCATCTGCAATTGGCACCTGATGATAGACGCGGATTAAATCTATGGTCGAAAAGATTGTCTTCCCGTGTAGATTATGATTAAAATCTTCCATTTCTGCCACCGGATATCGATCTGGAATTGTAACTGCGTTTACTTTTCTGTAGTCGCCACAGGGTCTTCATTCTCCTGACTTTTTTGCGACTAAATGTAGTGGACTAGCCCACGGGCCACTTGAAGGACGACATATTCCATTTTCCACCATGTATCCAAATTCAGCCTTTGCGGATTGATATTTGTCCTGCGGTAATCGGCGAACTCGTTCCGCGATTGGCGGGCCTTTCGTCAATATGTGGTGTTGGAGTATTGTCTTTTTGGTTTGCGGCGTTGTCACAGAACTCGTCAGCTCGGGAAATTTGGCGAGGATGTTGTGGAATGGCATCTGTCGATTTACAGTGGTGATTGCTTCGGTGGTTTATCTGAAAGTATTGCGACAGCTTCAAGATTTGTGTTACCATCCACCAACCGCTTCCGCTTGACATCAACGAGCAAATTGAAGTGTTGTAGAAAATCAGCTCCAAGTATAGGATGATCCACTGCGGCAATGCAAAAACGCCATTTAAAAATCCTCCGTAATCCAAAGTCGAGCGAAAGGATTTGTTCCCCGAACGTGTTGATTGTCGTTCCATTTGCAGCGTACAATTTCCGTTCTTCCTGACGCGTTTTGCTCTGGCTAGGATCCGATACCTCTGCACCTGTATCCACGAGGAATCTTAGCCCTGTTTGCTTGTCGGTTACTAATAGGCGGCTCTTGTTTAAGTGGATGTCATCGCTGACCGCATTTGACGATGAGGGTTTTAGTTTTCCTGTTCGGAAAATTGGCCTGGCGGACGGCATTTATTCGCCTTTTTCCCGAATTCCCGGTGATAAAAACTATTTTTCTCGTCTGTACCTTGATGTGTGCGTGTTTGAGACCTTGGGCGCCAGCGAGCACGTGAACGGGATCGATTTTTAGAATGTGGTATTGATTTCTTACATTCACTTCTAATCTGTCGAGTCGGTTTAATATTTCCACGAGAACTGGATCTGAGCTCGGAGCAGGAGTTTTTGATGTTGATGCGATTGCAGCTGGGGCAGCGTTGAACTCCTTGACAATTTTGTCTGCCGTTTCGAGCAGTTTTGCGATGTCTCTTTCAGTTGATACGGACATGATGGCGCGTACATGCACTGGTAGACGTCGTAACCATAATGCACGTAGAGCATCTTCTGGCAGTTGCGAGCCTGCCATGTTTTGCATCTGACGAAATAGATGTGATGGCTTTTGGTCACGCAATTCGAGCTCCGTTAGCACTTGCGTTAGCTGCTGCTCAAGAGACGCCGCAAATCGAGCAATCAATTGCGTTTTTAGCTCCTGGTATTTATTTCCGACCGGCGGATGTTTTACTACCTCCGCAACCTGCTTGAGGATGGTAATATCCAGGGATGTCACTACCGCGTTAAATTTTGCCGTATCTGAATACACTTTATAATGACTGAAGGTGGATTCAATCTGGGAAAACCAAAGTTCGACTTGCGACCCCAAAATAGCGGTAATTTTACATCACGCACGGCTTCTAGTCGAGGGGGTTCACTACCGGGCCACAATTCACGCGCGAGATTTAGCGGAGCTTTCGGAGTTTCCGTAGGAATATTTCTCTCTCCGGGCGTTGACGCTTCGCCACCGGTCGTCATTGTTTCTATTTTTGTTTTTCTCACTTGTTTATTAATAACAATAAAACATAAGGGTCACCAATTATAGGAAGTTGTCATCGCGTCGTTTCCTATATAAACCCTGCATCACTAAATATTAGTCTCTCAGACTACACACCCCACACGGTTACGATATTTATGCATGTTCTCGATCCTTGCCCACCCCACCGCACACAGTACCTTCCTTAATTCGCTATTTAGTGACCCGCCGGTTATCATTACGCGTGTACGTTGTTTCGTTTTCGAGATTTTGGGAAATATTAGTTTCTCAGACTAATATATAGTGACTACAAGTGAAAATGGAGCCAAGGTTTGTTACATGTTATTGTTATTTTTTAATTTTTTTTGTGTGAAAATAAATTATTTTTGAATTAAATTATTTCTTGTTATTATTCATTAAACATGTATGTAAAATGTAATTGTGTAATTTTTTATTATTATATGGTTATTTCTATGAGCTACAAAATTTATGACGGCGTGTTTTTTTTTGCATAGATGAATTTGGCAAGAAATCAAGAAAAGATTTTACAAATTTTGAATCAGTCTGACAGCGAGACCGATGAAGAAGTTCATCGGCAAATATGTGGTGTTTCAGATTCAGAATGTGAAGACAACGTGGAAATCGAGTTACATTGGTCGACTAAGGAAAGTCGAAATGAGTCATCAGTTTCATCGGATGAGGATTTTCTTGTTATCAGACGTGATCGAAATATAAATCGTATAGAAGACACGGATGATGATTCTCCTCTCAGTGGGGAGTCCCATCAACCTTCAGCTTCATCGTCACGATCAAGCTATGTAGTACATCCAGGTAAGAGCTACATTTATGGAAAGAATAAACATAAGTGGGCATCTAACCCACGTAATTCGAGTACTCGTATATCAGCTCGTAATATTACCCACTTTATACCTGGACCTGTGAATGGAGTGAGAGATACAATTGAGCCGATTTCATTATTTAATTTGTTTATATCCAATGCAATGATTGATGAGGTTGTATTGTACACAAATGCTGAAATTGGAATAAAACGAGACAAGTATAAGCAACTGTCTCATACTACTTCTTATACAACAAGTAATGAAATGAAAGCATTATGGGGTCTTCTTCAATCAGCAGTTGTCAAAAGTAATCATTTGCCAACAAGAGTTTTATTTGATTCTAAACGAAGTGGTAATATTTTTAAAGCTTGTATGAGTGCTGACCGATTTGACTTCCTACTAAGATGTTGCCGATTCGATGATCGATCCAACAGACAGCAGAGAATACAATCAGATAGATTCGCACCGATGAGAGAATTTTGGGAGAAATTCATTGATAATTGTAGGAAATCTTACGAACCTAGTTCTTATTTAACTATTGATGAGCATCTAGTTGGCTTCCGAGGACGCTGCCCATTTCGCATGTATATGCCTAATAAGCCAAATAAATATGGCATAAAGATTGTCATGGTTGCTGATTCAAATTCAAAGTACATATATAATGCTATGCCATATTTATGTAAAGGGACAAATAGTGGTAACATGCCCCTGGCTACATATTTCGTGAAGCAGCTTTGTGAACCTATATACGGAACAAACCGAAATATAACCATGGATAACTGGTTTACTTCTGTCCCACTTGCTTCAGAGTTATTACAATCTCCTTACAAATTAACTATCGTCGGTACGTTGCGCAGCAATAAACGAGAAATCTCTACGGAGATGAAAAATTCGAAAACACGGAATATCGGCACTTCTATGTTTGCTTTCGATTCAGAAAAGACTTTGGTTTCGTATAAGCCTAAGTCCAATAAAGTAGTTTATTTACTATCGACTGCTCATGACCAGCCGGATATAAACCCTGATTCAAAAAAACCAGAAGTGATTCATTTCTACAATAGTACTAAAGGAGCGATTGACACCATAGGCCAAATGTGTACAGTCATGAGTTGCAGTCGTAAGACCAATAGATGGCCTCAATGCATATTTTATAATATTTTGAACTTGTGCATGGTCAACACATATGTACTTTATGTGTTCAACTTGGTAAGGATGAGACAAAAGCCGCAAAAAAGACGAGAGTTTGTTCAACGACTGGTGGATGAGCTCACTGGACCGTGGTTACGAGAGCGCTACAATACTGTGACTTTGAGGAGGGATATTAGAGCAAGTATCAAAGATATTTTAAAAATTGAAAACATCACAGCAGGTACCTCTCACGCACAATCAAATAAGCGCAAAATTTGCGCATTTTGTCCCTATCAAAAGCATAGAATGACAAAATTCGCGTGCCATGCCTGTGGAAAGGCAATTTGCGGAGAACATACTGTCGTAGTCTGCAATGAGTGCAAAGAATAATTTTTTAAAAGTTTTTTCATTATAATAAGTTAAATTTGATAAATATTCTTCCATCTTGTTTACTTTTCAATTAATAAAAACGAATAAAAAACAAATAATGAAGTCTTATTTTGTTAGTCTGTGAGACTAATATCTAGTGACAACGTAACTCGAAAATATGATTAGTGATCTAGGGTTAACAAAACATCTAAATTTTGTATAGTCAAAAAAGTTTTTATTAAGCGCACAGAAACGAACTTTATCGGTCGGAGTATAAAACCAGAAGAAGTTATATACACAATAATTTAAGCTTACATATTTAAAAGTTGTTCGGAATCTTTGACCTAATTCACGAAGAGATGGCGCTTTGCCGCTTCCAGGTCCGCTACAGCTGTACGTAGTGCTGCCACCTAATTGTGATTGAAACCATCATAACGTGATTTTAAGACCGATATATTATCTCTTACGCTTGTGACGCCGTCGTGATCAATTGCATTTAAACTTCGCCATAAATTATTAAATAGTCATTAAAGAGATTATTTTAATACCCACAAAGGAGAATAATTCTAGAGAAACACGATCATATGCTTCAATCTTTACACCTGTCAACCGACCAACTGAGATGCTTGTTGAAAATTCAAGGGAATCAATTGTTAATTGTTACAAACATTTGTAGTGAATAAAGAATTTTCATAAGTCCGTGAAGGACCGCAGCGATGTTCTGCTGCCTCGGCAGAGGAAGGTGTTGATTCCTGCCGAGAATGCCCTCGTCCGGAGACGCGTGAATGCGCTGGCAGGCTAGCATTGCGGTGTCGTGGGGCGGGTTCGTTTCCCCGGCACGAGGACTCACTACAAAACATTTCGCATTCACGAATTGCTTGCAGAGTTCGAGAGGACGACCGAAGTCGCAAATCTGTAGATAACCTCCACGAAGGAATTACGACTTGTTGCGAGAACAAGTGCAACCTGACAAGAAAGACTAATTTGGGGGTGACCTCGTCTTTACCCAAATACCTTCAGGGCCCACAAATGAAAGAGGGGCAACCGGGTGGTGGTGGAGCCCCTTCATGCCCACCCAACCGGAATAAATCCAATGTTAAATCGTTGAAGTGGCCAGGTATTCCTCTTCTGAGTGAAAAACTCATACAACTTGAATTATATGAACTTTCCCATCAGAAGGGGAGTACCCCGGTGACCAATTTATGTCATAGAATTATACAATGGAATTGCATAACTTTATGCCATAAAAAGGCACTTGGCTTGGGCCACTCAACCCATAAAGTCACCTGAAATAAAAAGGATTAAATTGTACCCGGTGACTGGCTCATATTTTGGGGTGGAAGCCTGCCACCGTACCGGGTCCTATACTCGGTCAGAAAAACCGGAAGGGAAAAGACCAATTTTCTCTTTTAATTCTTCATTTTTATTTTTCTTTCCCTTTGTTTATCATAATTAATATAAGCTTCTCCACGACAAACCAAATTTAACAAAGATAGAAAGATTGAGAGTAATAAATAAATTATTGCTGATAAGATACTCGTATATCGGATATACTTTAATTAAGCAAACGATCTTCTAGGTACATTTAAGTCGTGGCTATATGTTAACATGGAGCGAGCTTTTTAATACTTCCTTTATCTATTTCAACTCAAATATATTCAAAAGTTCTAATGTGCACTTTTTATTAGGTTTTGTACGTTTATGACATTTTCTTTTTCAACCGAAAGGAACTCCGAATCTGAGGGAGTGTGTTTATTCATTAAGTATAATAAAATGAAATTTAAATAAAATAATTGATATAATTTGAATAATTATATAAGAAAAATATTAATAAATAAATTAAATCAAAAGGACTCACCGCATGTTCCGTCGAGCGCTCGATGGGTGCTGGATACGTCCTGTAAATCTTCGTTTTTGATTAAATTAAACGCTACAATGTACTTCGATAATGGTCTAAGGCCGACTAATTCACCTATCACTATAAAAGTTCTTTGGCCGAATGCCATTCAAAATTTAGTAATCAAATCACTTGAAACGGGCGCTAGTGTGAATCCGTTTTCAAGAATTGTTCGTAATTCTTCTCATCCATAAGTTTATCAATTTCTGAAGTTTCGCTGAGCTTCACTTTGAATAACCAGCCTTTTCATAACACGATGTATTTCTTGACCCTGGGGTATCCTCAACTGATGTGTTCTTCTCTAACACAGTTCCTGACACAGGAGAATATAATTCACTCGCTAGCGGTGGGTGCAGAACACAAAATCATTTCGATGATTGTGGGGCCAGTTGAATACGCTGCAACACGAGGAACTGTCGATCCGATGCGCTTTGAATGTCAGGATTGGCGAACGTGTTTCCGTTAACCAGCTCGTCCCAGACAATGATCAGTAGAGCGGGGGGGGGGGGTTGCCGAAGCCTTGAAAACGAACCAAACGCGGCATCCGCTAATTAGTACTGCTCCAGTGCTGGTTCTTCGGACGGATTGAAATCGTCATCGAAATGGGGCTTGGGTATTGTATGTGTACGAGTAGTTATCAATCGCTGTAATCACGGCAGACCATGGAGTAATTGCGGCTTGTCCTCAATTCAAATGGCGTTGGGTACCCGTATTTATCCTTGCACCATCAACACCGTGATTGCATTGAGAAAGTTTTGGTCAGCTCTAGGTGCACGGCGACTGGTAATAATTAATAAAAAAGTTCACATCACCAGAGTATTCCCCGCAAATTTCAATTGTTGCCTGTTTCGACTCACCAATAAGTTCGTAAACACATTCTCTTATTTTAAATTCTATCACGCGCGCAGATAACAGATATTTGTTCTTCGCACCTCCGGATAATTTTATTTTATAGTTCCAAATAGTTTTAGATTGAGTTTATGTTGAATCGTCATTTGAAGCGTTTGCACTTTATAAAAATGATTTAATACACATGCCTTGTTTTAACTACTAGTGTGCAATATTTTAGTTTCGAATAATAATTTTAATTTAATTTTAGGTAGGGTTGCGTTTGAGCCATTAAAAGTTTAATATATTAACAATTGGTCAAGAACTTAGTGAACTTGTTATGTCCCGCAAAATAAACAGATATGACATTGTATAACTTGTATAGAATGCCTATCGCCTCCTCAGGAGTCACCACTGAATCACTAAAAGCTGGCATTTGACTTTCGTTCAGGGAATCCGATTCCAAGGAATGTTCACGTACTCCCGCAAGGTTCCGGAATCCTTCAAGTCTTCTCGCTAATCCTTTTGCAGTGACCTTCTAAGTTCTTGTCCTTTTGCTTTTGCCACGCTCCTTACGAAATGTTCGAGGCAGCCAATGTGCGTTCGGGATCGTCTTGTGCGATCGTATAGCGCCTGCGATGGCACTTTCGTAATCCTCAGGATCTTCAAGGCCAACGTAAACAAATCAGTTTGGCTTTAAAAATAGCCTTTCCGGAAAGTCATCGTTTTGAGTGTTTTGTTTTTTTCTTCGGGAAAGGTCAGTTGTTGCGAGCATGTGCTGGGTACGTGAAATCTGGAGAAGAATCCGATAAGTGCAACAAAAATCTAATTATCCTTTTTATTCGGAATACCAGAAAATTGTAGCAATAAACTTTTAATTTCCTGCAGCAGCTCAAGGGGAACGTCTATTAATGCGTAGATCGATTCCGGGAACACAGTTACCAAATTTTTAAGCTCTCTTCAGCATGCCAACTCTCTCTGCGAACACTTTGATACGCCTTTGTGCTATTTTTATCACTTATTCGTTGAGTTCACAATCACGTTGCAAGAAATTGAACTGTTTCCGGGCGCCAGGAGAGCACAAAGGACAACTTGAATCGATCAATTCCTGTTTAGCATTTCAGTTGGAACTCCCACTTTTAAGTCGGCTGACGGACAGTATCCAAAATGCAAGAGTTTGAAAACGAGATTTCCTTCAACATCACTTTAAGCTCTTCTCAATAAACCGGAACTTTCTTTGCTCGATGAAGAGATTTATAGTCTAACATAAAATCCAACTAATCTATTGCTAATCTATCTCCTTCAGCAAAACGAGGCTTCTTAAGAGCGTCACGCGCTTTCGACGATGTGAAGTATTCTACATCAAGACTGAGAAATTTCGTCTCTTTCGTCCGCACATTAGTGACCATTCAAATGTCACCAGCAGGATGTACCGTTTTCCGGGGTTTTAAGAAAAAAGCCGTATCATTTACATGCACTGCTGCGTCGTCAATGCCTTCTTAATCCCGTTACACAATTGCTACCCCTGATAAAAAAAATAATTCGAAAAAAAGGTTAATCCTACCGCAATCAAGCAACTTTCCAAAGAATGAGCACGACCCCAACAACGTTCCAATTATGAAAGTTTTCCTGATGGTAGAACTAATAGGTATCCACAATAAAGTGATGTTTATCACTTTTAAAACACGCTTTCATCATTTCAATCTTCGTCACTTGGTGACAAATTATTTACGAAATCACGAAATACATATAATTAAATATAGCGCGGCGACTAGCTTTTCAACATTCACAAACAACTGCTCGTTCTCTCCCTTTGCGTCTTTTTTTTCCCGTCGTCCCGATCGCCGTCCCCGTTTCGGATTTTGAGCTAACACTCATACACCAAGTGTGCACTCACTGACACATAGAACTCGTTTGACGAGAGACTCGGCAACAGCGCTTGCCTGCCGTTATTTTCTAATCGTCCGCACTCTGCTGCGAAACCGTAAGAAACTAAATCGAATTGGAGCACAAGCGTGTGTAAGCATCTCGTGATAAAATTCGCACTTCGATTTTTTCTTCTGCGTGCGTTTATTCACATATCCACTAACTCTTGTGTGAATCAAGAGAACTTCGCGCACTCGTAGTCGGTACACGCGATAATTTTGCCTTTTTTTCCTCGCGCCGTCCGCACTGTTTGACGATCGAGACCCGACTCCCCGGCGCGAGCAAGTTCCCCCCATCGCCCAAACAACGGCAAACCCTCGAACCAACACACTCTGCAAACCGTTCTCTCGCACACACACTTGTTTGGGACTAGCCAACATTCCTCTCACACTTAAAAATATTTGGAACTCGACTATCCGCTAGAAATCAGATTTCTAATCAATTCCCTGAGACAATTTTCATTTCTTCACTGAATAATGTACATTTGTGTTTAACACACCGCGCAAGTCTCATTGCCCCGGCACACTCCACTTAACTCCATGCAATCTTTTCTTTCAGTCGCGACGGAAGAGTCAATCTTCCTCACGCCATGGCAATTCAAATGCACCTTTCTTCTTTCCCTTCGTCTAACATCCCGTACTCTCCCTGCATTAAATTGAACTTGCCGGATGAAATTAATCATGCAAAATACACGAATTCACGCCAAATTTTAAGCATTTCACAGCACAACAATTCAATAAAATGACCTTTCGATGGTGTTTTGCCGCCGCGCGCACACTCTGGCGCTCGTCAGTTGCAATCATTTATTTGCTACACTCGCGCATGCTGTGTCCAATGCACTTAAAAATAGCGAGTCCTTCTCAAAAACATCAGCTATTAAATTTTGATTTTTTTGATGCACCTTCACATATTCTCGACAAATTGAATGTGAATATTTTCACCTTTCAGCGTAAATATTGTTTCAATGCCCTCATTTTTGATATGATCGAGGAACATTTGTTTGAGCATATCCTGCAATCGATCTGGTATGGGTTTCAGGAGGACATACATATTCCGTAGATCTTTTCGTTTCTCTTGTGATACCATATCTTTGCATTCAGAATAGAGGAAATCAAGATGGTCATTTATAAATCGCTCTTCACACTCCTGACCTCTTCAGTTACTACACATTCCTTTATTTGAAGAAAGCATATTATGAACCTGGAAAGGAAAGTCTACAGCAGGTAGCCATACCCTTCAATGCTTGTTAATACCATTTATTTGGTTCTTACTTTTTTTGTGTTTGGGAGGTGAATGCCATTTACGCACAGAGTCTGGGACTCCTATGCTCGCGGGAAGGCGACTGGACTACCCACTAAACTCCTCCCCCCTGTTTGGTTCTTACTTAGTATTGTTATTTTTATGCATATTTTACTCTCCCCCGTTTGGTACAGTGTAATTTACCGAATTTTATAAAATAAACTTGAATATTTAACTCATCAGAGTGGTCAAAACTTCCAGTTGGCTGTTATCCTCAAACTTTGTTTTTCCTCTGCATCACGAAATCCGTTTTCACCATACATGCTTTCAAAATCAACATCGTGTGCATCTCTCGTTAATCTGGAATCGAGATTTATTGCTAAAACACTTAAATCATATTTGATCGCTTAATTTTCGAGTGACATATGCTATTGATTGGTATTTATGGCTCTGGCTCGTATGGAATCGGTACATACGTGGCTCTGTGAATTTTCGCAGTGGCAGGATATCCCTAGTGAAGTAAAATTGGAAGCTCGCTCGTATGTTGTTTGTGCTATCAACGTGTGTTGTTTTCGTCCTGCAATAAATTTTATATTTTTTTAGAAGTTTGTATTAAATTTAATATAAAATTGTTGTGGGCTTTCTGAAATCGATTGTTCAGGATAGGTCTAATACACTCGTATGTCTTTAAGTGCCTGTTATATGGTGAAGAAACACTTGTTTCCTGTCGAGTAACATTTCAGAGGGAGTGTGTGAGAATTTCTCGACATGCTGTTTGATGGTTTTATTATTGAGTCGTGCAGCAAATTGTGATGATGTTGTTTGATGTATGGGAAGCAATAGGGAGGTGCTATGAAGATTTATCGATGGAATGGTTTGTTTGGAATTAGTTATTTGCGTTAATTTATTACTAAGGAGTTATGTGAAAGCGCTCCCATTTCGAAATCCGCTCTTCTTTTTTAAAACCATCAGAAAGACCATGACGACTACTTTACCAAATGCCCTATAGTTTCGATTCAATTGTATATTAAATGATGTCTGCAGTAAAATTGTCTTGTTGCAAAAATCATTACAATATTTCCCGTTGAATGTAAACTATCGCAAAAATAATTAAACATGGAAAATCGAATTTCCAATTCGAAATAATTGCGAGCTTGCATTGAACACGGACTCAGATCCGCCGTAAGCCGACTGACTAATAAATTACCAAGTGTTTTGCAGACCCATTCCGTCTGTAATGGAATGAAAACTAATTACCGCTCTAGAGTCAACTCATTAATTAATGCATGATTACAAAACATAGTGAAGTTAGTAGTCGACAGACTCCACTATCCGCTTCTTCGGCGACCACCATGTTGCAATTGCAGTAGCTCAACTACGAGCCGCCTCACTTTGGCGGGAAACAGAAGGCAAACTCATTTTAATGGCTAAGCAATGTTTCCGCATTTAATTGGTAAGCAAATGATAACGACATCACGTTAGCAAGTGTTAATCATTTTTCCTGATTTAGCGGGGAACCTCTTGAGAGTTGTAAAGACACTTGGGTGCAACAGTGCTAAGGGTTACCATCGTGTGAGTTATTTACATTTATATGCCTGAGAATCTTTCAGATACTTTTAGTTCAACCTTTTATTTGTAAAGAGATGCTTTTTCACCATGCACCTAATAGTGGTACATATTTTGTCTTAAGCACTATTCAAGTTTGGATTTTTGTGTAACCATTGCTGGTTATTCGGCAGAATTTTATGAAGAACTCATTTGTATCTGGAAACCCCTTAACGACATTTGGATAGTTCGAACGTTAACCATTGTACAATAATCGAATATTTCGCGACGCTGTCGACGGGTGACTAAATGGTTAAGCTTGTTGGCTATAAAAGTCTTTGCAGTCAAATAATTAGTCTAAAATGTGTGAATAGTTGAAGTGCATTACTGGCGTGCAAATGTAAGAAATACCGAAACAACTTTAAGGAGCGCGAGATGCACTATATCTGGAGAGTCTATCTATTTAAATTAGTGATTACTCAACGGATTAGCTCACCGAGTGCAATTTGGAGTGTATTATTTCATCACTTTGTCAACGTTTGGCCAGAGCATATATACTAACAAGCAACTGCACCAGCTGTTTTTCCGATTAGAAAGGGACGTAAAATAACATAAGAGACATTATTTTGCATTTCTTTCTTTCCTTTCTAACAACTTGAGAGGAAAATAAATTTTACTCAATACATACACAAATCGATTTCTAATTTTACGCAATACATACACAAATCGGTTTTTACGTTAACTACCGTTAGATGCGAAATTTGTTCTATGTGAAATTGCTTGTTAGTAGATATGCTCTGGTTTGGCTTTGTTGACAATGTTATCGTCGTTGTTGATGTTTGTGGCAAGAAAATGTAATTTATTCATTAGATAAATGGAAGTGCAACGAAGAGATGTTGCAAGGAAAGTGCATGAATCCATCAAGAAGCTCTTATTAATCAGAGGAGAATGAATTTCTTAAAAAATTCCTGAGATTTCTTTTGCCCATGCTTGGACATTTAGCTGGTGCAGCATGCGTTTAATATTATGACTAAGTCTTGGCAACTATCAATTTAAGAAAGTTAACTACTCCATTAGGTTGCAAGTAGACTAGTGCCTTAAAAAAATATTGACTATTCCTCGCTATAGTTAGTTTCTTGTTGAATGAAACACATCAGAATTAAAATAAATTTTAGTTAAACTTTTGACTGAAAGGATATATTGCGTTAATCTTTAATCGCCATCTCGAGTTGTCTATTGACTGTCGATAGGGTTTTTAATAGCTAATCTTCACATAAAAAACCTTGAAAATGGAGAATCAATTGTAGAATGAACAAGTTGGGTAGACAGACCTACGCTCATGTCAGAAGGGTTGTGTACTCAGCTTCTCAGAAATGCAGTCACCAGCAACGAATAAAGTCAAGAAATATGTCAGAGATGTGCACGTTTAAAAGAAAATCCATTGTTTTCTATTTTCGACGGTCGCCATTTTGTTGCAAACCAACAAAAATCCACTCAAATCATGAATTCCCAAAAATATTCATGTTATTGACCTAATTTGAAAATTTCAAGAAGCTCAAATCAAAACAGCAGTGACTGATTCGATGGAAAGTCCATAAAGTACCAAAATCGTGTGTTATTGTTGTTGTAATTGGAGAAATTTAAAATGGCTATAACTTCCGTGTATATCATTCGATTTTCATCAAACTTAAAAGGTCTAAGAATCTTTTGTACAGGGTTTTCCAATAATATGTGTTATTTTGATGTTAAAAGAAAAATGCCATTTTTTAACAATAATATAAACGATCGGATGTTTATTTCATTATAAAGAGGAAGGTATGCAGTGAATAGTGGAAAATAACACCAGGCAAATGACCACCACGGCCACGCTTACAGGACCATATCCTTTTCATGAAATTTTCCATAACCAAATCGCAAAGTGGCTGCCCTATATCTGTAATGAATCAGGCAACGCCGCTGGGTGACCACCACCAACACACCTTGCTGCTATGTGGCTTGTCATCTCATGTCGGTCGTGACGGTTGCACATCCCACGTCAATTTTGTCGTGGGATGTCAAAGGAAGATGACAGCCATATGGTAGCAGAGTGTCTGTTGTGAGTCGCCCAGCTGCTATCTACTCGTAAGCAAAATAAAGTGATTCTTGGTGTAGTTGCAAAATATAATTCCATGCTTAGAACAATTGAGAAAATCGACGAAATTAATTTAAGCGGCATATTTAGTTAAGCTTAGCATACCAGAAGTAGGAAGTGTGTGCGCGGATACAAAGGTATGATGTTCAGTTCGATCCAAGTCATAATCAAATCTAAATAAATGCATCCAACACAGTCGCCATCATCGCAAGCTGCATACCTTCAATTCCAATCACCTCCTAAGGCATCCGATCATCACTAAATGGACGAATATGGACCACTTTTCGCTGGATTGTTGGCCGCTTTCGTCAGAGCTGCAGAGACACAATCCATCAATAACGGATTACAGTTGTGTATTGAGCCATTAAGATCTCTTAACCAAGAAAATGATGAACATTTGGACTTAGCGTTGGAAACACTTGCTAAACCTGAAGGCTTAAAGACGGTTGATACTCACGTCTTGAGATTATTTACCGGTGTTTTATTGAATCGGCTATCAGGGGTACGTAGAAGATATTCGATTGTACTTTGAATGAACAATCTGCCACCAAACTGTTGAGCATCACATCAAAATTAGATAGATTGTATGATGCATTAGCTATTGTCATCCAAGCAGTTCATACTCCTACCATACATATCATTTTACTGACAGACCTCAAAGTGCTAGAGCAGTGTTATACATTTTTTCAAAAAAGATATTAATAATGTTCCTGCCCGCTTTGTTGAGGGCTCAACTGTTATATTTGAGAATTGCCAGAAAATTCAACAAAAAAGTCATTGAAATCATTTTAAATAACATTCATATATTTCTGGGTTTATGCTCCGTTGGAAAGTTTATAGCTCTCGTGGATGTTAAAACAACTGCCGACACTTGAAAGTGCATTTCAAAACTAAGTACCGAGTGTTGCATTTTCGTCAAAAACAATAATATTCCAATTCCATGGATTAGTTTCGCTGTTGATTTCCTTTGCGATGAAATTTATCAGAGTATTTTGATAATTTTAGAAAACACAACAGATGATGATTTGCAATCTTATACCAAGATTGAAAGGATACTTAAAATCAATTCCTTCTACTTGCAAGTTGTAACGAAATTCATTTCTGACTTTACGCATCCACTTTTCGATGGATATGAGTCATTTGTGAAACTTTGTGTTCTTTTAACGAGTTTGCCAGAAAACGTCATAAACTCAAAAGTAGGACAAAACTTCAAGCAGTACCTGACAGTAGGGGTGAATGCTCTTCTCACTGAAATATTCAAAAGTACTGGCTTTGGAAATTCCCTCTGTAAATTCGAAATAGTGGATTTTCAGATATTCCATGGATTTTGCTTACTTTCAATGGAAGTTTTAGAACAAATAATTATATCACTTGAATTATCAGTTGCCGAAGTATATTTTCACAGCAGAAAAGTTACAATTGTCAGCAAACTTTTGAAAGAAATCGGGCTTTTACGAATTCCCTTCAATAAGACCAACAAATTTCAATTCTATCCTCATTTTATTTCAGAGGTAATCAGTACGTATACGTGAAATAAAAAACATATAAATATTAAATATCGTACACCAAAACAACACAAAAAGAACTTAATAAACGAAAAAACACGATAAATTTTAAAATCCAGTCAAATATAAGACAACCCTATTTCCCTACTTCTTTATTAGATAGAATTATTAAAATAAAGCATTAGGGATATTTATGTATATAAAAAGGATATAAATAACTATAAGCAATTTATCAATCCTATCCTACTTAAATTAAGGACTATTTGTTAATCCGAATTATTTGTTTTATTTATTCTCATGATGAGTTGAAATTAACAAACGCCATTGATTCAAGCAAGCTTACCATATGCAACACGGAATTGAAAATTGAAAAGAATAAACTTCCCATTGATGAGTTACTTACTTTACCCAATATTAACTTTGACTTTTGGATAAATTTGACTCAACAAGTAAATAAGAAAGAAACAATTCATTTCAGCTGGGAAAATTTTAGTTATTTGTTCAATTTATTTATTTTCCTATCCAAACAATTAATATCTAAACATAAAACTTATTAATCGCATTGAAACGTGCAAATGATTCCTTTATTTTTTTATTGCGAAATTTTTGTAAATTCGGATTCGGGAGTATCTAAAGGTTATAACAATCACAAACTTTGTGTAAGGTACTTAACCTTTTTTTCTTAGAACGATTAAAACACGATTTTCCTTTCCAGTGGTCCTTCCTTTCAGCGGGAAATAGAGTGCATGGTAAGGATGCCGTCGCGAGGGTAGGGTTTGAAGAAATCCACTGAGGTCGGTTTCGCGTCCCGCGGTACGCGGTACCTTTGTTGGTTTTGCCTTTTTACTAGCGTAGCTTTCGTCAGGTTTGAGTTAGCGTAGTATATTTTTCGGTACCGCGTCGGAAATTCGGGAACGCGAAGTAAAGATTAGATTTTTGTCCTTTGACTGGTTGTATGAAAAAATACGGAGTAACGTAAAGTAGGTTTCCTCTCCGTATGATTGTGTTTTGTGACGCGTTTGGAAACGGGCATTTATTGGTGGCTAAAAATTGTAGATGATCGTAATCCATTTGTAGACCCGCGACCTTAATTCTCTCCGATCTAGCTGGCCGACAAGCAGCCACCGCGAAAATGGATTACGGTGCACGGATTGGTTGACCGGTTGGTACCATCCGTTGGCACTACTCAGACTTAACGTCTAGAACCGATGAGAGGTCGGTTCCTCGTTCGGATCAAGACATTTAAAATCATTACATATCCTTGATAGCCTCACGAATTCCACCTTTGAGGTCTTGAATCGACGCTGGGCTGTTGACGTGGATCTTCTCTTTCTTGTGGCCCGAAAGGAAGAAGTCGCAAGGTGTTAAATCACAAGATCTCGGTGGCCAATTGTGATCACCTCTTCCAGAGATAACACGGTCCGGAAACTTTTCCCGTAAAATATCAATGGTTTCGTTGCTTGTGTGGCATGTGGCGCCGTCTTGTTGCAATTAAACGTTTTCCAGATCAATACCATCCGATTCTGGCCATAAAAAATCATTAATCATCTCTCGATAGTGTAACCCATTCACCGTAACTGTTGCTAGAGCCTCATTTTTGAAAAAGTAAGGTCCAATGACTCCGCTGGATCATAAACCGCACAAAACAGTCACACGTTGAGGAGGTTTTATTCTTCACATCAGTAAGTTGTCCCAACAGCTCGAATTTTTCCACCAATTTCTGTATTGTGATCCGACAAGGTGCTTCGCGACGACCCAAAAATGTTCGAGTTTTACGAACCGTCTCTGTCGAATTTTCACGAATTTTCATTTTTTATAGTGAATTTTAATAATTTCAGATCGTTGTTGAAACGTGTACCGTTCCATTTTTATTAATGGCGTAGTTTTTACTTGTCAAATGTCAGAAAAAGACAGCTTCAAAAGTAACATCTTACGAAATAGCGTGGTATTCAAAATAACACCTCTTATTGGAAAAGCCTTTAGAACTACTTAGATATCGTATTTCATTCAATTTATGGGTACATATACGATTTTATTGAGGAAAATGTGAAATTCGAGTATCATACTTCACATATTATTAACAAAGTTTACCGAACTATGACCTCTAAGGTATTGTTTTTGTTGTACTCATAAACACCTGCCTCCATAATTTTTTTCAGATTTTTCGGATCACAGGTTTCCAATCGCGAGGGGTGAGGACACAAATTTTTCGTGTATTTCCCCTCCCTGTGCGCCTCTCGGAGCAAGAAGTGTCAAATTAAGACCTGTTTTGAAAAGTTCTGATCAAACCTTTCATTTGATACCCATATCGGCTACCTTGGATGAATTTTTTTTTCGGGGGCCACTCGCCTATATGGGGAGACTCCCCTTAAATACCTCATACAATTTTTTTGTAGTTGAACTTTGAAGAGAGCACCACTTTATACCTGCATACAAAATTTAATGTTTCTAGCTTAAGTAGTTTCCGAGAAAAAATGCTGTGACACACGGACGGACGGACAGACAGGACGCGATTTTATTAGGATTTTAAAATTATTTTACAAAGCCTTAAAAATCTACAGAAGATAGGCTTCACATCTTACTCAAATTCTTTAATCACGTGGCTTTGGGCATTACCAATTTTTTTAATCAGTTTGTTTAGTTTTCGTTTAATAACAATTTTTGTATGGAACTGCCATATCTCGAGTCCCTGGGCCAGTTGAGCGAACCCATTGGAACTTTTTCCTTTTCAATGTATATATTCTGCGATTTGGATTTACTTGATAAAAAGTGTACTGAATTGCGCTGACTTTTTTCATGAAAGTTTTATCTGGCAAGCACTATTGAACTCTGATAACTATAAGCCGAAAAGCAAGGAAGTTAGATCATCACAAATAGCATTCCCAAATTAGGCCTAGTAGTAGTTTCATTCAATTTTTAAGGGGTTTGAAATTTCATTCGGCAGTTGACGTCTCTAAGTATCTGCTATCGATTTTGTCTGGAGATTTCTTTGAAATCTCTGCTGAACGCCACAGCATGCAGTGGAATATTTGAAAGTCCGTTTAAAACATGTGACAATGCTTTACTAACGACCGAGAACGTAGTAGGGTGACCTTGACATACGATCTATACAAATACAGACTAATTAGAATGAGGAAAAACACTGGCCGCCGAAACATGTCTGTCAAAAGACACCAAGTGACAATACGCGAAATTCTTACCCGAGTCCAGTGAGCCGTAATACTGTTTTTGAGATCTTAAATCTTTACTAAGGTACTCGTTTTCATCATATTTATAAAGTAGTCGCAAAGAAAGAAGTTGAATGGTGCTGATTTATGAATTTGTACATCCAGAAAATTATCATGCAATAAAGGTTTTGCGGTTAAAGACTACTTCCTAAAAAGTCATCCACATCCATAATAGATCAGACACGTTTTCAAAAAAGATCAGAAGGTGATTATTTATTTATTTATTTAGGCCAAGATCAACAGGAGTAATCCCAATTACAGAGTTGGTAGAAAATATAAAATATTAAAAAGTTAGGAATACATTAATTCGCAACCAAAAGAGACTAATGCGAATACAATTCTAAAACAAATTAAACAGTAGCAAAAAAAAATAATTAAGAAAATTCAGAAAGCAAAGATTTAAGTGAGTTCTTAAAAATAAGAAAGCTAGAAGGAAAAGAACCAAGCCTAAGTTCATTGTGTACCCGGAGCAGACGCAACATAGTTGAATTATAGTATAATTCCGTTCTTGCAAAAGGTATACAAAGTCGAGAAGGAAGACGATTTAGTCTATCAGAATCCCTCCATCGTATATCATTTGCCAGTGGAGAATAAATCAGACGGTGGTGAAGTTTAAATAACAAACACTCATCTAAAAACGTACGTCAAACTTCAAGGGAAGGAAGTTTTAATAGGACAAGACGTTCATTATAAACTCTGTAAGGCAGATTGAATTTGTAAAGCAAGCACCTTGTGAATTTTCGTTGAATAGTTTCAAGATCTGCAACTAAGTAAGCATGGTGCGGAGACCAAATCTGAACAGAATACTCCAGAATACTCCTGACCAGAGAAGTATATAATAGCAAGGCAGAGGATATTTCGCTAAAAATATTAATATGACGGAGAATGAATCCAGACAACCTAGCCGCTTTAGAAGTGACATGCGATACATGTTTATCAAACTTGAGTTTGGAATCAAAAACGACTCCCAGATCATTCATTTCAGACACAAATAGCAGAGGATGATTATTTATAGTATACGTAAAGGAAAAGAAATGAGGCTTGAGAGAATAACTCATAGCTTTACACTTGGAAACATTTAAGGGTAGTTTATTTGACTCACACCAGTTCCTTAGGACAACGAGGTCATCTTGCAAAGATCCACAATCTGCTTGTGTATTAGTACACCTATACAATTTTAAGTCATCCGCATAAAGAAGTGAGTTAGACTCAAATCGATGCGGAAGATCATTAATAAATATGATAAATAGAAGTGGGCCTAAAATGGAGCCTTGAGGTTCACCTGACGTTGGATAAAATGGTGGTGACACCACATTACGGAGGGATACAGAGCAAGACCGATTTGATAGAAAAGAGAAAATCCGGGATACAATGGGATAAGAGAAACCATAACATTTCAGCTTATTACAGAGAATATCATGCGGGATCATATCAAATGCCTTACTAAAGTCGGTGTATATAACATCAACTTGCGAGCGAGCATCAAATGATTTGGCGATAAAGTTAGAGAGTTCCAACAAGTTACTAGTCGTCGAACGCTGAGGAAGGAATCCGTGCTGCGATTGAGAACGAAACGGTAAAAAACAATTAAGGAGTCTAACATACATGATTTTTTCAAAGATTTTGGGGAAGCACGAAATAATGGAAATAGGGCGGTAGTTTTTCATAGATGATGCATCACCATCTTTCAGTATCGGTGTAATAAACGCAGACTTCCATGCAAACGGAAATGAGGCCTCTTCTAAGCTTATATTGAAGAGAATAGCAAGAGGAAGGGGAATGGCAGGAGCTAGTGATTTAACAAAAAAGCTAGAAACCCCATCAGGATCCGGACCCAAGCTTGCATCTAAATTAGAGATCACAAACTCAACATCACTAGGACAAATGGAAAAGGAAGACATGCACTGTGGATATGAAAAATCAGACTGGAACGAATTTGATACATTGGCGTTGTGGTAAATAGACGCGAAATATTGAGCAAAGAGCCCTACGATATCAACTGGTGTATCAGCACTAGAACCTTCATAATGCATTACGTCAGGAACAGTGGACGATGTCCTCAAAGAGCGAATGTAAGACCAAAAAGGCTTAGGCATGTTAGCTTTTAATGATTTCTCAATGGAAAAGTAATAGTTTTTCATCGCAGTCTGAATCTTAAGTTTAGCCAAAGCTCCGAGTCTTGAAAATTCTGCATATGCTTCATTAGAGCCAGTCAATTTAAAAAATCGATGGGCTTCATCTTTAGAATTCAACGCAGCAAGAACTTTACAAGTGAACCAAGGTGGTTGCGAAGACTCTGATCGACAGTAGACTGGAGTATTTCTGGCGATAAGACTATTCAAATAAGAGTAGAATTCATCAAGAGCAGAGTTAACGTACAAATTAAGGAAAAATGAACACCAGTCAATAGAAGACAGACCCTCAGCAATGGCAGCATAGTTAGCCTTACGAAAGTTATATTTTCAAGGGAGCACATCATGCCTACGTTTTAACAAAGGGGAGCAGAACTCCATGCGCAGTGGTGGATGATGACTGTCTGCAGTCACAAAGACGTTCACGAATGGAAATGACAGTGAAATAGATGCAGCACTATTCGTAAAAATTAAGTCGAGAATGCGGTCGTTACTATTCAAAATTTGATTAAGTTGGGAAAGGGAACAATGGGACATAAAGGAGGAAAAAATAAATGAAAGACGATTGGAACTAATGATTGGTGCATAGTTAAGAGGATCCCAGTCAATCTGAGGTGCATTGAAATCACTGCAAAGCAGAAGTAAGTCTGAAGGGTATTTTGATAGCATAACAACAGACGGCTCATCAAGAAAAGTTTCAAAGAGAGCAAATGAAGATTGACACGGTATATAAATAGATGCAATAAGCAGAAATGAGTTATGCGTTATACGAAGTCTAACAATTACATATTCTACGGGAACAGATGGAAGAAAGTCATAACAAGGCACATTGAAAAATGATTTCTTTACACCAATAAGAACTCCATCACCAACTGATTTGCAACCAGAAAGCGAACAACAAATCTCCTCGATTTTTCATCCAAAAATTTTTGACGTTCGCGCACACGAAAAATTCATTTCTTCCCTTGATTACCACACCTGCGCCCTGTCAAAATCTTAAATCGTCCCAGATCAATTTTAAAGGGCTGCGTTCGTTTGTTTAGTTGATCTGGGACATTTTATGCCTGAATTTCCTTTAACCCTTTTCCCGCGCCGAACAATCGAGCAGTTTTAGTTGTGCGGAAGAAAAGAAAAGAAAACAAAAAAATAATAAATAAATTCAGAGAAAAAATCTATAAATTGAAATAAATAGAAAGAGAATTTGAATTCTATGTGGATTGATCCCATAATTTAAAGGGAAAAAAGGAAGAGAAAAAAAATAGTAAATTTAACTAACTGCTCGATTACTACAGAGTTTCCCACTGATCTCTGCCAACGAATACCATTTTGGGTACCCATATTATTCACGCGGCTAGCCCGTTGCAGCTCCTGTAGTCCTACAATCGTTGAGACCCGCGGCTCGTCAAAAATCTCATTGTTGCATCGATTCGTTATGGGTCCTCTTCTAATTTTGCACCGAGTATTTGCCTCAAGAGCTGTCTTTCAAAGGCTTGAGTGATGGTCCATGTTTCACAACCGTAGCATTACACAGGTCTTATCACAGGTTTATATACTTCGAGTAGTCTTCAAGATCGTCAGAACTGGAAAAAATATTTTATTGATGAGCTATACTCTTCGGTGCATTTCGTCTCTTTCAATACTGTTTTTCGTTATTTACATAAATTCGCCCACATTTTCAATGTTATATTTGCCAAGTGTGTTTTGGATATTTGCTGTATTTTCCTCGATTGCATCATGATTTTTGTGTTAGCTTCATATTTACCTGTTTTACCTTGTTTAATTCGTAAAGTCAAATGAAATATTTTTAACGGTTCTCTTTTCTTTTTTTCAGGTAAGTCGAAGTGCCTATTGCTAAAACTGCTGGTATTAACTACAGACTTTGTGCCAAAGGTGACGTTTTTATGTTAAGTAGCTATAAAACAATTTAACATACCAGTTCATTATATTATGAATCTTTTAGCGATATAAGCCAATCATTGGCTTCCAATGGTATCCTGTAACTAGTAGAACCAAAAGTATGCACAGTTTGATAGCTGATGTTTGTTCACGGCCTTCACTAGTAGCAGTTTTATGTTCTTCAATTATTTCAGTAAACTTAGTAGTGGTTATTGAAAGTAGTTTTGAAGACGATTTCTCTTTCAGATATTCCTTAAAAGCTGGGACCCATCGAGGACAAAATTATCCCACAAAATCTGACGCATTGTTGACCCTTGGTGTTTTTTCGTGTGGTTCATTAGTTTGGTTGAGACTCGTAATCCCACATATTTTGTTAATTAAGCAAAATCTTGGAACACAATACTTCGTTTTGAATTTTAACTTGTGACTTAGTTTTATCCATTAAGGTCTTTTTCAGACGGACCAACCTTGATGAGATTCCCATTTAAAGGTGTAGAATGTATGGGGCACTTCGATCGATTTTGTTCCCAAAATTTTCCTAATATTTGCGTCACTGAGAAGGTCTGGTCAACGGTCACTCATTCTGTTCAAAAACTGGATATTCTCATATTATGTCATTATCGTCGATTTTGAATCGACGTACGATGATTATGATGGAGATTTTCTAGCATGTGCCCAATAAATATAATCCCGTTCTATCATTATGGCACCTATTTAGATGCTTGACATATGATCCTTCTATGCCAGTATTGGAGAGTTTTTGCCCAATTATATTCATTGAATCATTTTATGCAGTCTAGGGGCTTTTTACTTGCCTTCAATAGATCTAACAGAATTCGTTTCAAACTGGGCGCTGTATTCAGCTTCAGGACTAAGATTGCTCAAGTCATTTTCTTAAGGGATGGTATGGGCGCGCTCTGTGTAGCATCTGGTATGCTGAGACCGATTCGCGTTGCTTCTTTGAAATTAACTTACCCTCCGAAATTTGGTGCAGTCCCTCTTCAAATCAATTTTGAGCTGTTTTCTTTAACTTCCTTAAGGCCTGCCAAAAACTAACTTAGTAGCAGCAGTAAGTATCCTATTTACTATTTCTGTCAAGGAAATCAAGATAGTCTAGCTAAATATGTAGAAGAACGTGAGCGCGGGGCATTTTCTCACCAGCTCATGATACTCGTACTTGCTTGTTCCGCACGTCGTCGCTAGTGCCGGTTGATTTGAAACATAAATTCGGCCGTGTGCTGCCAGAAGGGCGTGTGGAGTTAACTAGTCTCTTTTTTTTTAGATCAATTAACAGACAATAATGTGGAAGGTAGTTTGCGCCTTATATCGGCCGCGATACTTCTGCCACGCAGGATTTTCAGTTGAAAGTACGCTGTAGCCTCAGGTTCATCTTGAGCAGCTTTTCCCTAAACGTGTTTATTCCCTAACCATTGGCGGCGTAGAGTTTGTAGCCTGTCGGCTTTGATGTTTGGGAGAGCTTGGTTTGTTGAATTCGGCGATGCCGTCGGTTGCCATTGCTAGTTTGGCTAGAGCTGTCGCACTGGAACCCGCCAATATTGATTGTATTTCTACCGGCAGTCCTTCCGGCTACAGCGATTTTAGAATGGCCTCCTGCACTCTGTTTTTCGCGATGTGTCGCTTGTTATGGAGAAGTTGCGATAGACGTTGGTCACCCAATTCTAAATTGTGAAGAAGCTCGCGAATCTGCTTCTCATTGCTTTGTTCGAAGGCGGAGGTTTTAATGGCGACATATTTACTTTAAGCTGGCGAATTTTTCACCATGACTGCCACTTGCGCTAGTGCGGCCATTTCCAACCCTCCAATGGCTTTATCGAATTTGGATGTATCGCTAACTATTCGTTGCGGCCGAAATTGGGCTTAAATTCGCGCAAACCAAAATGCCGGATGCGCCTGCCAGAACGGTAGATGCTTACAAGCGCTGATTTTGCAGCGTCCCGCGGATTGAAGTTTTTCCTCGTGCTCGCATTCGTTTGCATCCATGAAATCTTCATATTCAGATGGCACCTCGTGTGCTTGCCGTAGTTTTATTATTTAAGATGATTTCATGCGTTCTTTTTTACTCGGAGTCACCAATTTAGCGTGTGGTTTCATGTATGTTGAGGAAATCAAAGACCACACAAGTAATATACAAGGTGCTTTCCAAAATAAGCGAGGCTTTTGTCAGAAATTTTTTTGGTGGAAAAGTTACATTCCTCCCTTACTTTCGTTGAAACTTTGGTGACATTCGGTTCAGTAGAAGCTAAGTTATTGCGTCTAAAGTGACAGTATGTTGTGTCATTGGTACAAAAATGAGTTCCGAACAAAAAGCTAATATCAAATTTTGTTTTAAAATCGGTAAAACATTTACCGAAAAATTTTAATTGATGATAAAAGTTTATGGCGATGATTGTCTATCTCGTGCCAGAGTTCATGAGTGGTGTACACGTTTCAGAAATGGCCATGAGGACATAAATGACGATGAACTTACGGCCCGCCCAAAATCAGTGATCACCGAAAACTCAATGGAAATTGTGCGTGAATTTATCAAAAATGGGCCGAAATCATCGTTGAAATTCATGGAATCGGAGTTGAATATCTCCAAAACATCGATTTATCGCATTTCAACAGATCATTTGGGCTTACGAAAGGTCTGTGCACGTTTTGATCCGCACAAGTTAACTGATGACCAAAAATTATTCAGACTTCAACATTGTTGACTAGAAATCGCATTTTAATCATCAATCACTCACCGTATTCGCCTGATATGGCTCCCTATAACTTCTACCTATTCGTGAAAGGAAAACCCTCTGCGTCCGCATATGGCATCCAAAAGGCTTGCACCTACATCCTGAAGGACATTCCGGTCAATGACATGAATCACTCTTTCAAAAAGCTTTTGGATCGCGCAAAACAGTGTATCGAAGCCGGAGGGGACTATTTTGAATAAATAAATTCGGATTTATCAGAACAAAACTCCTGTCGTTTCTATTTTAGCTCAGTCTCGTTTATTTTGGAACACCCCTTGTATATATAAATGTCTATATTTATTCGGGAGGTTGCGAAATTACATCTGACCATGACAAATGTTCAGCGAGAGTCAGGGAGTGAGTGGTTTTTTATTGGTCACTGTTGCTGCAGCGAATTGCGTGTGTCGGCTCAGATGGCAGTACTTTGCTGACACCTGTGCTTGCGCAGCTGGGTCGCTGAGCTGCCACAAAGCCTCCTGGGAATGGTTCGAAACATGAATTCCGCAGACTATATGGTTGTCGTATGTTTAATATATCAACTTATGACTAACGGTGGGCCGTTGGACACCATAAGTTATATAAGGCTACGGAGGTTATACAAGTATAAGGCGTCCAGGCAACAGGGGCCCCTGCATCGAAGCATTAGGTAAATAGGTAAATAATAACTTTCTTTGATTCCAATTTGAATTACTATTAGAATAGGCTATTATCAAGATTTACTCGTAAATTGTTTCGTGTAGGCAAATAGATGAATTTGCTGCAAAGTGTAAAATTGAGCTTGTGATTGGTGAATTGGACCAAAGTGTAAGGGTTGCTTCGTGCAAACCTAGGTTTCAGCTGCTGTCTTCCTGATGACGTTTTCCAGCACAATATTGGGAGCATTGGGGGCAAGTCTATCCCCTTGTTTTTGGTCTGATTTCGTTTGAAAGCTATCCGTTGGTCCACCATTTACCTTGACCTGAGACTCTGCGCTTAGCATCGTGACCTTGACAATTCGGACAAGTTTTGTTGGGACGCCAAAGTCAAGCATTAAATTTTTGATTCAATATAAAGATTGAACCTTGCCATTATACGGGAAACAAAACATTATTCAAATGTCCTCCACGGGACCTCTTATAGGCCTCTATCCTTTTGAGGTGATTTGCAATGACTTTTCGGTACATTTCCGGCAATATCTCGGCCATAACTTCACGAATATTGGTTTTCAATTGCTCAAGATTTTAAGGATTGTTCGCGTAAACACGATCTTTAGCATAGCCCCATAAGAAGAAATCCAAAGGTGTTAGGTCGCAGGATCTTGCGAGCCAATTGACATCACTCAATCTCGCAATTACGCGTCCTGGAAATTTCTCTTGCAAAAGTGCTCGATTAGCCCGTGTTGTGTGGCTTGTGGCTCCGCCCAAATGTTGAGCACGTCGAGGAATCGACAAATTCTTCCTCCACACTTTGAGCAACGACAGCGATATTTTCAGCAGAACGAATGTTGCGATGATTTTCTCACTGTGTTCGAAATTGTTTGCTGTGTAGGTCGATTATGTCGACCGTGATCGGCTCGTAAAGCCCTGAATGTTGATACAGCAGAATCACCATTTTTATAATAAAATTTAATAATTTCAACGCGTTCTTCGACTGTTAAACGATCCATATTTCTGAATGGTAAACCATCAACTAAAAAAACACACTTCGGATGACATTTAATTCTGATGGATGTCAAATGGCAGGGTTATACTTTCCTACCACGAAATAGATAACCCTGTAGACCGATATTTTTTCAATTCCGCGCACTAAGGTCATATGGGGTCAAATAGCCCCATCAAAAAATACATTCGTACAAAATTATGTACGAGGTGTGACAATTAAGTAATGAGACTGCGCACTTATGGTAAACCTGCGACCTTGAAATTCCCTTCCCCTTTTCCGGCATCCTTCCTCTCTCCATTGATATATTTACCATCGCTCTAGCTTGTTTAGCTCGGCTGCTGTATCGTGTTGAGTAGACGTGTGTTGGTGGTGCTCGTCACAATAATAGAGAAACGAAATCAAGAGCAATGAGTCGCGATAACATTTTGCCCCAGATTGAGCGAAACAGCTTCGGAAACGTACGCTAAAGTTGTAAAAGTGCATGGTGATAGTGCTCTTAGTCGTGCCCAGGTGTTTCGATGGCATAAAGAGTTTAAGGAGGGGCGTGAAAGCGTGGAAGACGAGGCGCGGAGTGTGAGACCAGTCGAGGTGCGAACTGACGCGAATGCGCAGCGTGTGCTCGCGCTAATCCGTGAAGATCGGCGTTCAACAGCTCGAATGTTGGCCTGGGAACTGAGTATGAGCCGCGCAACAGTCACACAAATTTTAACCGACGATTTTGGGATAAAAAAGTTGTGCGCGAAAATGGTTCCAAAGAATCTTTCTGAGGAGCAAAAGCAGCATCTCAGCGTGTCCCAGTATTTGGCTTCTAAGAGTTCGCCGTGTTGCAACAGCCGCTTTATTCGCCCGATATGTCACCCTGTGACTTTTTTTGCTCCCTAGAACAAAATCGGTGGTCAAAGGAACCGATTTTGAGTTGATTACGGACATCCAGGCAGCCGTGACAAGGGTACTCGCGGAAATCCCATTCGAAGCGTTCCAGAAATGTTATAAAGCATGGAAAACGCGCTGGGATCGTTGTATAGCTGCCGAAGGGGACTAGTTTGAAGGGGTTGGCAGAGCTGCAGAATAATTTTTAAATATATGGTTTTCATGGAATCAGTCTCATTACTTAATTGTCACGCCTCGTATGGTGACCAATTTTTCAATTTTAAATAGGTCTTATAAAAATATTTAGCCGTTAAATTACCAGAGGATTAAATTGATCCCTAGTGACCAATCCGGCTTAACAATCGCCCGGAAAGTCGGTGTTCTTTCATCTTCAATCCCAATGAAAATTGGTAAAATTCTGATATAACACTACTTTCTTCAAATGTTTGCTCAGCCTTGTCCATTACCATGGAATCAAAAAGAGCAATTGCGTTTTGTTTTAAAATCGAGAATAATAAAATATCTTTATCACACAGAATTCCTTTTCATGATTTATTTTTGTGAATTATATTTTCATCTCGTGATAAAAATGCATGGCCCATCACGATATGATTAATGCTGCAACAATTTAACTCAATTGTACTCTTGACAATAAAATTGACACCATAGCATCCATTCAAAACATCAGCGTTGACAGGTTTTATCTTCCGAAAATTCCTTCACACAACAAACGCTTCCATGTCCTTCAATACTCTAAAATTCTCACCACATCGAATTTAACACTTCCTTCTAAGCATCCTCCGTCTTAGGGAAATACGATATAAAAGTCGCTTGGCTACGCTGTGATCACATAAGCCAGTTAGCACGCAATAAATCAACATACAAAAGAAATTCGTGAACAGAAGGTAAAGCATGGATAAGGACATCGTTGGCTGTATTCAGTGACTACCATCTACAAGTCATTTTATCCCTTGTAATGTTTGGACAAGTAAATAAAATCATAGCAGCGCGACGATGTTGGTGAATCGACAGGTCCTTTTACCCTTCAATGTTGCTTGCAGGCGAATATGACAGGAAAGGAAGAGATGGCAAAAAGTCGTAAAAATACTTAAGAAGGAAAATGTAGCGTCATCTTTGCGGTGTTTTGTTATTTAATCCTTTGGGAAGAATGCAAAGAAGGCAATTGCTAGTTGTGTTGTCTTTGTTTTGATTAAATGGGAGCTGTGACGTGTCAGGTTAGATAGCCTAATCATTGTTTTATTGTGCGCGATTATGTCTGAAACGTGTTGTGTTGATGATTGATTGTCAAAATGTTATTTCTGTAGATAGTAACTGTATAAATCCTAAAATTTTTGCAGGCAACTACGTTGTTTTGGGTACTTGTTTCCAAAACGGTCTATACTTTGCCATGTAATGGAAATCAGCTGGTATTTGGTGCAGTTGAAATTTAAAAAGCAGCAATTTTTCAGTCTTTGCTGAAATTCAATAAATTTCTCTACAATCTTAACCAAGTTTTGCATTGACACGACTCAGAAGTGTGAATCCTGCTAGTTAAAACCTATCGGTCTTGCTATTACTTTAAAAAATTTAGAAAAAAAAGCTGTTGCAAACACAAAATCATAATAAAGAGAAACTTTATTTTACTGTTTATTATGTACACTTGGCGCATGTGTTACGCATTTAAATGCAGACGTTGAAAATCAATTAAAGTGAATCAAAACCAATTTGTTTCAAATGAATTTATAGTAGCGCTACCTATGAAGATGGTATGCGTTCTGAAAATTCATCTACTTTACACGTTCTAATTATATACTTTTGTGGTGAGATATTCATTTCTATATCAAACCATAACACGATCATAACCTGCAATCGCTCTCGCATAAAGGACTAAGATGTGCTACGTTTCCTAATTAGATATGTTCCAGAAAAATTGAAACACATGCAAGAATTGGTGAAAAAATAACATTTTCTGCGCCAGATCTCTTGGTTACGACTGAATTCTTTCAGAAGTAAAATCCATAATACGTCTTATTACTTTTAATCTCGGAAAAAAATAACTTACAAATAAAGTTTTGTATTTAAAGCAGAACTTTATACATAGTGAGCGCAAATCTGCTCTAATGATCATTCAGCATCCCCTTTAAACCGTGCTCCATGCACACAGCTCAAGCTTTTCCCACCTGCATTTCATAATCGCTCAAAGACGTCCCGATTAATTACCCTAATTAAACAACTTAACCACACACAAAGTGAATGTGTGCGGTAATATTTGTCGTCAAAGCAAGTGGCTACACTCATATGAATTTTCAATTGCTCTACGGCTTATTCAATCTTGCCATTTCTCACTATACTCGTACAGTGCTCTCAACTTTTTTGAAAATTAAAAATTAAGAGGTTTCACTGAAGATTGCAATCATAACTGCAACTGCATCGTGCAATGAATTTTCCACCTTGCTTGCGACAACGCATTTAGCGAATCTGAACAACGGAAAAATGTATGTACTATACGTTGAAAAGGGGAGAAAAAAGGATAAGTAAAAATTCACGTAGCTTTTGTCGCAAATTGCTCATAATTTGACTTAAAAAAATTCATATGACGGTTTGAGTTTGCACATGTTCACTTGTTTGTGTATTGGTTGACTCCTAGTGATTTTTTGCTCAAGTGCACTCATCTTGAAAAGTGATAAAAATTCGCCTGCACTTATACTTGATTAAATTCTATTTACATCTATGCTCAAGTGTTTGTGTTAATTGAGAAGTTGTAGAAATGTAAACACTTTCGTTGAGTGAATACTGAGATTAGGTAGTTTCATGCAATATGCTTTATATCGATAAGGAGGTTGAAATAATTGATGTTTTACTCTTTATCAATGTAAAATGTAAATGATTTTTTTTGTAAGTTAAAAATTTTTATTTTTGCTTGAGCGCTACAGCTCCTTTCGGGCTTTCACTTAGAGATAGTTAGAGTATCTCATTATCTTGATCGAATGTATTGGCACTCGAGAAGGTGATATGGTCAGTACCACGCCTTAACCTTATGTCCGTCCACCCACCTGCGTATATTGGGATTTTAGATCAGTACGCATCATAACTGAACAAGCTTACAGTCCGTCCGAAGGGTCACTCAAAGCAAATCTCGTTGTCTACAACGGGACTCGAACCAGGGACCTACGGCTCACAAATCGAGCAATCTAATCACTACACCACGCGGACCAATTGAGAATTTTCATGGAATATATTTTTGATTTTACTATGAACAAGGCCATTGAGCATCTGAACAATTCAGAAATCAGTTTACAGGGTTCATGTACTTTGTTCCGCAACATGGTGTCTATTATGAAGACCATGACCATGACCTGAATGTTAACAGTTGATGGTGGCGGAATCTTATTAGCTGTTCCTCATGATCTGTCCTGTGATTTTGCTCCAATTTCCATCTCCTACCTCTAATTGAAAGTGTATTGGCAAAACACAATTCTGTATCTTCTCCTCTGTCTCTGGCCTCAACTTATGCCCCTGTAGCTCCCTTTTAGAAAATTATGAATCATTGTTTGATTCGCTTTCTCCCTATTACCTTTCCTTTCGTCCATCTGCACATATAATTGCCATTGAATGTCCATTATCATTATTGGATCATCTTATCAAACATAGCTGTTGAATGCATAAATGTATCACGTACTCCTAATCCCTATGTACTCTCTGATGTGCATCATCCTCTAATATTAATAGAGATTATAATGCTTCCCACAACATGGATAAAATACTATATTCGATTAGCCTTTTTGACACTGAATATGGGACTCTCAAGTGCATTATACTTCTGGACTACCCACTGTCTAAATATCTCTTCTGTTAGTCTGAAAACCTAGCCTGGAACCGTTTTTACACATTACTTCGGGCTAGGCCTCGTTTTCCTATGTGTGGAGGCGCCTGTAAGCTAGAGGAATTCTTTCTCCAGTGAGAGAAGGAGGGAAAAAAGGATTGCTGGAAAAGAGACCCCTCCACCTTTAATGCTCCTCGGCGCTCCACTATGCCTTTTTAACTATCAGGACTGCTCGAGCATAATGCGCCACGTGGTTCCATTTGTTGAGTTTATGTAAGCATCTTTCCGGTTATAATCTCCGGGGAGAAATCTTCAATGTTACTGGAAGTTGTGCCACGCTGCCTGCCCTATTTTTCGTAGGCAAAAAATATGTGGCAGGAGTCGTCCACCTCTCCTGTTCAAAAAGCAGGCGGGAGCCCATGACTTATCAATCTTGTGCAAGTAAGATCGAAAACATTCATGATGGCTTAAAACCTGCGTCAGGTAGAAATCAAACTCACCATGCACTCGATCGAGCCAAGGCCTCAACTCCGGGTTGAGGCGCGCAGTACATCTTCCCATTATGATACTCTCCCAGGACTTTTGCCAATCGCTGAGGCAGCACTGTTACTTCTCCTTAACGATCGCCTTCCATTTGCTTTCACTTTTGCGCAGAAATATATTTTTTCGCCCTCAAACGATTTGAGACGTCTCTTGTCTTTGCACCTGTTTCAAACGCGTTCGGTATAACTTTTTGTTGAGCGCATCGCTCCATGCTTTCTGGCCCGTAGAGTAACATAGATAGCACAGCATTCATCAGGAGTCGTCTTCTTGGTTAGATAGGTCCCCATATGTTGGCCATCAGTAGAGTAAGTACCGTTACAAGTGCTGCTGCTTTGTCGCAACAATTGACAAAGCCACAAAAGCTAGGTAAAACTCATTTTCGAGTCCACCAATACGCTCAGGTGTGTAACTGCTGGTTTCGGTTCGATCAGCATTTCCCCAATACTGATAGTCCTTACTCTGGGTATTCTCATCTTTTTTTCAAGATCCTTCTTCTTCTTCCTAGCACTACAGCCTCTCTCGAGCCTTCGCTTTCTGCAAATAGCGGTCTCGGTCCATTGACCGCATCCTCCAATTTCGAAATCCGATGAACTGGTTTCATCGATCGAGTCAGAACAGCGTTTCCTCGGTTTTCCCATTGCTCTTCGCCCTTCAAATCTCTCAAAGAATACCCTGGTGCCCTTAAGCTCAACGCTCTCAAATAATGCAGTACTCCCTTCTTGCCTCATCCTCCATTATGTGTACCGAATAACTTGTATTGGTGCAATTTCTGACTCGATTCTTAATCTCTTTGCACATTTTTCTCTTCTACCTTTAGTAATCCTCCTGCTAACCATAGTTTCAGTCCTAACTTTTCGTATCGGGCATTTTGGCTCATTTCAACATATTGCCCTCTGATATTGAAAATATACTTATCAATTTGAATGACTCTGTTGGCCCTGGTACAGATGGAATCCCTTGCCTTTTTGTAAAATTGCTTTTGTAAGCTCTTTTTTCGACTTTTGTTTAACCTTAGAATTTTTAATGGTATATTTCCTGATATTTGGAAAATTGCATATACGAGTATTACTCCCATTTTCAAATGTGGCAATCCGTCTGATATTTCAAATTACGGTCCTTTTTCTATTCTCTCAACATTTCCCGAAATTTTTGAATGGGTAATGCACTCTGAGTTATTTCCTGTGCTAGTCCCTATGCTATCTAACCAACAACATGGCTTCGTTACACATAGGTCCACTTTGACCAATTTGGTCAATTTTTGGATTATGTTTCGCAAGCTTTAGATGCCAACTCCCAGGTTGATGATATATAGACGGATTTTTGAAAAGAATTTGACTCCGTACCTCTTAAAATCTTGCTACCGAAGATGAAATATTATGGATTCTCTGAAGGCATGCTTACATGATTTCGTTCCTACATCACTTCCCGTTCATGTTGTGTTCGTATAAATGGCAGAATATCCAACAACTTCTCACCACCAACAGGAGTACCACAAGAATCTATTCTTCTTCTTCTTAGCACTACAGCCCCCTTTCGGGCCTTCGCTTCCTGCAAACAGCACCTCCAACTGTCTCGGTCCGTTGACCGTGTCATCCAATTCCGAAATCCGAGCAGCGATGAACTGTCTTCGTCGACCGAGTCAGACCAGCGTTTCCTCTGTTTCCCCACTGGCCGCCGGCCTTCAGTTCTCCCTACGAATACCTTCTTGGGTATCCGTTGTTCGTCCATACGATTCATGTTTCCAGCCCATTGCAGCTTCCGTAGTCTTACAATCCTTGAGACCTCCAGTTCGTCAAAAATTTCATACAGCTCATGGTTGTATCGAACCCGCCATTGGTCCCTGTCTAGCTTCGCTCCGATTATTCGCCTCGGGACCCGTCGCTCAAAGGCGTTAAATATATTTGCGGATGCTTGGGTTAGGGTCCATGTTTCATACCCATAGCATGACACAGGTCTTATCACAGATTTGTATACTTGGAGCTTTGTTTTTCTGTGTATGCAGCTGGTCTTCAAGATCGTTAACACTGAATAAAATATTTTATTTGTGAGCTGTATTCTTCGGCGTATTTCGTCTCTTTCATTGCCCGTTTTCGCTATTTTGGCACCTAAATACACGAATTCGCTAACATTTTCGATACTGTATTCGCCAAGTGTGATATTTTGTGTATTTGGGGTATTTTTCCTCGACTGCTTCATGAGCTTTGTTTTATTTTCGTTGAATTGTTGCCCTACTAGTCTTGCTTCGCTGTCGAGTTTCAGGAAGAGTTCTTTGGCAGTTGTTAGTGACCGTGACAGAATGTTGATGTCGTCCGCATAGGCAACTACTTGGCTCGACTTGTATAGTAATGTACCTCGCGTATCGACAGGTAGTTTCCGTATGACGTACTCCAGAGCCAAATTGAATAGCAATGGGGCCAGCCCATCTCCCTGCTTTAGTCCGATATTTGTGTCAAAGGCATCGGTGAGTTGGTTATTGATGCGGACTTGCGAGGTTGTCGACTTCATTGTCATTTTGGTAAGACGGACTAATTTGGCTGGGATGCCAAAACCAAGCATCATTTGGTACAGTACGTTACGATCAGTACTGTCGTATGCTTGCTTGAAGTCAACGAAAATTTGGTGTACGTCTATGTTGAACTCCCAGCATTTTTCAAGTACCTGCTTGACCATGAACAATTGGTCTGTTGTTGATCTACCTGCCTTAAAACCACCTTGATACTCCCCAATAATACTGTTGGCGTATGATACGATTTTATTTTCTAAGATTTTAGAAAATATTTTGTACGCCGTACAAAGAAGTGATATGCCTCTATAATTTTCGCACTGTAACTTGTCACCTTTTTTGTGGATAGGGAATATAATTGATTGGTTCCACTCTTTCGGCATATGTTCTTGTTTCCAATTGAACTGGATGACTTTGTGAATAGCTTGGTGAACACTAGTGCCACCATATTTGATGAGCTCCACTGGAATCTCATCAATGCCCGACGCTTTATTATTCTTTTGGGCTTTGATGATGGAACAAACTTCATCCAGAGTTGGTGGGGCTAATAGAAGCTCTCCGCAGGCATCTATAGGCTCCGATGTTTTGGAGCTGTGCGGAGGATTAAGGAGGTTCTTGAAATATGATGCCCATCTTTCCTTAATCTTGATTTCCTCAGCGATTATATTGCCACTGTCATCACGACAGAGCGTGGTTCTGGGCTGATAACCACGTGTTAGGCTTTTCACTACTTTGTATGCTTGTCTTGTGTTATTGCTCGCTAAACTTACATCTATACTTCTCAATTGGTCGTCATAGTATTTTCTTTTCTTAACCCCAATTATCTTATTCGCCACTCTTCTGAGATTTTCATAGTGTTCTCTCTTCGTCCTGGTTTTCCTGCCTACGTATTCTTTGTACGCCTGATTCTTTTTATCTAACGCATTCTGGCACCAATCATCGAACCAATCATTTCTCTTGCACCGGACTTGATGTCCGATCGTTTGTTCTGCCACGGTTCTGATAGCCGCTTTCACTTCCATCCAGAGCTCGTTGCTTGTCTTTAACGATGCGTCTGATAAGATGGGAGCTAGCTGGTTGTCGAGGGTCTCCGTGAAATTTTCGGCCACAGGCGCCGGTTGGAGCCTTTCGATATCAAATTTTTGTAGCGGGCTAGTCTTCGCTGAATATGCCTTTGACATACGACATCGATAGTTTAATTTGATCAAGTAATGATCTGAGTTACAATTGGCTCCTCGGTATGTACGGACGTCAAGTATGCTCGAGACCCAACGTTGTTGGATCAGAACATAATCGATCTGGTTTTGTGTGTTGCCATCCGATGATGGCAGAATCTATACGTGGCCCTTTATTCTTTAATGTATTAATCAATGAGCTGCCTTGTTTAAGTTCACCATCATTATTTTATGCAGACGATTTGAAACTATACAGAAGAGTTGATAACTCACAAGACTGCCTTGATTTATCAAGCGTCCTTAATATTATAAGTGATTTGGTGCAGTTTAAGCCACCTTAATTTAAACATTCCTAGGTGCCACATAAGGTAAAAAAAGTCCCATCTTCCTCAAATATTGAATTGATTCTGGGGTGCTAGCTCGTGCTACTCAAATAAGGGATCTTAGAATTTTTTCCACTCTAGATTTAGGTTTGATGTCTAACATATATCCAACAAATTTCAAACAAAGCTTTCAAAAATTCTGGTTTCATACAGCGTCACGTAAAAGTCTTTCATAATGTTCAAGCAGCAGTTCGTTTGTTTGTCACATTGCTCACAGGTATGGTCACTGCATCAATGCTACCTTGTAGTCACTATTGAATCTGCCCAGAGGTGGTTAACCAAAATTTTGTTGTATAATTTCACATTACCTTCCCATTCCTATGAAGATCGTTATTCCTTACTCCAATTACGGAAGTTAAACTCTCACCGTACTGATCTAGATGAGTGTCTGCTTTTTAAATTCTACCATCATCGCATAGATTCGCAACTGGTTAATTGCATACAGGCTCGGAATACAGTTAGGCAAACTCGGTCGTCTGAAATTTTTAGAGTACCATTTGCACGTACAGATGTAAGATTCAAGTCAGCCATGGTTCGCTTACCGAGAACGCATAATTCCTCGGAGCTTGGTCCTATTCCGCAATCCGCTTTTAGATTCAAAAATGCTCTTAAATCTAAACTATAATACACTATGTATTATTACAGTTTATTGACCTTATCGTTTTATATACACTTGTTATTGGGCATTCGCCTGTAAGGTATTGTTTGACAATAAATAAATAAATTAGTCGCATCAGGACAAAGGCGTTCAATATGTTTGTGGATGCTCGGGTTGGGGTCCATGTTTCACAGCCATAGCATGGCACAGGTCTTATCACAGGTTTGTGTACTTGGAGCTTTGTTCCTGTATATGCAGCTAGTCTTCAAGATCGTCAAAACTGAATAAAATATTTTATTTGCGAGCTGTATTATTCGGCGTACTTCGTCTCTTTCAATACTGGTTTTCGTTATTTTAGCGCCTAAATACACAAATTGATCCACTTTTTCGATATCTTTTTCATGATCAACACTTCGCTTTTCTCTAATGCTAGGTTGGAGTCGTGAGAACTCACCCATCTAGTCCTTCACTTGGCGCTTTAGCATGCCTTATCTGAGTTGCGCATGTTTGACTGTTCGTTCGCATAGCCTATCAAGCGTGACTCATTTGGCAGCTAAGCCTCGATAGCTCAGCATACAAGATGTTCCGTAAACTAGAGTTGACATATTTCGGTAAAAAACCGTTGTTGGGTTTTCCAATTTTTATCATATTCGGTTGAAACGAGCGATTTATTACAGCAAAAAAACGGGTTTTTGGAAGAACCGATTTTTCAGTTTGTTTGCTTAACAAATCATTTGAATTAAAAACCCGAGTCAAAATTAAATGCATATGTTTGTATCTATTCATTAACTTTAGGTGTAAATGGTTTTTCGATTTTTTACTCACTAAATTATTTGAATCAAAATGAACTGAATATATCATCTTTGCATTAAAAAATAAGAGACTAACACATTGAAATCCAAGCCGATAGCTTACTGTTAAGCTATATCATTCATTTACAGTATAAGGATGAAAGAACCATCAGCTTAGTCCCAAAACATTTTGCATTTATTGTGCATTGGGTGCTAAATTCACTTCGCACCCTACGTAAAGTCCTCCATATTAAAGCCAAATATAAACAATTAATACTAAGAACCAATCAAACAAAAAAATTTACTTTGCTCTGGTGACTGTGGTCATTAATGCTCCCTAGGTAGGGATGGCCAAATAACTATTTTTCAGTTTTTTCTCTTCGATATTTTCCTATTAAACCGGGAGGAAAAACCTCCGGAAGAAACCGGGTTTTCGAACCAAAAAACCGGTTTTCGGTTAAACCGGTATGGTTTCTCCCATTCCTACCATAAATCCCTTCTTTTGTGTCATAGAGGAGGCTACAGCTGTCCAGTAAGTCCCTCAAGATCTGCATGATATATACTGGTACAAAGAAATGATTTTCCAACGTTCCCCATACATCCATTCATCTAGTGGAGTTGAAAGCATTTCTGACGTCAAGTGTAACCAGCAGGACGACCCATCGATTAGAACTGCCGTGTGCCTATGCACGCTGAACCGCGCTCGACATCTCTCTAATTGCATCGATAGTAGAGTGACCTGTTCTACAGCTGTACTACCGTGGAGATATAGCCCAGTCATATTAGGCAAAAAAAGGGGTCAACCTCGGAATGAAAGATAATAAGCTGCAAATTGGTATGTTTTTGTTTTGTCATTCTAAATGTTGTCTCAAAAGTCACAATCGTTATCGTGTCCGCGTCTCAAGATATTCAAGGTCAAAGGTCACAAAAATCGGTTTTTCGCGAATATCTGGCTTCCTATCGGTTAAATGAGATTTGCATTTATTATAAAAGTTGTAGGCTATAAAATTCCCTACAACTTTTGTTTAAACTTTTTTTTCATACGACCAACCGTTTTGAAGGTAGAGCGCGAAGAGTGCACATCGTACAGTCATATACGGCCTAATGCAAGGTCAAGCGTGAGTTATGGTTATCAGTACGTTATAAAGTCAATTATTTACTTGGAAATTATAATTATTAAACAATGCCTATTATTTATGTACTAACTATTAATTATTTATATTTAATTAAAGTAAGTAACTTGATTATTTATATATAATTATTCATATTTAACTATTTAAGTATAAAATATTATTAATTCTGGATTATATATTTTAGTTTTATTTTAAGTTAACACGACATTATATATCTTTTCTTTAAAACGCGTAAATTTCTCAATACTTATATACCTGGAAATAATGGAGTGCGCATCTTGTTGGCATTATATAATGCTCCAAAATCTGAGGACAACATTGATCATTTCCGCTACACGCAATTCATCAAATTTACAAAACTAAATAAACCTGTACAACTGTCAACACTTCCACCAACAAGTGTAGCAGCTCATCAACACATAAAACGTGTCTACTACCAGATTCAAACGTGGTTAGGGAAGGACTTAGAACCTAAAGAATGGGGCTGGATGCTTGAAAATGAAATCCTGGAGCCCATACGAACGTTATTACCTCCAGCACCAGCCGAACTACTAAACGTAATATTTTGCAATTGCAAAAATGGTTGTGGTTCCCGCTGTGGATGCAGAAAATCAGGGCTACAATGTTCTTTAGCTTGCGGCCAGTGCAACGGACAAGCTTGCCTCAACGCTTCACTGTATCCAAGTAATCCCGATGAAGAAAATACATATGATCCCGATATTCTGGAAGGTTTGGAGATGAACATGACAGATAATGAGGATGATGACAATGAATCGAACATTTTTGAGCGACAAGAAGAAGAAGACGACGAACAAGAAGAAGATAATTAGCTTCCATTTCCAATTTCATTACAATTAAAATCAACAAAGATACTTTTGATATTTGAACTCACATTTTGATAAATGTATATTATGCCGTATTTAATAATAAATAAAAATATGTGTAAAATATATACTCTTACTATCATTTTAACTTAAAATAAAACTAAAATATATAATCCAGAATTAATAATATTTTATACTTAAATAGTTAAATATGAATAATTATATATAAATAATCAAGTTACTTACTTTAATTAAATATAAATAATTAAAAGTTAGTACATAAATAATAGGCATTGTTTAATAATTATAATTTCCAAGTAAATAATTGACTTTATAACGTACTGATAACCATAACTCACGCTTGACCTTGCATTAGGCCGTATATGACTGTACGATGTGCACTCTTCGCGCTCTACCTTCAAAACGGTTGGTCGTATGAAAAAAAAGTTTAAACAAAAGTTGTAGGGAATTTTATAGCCTACAACTTTTATAATAAATGCAAATCTCATTTAACCGATAGGAAGCCAGATATTCGCGAAAAACCGATTTTTGTGACCTTTGACCTTGAATATCTTGAGACGCGGACACGATAACGATTGTGACTTTTGAGACAACATTTAGAATGACAAAACAAAGGTTCATACCAATTTGCAGCTTATTATCTTTCATTCCGAGGTGAAAGCCCTAATATGACTGGGCTATATACCAGATCCCGTGTCGCCGGTCTACACCGCCCCGGAATATTATGAATGTGATGAAAAATTAAAGTTAAGACAGAATGCGCTGAAGATGGAGGACGCTGATCAGTAACTCGAGATGGAGAAGTTAGAGCGTGAACGTAATTTGCTTACTAGGGAACTGAAGCGAATATTGAATAAACATCAGTCACGGTTCAACAATCACCCTATGTGAATGATCGACATTTGATGTTAATACTATTCGGCAAGGGAGGCTTTTCGGAAGATCACAAATCGTTCGACTTGAAAGACCAACGCTGTGCAGCGTGTAAAGTGCATCAGCTGAATAAGAATTGGAAGGAACATAAGCTAATTACATCAAACATGCATTGCGGGAATACAATGTACATAAAGCTTGAGATCATCGCCGAGTAGTCAAGTTTTATGATGTCTTCGAAATAGACGTAAATTTGTTTTGCACTGTGTTAGAATATTGTGCTGGTACGATCTAGATTTCTATCCGATGCAACATAACAAATACCAGAACGCGTAGCTGGATTAATAATAACGCAGGTACTTTCAACACTGAAGCACCTGAATGAATTCAAAAAGGGATGCGAATTCGCAATCTTCAGACGCGTGAACGACAAATACCATGCGTTAGAACGCAATAGCAGTGATAGCAACAACCACCTTCATTATGAACAAGAGTTGCAGTCGCAGAAAAAGATGATCGGGCGGCAGCAGCTGCTCTATACTTACTGCAACACACGACAAAACGAATGCGCCCGTATCCAACGAATGTCAAGATTGTTGCACGAAACTTTCTGATCTAACGAAAGCTTACCTTTTTGCCAACGCAACAGCCTATCACGAGCATCGAAGTTAATAAGCCGTTGGATTGATGACGTCCTGAGAAGCTGCAGTACATTGCATCAACTTCAAGGATCATGGGATTGCAACGGCTGTTCCTTCCCAACTTCACCAAGAATTACGGCTCATGTGATGGCGATGCGAATGGCACCGAAGTTGACGCACGCGAAAACAAGACATGCAAACTCATCAAAATAATTCAGGAAAATAAAATCCTTTCTGAGAGCTCACTCGCTGAGATTAAAAATTATCAAATTAAAATTCATTTAAAACGTAACGCGAAGCCGATACATGTACCGGCGCGTCCAATAAAATTTGGTTTACAAAAAAATGTAGAAGCTGAATTCGACAGACTTATAGAAAAAGAGGTGATTTCACACGTGGATCCTGACAATACACCGCTAGAGTGGGCAACACCCACAGTAAATTTTACAAAGAAAGATGGTACAATTAGAATTTGCGGTGACTTTCGAACAACACTTAATCCCGCTCTAGTAACAGAACGGCATCCAGTCCCACTTTTTGGTTAGCTGACACACAAATTATCTCGTGGAGAAACGTTTGCAATGATTAACTTAAAGGATGCATATCTGCAAATTGAAATACATCCCGACTCAAGGAAATTCGTCGTTATTTTGACTCACAGAGGTTACCAGTACAACCACCTTCCTTTTGGTATCGCAACTGCCCCGGCTAATATTCAAAGGTATTTGGAAAACTTGTTATAAGGGATACCCAACGTTGCGGTATATTTTGCTGATATTGCCATCACGGGTAAGGACAACCACACGCATTTGGTAAACATAAAAGAGGTTTTACGACGACTACGCGCAGCAGGCTTTTGAGTAAAACTGAGCAAGTCCGCGTTTATGCAACCCTCAATCGAATATTTGGGACATGCAATCAGTAAAGAAGGTATACGACCGTCGCAATCCAAATTGGCAGCGATTGCATATGCTTTAACACCAACCAACGTAAAGGAGCTCAGATCTTTTTTAGGTTTAATAAATTTTTATGAACGATTTATACCCATCCTTTGTGTGCAAATCTTCATTTATTAACAGGAACACGACAACAATGGAGTTGGGGTCCTGCGGAATCACAGGCATTCGAGCACGTAAAGCAAAATGTGGTTAAAGCTAATATTATCGTGCCATACGACCTTAACCGCCAACTATACGCAGCATGTGACGCATCTGAAAAAGGAGTAGGAGCTTTTGTATTTCATAAAACTAGTGTGCGAAGCGAGGAGCCTATTCCTTTGCTTCTCGCAAACTTACTAACGCCTAACAACATTATTGCAGATTGCTTATCACGACTTCTAAATAATGACGAACGGGCAGGCAGAGAAGAGCAGCGGATTAACAAAATATCCGAGGAATTACTAAGTATTAAGTACGACCATATACAACCATCACAAAAGATTTTACAGAAAGCAAAAAAAAACGACCCTGTACCACGAAAAGTATTACGGCTAGTACGATCATGTTGGAGTAGCAAAGAAGTAACGAACGAACTCAAACCATACTACCGTACTAACCTGGCAGAGTAGACTAATCATACCTAACAAACTTCGCCAACCCGCGCTAAGACGTCTACACATCGGGCATCCGGCAATAGTTGATATGCGTGCAATAGCCCGTTTTTAATGTTCGGTGGCCACTTATAAATGCCGAAATCGACACATTTGTAAAAAATGCAGGTCATGCCAGGAACAAAGGCCGCAATGCACTGAACTTTCAGTGATTTCGTGGGCTATACCGGAACGACCATGGCAACGAATCCATGTGGACTTTGCTGGACCATACGAGGATCAGCAGTGGCTTGTTGTAGTTGATGCCCTTTTAAAATGGGTTGATATCCGACCTTTCAACCAAACAAGAGCCGAACATTTATGTGATACGCTAGATGATATTTTTACCACGCTTGGATTACCGCAATTCATTGTATCTGATAACGGGCCACAATTTATATCCGAAAAGTTTCTACATTATTGTAAATCACGATGCATAAACCACATTAGATCGTCACCACACCATCCAAGGACCAATGGGCTCGCTGAGCGTTTTGTTCAGACTTTTAAAACAAGAACGAGAGCCAGTAAAAATGAAAACAAGACAACGCAGCAGCGTCTTTGTGTGCACATATAGGAATACTCCACATGCTGCAACAGGTAAAACTCCAGCTGAGATGATGTTTAGCAGACGACTGAAGGGATTTTTCGACAACTTAAAACCCGACAAGAGACGAGAACTGCAGTTCAAAAGCCTAAGACAAGAGATTGAGTCAGGTAAGAATATACGCGAATTTCAACCAGGGCAAAAAGTCTATTACAAGACAAAACTTAAAAAAAAAATGGCAGCCAGCAAAAGTTACGGAGACAACATATCTTTCTCCTACCGTATACTAACTCCCGATGGTGCGGAGAGAAGATGACACTGCGACCACATGTGCGAACGTAATGAGACGAAGACGTAGATAAAAAGGACATTCTTCCACACTTGCCGATCTCGCCAAATATACCAATGATTGTTGAAAAGACACAGCCTATTACGACCAGTACTCCGACATCTCAAGTCGGATCTCAAGAGACTGTGATGGAAAATATTGACCTACCCTCAGAAACGAGACGAAGCAACCGTATTCGCAGAGAGCCAGATTGTTTCAAAAGCAGTGCTTACCAATGAAAATTTGTTACACACTTAATGTTTTTCTTAATATTAATAATTGAAATCATTCAGGTTGAAAATTTAGTGCTTTCAAAATTTTTTGAAATACATTTGATTTCTTGTTTCGCTATTTGCTTTATATTGATAATTTAACATAATTGGATATGTATCGCCTTATGATACGGCGGAAGGAATGTCATGTAAATGTATATGTACTCGTATTATATTTGAAGAGAATAAATCAGTTGCAATCAGAACTCGGACTTGTTTGGTCGTTTCACGCTTAACATAACAACATGTATGTGGACAATACTGAGCTATCTTTAGCTATCTGGTATCTTCTCGGTAACTTTGTTCCTTTTTTATAGTTCTTGAAGATGCGGAATCGGAACTTGACCTTAATAACGTAGTGATCCGAATTAAAGATAGCGTCCCCGAACGAGCGCATGTCGAGAATGCTGGTGGCGGCTCGTTTTTGAATGAGAACATGGTCGGTCTGGTTAAATGTGCGACTGCCTGGGGATGCCTACGCTCTATTGAAAATGCCTCGTTGTGGGAATTATGCTTACTGTGAAGCCTCTACTAGTTGCAAAATCTATTAAACGTTGTCCATGGCCACTGGTCTCTGCATGAAGGCTGTCTCTCTCCGGTTGATGCTCTAATTGCCGTTTCTAGGCTGAGTTTTGCATTGATGTCATCTAGAACAATTTTAATATCATTTTACGTTCCAGGGTGCTTTAAAATTCGTCTGTGATTGCCTCCTCCTTGCCTTCAGTAGGGGCGTGACAGTTAACCAGTCAGACATTAATGAATTCGGTCTTGATCCGAATCGCACAGATTCTTTCGTTAACGGGCTTGAAGTCGGTGATACTTTGTTTAAATCTGGTGTCAACAATAAAAGCCAATCTCGTTTCCTTTCAAATTTTTGCTTTTAAGCACGGTGTGCGCTCACATGTCAATTGTGTCTTCATCCTAATATCTGGTTCCAAGCACTATGAGGAGGTTGATTCTATATTTCTTTATTTCATTCAGAAGTTGTCGCAGTATGCCTGTTCTGTTTAATGATCTAACATTCCAAGTTCCAAAAGAATAGTTGTTGGTATGTTGCGATAATCGGTGCCGTCTATCCTATCCAATATGATGGTATTGTCCTGACTCTATGACAAGTAAATACTAATAGGAGCGTTGTCAGCATATCAACATAGTCGGTTTCGGTTCGCCAGTGGTATTATATTTCCTATACACCCGCCCGATAGCCGATTATTGCATCCTCTGTTCGCCACCTAAGGACGCCTCCGAAGGGAGACCGAAAGCCCCAAACGAACAGTTTATAATGGAAACAATGCAATCTGTGTATTGCTTTTTAGACAATGCTAAAATGTTTTCGTGCTGTCAAGACTCTTTGAGTTCTGATATATAAGTAGAACGATAGATGGATGTTTGATTGAAGAAGTCTATGCGTTTAGACTGCTGAGCAATAGTGGAAGGAATAAAAGGTTTTACTTTAAGGTAAAATAGATATTTGAGCAGAGTTGAAAAGAAAATACGTGGAGGAACAGCGAAGTCTTGCTACAATAAAATAATACGGGAATTGAAAAATCAATTTCAAATTTATTGCACCTTTCCTTTTAATTTGTAGAAATTAGTATATGTGTGCATCATGAATTTTTTAATGTAAATAGATTACCGGTCGAACTGGGAGTATAAATTTTTGAATTCATAAATGTTGTTTGCAAACGTTTTTCCATTGAAATGTACTACTTATCATTTATATATCTTCATTTTTATATCATGATTTTTTCCATCGCACATGTTTCTCTAGCAGGTTTTCACACGCTTCACCTTAATTACATCAATGACTTTTTAAACCGATCCATTCTCCAATTATTAAAATTCTACCATGAATTGAGCATCGGCAAAGTGCTCTTCATATTATCAACAATTTAAAATCAATTAAACTAATAGTATAGCGAATCAGCCGGCAACCTGTCCGCCAATAAGTAAATATGCATACATTTCATTTTATTAATTAAATTGCGGCTTTCACGCAATGGAAGCTCCCGCTATCCGAACATATGTACCAAGTATCTACTTCCAATGACACCCTACATTCGTATGTTGATTGCTGAGGGCTGATGGCGGTGCATGTTGTCAGTTGACAGTGTAAAATTGCATTAATTACCAATTATCGCTCATCATTAAATTATGAACACTACTTGTTTGGATACGTACTTATATCTTGCTGCATGAGTATGCGGAATTTTCACGTATGAAAAGAACATTTTTTGAAGCTTTTTGTTGATCTTATGTGAATGTTTGGTGAAGGACATATGGACATTCATATTGAAACATTTTTTCGTTGTGGTCAATTAAACTGCATAAATTTTATTCTGTTAAATTTGGGGTTGCATAAATGTTTTCAGGCGTTGAAACGCGAGCAGTTTGAAAAGTATTCTGAAATTAATTTTCTCGATTAAGAATGTGATTTGTATTAAATTTTTGCTGCAATAAAATAATTTTATGTCTCTAATTATGATTAAAAACCCCCTTATTATGCATTTAAATTGCGAATATATATCACTTTAACAACCCTAACCCTAAATGCAACAGCTCGTTACAATAGCCTAGTCCCGATCGCTATAGTACAAACGGTCAAATATTGCACGTTCGGTCATATATGCCATCTTTTTGGATGTGCAAAATTAATTTTCACAGACTTTTAGCCGACACCTACTGTTTGTCATCCGAAACTCACCACTAATTAGCGTCATTATACGTGAACAGGCTAACAACCGAAGCGTTTGCCTCCGCACCATGTTGCTTGTCGGCATGATGTCCTTTTAGCAATTGGGACTGCACGTACACATGTTGTATATTTCGTACAGGCCTAGATATAGATTGCCCGTACCAATTACCAACTAACCATGTTATGGATGGTGGACCTTGGCTGTTGCTGGAATACTCTGTTGTCATTCAGTCATTTTAGCAGGATGTTTTTCGTTGCACAAATATTGCTCAGACCGCAGATTCAGCAACAGTATAAATACAAGTGGAAAAGGATAACGATGATGATGTGGATGCATGAGAAGGAGATTGGGAGTTATGGAATGGGGTTTTGCAAATCTCATTGACATAATCGGGATTTGGAAATTTAGGATAGTGAAATGTTTTCGTTTGATTTTAATTATCATATTGGTTAGATTGAAGGTGATGATTTCTGCTAGAGGGGCTTACCAGCTGTTTATATCCAGAGGGAAAGTAAAAGTGTGAAAAAATAGTATGATTGTATGTGTAAAATTTTCAGCGTTGGCTAGTCTAAATCTTGATTTTTGGCTACTTTAGTAAAGAATCGTCTTTAATGATGACGTTGACGAATTTTAATTTGTAAATGGCGAGTCGTAATTCTGCACACATTTTTTTTTGTATTTTAATACCTCACATAATCTTTTTTAATCCCCTCCTTATAATAAGAGTAAGACGGATTCCCTGAAACATTTTTCCTTCAAAGATAATAAAGTAATGTATCAAATGAAGGAGTTGAGCAAATCTTTAATACGCTAGACTCTCGCTAATCCTGGCCTCAGTAATCCGGCTCATAAACAATGTTACACATCTTTATTTGAAAATTTGGCATTTTTGGCAGCTCTGTATTATGTATTCTAGAAAACGTTACGCTAGACCTTAAGCAGAAACTCAGAATTTTAGATATTTTCAATCGTTGTTCTTCGCAGAAAGCCAATGCTGCTGAGTATAAGGTTGGACTGTTTTATATTGAAGAACAAGTTGAGTAAGCAGGAGGGTGCTCCTACCAGAAGATCTTTATAAACATCCTAGGGTTAGAAATAAGTTTTCTAATAGCGTGAATCGATAACTTGAATTATTCATCCAATATTTGGATATGAAATCGTTCAAATTTATGCAAAAGATGCACAGTTTCTTTCATTTGCACAGTGCAGCCGCCATTTTGATCTAGCTTAAATGATTTTTTTGAATGCTCGACCGATAGAACATGTTCAAGTTAAACACTATTCCTTAAATTTTCATGAAAATTGAAAGAAAAAGAAATCCCTAGGTCAATTTGAAATATGTAACACGTGTTATTGTTGTTGTAATTCCATACAATTGAAATGGCTATCACTCACTTGATAATGATTGGACCTCAATCAAATTTTGTTAACGTATATATCTTATATCAGTCTATATAATTTCAAAATTATGATTCCATCTCAATTAAATTTTGTGAACATATATATCTTATGTCAGTCTATATAATTGCTAAATTTCAAGACGTTTAAAGCTACCGTTTTGATTTTATGGGCGAAAATGTAAAATCTACAAATCATACTATTATTAACAAAGTTGAGTGAATTTCGATTTCTAAGGTATTTGTTGCCCTTGTACTCATAAAGGCCCACGTTCGTGATAATTTTTAGATTTTTCGGCTCAAAGGTATCCAATCGGGAGGGGGGGGGGGGGACACAAATTTTTGGTACATTTTGCCTTCCCCTGGACCCCCTAATTCATGAAATGACTTTTTTATTTCAGATTCTAAAGTTGTAATCCAGACCTTTCATTTGATACCCCACTCGACTACCTTTGATTAAAAAAATTTTTTTAAGGGCCAATTCGTTATAAGGGGGGATCCATCTTAACATTTTTTTTAGGGTTTTGTACTAAAATACAAAACCCTATTGCAATCACGACCTGTGTCCGTCCGTCCGTCCGTCTGTATGTCACAGCACTTTTTCTCCGAAACTATAGAGGCTACAGCCATGAAACTTTGTAGAAAGGTCAAAAGTGGTGACCTCTTGAAAGTTCAAGGGTGGAAAAATTTTTCAAAGGCGTTTAAGGGGGGTCTCCCCATATAGGGAGGTGACCCCTCAAAAAAAAAAAATTTCACGATTGGTAGTCGAGTAGGGTGTCGTTGGAAAGGTCTCAATGAGATCTTTTCCAAACAAGTTTTAAAATTGCCTTATAAGTACCGAGGGGGCAGGGGAAGGGGAAATGTACGAACTTTTCGCGTACCCCCCCTAGCGATTGGACACCTTCCATCCGAAAAATCTGAAAAAAAAATCATGAATGTAGGCCTTAATGAGTACAACAACAACAAATACATGGGAAGTCGAAATTCACTCAACTTTGTTAGTAATAGTATGATTTATCGATTTTATGTTTTCTTGAATAAAATATAAATGGTACCCTTAAATTCAATAAAATTTAGTGAACAGATGACTATTTATAAGATTGATCTTTTCTGAAAGTTTCATAAAGATCGAATGGTATTTACCGAAGTTATAGCGATTTGAATTTTCCTGTATTACTATGGAGCAATATGCCCTGTATTACTATGGAAACATATGGCTATGGAGCCATATGCGCTTTTTACCGACTTAGACACTACAGCTTTGCTAGAATTTGCATGAAAATTTCAGGAGTGATAGATATCATGAAGATGAGTACATACAATTGAAACAAGTTGAAGAGGCAGGAGAGAGCTCCTAGCAAAAGGGCTTTGTAACCATTCTAGGATTCGAAAAAATAGGCCATGAATCGATGATTACAGTACAGAGGAGTGGCCCCTGAAAAAAAATTTCATGAAAGGTAGCCGATATGAGTATCAACTGAAAGTTCTCTATGAGAGCTTTTCAAAACAGTTCTTAAACTGACCGTTTTTGCTTCTGTTGGAGCACAGGGGGGGAAATACATGAAAAATGTGTTTCCTCCCTCGCGAATGGACACCAGTGAATTTAAAAAATCTGAAAAAATTATCAAAGGAGATATTTATGGGTATAACTATAACAAATACCTCAGAAGTCAAAATGCGTTGAACTTTGTTAATAATAGTATGAACCTCGAATTTCACATTTTCTCGAATAAAATCGTCTTTGACATGTTTCATGAATTTATTCGTTGCTGGTTACTGCATTTTGTAAGTTAAGTACAAAACCCTTCTGACATGAGCATAGTTCTGTCTACCCAACTTGTTTTAATTTGTGGTAAGGCCTTAACTTTTGAGAGACCATCACTTCTGACCTTTTCACATTTTTTTTTTTGAGCATTCTAGCTTCTATAGTTTCTGAGTAAATCAGCTGTGACGCACGGACAGACGGACGGACAGACAGGTCGCGAAACTAGTAGGAGCAATGGAGTAAAATTAACCCTTGGTCTGTAAAGGTATATTCCGCACCCGTCACGTGTAAACCTTTAAGCCCCAGCATTTATTGACCGTGTCGCTTAATTTGAAAAAAATTCAAAATAATCATGTTTATACTTAAAACCTTCAACTTAAAATATCAATCAAAGAATTTCGGAAAAGTATATTTTTGCAAACATTTTTCATGAAATAAATGGAGCAATTCAGTGAAAAATGATGGCTAACTCAAAAAATTAATGCTTTGTGAAAAATTTAGATACTGAAATGAGACGTTAGGATAAAGTTTCCTTAGGTATATAGATTTCAGGAGAAAATGCACCATTTGGTTCATTTGATATTACAGGTAAAATTAGCAATAAAAATATTCAAAAAATGTCGTCGTGACAAATTAAATCATTATTAACTTCTATATATTATTATAAGAGAAAAAACTATTCTACAGGACTTTCCAATAAGAGGTGTTATTTTGATATTAAAAGAAAAATGCCAGTTTTTAATATAAATGATCGGATGTTTATTTCATTATAAAGAGAGAGGTATGCCGTTAATAGTGGAAAATAACATCAGGCAAATGACCACCACGACCACGCTTACAGGATCATATCCTTTTTATGAAATTTTCCATAACCAAATCGCAAAGTGGCTGCCCTATGTCCTCGATAGCCTCACGAAGTCCATCTTTGAGGTCTTGAATCGACGCTGGGCTGTTGGTGTAAACCTCCTCTTTCACGTGGCCCCAAAGGAAAAAGTCGCAAGGTGTTAAATCACAAGATCTCGGTGGCCAATTGTGATCACCTCTTCGAGAGATAACACGGTCCGGAAACTTTTTCCGTAAAAGTTTTGTTGAAAGTAAACGTTGTTCAGATCAATATCATCCGATTCCGGCCATAAAAAATCATTAATCATCTCTCGATAGCGCAATCCCTTCACCGTCACTGTTGCTCCAGCCTCCGCCGTACCATAAACCGCACCAAACTGTGCTTGTTGACGAAGCGACCGAGGTGGAAATGGGCCTCATCACTCAAGATGATTTTTCGATGGAATTCCGGATCATTTTCATGCATTTCAAGGACCCAATCAGCAAAGGACACGACGTTGTTGATGATCAACCGGCTTTAGTTCTTGTGTTAACTGAACTTTATAAGCCTTAAGATCCAAATTTTTATGCAAAATACGGTGTAATGACGTTTGTGGAATGCCTAATTCCAAAGAACGACGAGGAATGGACAAACCTGGGTTTTCTTCAACACTTTCGGCTACAGCAGCAATATTCTCGGCTGTTCTTGAGTGACGTGCACGGGTTTTATTCTTCACATCACTAAGTTGTCACAACAGCTCGAATTTTTCCACCAATTTCTGTATTGCGGTCCGACAAGGTGCTTCACGACGACCCAAAAATGTTCCAGTTTTACGAACCGTCTCTGCCAAATTGTCACCATTTTTATAGTGAATTTTAATAATTTCAATGCGTTGTTGAAGCGTGTATCGTTCCATTTTTATTAATGGCGTAGTTTCTACTTGTCAAATGTTAAAAAATAACAGTTTCAAAAGTGACATCTACCGAAATAGCGGCCTATTCAAAATAACACCTCTTATTGGAAAACCCTGTATTGTCGTGACCAGATTGGTTTCACGGTCCATTAATTTTTTCCTGATGAGGTCGACTATTAAGCCGAAATGTTGAAGTAAGTCAATTCCGATTATCCGTTGCCGTACGTCCATTTAAATGGTCGTGATAATTCCAGATTTAAAGAAATAATTCTGTAGCCGTTGGATAATTCGTGGAAATATTCTGATTTGTGTTTCGTGGAAGGACGGATACGTCAGTTCCAGTGTCAATAAGGAATCGGTTCCCATTTTGTTGGGCGTTTATTATAAGTCGGCGATTATTATGTGGTTGATCATCTTCGCTTCTCCCTTTGGTTCTTGCTTAGACTGTCCACTGACATGGTTGTCGACAATTTCTGGCGCGTTGCCCGAAGCGTTTATGATGAAAGCAGTATCGGTCGTTTGATCTAGACTTCGATCGTTTCCTTGTTCTGCGAGACGTTGATTTTGACCCAGATCGCGTCCGGAGCTCCAGGCGGTCAATACGACTCAATATTTGTTGTAGTACTTCGCTATTTGCGTTATCTGGCCTTTGTATAGATGCAATAGCGGGTGGATGCTGTAATTCCATCATCGGTTTGTCAATGTCGGGCTCGCTTGAAATAGCCAACACAACCCGAATATATTCTGGTAGATGCTCTAAAAGAAGCAATCATAACAGAGCGTTTGTCAGCTGTTGTCCTCCAGTGTTTCGAAAATGTTGCAGGTAATGTGGTGGCTTCCTTCCGTCCAGATTTTGTCCTTGAAATAAGCGTCGCACCTTCGATTCGTTGGACTCTGCGAACGCTGTTAATATACGCTCCTTAACAGCATTATATTTGTTTTCCAACGGTGAGTTTCTTACGATGCAATATTTCTGGCTCAGCGTATTGTATCACGTACTTGAATTTTGTTTCATCCTGCGTGATGCCATGTAGCTTCCACTTGTTCGAACCATAACTCGGTATCCAGTTTAAAAAAATGTCAGGAATTTCGTTATTCGCGATGCTTCTACAAAAAGATTCGCACTTGTCAAAGGTCTAAGTGCAATGGGCGGAAAATTAACACCAGGACCCTTTGGAGTTTTCGAGGCTTCCACGGTATCACTTGGTCCGGTAGCCATTTTCGACAATTAATGGCGCCACCGAGAACTTTGTTTGAGTCAATACTCGAAAAGATTCAATATTATGTCGGAAATTCACCACTGTGGGGGTACTGACAAAACTCAATAATAAAAAGAATTTCAAAATCAATAAATATATAAACTTTATTTTATAATTATAATAAGCGACGCGCGCAATATGGGGGCCGGTAGAAGGAACGACGTTGTGCGTTCATGTACGAGTGAAAAAAGAAGTTATCGCTTTTTCCTTAAAACGATTACAGCGCTTCGTTACGGTAGCGGTGAAATTCTGTACGACACCTCAGCTGTTATTGTCTTATCGCTACAGTCAACCAATGTTCCACACTTAAAAGCTGAGGTTGTAATTTACCCCAGTTAAGATACCACAAAAACACAACGCACTACGTTTCAGCCAGGACAGTTTTCTCACTAGCAGGAAAAGTAACCTGCCATGGGTTCTCTCTAGCCCGCACCGGGTTTTCCTTATAATGAATATTTTTGCGAACACTAAACATTAGTTTTGAAATTTCACTTCATGCTTCACTGTGCAATAAATTATCTTCGAAGCGCTGAGGTTATTAATAAAGTATCTTTGGGCTTAATAAGGAAGCTTTTTTGTCAAGTCTTTAGGGCAGGATATGCTGCTATTTGAAATGATTTCTAGCGTCACAAATAAAGCTTTTCTATTTGCACACATGGAACAACAAACAACAGTATTGTTGTCATTGCAGATGGTCTATCATTAATCCTTTGCACATGACATACATTCCAACATTAGATATCTCAGTCTAGACCACGATGAAAATTAAACCGAAACCAGATTGCCTGCTGTTTCCTAACCATTTTCCCGATCTCCACGTCCATATCCCATTACAGAGATGTCCCGGTCACGACCGCATCCATCGGCTCAGCGCTCTATCCGTTTGTATTCTCACTACTTGCTGAACGTTTTGAAGCATTTTGAAAATTTACAAATTTCCTAACCGCAAAGATAACACTATCCTTCTGGCTCGTTTGTCGCTCAGCCATAGTTTCGTCGTGTCGATGTCGTGGATTTAGCTGGTTACATGGATCGGTGGAATTTAAATTTATCTCTCAACGCCATTATCCCTATGCACATCCAGTACAGCTCGACAGGATAATAGAATGCTCGCCAAGTGTTAAAGCGATTGTCAGTTGCTGGTTATCGGGGCTGGTTGCCGGAAATGAAAGCCAATGGAAGCAAAAATTAATGTTGGTGAAATGTCTTCGGATGGGTCCTTTGGGAATTGTGAGTATTCTTTTATTCAATGACCTCATCTGAATGGCTATGAAATTGCCATCTGAATGCCATTCAAAATTGTTGGGGTGTCAATTTTATGGTCGATATTGAACGTTTGTTATTCAAACTTTCAAATATTTATGGAATGAGAACATAGAAAACAATAACAATATAATTCTTGAGAAAAGAATGGATATTCAGCTTTTTTTTGGAACATGAATAATTCAAAATAAGAAGGCTTCTTTTGCTGTTACTGGCCATAGACACAAAATTAAAATTTATCCCTTCAATTGCGTCTTATACAAAATTACTAACTAACCAATATAATTTATCATGAATTGATAATACCAATAAAGAAAGAATTTATTTTAAATTCATTATTTTACTAAATGTGACATGCTTGCTAAACCATTGCTTTTACTGTTACTACTTGCATTAAAAATAAAGGTAAATGTTGTAAAATCCTTTTTCATGCAAATCAATAACCACCATCGACTTCCGTTACGTCTAAACCATAATTCAACAATCAGCGAACCTACGGAAAATATTTCCACCAAATTAAGCACTAAGTAGCTTAACCTTACTTTTCGCTCGAAGGAAAAACTTGAACAGGAAATCCATCCTGTGGCTAAAATCCAAATTGACCATAAATTTAAAGTAAGCGACACATTTCGAACATTTCTATCCCGACAACGTTACATTTCGTGTCGTGATTAGTGGCTATTATGAGTGTGAAAAAACTGCTGAGAAAATAATGTGGAAAAATAGAGGAAAAGTCAACTTTTCACTTTGCATTGTAGTCGGTAAGTGGAGTATATCCATTCTCGTAAAATGTGTTTTCTGTCTAAAAATTCAGACGTTTTTTCCTTAATTCCGTTTCATTGTTCAATAGGCACGAGTTGAGCTGGTAGGAAATTCGTTTACTCTTTTTATGGAAAGTAGTTATATTGGGGAAATCACGAAGTTCTTAACTGTGACGCCATTTAAACCTGTCGCTTTACTTGGCAATGAAGGATGTGGAAAACTCGTGTGCACTATGCAGGACACGAAATATCAGAATATCAATAGGCTTTAATTAGGCAGCAGGACGCTGCTATATTACAAGGTTTTTAGAGGAGTGGAGTAATTATTACTTTGGTCAGTGATTGAAATAAAAACAGAGGAGCCAAGCCTTCTTTAAATGGAACAATATTTACTTGATGAGGACATGATTTATGATCTCACACGGAACGAAAGTGTTTCCTGATTAACGCAACTCAGCAACATAAATATGATTTTATTAGGCTGAACAACATAATTTACTAGTAAGTATAAACCGATGTTAATAGCTTAATCACTAATAAAATATGCTCCTATTTACTATGAAGCACCGCAAACTTCCTCCATCCTGGCCCTCAAGAAATTTAAAAGTAAGGACATCTATAAGCGTATAACAGACCAATGTTCTCTTCTGTGGTCATCCATCATCCTGTTAAAATCAAATCACAAAACATTTAAACAAGTGTGCGAGTTAATGTGATGGGTGAAACCCTAGAAAAACAATTTAATTTCCATAAATATGAATATAACGAGAAAAACAAAGGAACGGTGTTTTAAGAAAAATGCAGGAGCGGGTGAAATATTCCTAGCTATGCGGCCAGGAAAGTAATTCATTCATTCATACATTTCGTTCATAACTCCCTCAGACAGCTTAGAGGGTCAGGAAGAGAGAGCTGGTAGACAGTGAAATCGTCCTTTAGGAACATAAACGGTTAGGAAGGTTAGCAGAAAGAGTGAAGCGGGAGTTTGGAATGCCACAGGCGATATGAACTTTTCCCCAACTGTGGCTGAAGTGGTTTTTGCCTTGAATTTGGATATCGTTCTTCATAAGTCAGATAGCCGGTGGCCGGCTTTCCTGATTATTTTTTAATTGTGTTTTAAATGTTGGAGTAGGAGGAAAGTGAAGCTAAAATGTTTTTGGATTGCAAAGAATTTAGAGTATGTAAATTTTTCGTAGAGTTATTTCTTTTGATATGGAACCCATTTGGAATTAGCATAGATAAAAAGGATTTGATTGTTGTGTGAGCTGTTAAAATTTTTTTTAATGAAGTTTTTTAAAAACACAAAAGAGCCATTAACGTATCGCGAAATATACAAATATTCTAAGAATATTTTCAATTCAATGGAAGTTACAATGAGGAGAAATTCAATAAGAAATCCTCCTGTGGTTCTTTTAAAATCTCAAGTAGATTCGATGTCAAGAATTATCCGAAAAATTCTAAAAGGAATCAAAGAGCGAAAGACACACTAAAGCAACTGTGGCTGGGTTACCTACGATATCCTAAAACACAAAATCTAAAATCCAAACTTCAAAATCCACAACAACAAAAAAATACTTGAACACAAAATCTTGTAGTGCAATTAAGGTATATGAATGTCCGTAAAGGACTGGAGCGATGGCCTGCTGCCTCGGCGGAAGAGGATAGTAGTGTTGGCAGGCTAGCGTTGCGGTGTCATAGGGCGGGTTCTAATTCCGAACGAACCTTCGGTACCAAGCACACACTCCAAGGAAACATCGTAGCTGCTTATCAGTTTTCGATAAGGGGAGCTCATTAATCGTCCCAGTTTTCTCCGGATCCGTTTTAATAGTGTTAATTCGTGCCTGTTGGGTACAGAAGCGTGTTCGTTGACATAATAGTATTTAAGGGTGAATCGGTGAATAAGTCTGGGGACAAACCAAATTGGTGGAAGAAATCGACGCCAAGATGCACGTTCTGAGTAAGAGAAGGGATAATAAAGAAGGTAATATCCTTGGTTTGACCTCGAAACGTCACGGGTGTGGTCAATCTATCCTGGATAGGATGCTTGGTACCATCACCGGTGCTGATTTCAGAGCGTCAGGGCTTAATCAAGATAGGCTTTTGTTGTAGTACTTTTGAGCCGAGGCCTGAGGCAAGGCAGCTGATACTTGCACCCGTGTCAATCAGATTGGTGCGTTAGGTCAAGTGTCATTCTCAGAAATCTCCGAGATGTTACAAAAGTTTAGGGTTTGAGAGCAGGTGCGCACTCTCTTGAAGAAATTGCGTCAACGACGAGTTGATCATTTTGTTTTGTGCGAGCGCGAGGCGACTTCTTCGGAAGCAAATATTCGCTCTCGAGCCGCACGATATTCCTGCAATCGAACTTGATATGGCTTTAGTACGCGAATTTGGGGCTGCCGAGACTCTTTAGGCAGTAACTGCGGTGGTCGCTTCAACAGTGTCGTTGGTGAGGCTTCCGGAAGAGAGGGAACATCCGCAGTCATAGTTGTCAAGGCTGGTGGGTTATCGTCAATATTGGGGTTTGCAGCTGGCTGGGAACCTACTGTGGGGCTTTAGAGTATCGCTGAAGTGGTTGGATACTCGCTCGTCCGTTTTTGGAGTGGCACAATCTGGGCAGTTCGACAAATAGGTGTTCGGCTTACCGCAGAAAACCATACGCTCTGTCCGACATGCATGTCCGGGTTGCTTGCAGTTCCAGCACGTCGTGAGGTTCTCCACCGTGGCTACAGTAAGCTACTCCGACTCCATGTCGTTTTCCTGCAGATCTGAAGTGTTGTGTTCTAGTTTGTCTTCCGCGATCCTTCGCCGCGGACCCGTCTTAGCTAGCAGGTATGGCCGCTCCCGGAGGTCTTCCCTCCTGTCGGCTAACGGCTCTCAGCAGCGTTTCCATATCCTGCGGGTCTGAGTTCGCGACATGGTGTCGAATTTCCGGCCTCAAGTTACGTTTCAACACCCGCAGTAGTTGTGTTGATGTCATCGGCTCGGACAGCTGATCGTTTAGACGTAGGATGTCGGCTCGGTATTAATGGAAGGGCTCGTCGTGACGTTGCCATCTGGCATGGATTTTGTCTAAAACCCTCTCGTCCATATTGACCGTGGGGTACTCCATGCGGAGTACCTCCTTCAGCCGTGACCAGCGTATGGATGGTGGAGCCGAATGTATTCGCCAGTAGGTCTCCAGCGCTGCTCCCCTAAGCAGCATCGGCAAGTAGTCTGTCAGCGCCGTGTGATCGCCTGCCAACATCTGTTTGATCAGGGACTCCACCCGACCAATTAAGACTTCTACGTTCATGGTATTTGGCTCCCCGATAAAAGGCAGATTCCAGCCCTGGACGATGCTGGGGATATGCTTCGGCTTCAACATATAAGGTTGCTCTTGCGGAGCCACCGGACCTCGAGTCGGTGGTTGTACTTGGCTGAGTCGTGGCGGAAGATCCCAGGAGTCCCAAGGCATGTATCGAGATGTTGGGTCTGGATCCTCATACAAATGGTAATCTGCTCTCCGAATCTGGGTCGGCCGGTTCATAACTTGGTACTGAGGTCGTCGTGCCGATTTGAGCCGTTTTAGCGCTGACTCGGTTTTTTTTCACAGCGATGGATGAAGTAGTAGATACGTTCCACTTCAGTGTAACAATCACAACAGATTAGGTCTGGTAAACCATCTTCAAAAGTTACACTACTCCTGATGTGCTGCGTCAGAAAGCTAACAACACCAATGCGTTTCCTTTCATCAACGAAACAATCATCGAGTGGGTATATTCCCTCGCCGGTCTTTAGGCTAAGTCTACATGAATTTTGAAAATCCATTGCATTCTAAAAACGTTGAGAACTATGCTAACATAAAACTTAAATACTGACAAGACAAAATTTTTTTTGAGAGTGGCCGAAAGTGACGAGTTATCAAACAATTCTATCAACAAAAATGTGTGCTAAAAGTAATTTTATATATGTAGTTGTATATTTGTATCATGAAATTTCGATCTTTCCATTTCATCGGTTCCTTTCCCAGGTAAGAACATCAATGGTGAGCTCCTCCTGTTGCGTTATAGGGACTACTCTCTTGCGGCACCATAAGGATTAGGGTTTGGAAGTGCTCCTTCGTTCGCAAGTTTTCACATGGTACAGCTTGCCAGCCCAGGGTGAATTCTGACCCGGAAGCAGCGCGTGTCTTATCATGGATAGTCACGGACTAGCTAAACAGCCAATCACGTGAAATCAAAATCCATCTAATGAAAGACACTTGGGCCCCGCTTGGTTTGGGGTGCATATCAGAATCTGCCGCGAATATGATGTTGGGATAATAATTTCCGAATACACATAAGGACTTTAATATAATTTGGCCTTACTAGTCATACAATGGTGGTAAACCACCAAAGTACGAGTCAACGCAGGCCCAAACGATATTGATGTCCGAGGACAACACACGTCCAGAAGTTATTAAGTTGCTGGGGCACAATTTGTGCAATATCCCTAAGTAGTTATCTACCCGCCAAACATTTGGACATCTTGTAGGGTCACCTAGAGACGATGGACTGTGTCGTGCTCACGCCGGGCTTTTCGGGCCCCACGTTGGGCGCCATTTTGTAGTGCAAGTAAGGTATATGAATGTCCGTAAAGGACTGCAGCGATGGTCTGCTACCTCGGCGGAAGAGGATGGTAGTATCCGCCGAGATTGGCCTTGTCTGACGACGCGTGAATGCGCTGACAGGCTAGCGTTGCGGTGTCGTTGGGGGGTTCTTTCCCCTAGCACAAGGACCCACTACAAAAATATTTCGCATTCACGAATGAAAGGATCGAATGCCGATTGACTGGTGTCGAGGCCGAGCAAAAACGGACGAACTGGCGGAGACTTCGTCATTAACGACGATCCTTATGGCCCATAAACAAGCGTGGGGCATCCGGATCAAAATCCAAACGTAGACGTGGCCATATATTTCTCATTTGAGTGGAAAACTCATAGAAACATAATTTGCATAATGAGAAATATAGACGCGTACCCTTTTATGATATAGATTATGTGAGGCGCAAATTGGTTACGTTTGTATTTCTGATTTGAGGGAAAGAGTCATACAAAGTACTTTTGCATGAGTTTTTCATTCAAATGGTAAATACATGGTCACGTCTACGTTTGGATCTTGATTCGATTGGGAGGGTACGAGGGGGCACCACCTCCATCTAGATGCCCCTTCTTATTTGTGGGCCATAAAGATCTTCGGCAACGATGAAGTCTCCGTAAGTCCGTCCGTTTTTGCTCGGCCCAACTTGTTCTTTGAACAAGCAATGTCAACCCTTAGTAGGTTACCTCGGCCTCGACACCAGTCGATCGGCATTCGATCCTTTAATTCGTGAATGCGAAATATTTTTGTAGTGGGTCCTTCTGCCAGGGGGAACGGCCCGCCTCATGACACCGCAACGCTAGCCTGCCAGCGCATTCACGCGTCCCCAGACAAGGCCGATCTGGCGGATCTTAACAGCCGCTTCCGCTGAGGCAGCAGACCATCGCTGTAGTCCTACACGGACATTTTTTTACCTATTTCACTACAATCTGTTTTTTTTATATTCCAATAAAATATTGTCAGCAATATATAATAAAATCCACAAACACAAAATCCATAGTTTTAAAATCCATTAATTGCCCATAATTTTTAGCGCTTGCGTGAAATACTTCGAAGCTCTGCAAAATATTTGACGCGTACGCTAAAATAATGGATAATCAATGGATTTTGTGATTATGGATTCGCCTTCGAGATAATTAATAAAGAAAATTAATGAAACTCCTCAAATGGTTTGAAGGTGCCCAAACACAAAGCGTATTTTTATAAAAATGAATAGTTTATTTGATATCCGCAGGCCAATTCTCTTTTTTCTTGAAAAGGCGTTGGTCCTTGCTTCGTTGTCTTCAGTGTCTGAATTTTTTTTTCTGACAGAACAAACGGACAACCTACAATTCAAAAAACAAAAACCTAATATCCCTCTACCTAACCTAATTTGGTACTTTTCAAGGAATAAAGATTTCTTAAGTAGTCCAGTTTTAAAATCGATGCTCTTTTTCTCATTAACGGCTTTAACTTTTTATTGCTTATTTTTTTTCTGCTTAACCGTTTTCGAATGGATACTAGCCTGAACTCTTTTAAAGGTGGGCCATCTTCGAGGTAAAATCTGTGCCTTGATCGGAAACTATTCGCTTCGGATTCTTAAAAACAACAGATTGTTTCTGTAGTCTGTTTATGACTTCTTCGGCAGCCGTAGATTTTGATGGATATAACTAGATAAATTCGGAAAATGCGTCAACCACTGCGAATATGTGATTATAACTCTTCTTCGTTGATGGCACTGGCCTTTGATCGTCAATGTGATATGTCTGAAAAGGGTTGTCACCCTTGTCAATAGAACTCAGCGTTTCCTCCAATTTACCATGTTTTCGCTCAGCCAAAATGTATCTTACACATACGAGGAAACGCATATGAAAAATATTCAGTCAATTGCCATCCGAAATGTCCACGTTCGTGACATTGTCTGATTATGTTGTACGGCATGGTCCTTGGTACAACCAATAATAACTTTCCCTCCAGCTCGCGATATAAAATATCAGCCTATAATGCAAAATCAGTATTCTTATTGTCACGAATATCTTGGAATATTTTCAGTAGTTGACCGTCATTATTTTGCTCCCTTTTGATTTGTTCGATGATCACTCTATCCCTTCGATGAAGCATATAAATCATTGGGTATTTGCTTAACGCGTCAGCATGTTGCATGGATGAACCTGGACGGTGCCCCACAGTATATGTAAATTCTTCCAGTAGCATCGTCCAACGTGAAACACGAAGACTGGCATCTTATATGGACATCGTTCGAGCGAAAGCCTGACTGTCCGTCATAATTTTGAATGGCGTCCCCAACAAATAAACGCGGAACTTTTTAATCGCTTGAACAATTGCTAATATTTCTAGTTCGTAACTTGTGTAACGCGATAGAGTGTGTTTCCTTGTCCAGCTGGCATACTGGATAGGATGCATCATTCCATCTTCTAAATCCTTCTGCAACAAAACCACACCTAGTCCGTCTCTGGATGCGTCCATATGTAACTCTGTTACAGCGCCAGTACGATATAATTTTAAAACTAAGCTCTGCGTCAATGTTGATTTTAGCCCCACAAAAGCTTTCTCCTGGTGTGCGCCAAATTCAAAATAGACCCCGTCTTTCAAAAAATCAGTTAAGGGTCGCGTAATAATTGCATAGTTAGGAATGTATTTACGGAATGCTCCTGTCAATGCTAAAAAACTACGAACGTCTTTGACTGTCTTACGTACTGGAAAAACAGAAACTGCCTTTGTCTTTTTCGATGATGGTTTAATGGTTCCGTTCTCTACGCTGTACCCTAAATATTCCACACGTCTGGCCAAAAATTCACATTTACTCCCATACTCACTCGAAACATGCAAAACTCGCTTTAAGTTCACTAAGCTTTAATCTTCGCTGCATGCCGGAATCATTACGTCGTCTAAGTACATTAGAATTACTCTTTGAGCTATTAGTTCCCTTTGGCTTTGGAAAACAGCAGGTGAATTACTTAGTCCAAAGGGTACGCGGTTAAACTCAAAATGACCGTCTGGTGTCAAAAACGCTGTGTACTAAACACTTTTTTCTCGACGGGGACGTGAAAAATTGCATTCTTCAAATCGAGGGTAGTGAACATCGTTGAGTCTTGCAGTCTATCAAGCTGGTCTTCGATCAATGGTAATGAGAACGGATCACGAATTAACTTCTTATTTAGGAGTCTATAATCAAACACAATCTCGTAGTTCTGTCTTTCTTTCCCGCTAAAACTATTGGAGAAGCGTATGGCGATAGACTTTATATTGTTGACAATACTTCTCTGCTCAGCTGTCAACCTTCGGGATTTCGGTGTACCGTTGCTTCGACGCTGAGCACGATTCGCATCTCGACTCCTATATGTCTCGTTCTATTGGGCGCATATGTTTCGATAAGATGCTTCACTTTTGATTTTATCCCATGTGCTGTAGGTTGAGTTCGGTCTCGGGATTGGTATTTATACTTAAAGTTTCTTCAAATAGCTGGAAAATTCGTCGCTTCCATCTGTTTCGCCGTCATCCAAAGGGTGGTCCAACCAAAATGCATGATGTTAATTGCAAATAAAAAAAATTTTTTCAGAGAATTATGTTAATATTTTTTATTATAATAGAAAGATCTATATGACAATTATGTGTGAAACAAAATATCGTCCAAATACTCACCACGACTACGGTGGCATACTTCTATCCGATGGTCCATATTTTCAATGACTCTGAGACAAAATTGAGGTTAAATGTTCTTAAAATTATTAAATTAAATGTTACTAGCAATTAATTAAAATTTGTACATTAACATATAAACCCAATAAATTTAATAATAAAAGCAAAGAGGTACTCACCGGCATCCTCGACGAGCGCCCGTTGACGATGTGGTGATGACTGAAACTGATTTTGAAAACTAGAAATTTATTCTTTTAGAACACTGTTTGATGCATTCGATTTTATCTCATTAATTAGTCAAATAGAGTGACGACAGATTCAATGGAAAATTTTACTAATTTAACTTTCGCCCTCGTTTGATCCTTCTTTACAGTACGCACCGGTAAGATTAACTTAAAAATAACTTTATCCACGGTTGAATCATTCACATTAACCTTCATCGATTGCATTTAATCCGACTGAATTCTCTGGTTTTATTTAATATCCAATAAGTTCGATACTAGAATCAGCGACTTCATAGACATTCCTCCTTCCACGCAGTTCATTCACAGCAAAGTTATCCGGTTTTTTTAATTTGATTGCTTTTTCTCAGCCCGCACTTACAGCGAAAAGAAAAGATTTTCAAAAGTGGCCCGAAATGGCAAATAATTACAATAGTTTCCGGACTTCCCATTAAGGTTGCTTAACTTTTTCACCGTCCCACTAAGATTACCTGTTCACTCAAGACTGTTCAAAAAGTAACACAGGACAAGTGATCATTCACACTAGCTCACGACGATGAGGGAACACGGGTAGCTCCCGAAAATCAAGAGTAGTTACTAGCGCGACACAAAACGCACAATTTTAATTATTTAGGTATACCATCATCACGGAATTTTTCTATAAATAATATTTTTCGATTTGATGTTATTTATTAACGGAACATCACACATTTGTATTTTAAATTTCTTCGAATTGCAGGAAGTTAAATAGACTCGGAAGCTATTTCTATTGTCGTTTGAAATTAAATGTCGTTTGATAAATAATACAAGTACATATCATATGATATGGATGTAGAATTATTCTTTCTGGCAATGCACATATTATTTTCGCGTCAGCGATATTACCACACGTCGTTACGATCGAGCACACAATCACTTGGAAAACTCGTAGCCTCTGAATTTAGCTTTCGATCAGTGATGTACTATACAATACCAAAAATGCTTCATCTCACAATTTCTAACAACGTGATGACCACGACGAGACAGCTGTTTCGTTTTATTCCCGCACAAGAATCTCGTTCCGTAACACATTTTTTCCCACACTTGCAAACTAAATCTAAGAACTACACCTCAGATCAAAATATTTTTCCATGCTTTGCACAACGTCGTCGACGACGCGGCGCATAAATTAAAAATCAGCAAAAGAAAACTAATGAATAACTCGACCGCACCAAAGTGACGACCAAGATGAGACAACTGTTTCCCGTTCTTGCTCCCCTTTGTTGCTCCACTCATATGCGGGATAAGTTCGATCAGAAACCTTTCCGCCTGCACTAGATGACGATAGTAATTGTTGTAAGAATTTAAATGATGATTGATATGCAAAGTGTAATACGTATACATGTATGTACAACACCCAATTATTTTGGATGAATGCAAATTCTTGGTGATTTTATTTCACTGTTTCTTCTTTTCCAATCGGCAATCAATCGATGGCCCCTTAGTACCCGCTCACGACAAATTCCAAAACTCCCCGATTTTCAAAAACTCCGCCAAATACAAATTGTTGTCGCGCGAGTTCTCGAACTTCTCCCCGGCGTTCTTGTGGTTTCGCAATCTCAAGCGGACTCCCCGTTCGTTGCTCGTTGTCACCTTGCGGGACCACTTGCAACGGCAGTTGACGAGCCTTCCACTCATTCCGCTGCACATTTGCCTTCGCCAATGCAATACGTGCATGTGCAGCGGGAAAAGATGTTGCCTTTCCGCATTTCAATTGCAGATTTGCATTTTTGAAGTATGAAAAATAATATTATCGAAAAATAAAAATAATAATAGAAAAAGGTAAATATAAAGAATAAATTATAACGAAAGGTTTAATTTAATGTAGAAAAAAAGATCTATAATTTATATCTAAAAAATAAAAAAAATATTTTATAATTTATAACTACAAATTGAATAATAAAACAAATGTCTTTTTCCAAATCTGCAACTAAAATTTCGGACACGTGCTATGAAGGTTTTCGAGCAGTTTGCTTAGGCGACTGCTCGATTACTGTTTTGAAAATTTCTCATCATCATTGGTACCCAAATGAGCTGCCTATGATAAAAAAAAGTTCAAGGTTAGCCCCTGTATGAGTATAAAGTAGTTCAGGGAAGAGCTTATCTCTCCTAAAGCATACAACTTGAGCAGTGAAGATGAAACAAACTATTAACGTACAGTGAGTTTTAAGTGAAAAATTTACTCTTTTAGTCCAAAGATTTTGTTTGAAATCATGATAAAAAACACATATCCTAATTAGGCAGTCTTTTGTAGAAAAAACTCTAGCCACAACTTCTCATCATAAAGGGCTTTCGAGTGTTGTGCAAAAAAATTATTATATGACTAGTTGAAAGTACATACGTAA